>JARBWK010000002.1:177929711-178647710 GCA_030556195.1 Anolis apletophallus
TGATTATTCCTTGCATCCAAAAGGCCATGGAGCCCTCCCCACGAGAAAACGCAGCCAGCTTTTCCCAGAAACTTGTGGGGTTTCCCAAAGAGCTTGAGTGTGCCTGTCTCTGCTTTCCCCCCTGCCTTCTTAATCCGGATTCTTTTTGTTTCGGAGTGGAAACTCCAAGGGGGAACCGGAGCCACAGGTGGGTAGAGTCAGGAACCGGGTGCCCTCTTCCTCTTGGCCTTTTTTTGGTTGGGGGGGGGGGCGATTATTCCTTGCATCCATCTGGGCTGTGTCCATTGGGCCATTCCATCTTGGGATCCTTCCTCTCTTGAGGATGTCAGCCTCCACCTTGGTTCGCACCTTGTCTTCTTGAATTTCATTTTATTTTAGTGGTTTTTATTATTATTTTATAATAATTTTATTATAATAATATAATAAATAAAATACAATGTTATATTATATTATAATTTCAATATATTATAATGTCTATATATACACTATAATATAATAATTATGATATTAATACTAATAATATATGAATATTTCTTGATATATTAATATGTTAATATTAATGATGTGTAATATATAGTAAATATAGTAAATAAATAAATAAATAATGTAGATTAGAATGTAGTTCAACCTTTAGGTGCAGCCCTTCATAATATTTTTTGGCTCTCGTGTGGCCCTTTGGAAAAAATAATTGCCCACCCCTGGTCTAAGTCTACTACAATAGAGACAGCAAATGAGATGTAATGTTTGAGTGTTTGGCAACTCCGGAGATCAAGGTTCGAATCCCCATTCCACTGAGCAACACAATCTCAGCCTCAGAGGAAGATAACAGCAACTCTTGCACACAAACAAATCTCGTCACAAAAATATGGTGATAGTGTTGCCGTAAATCAGACAAAACCCACAAAAATGTCAATAGTATATGTTGGGGTTTGGTTCCAGGATTGTTTACACTAGCACTCCCATCACCTTTGCCAATCACATTAAATCCGCTAAGTTTAGGCAATAAATTGGAATATAAATTACTTCCATGGCACTCTTTCTCTCTGATTTAGTTTGTCCTGCTCAACTGACAAAAATTAAGTTTCACCAATAAAGCTGCCTACCCTGACACCTGTCTTGTTAATGTTACGGAGACTAAAAATGCCACCTTAAACTAAATAATTCTTCTCGAACGCTGGCTAGTAAGTAAAAAAAAACCCTGTTGTCAACCAAGTCAGCACTAAATTTAAATTCCAGCTTCTCCAAAACCCAAGCCTTCAAACAGAACAGGTTGGATTTGAGAGATGAATGGACACTTGACATTTGAAAATGCATGACAAACAAATCTCTTATCCATAGATCATCATAAGTTGAAGTCAATTAGATGGCAGTTAGCAATAAAATTGCATGACATATGTTAACTATATTACAAGCATATTACAAGTAGCCTGTTATCATCAAGTGGTTTTCTGAATGGCCACTTTTAATATTGAGGTTACTGTCAGGATTCCATCTGAATTCCTTCTGACCTCAATATCAACACCTTATTCAAAACAATGTGCTGTGTATATAATTCAACCTCTAGATCGTAATCCAGCATGTGAGAAAATGGGTTATATCCCACAAAAAATCATGCAACAAAAGAGCTATTAATCTTAGAATGCCATACTCTGTTTCGATATTGTTAGTGTAATTTGTAAATAATAGCCAGGTTTTTTAATTATAAGTGAAAATAGCAAATAATCAAGTTAAACTACAAAGAAGTCAATGGACTTGGTTTAAGCAGGGGAATCGGAAAAGTTATTTACAGACTGTGCAATCTATACCCCAGCAGTCACAAACTACTCTGAAAGTATGAATGAACTCTCATTTTTCTTTTGGCTTACCGATTTAACATTAACATTGGGGAAGAATCCATTCACAACAATGTGAACAGAGTCCTGAAGAAGAGACATACGGAAATTTTCCAACAGATCTCTCTTTGAGCCTAGTCCATAGAGCAGAATATTGAATCCCAATCTGTAAGAAAAAGAAATCTGAGGCTTGCATATCACTGTACAATCAAAGCATACAGTTATGCCAGATGTGAAGGATACGTTTCGACACTGTGATGAGACACGGCATTCTGTTTATGACCAATCTGAGGCCCAAAACATAAATAGATGTGACTTCTAGTTCAAGGCACTTATAAGGACTTTTAAAGTTTGGGGAACCCTCCAGATAGAAACCAATTTTATCTTCCATACATTTTAACTGGAAAAAGAAAGCAACTGTTTGCTTATGGGCCCTTACAATTTAGGCTCTATTTCATACAGCGTGGACTTCTGTTAAACATAAACACATTAACACTGTAACGCATAACCTTGAGAAGGTATTTGTATGTTCTAACACATTAACAATCTGCAAGATTGTCCATGAAAAGGAGGTACCCACTTATGCAAAGCTAATTTCAACAAAATACATTAGATTTGAATAATATTCTGTCAAGAAAATTGGGAGTTGCAGTGAGAACAGTTTCTAAGGTCTGGCTATGAAACAATTATCAAATTGTACTGCAACTGTGGTGATAAAACTACTGCAGTTCTGTAAAAACAAATATGGTTACAGGAACAAATGGGGCACTTACTGCAATTGCAACATCCATTTACAAAAAAAGGTTTCGTATTGCTTAGTTAACGCTTCACGTTCAGCAGCAAAAGCAACAGGCACTTTATTTAAGATGTTTTGCAGGGATTCCTGGATAAGAGAGGAAGAAACGAGGGAAATAATAATGATATCTCTCTCATGCTATGGCCTAAATGGTTGTTATTCTCAACTAGAGGAAGTTCATGAAGTCAATGGAATTGATAAATGTGTTGATTTACAGACTCCCATTGAGCCAATTGATCTTCTATAGTTGGGACTAACAACTGGATTTAGCCTTTATGACTAAGTAAAGTAATAATATCTTACACTTAATCTATCTTTCTCAATTCAAATTATACAGAATGTTGGACAACATGAAACAGTAACATTGTGTTCTACTTAACTATACTATCAATTTTACATCTGATCATATTTTATGACCGAAACAAAATCCTTAATAGTTTTTTAGAAAACGTTAGCATTTGCAAACTCGAGTTGTGACATAATATCACTACGGTACAAAGAAGTACTAACTATCAAACCTGACTAAGGCGAGACCACTGACCACTTTTTTAGATCGAACTGAATGTGGTTTTAATGGCAATGTGGTTTTATGTATCTCTGTTTTTATGTATTTTAATATGCTGTTTTAAGATGTTTTAAATTTGTATGGCATTGAATTTTGCTGTAAGCCGGTCTGAGTCCCTCCATGGAGGTGAAAAGGTCAGGGTACAAAAATTTAAAATAAATAAAATCTTAGTAAAAACTACAGACTCTATGAGAAAAGCATCAAAATAAACCCTAATACACACACAGTGTCTCCTGGCACATACTGTACCTGATCCAGCTTTTTCTTCTCAATCTTTTGGAGTGTTCGGTCAGATGTTAAAACTTTAGAACTACTGTGCGCTTCAAAATACTCTTCTACCAAATCGCTCTGATAAAAGAAACATACACAAGAACCATCAAATATATATTCTCTGCCAATATAATGAAATAATGGGCAAAATGATGGCTTCATTTCATTAACATAGGATAGTGAATGAGTGCAAAGCTGATTTGGCAACGGCATAAAAAAGAATAATAGAAAGACAGGAAAATATATGAGAAGAAATCACTTTACGGGTGTAAATAACTGGTAAGCCGCTCTGAGTCCCCTTTGGGGTGAGAAGGGCGGCACAGAAATGTCGTAAATAAATAAATAAATGCATGTCTTTAGAACAAATAATACTTTTGCCTCTCTTATGTCAAAAAGTACACTTGTCTTCATGCTGCCTTTGAATGAAAACTTAAATTTGGGAGGAAAAAAGTAATGGTGCCCCTCCACCACTTAATTAACTGTGGCTGAATTTCATCAGCCTTAGAAATGCAATTGTGGGGATCCAATTGTATTTGTTAAAAGCACATTTAAAGAAAATATGACAAATTCAGCAACCCCTGTCCTACTGCCCTGCTGGCACAATGGGTTAAACCCTTGTGTCAGCAGGACTGCTGACCGAAAGGTCAGTGGTTCGAATCTGGGTGAGCTCCTGTCTGTCAGGTCCAGCTTCTCATGTGGGGACATGAGAGAAGCCTCCCACAAGATAGTAAAACATCCAGGCATCCTCTGGGCAATGTCTTTGCAGAATTCTCTCACACCAGAAGTGATTTGCAGTTTCTCAACTCACTCCTGACATGAAAAAAACCCTGCCATTTTGATGACTCAGTCAAAAATAGACACTTTTTTAAACTTCTTCAAATACGCCACAATCAAATATACATCAGATTATGAATAAATGTAATTGCAGATTGATGAACTTGCTTGTGATCATTTTTTAAATTACTAATTATGTGTGTAAAAGTTAAAATGGACAAAAGACTTTTTGATCAGAAAAGCTGGATCGATTGATATACAGGTCAATGGATGTATCTCTTTCCACCAGGTCTTTGAACTACAACTCTTTTCTTGATCAGGCATTCCAGAAGGCCAAAAGTTGGGCCATGGAAGAGAGAATAACAGAGGCTAATCCTTCTTTTAGGTTCTCAACTTATTGTAGATTTTAAATTGTATTGAAATGCCTTTAATGTAAGCGTCTTTGAGTCTCCTTGTGGAGAGAAAAATGAGGTATAAACAAACATAATAAGGATGATAATAATTGTTATAATTCATGAGTCATATTTTGGCCCCCAAACCTATCCTCAACTTATGCATGAGGTTGATTTATAATGCCTAATGTTTTAAGTATACAGCATAAATCTCTCAATGTTTAAACAAACATA
This sequence comes from Anolis apletophallus, assembly GCA_030556195.1. Classification (NCBI taxonomy): domain Eukaryota; kingdom Metazoa; phylum Chordata; class Lepidosauria; order Squamata; family Anolidae; genus Anolis; species Anolis apletophallus. The sequence goes on from JARBWK010000002.1 coordinate 177,934,575, forward strand.
ATAAGGATGATAATAATTGTTATAATTCATGAGTCATATTTTGGCCCCCAAACCTATCCTCAACTTATGCATGAGGTTGAATGCAGCATATCTTCTCAAATTGTATTTAAAATTGTATTCAAAAAGTACACGAAACATTTATCTTCATAATTAAATTCTAGAATGTCAAAGCTAGTTTGAAGTAAGTTTCTACCAAAACTTTTTCTAGCAGAGACAGAGACCTCAATCCCAAGAAGAAATGGGAATTTTGCCTGCACTAACTCTCCTTAAATATCAACTGAAAGTGTCTGCAATTGTGTTTTTAAAAGGCAAAAGCCAAAATACAAATCACTGCTATGCTGTTATCACACCACCCAAATGGCACCATTTGCTTCCTAAGCTCCACAGCTTTTTGAAGTAAAGCTATTGAAAATCATCCAGGAGAAGAAAATCAATGAGATTAGTCATGAGCCTGCACATTGTTGGAGACCTTTGCCTAAAATGGCATTTAAAGCGTCCTTGTTAAAATGGTAACCCTAAAGGAGAAGGAGCAAAGAAACTAGGTATTACTTTCAGAGGTTTTTACCTTCAGCAAAAAGTAAAATAATTTGAGTTGGGCTATCATTGTCACGTTAGCTTTTACAATATCTAAACTTATCTCCAGATGTAATGATGCAAAGGCTTAAAGAGAGACTCACTATATTCTGCCTAACTAATGGCTTACAGTGTTACACAGATCAAATATGGTCTCAATTTCAAAGGGAGTCGCTTTTCTTACTAATAGAGAAATAAATATTACTTGCTTTTTAGTGCTTTTGATCCCAGTCCCAAAAAGAAATGGGAATTCTGCCTTCACGAACCATCCTTAAATACCAACTGAAACAAACATCTGAAAAAAGGTGCAGGTCTGAGTTCGTTTTTTGCAATGATGTTTAATTCTTTACTACATAAAGGTAGTGAACCCTGAAAGTGAACGTAATGTCTTTTGCATCTTCTGGCTAACCTAATAAAGGTACTATCTTTATAAGAAAGGTACTACTGCATTTTGCTGCCAAAGTAACATAACTATCCTTCAATGCATTTTACATGACATGGTTTTTTATACTGTTCTTGTTCATAAACAGAACTGCATCCACACTCACAGGAACACTTCGCTTTGGTTTCTTAGCTTGTGTTTCTTTACTAGGGTGAGCAGGCGTTGCCTGTGGTCTGGCTGGCATTGCTTTGTGAAAAGCTGCATCTGCACTTTTGCTACAACTGTCTTCCTCCTCTTCCTCGGAGCATGAAGCAGAATAATCACTTTCACTATCAGAGCACATGTCCAATTCTGGAAAAACAAAAGGATTGTGAAGAGACAGTCAAGACTATCAGTTGCTCATGTGGTGTTCATAGAGTATATTGTTATTCACAGTGCAGCACAAGATGCTGGATTGATAGCCCTTCAATGTAACCCCCAGTTCTTATGTTCTTTCTAAAAATCATCCTGTTTAAGATACTGTATATAATATATCCTTCACAATACAGATTACAGACATACACAGTTTAGCTACACAGAGTCTCTGTTCTACTTACTGTAATTGGAAAGATAGATAGAGTTGCAGGCAAAGTGTTACTATCCAATGAAGAATAGTATTTGTCCGTATCAAGAGTATGAAACAAAATAACGAAGCGTTTGTTATAAAATCCAAACATGGCAGAAGCAGTTTCAGTGTTAAAATAAAATGTGGGCAAACATCATAGAACTGAATAAAACAAACTAAAGGAATTACACTTGGCCTGTGAATGTATACTGTGAAGTAAGCTGATACATCCATTTTCTTCTTGGCCAACATCTTCCTGGACAGACATCAAAACAGGCAGTTCTAACACTAACCTAACCAGCTGAGTGGTCCACTTTTGATGTGGACGCAACACAGCGGCAAATCATACTATATCTATGATACACACTGTCAGTCTTCACAATTGAGTTAGTGATGTGTGAAACCTGACACAATGAAAACACTTTCTGAATGCACTCTTCTGGAAACATTCTAAAGCTGAAAGAGACTATATATAAGAATGAATTCTCATATTATAATGTCATCAAGCTAGAACTTGTTGTGAATGCTCTCACTTACCTGTAATTCTCTTCCTGAGTCTGTAAGGTGTATTTGATATGCGCGCCTTCCTTCTGCTCTTCTAAAAACGACAGAAATATTAATATTTTCAAAAAAAACACCTTCTGTTTAAAGAGTCTAACTTCTAACCATATAGTGTCTGAACACAAGAACTGAATTTATCTGGCAAAATCTGGCTGTGGGATCTCACAATGCTTGATCTACAAAACAAGCAAAGGAAATTAGGAATCCAATTTATATTTCATTTCAAATACAGTATTTATTTCTGGTAATGTGTACATCAGCACATACTAGATCCTAAAATATTCAGATTTCCTATGCCATTTCAGATTGTTATCTTAAGATGGAACTTATATTTAAACAGAGGCATATGTTCATTTACTAAAGACTAGGAGAAAATGGAAAACTGTAAATGACACACACTGGTGTGGCCTGTTGGATCAGTGTTTGTGCTTCTGTGGCTATCATGGAAGAAAGATCCAGAGCAATGGCTCTTCCTCTTTCCAAAAACTAAACCTGCAGCAGGCTGATGTCCAGGAACCCCCTTGCTCCCTGATAGGCTCTGAGGATGCTTTTTGGCAGCTCGAGCTAAGATTGTGTAAGGAGCAAAGAAAGTGGCTCAACAAAACTGAAAAGAGCCTCAACCATTTTTCCTGAGAAATAAGCAATCTTCATACTTCTTAAAACAGTGGTTCTCAACCTGTGGGTCCCCAGATGTTTTGGCCTTCAACTCCCAGAAATCCTATCAGCAGGTAAACCGGCTGGGATTTCTGGGAGTTGTAGGCCAAAACATCTGGGGACCCACAAGTTGAGAACCACTGTTTAAAGTCTACTGTTATTCTGGAAGTCCATGGACAACATTTGCGAGATAGGTTTGCAAACTGCATTTATATATTTCTCTTACAAACACCAGTTATCAAAGTTGCTGACATCACTACATCACACAAAGGCACACACGTAAAATAGCAAAGACATAGCCGCCATGCAATTAATAAAACCTAGTATCTATTTTAATGTTTGTGTGTTTTAAATTATATATTGTATTGCTTTTATTGTTTGCCACTTTGAGCCTCTTTTTAGAGAGATAAAGAGGGGTCAATAATGATGATAATGATAATAATGATAACAAAAGCAGCACAAGATAAGATTATTTATTTTTATTCAGACAATTTAAAAATAGGAAGAAAGAGAATTTGCCATATATGACCAGAAAAGGAGTTACAGAGCTCAAGTATCAGCAACCAAAGCAGTCCTGTCCTGGGGACCACCAATTAGATAGCAGCTGAAGATCAGCCATGTACTTATTTTGATGTTTAGAGTATTCATATAATAATTTAACAAAGCCAAAGAATCAAAGAGTAATTAATAAATCAGGAAAGGAAGAGAAGAATGTAAATGTAAAAGGAGAAAGGTTCTCCTCTTACTCTGAATGCAACAATGGTCACCCCTTTAAACATCCAAAAATGTCACTCACCTCTTCCTGGCCTTTGCCTGAAAATTATACAAAAAATGTGTCACAGATTGTTGACAAATAAAATGTTTCTAGGTGTTCATAAACTAGTATCACATGACCTACTGCATACCTCAAAGGGCATTCCAATTACTTGAACTAATTATGGACATGTGATCAAATCACCATTGTACCTTCTCATGTAGTAATTCTGAAGCCATGCCTTAGTTACATCCAGAATGGATTACTATAATGCACTCTACAGTGGGCTACCTTTGAAGACGGTTCGGAAACTGCAGTTAATGCTAAGGTCAGCTGCTAGATTACTAACTGGGGCTAGCTATATGGAACGTACTATGCCTCTACTAAAACTGGCTCCACTGGCTCCGACAAGTTTCCGGGCTCAATTCAAGGTGCAGGTTATTGCCTATAAAGCCCTATACACTTTGGGTCCAACCCACCTTTGAAACCACATCTTTTTCTATGAACCAAAGCGGGCTTTGAGATTGGCAGAGACTCTTCTCTCGGTCCCACCAACATCTCAAGTGGTGGGGACAACAGAAGGCCTTCTCTGTGGTGGCTCCCCGGCTCTGGAATACCCTCCCAAAAGAGATTAGGTTAGCACCCACCCTTGAATCCTTTTGATCCAGCCTAAAAGCATGGATTTTTAAGCAGGCTTTTGGCCTCAAGTAGGCTGAAATGGGCCCACATGAGGTTGACACTCTGGCACTTTAGTTGTGAATTGAAGGCAGCTTGTTTTAACTACAGATGGTTTGCATTTTTAAAATTGTTTTATCTTATTTTATATGTGCTGGTTTAAGTGCTTTAAAAGTTACTTGTACATTATTTCATGAATAATAATGCTAATAATGCCATAGTCTTTTATGAATAAACACTTGCTGTCCCTCAAGAACTAACTGAATCATCTGAACATGTGATCTCCAAGATGAAATACCTGTATATGTTTTTATTTTATACAGGGATCTTGTACAAATGTATTCCTCATTTTATTTCAAGAAAGAAAATGACACCCCAGCAGAAAAGAGCAAATCTATAAAGCCAGATTGTAACTTCTTCAGAATGACTGGCAAGTAATCCTTTAAAAATATTTTTTATTAACAAACACTATTTTTTATATAAAAGAACATGCAAGGAAAACTACAGCAATTACAGGAGGCTTCAATAACATACTATACACGAAGCCAGAATATACATACTGTATAAAAAACATAAAGGGGAAGACACATGATTCCCAACTTTCCAGGTAATGGTTGTAGATAAATAATAACTACCCCTACAATTCTTCAAACCCTACCACTACTACTAATTTTCCCCCATAGTCCCTCAAAAATCAATTATTAACACTCAATCCTTATTAAAATCACTTAACAATGTATGCTTCTCAAAATCAACAATTTCTCCATCTTAGCAAGGTCATGTAAAGCATCCTCAAAATTGATTCACAAATGTTTAAAGGGGAAATTAGACAGTTGGGTGTGCTGTGTTTAACTGGCCAGCCTCTGGAAGGACATAATGTTACTTTTCCAATTCCCTCTGTTCCATCTGCCACTTTGTGACACTATCACATGTTCCCAAGATGCCAGGAAAAAGAAATGGGCACACAAGTGTGATCCTCTGAGTCTGGGAGGCATTTTGTGACAGATGGTGATTCTCCAAACCAGCAATTGCCACATCCAGAAACTTTTGCACAGCAAAACCATTTCAAGATGGAAATCTAATTTCTTCTTATTATTATTATATGATAATAATAATAATTATTTCAGTTGAACCTACTTTTACTTTGCGCTTCATTTTCAGGCTTCATTAGATTGTCCTTTGTTACATTTTTTCCAGTCTGATGTGATAGCTCAGATGCTTTTGAATAAAAAAATATTACATATATGTTAAAGATTGAGATATCAATGATTAAAGATTATACTAATACAATATAAATAATGGCTCGGCATATGTAACAAATAAGGTCACACTAGAAATAATGTTACAACTGGTCAGTAACCCTGATAAAATACTGTAGTAAAAGTGTAATAATTACAAAGAAATGACAAGCAGAAAGGACCAAGGCAACCACAACAATACAGCCGTCAACATCTTGAAGTCCTCAAAATAAACAGCTCTTTAGGGCAGTGTTTCCCAACCTTTTTTGAGCCGCGGCACACTTTTAACATTTAAAAAATCCGGGGGCACACCACCAACCAAAATGACACTCTAACACAGTAAAGAACGGCTGGGGGATGGTGGCCTGCTGGGAGCAGCTGCTGGGAGTGCCGAAGCCGGGGGGGGGAGGAGCCAGGCCGCGCCATGCCCCTCCCCCTCCCCCCGGCTTCAGTTCTCCCACAGAGGAGAAGCATGAGCGGTGGACGGGCTTCAGTAGACGGGGCTCCTCTTCCGCATGGCTTCAGCGAGTGAGGGGTGAGAGTCGTGGCAGGAGTCATGGCGGATTGGAGGCTGGCTGGGGAAACAGCCGAAGGAGGCGGCGCCCTGGCCCCTTCTTTATTTTCTTCGCCACCACTCGGCCCTTCCTTTTCCTCTCGCAAGCAGCAGGAGTTCGGCAGGAGGAGGGGGGAAGGAAGGGGGCAGAGAGCTTTTCTCGCGGCACACCTGATGATCGCTCACGGCACACCAGTGTGCCATGGCACACTGGTTGAGAAACACTGCTTTAGGGGAACAGAAATCGACATGTACAAAATCCCAACTTCTCCACAACTGATGGGATTTTCAAGACAACTCAATTCATGTTCATAACCCAGGATTTGGTAAACCGATACCATCTGCAGGATTTGAGCAGGTAGTATCATAGGAGACTTAGTTCTTTCTTTAAGCTCTTAGCAGTGTTCATATAGATATACACAAATATAGGCAGAACCTGGGTTACAAATTAGATAGATTATGTGGATTTGTTCTTAAGCTGAATTTATATGTAAATTGGACAGGTATTTTTTTTAATTTCTTTACATTTATACCCTGTCCTTCTCACCCTGAAGGAGGCTCAGAGCGGCCTTACAGATAGGCAACAATCCAATGCCATATAAAACAAACAAACAATACATTTTATGTGTAATGGGCTTGCATGCCTGCTCCCGGGCTCTCCTATGATGCCATGCATGACAAGGGGAGTGTTGCCACTGCCCACGTGGCCAATGAGCGCCCTCACTCACCACCCACCCACAACTAGCCAGGGAAAAGACCCAGGGCATGCTGCTTGCTGGCTGCCATGGCTGGCCCCCATACCTGACTGCCACTACACCTAAGGCAAGGTAAGTGCTGCCACCGCTAGGGCAGCCAACAATCCTCTTGCAGCCTCCTCTGGGTCTGGGAGGCATTTTGTGACAGCTGGTGGTTCTCCAAACCAGCAATTGCCACATCCAGAAACTCTCGCAAAGCAAAACCATTTCAAGATGGAAATCGAATCACTTATTATTATTTTTAGTAGTAGTAGCATTTCAGTTGAACTTACTTTTACTTTGCGCTTCATTTTCAGGCTTCATTAAATTGTCCTTTGTTACATTTCTTCCAGGCTGATGTGCTAGCTCAGATGCTTTTGAATTTAAAAAAATCAAATATATGTTAAGTATTGAGATATCAATGATTAAAGATTATACTAATACAATATAAATAATGGCTTGGCATATGTAACAAATAAGGTCACACTAGAAATAATGTTACAACTGGTCAGTAACCCTGATAAAATACTGTAGTAAAAGTGTAATAATTCCAAAGAAAAGACAAACAGAAAGGACCAAGGCAACCACAATAATACAGCTGTCAACATCTTGAAGTCCTCAAAATAAACAGCTCTTTAGGGGAACAGAAATTGGCATGTACAAAATCCCAACTTCTCCACAAATGATGGGATTTTCAAAACAACTCAATTCATGTTCATAACCCAGGATTTGGTAAACCGATACCATCTGCAGGATTTGAGCAGGTAGTATCATAGGAGACTTAGTTCTTTCTTTAAGCTCTTAGCAGTGTTCACAAATATAAAAATGAAATAGATTATGTGGGTTTGTTCGTAAGCTGAATTTATATGTAAATTGGACAGGTATGTTTTTTTTAAATTTCTTTACCATATTTATACCCTGCCCTTCTCACCCTGAAGGGGGCTCAGAGTGGCCTTACAGATAGGCAACAATCCAATGCCATATCAAACAAACAAACATTTTACGTGTAATGGGCTTGCATGCCTGCTCCCGGGCTCTCCTATGATGCAATGAATGACAAGGGGAGTGTTTCTTGGAAGATATCAGCCACTGACTTCCTTTAAAGGGATCTGGGAACGGGACGTTTCCCATGGGAAAGGCGGGAGGGGGGTTTGTCATGGGTTTTCACTGGTATAAAAGTGTGGTGTTGGTGGTGGGAAGCACTTCTGGCTTCAAATGCATTGTTCCTCTAATAAAGAAGGTTGGATTGACTGGAAGCCTCCGTGTGATTCGTCCTGCGCATTAGAGTGGCCTTACAATTCTCTATATTAATTTTTAGTGATGCCTGAACTTGGTTTTAATTCTTTTTATAGTTTAATTCTGTGTTAACATTCACATATTTAATTATGTTGACTTATATGGTTTAACTTTATATTAGGGGAAAGGTAGGACACATATAAAATAACATAATACCTATCTCTGCCATCTTGTTAGAGCGTTTTGGAGTTTGGAATGTGAAAACATCACCGCCACCTGTACTGTAGCCATTTCTCAAAGATCCTAAATGCACACAAAACACAGATACACATTTTTGGGAGCAGGAAATATTACAAAAAATGTATGCTGCATAACAAATTGTTCTATAAATATCAAGACTGTTTAGACACAATAGTTAAATTTAGTGGGCCAACCCTCACAATCATGTTTGACATTAATATTAGATATTTTTAGCAAGCTTCCAAATGATTATGGCTGCGACAGATATTAATTTCTCCAAAACAGCTTCTCTCTTAAGTACCTTGGACTTCCGTCCCTAGGTTAGACACATAACCTTGCTCTTCAAAAGGAACAGGATCCTCTCCTTCTGCGCTGTCCTCTTTTTTTTTCACCAATTTTTTTATATCTAGTGTAGGCAGAACTTTGGGTTTCCGAAGTTTAATACCTGTAGATACAAAAAAAAGCAGCAAAATACTAAAACCATTACCCCAGTTTTAGTGAAATATATGCTCCTCTCAATTTATTCACATATGCTCACAAGACAGTTGAGCATTCAAAAGTAAATCCTACTTAGGGTAGTACTGCACAAGCACTATAATGAAGTTTGAAGCCGGCTTGAAGATGAGGTACCCTTCCAATGCACACTGCAACATGCATTAAGCCTGAAATAGTATGTTAATTTTTTTTGCAGAGTCCGTAATAATTAACACCCAATTCCAGATACACTGAGAAACAAACCATTCCATGAGGAGCATTGTTATGAATGCGCTAGTGCTAAGGCTCATATAATGGTCATAGGTGACCACTTGTGGCCGAGTATGATTGTCTTCCAAGGGTAGAGTCTTGGTGGTGGGTCTGTAGTGATTGTAGAAATCTATTCTGGATTTGCATGGTCTTTTGCAGTGAGGACATAGATTTTCAGATGGAAGCCAATCCTGACAAGTGCCTTCCTCTTGGCACATTTCCATTTCGCCCTCTGTTCATGCCCCTTCAAAATCTATAGCACTGTTGGCAACAGCTGACCTCCAGTTAGAATGCTCAAGGGCCAGGGCTTCCCAGTTCTCTGTTTTTGTGCCACAGTTATTAAGGTTATAGCTCTAAGCCCATCTTTAAATCTCTTTTGCTGTCCACCAACATTCTGTTTTCTGTTTTTGAGCTGAGAATAAAGAAACTGCTTTGGGAAACTGTGATTGGGCATTCAGACAACATGGCCAGTCTAGCAAAACTAATGGCAGAGAATCGTGGCTTCACTGCTGGTGGTCTTTGCTTCTTTCAGAACACTGATTTTTGTTTGCCCATCTTCCCAAGAAATTTGCAGTATTTTCGAAGGCAATGCTGATAGAATTCAAAAAAATCTCAGAACCAGGTAGCTGTGGGAAGTAAACACTCTTGACCAAGGACAAATAGGTGGCTAATTGGAATCACCATCTTGTGTGAGGAAACCAATTTCCACAGGAATTCTTGTTTACTATTCCTTTGTTCTTATTTCATGTGCAGTGGTGAGGTATCATGCTAATCCCAAGGCCACTGTGGGCAACAGCAAGCGACACCATGAACTAATGGGGGACAATGGGCAGGTCCTGGAAGCAGTATGCGACCCATGGTCTCATTGCCATATGGGGTGTGCAGGAAACTGTGCAGGGACAGTTCAGAAGCTCCCAAAGAAACTACAATGTGTTTGAGAAGGTGGAAGCACAGATGAGGGCAAAAGAGCATGACAAGGCAGTGGAGAAGTGCAGGACAAAAAATAAGGCACTGCACCACAAATATAGTAAGATTTGTAACCACCATGCCCACAACAAACGCTGCACCTCCAACATACCCTACTTCCAGGTGCTGAGCAACGTCCTCGGGGTTGATGGCACTATACATCCCATGCAAGTGTGTTGCAGATTGACCCTCTTCCATTATACTTCTCCAAATAAAAATATGATCAAGAACATGAACAGCTACCTCTTCCTCAGCAGGAGAATTGCGACCTCCTGGTCCCTTAACAATGCAATCCTCCTGGGGACCCCTTTCCTTCTGGCTTCCTCTGGCACTCTACCCTCCTGCTCCTCCATGCGCACAAGCAATTATGAACACCAGCAGGGGGGAGAGGTTTGGCCACTAAGGGAAGCGTTAAGAGGGACAATTGGATCCCTGTTGCTGCGAGGGTATCAGGGATCTGCAATGCACAGCATCATAGCACTGCTACACTGACCTGGACAACTGCATTCAGAAGTGGTGAATCCACTGTTTCTCCTCCCACATGTTGAGAACAAATCTTTCCCACCAGTTCCTACTGGTTAGATACACCCACCAACACTATGTGTCCTGGTGATTATCATGAGGTTGGCAAGGGCATGCACGCTACCCTTGTACACTGTGGCTATTTGGGCCATAGTTATTGGGTGGGCTTGTCACCGCCAGCCAGATGGGGTGGAGGATATTTTCCTGCCCTGCTGCTGACTTGCATCATCATAGCTTGGGTTGGGGAATTCATTTTTTGTAGTGAAACAGTTCATGCTTTCTATCACCATTAGTGCCATCAGCAGTTCTTGGGTGATATCTATGGCTGTAAGTGGAGTGATGGTAGTAGTGCACATGAGAGTGAGTGCTGAATGGACTCAGTGTTGGATTGTGCTTGCAAATGTGCTGAGTCCTTTTTCATGTGAATGTCTGCTGGGAGCCAATGGGATCAGCTGTGGGCAAAGGCGATGCATCCCAGTGCCCCGGCATGTCTTTACTCGTGCACACCACCAATTCTCAGCAAACAGGTTAAGAAAAAAAATATCCCCATATTCAAATTCACTTCCTAATTCAATTTAAGTGGTTGTGTAGAATGCCCTTAGTCTCTGTTCGAATTCAGATATTCTCTTCAATACAGACTCAAGGAATTAAAAGAACGCGGATATAAAGACTAAATGAGGCACACTGTTTAGCAAAATAAACTCTACACCCATTTTTACAAAGAACAAGCAATCAAAATCTATTACTCTGAGGAGGGAATGATAGTCATGATGCTATTGATCCTTGCTTCCTAAAAGTAAGATAGCAGTGCTAGCAAAATACATTCTTTAAAGTAATATTTCTACATAGTTCCTCCATTCTAAATGGATTTCACAGAGAGCTCTTTAATACATTTCCCATGAATGTTAATTTGTAGCCCTAAGATTTTTAATACAGCAAAATGACTGTCATCCACTGACAGTACACCAATATTATGAGTTTAAAATAATGCAAACTATAGTCAAATTCTTCAAGAAACATATTAAATCCTGAGCATGGGTCAAAGCCAACTCAAAGCTTGAGGTGGCAAATACCGTACCAGTCACTGCCATTTTTAAAACTATGTATCTTAAAGGCATCTAAGAACATATAAAGTTATTTGTTACTTTTTGGAAAATTGCAAATGGCAGCAACTGGTACCTCATTTTAATAATACTAAAATAAAGAAGCCTTCTATAGGCAAACAATCAATACCTGCATCCTCAGAAATGTGCTTCAGAACATGTTCATCTCCTATAAACTTGACTTCCAAGATATTCTTCTTCTTTATCTTTGGATTACTCATAGCAAGCTGTACAAAACCAAGAATAAAATAGTGTGTCGTTTCTAGCAAAGCACAGAATGCATAGTGTATGAAAAAAACCTAGAACGCCTTAGTAAAAGTAATGATAACCATTTCTATTGAAATGGCTATATATTGTAGACACTCCTCCCTCCGGTAACCGGAACTGAGCACAGCCTCCAAGATGCCGAAGATGGGGGGGGGGGGAACCTATATACCTCTATGTACAGTTGCCTGTCTTGTTATTGTATAACAGCACTGAATGTTTGCCGTGTATGTGTGATCTGCTCTGATTCCTCTTTGGGATGAGAAGAGCGGAATACAAATACTATAAATAAATTTTGTCTTTTGAGTGCTTGATATAAAGCAAGTTGTTTTATGAGAGAGAATATCTATACATGTGGTATACAACCAGATATAATTATGCAAGGTTTTAGTTGTTAGACTGAATAAAAACAGCAGAGCTTTAGAAGTGTTTTTAGTGATATATATATATATACACACACACACACACACACATATATACTGTACATACACACACACACACACTTCTAAAGCTCGGCTGTTTTTATTCAGTCCAACAACTAAAACCTTGCATAATTATATCTGGTTGTACACCACATGTATAGATATTCTCTCTCATAAAACAACTTGCTTTGTTTTCCTAACAGATCAGAAATAACAGGTTATTCAGTCCAACAACTAAAACCTTGCATAATTATATCTGGTTGAACACATGAGAACATTCTACTCTAAAAGGTTTTTGGTTCTTCTTTGAATGTTAGCCCAGGTATGGACAAAATTCGGCCCTCCGGGTGTTTTGGACACTTAGGAATTGTGAGAGTTGAAGTCCAAAACACCTGTAGGGTTGAAGCTTGCCCATGCCAGCAATAGCCTTACAGGTGCTTTATTTATTTATTTATTTAATATTCTGCTCTTCTCACCCCAAAGGGGACTCAGAGCGGATTACAGTACACATACTTGCAGACAATCCCTGCAGTTGAACATATGACATATAGACATATGACATTTATCACAGTACACTACATACATTTTGACATATCACATATTACATCCATACATTTTGACATATTACATACACATATACACATAAAGAGGCAAAATTTCCTCTCTTTGCTGCTACTAAGTTCACTAAGTTTTTTTGCTACATAACAGCAACGATCTGAATAATTATATTACAGAACTAAAGCAGCTGCTATGGCTCAGCTGGGTGTGGTATCTACTTACTGTATAAAACAAGGCTCTGAGTTTGTGGTTGCTGAGCTTTGCATTTACTTAGCTTGGCTCTGTTTTAGAGCTGGTGGCAGCTGATATGTAGCTGGGAGCTGATATGTAGCATTTGGAAGCTAGACAATGAAGGGTTAGGCATGGCTACGAAATACTTCTTATCTAAGGGCATCTTATTTTCAATAGAAATTAAACTATTTACTACGTTTATTTCCATAAGACTCACTGAAGAAAGTGTTTGTTATTATACTTTGATGAGATCAACTATTTTGTATCATTACTGAACTGCAGCAAATGAACTACAGTGTTCCCTCACTTATGGCTGGGGTTAGGTTCCTGGACCTCCCGCAATAAGTGAAAAACCGTGATGTAGGGATACTCTATTTTAATATTTATACATTATTTTGGTAGTTAAATACTATTTTAAGCCTTTATAAACTTAAAATAAAGTGAAGGAAAGAAAGGCCCTTCAAGACTGGAGGGAGGGAAAGAAAGAGGACTGAGAAGGGAAAGGGCCTTGGAGAGCAGCAGCGGCAAAACCCCACAAAACAGCAAAATACCATGATATATATTTTAAATTAATATTTATTGAAATCCGTGAAACAGCGAGTCCGCAATAATAACTTTATTTATACCCTGCCACCATCTCCCAAGGGGACTCAGGGAGGCTTACATGAGGCCAAGCCCAGTGACACATAATAAAACAACAAAGCAGTAAATAACAAAACAATAGCGAGGGAACACTGTATTTTCTTTTCTACTTAAAAGCCACAACTGACTTGTGTGTATTTTTGAGTTCAGGGTCACACTATACTAAAAGGGACTAAAATATCTTGGGTCCTCCTCAGCCTGCCATTCCTTTCTACGGAAACATTAAGGGTGTTTTTTTCCCTTTCTCTGAATGTCTTTGTAAGTATACTGAGCGCACTGTAGAACAAGTGCAGTTTGGCGTGGTTCGATGCTATGGAATGATGGGAGTTGTAGTTTGGTGAGGCACACCAGGACTCTTGGGTAGAGAAGGCTCAAGACATTATTATTATTTTATTTATTTCTAACCCGCCCTTCTCTACCCCCGAAGGGAGACTGAGAGCAGCTAACAAAAAGGCAACTGAATTATGAGGCCATTAAAGAACTCCAGGGACGCTGAGGAATGCAGAAGGAACAACAAGGGACGCTGGGAACACTGAGAGATGAGGAGTGCGTCAGCTCCCCCTGGTGGCCAGTTTGCCTCTGTTCGTCTATATGTGTGTACTGTGTACTGTGCGTACTGTGTACAGTGTGTACTGTGTATGTGAAAATGGCAGGGATTGTCTGCTAAGCATGTGTACCTGTAATCAGTTCTGAGTCCCCTTTGGGGTGAGAAGAGCGGAATATAAATAAAGCAAATAAATAAATAAACAATTCAATGCCGCGTACACAGGAGAAAAAACAACAACACATCATAAAATACTACAAAACAGATTAAAACAATCAAATATCAATAATTAACCACATGATCCCCGTAACCAAATCCACAGTCTGCCTCCACAATCCTGTCATTATTCAATTGTCCATCCACTGCCCCACATCAGCCAAACGCCTGGTCCCAAAGCCATGTCTTTTAACTTTTTTCTAAAGGAAAGGAGGAAAGAAGTTGACCTTATTTCTCTGGGGAGCGAGTTCCACAGGCGAGGGGCCACCACCGAGAAGGCCCCGTCCCTCGTCCCCACCAACTGTATTTGCGACGAAGTTGGGATCGAGAGCAGGGCCTCCCCGGAAGATCGTAAATTTCGAGGTGGGACGTAAGGGGAGATACGTTCAGACAAGTAAGCTGGGCCAGAACCGTAAAGGGCTTTAAAGACCTTGTCAAAACTACAGCTCCCAGGATCCCATAGAACAGAGCTGTGGCGGTTAAAAGTGGTGTCAAACCATATTACCACAGCGTGCCTGAGCCCAAAGTCCTATGTTCATGATATATATTTTAAATTAATATTTATTGAAATCCGCGAAACAGCGAGTCCGCAGAAAGCGAACCGCGAAGTAGTGAGGGAACACTGTTTCCATTCCACCGCGTGGCATGCCTGAGGAAAACGAGGAGACTTCTAGAGCAGTGATTTTCAACCAGTGCGCCGCGGAACACTAGTGTGCCGTGAGAGATCATCAGGTGTGCCGTGGGAAATTATTTTCAAACTTCATTCATATATAAACTGTAAAGTGCATCTGTCCCTTTAAGAAATGGAACCATAGCACTCTCGCGTCACCTAAGAAGTGACGCGAGAGTGCTATGGTCGCGCCATCTTGGATTCGCTCTGACACGGCTAAGTAAACAAAGTTAGTGTTAGTGCTGCAGCTGCACGTCAAGTGACAGTGGCAATTTGGGATCACAGCAAGACAAGCAAGTGACAGTGATGGAGAAGTTTTTGAGAAGGGTATAAATGCATTTAAAAACATATTAACTATATGTATTACTGTGTTAGTGTCATTTTGTGTCATTTTGGTTGGTGGTGTGCCCCAGGATGTAAATGTAAAAAATGTGCCGCGGCTCAAAAAAGGTTGAAAATCACTGTTCTAGAGCAGTGTTTCTCAACCAGTGTGCCGGGGCACACTAGTGTGCCGTGAGCGATCATCAGGTGTGCCGTGGGAAATTGGAACCTAAGGAGGGGGGGAGTCTAGTGTGTTGAAGTACAAAAACCCTAAGAGACCTACCTCAATAAAGGCACAAAATTACAAACACACACCCCCCAAATGGGAAGATTGATTATTTCTTTGAATGATTTCTAAATGAATGAAAAATAAATTGATTGAAGATTGAAGCATATACTGGATTTTTACTTGCATCAGCAACCCGCTTTTCTGTTTGAACTTTACTCTGGGGCTAGAGCAGTCATTGTCAACCGGTGTGACGCGGCACACCAGTGTGCCGTGCGAGAGCACGTGGTGTGTCAGCAACGTCCCTCCCCCCGCCTTTCTTCGCCCTCCTGCTGCTGCTGCTTGGAGGAGGAGGAGGAGGCCAAGCGGGTGGAGGCGGATCCGGGCCTACCGGGTGAGGCGGGCTCTGAGGTCTTGTGTGTGTGTGTGTGAGAGAGGAGAGGGTTGGAGGAGCGGGAGGGCGCCGGGCTGGGGGAGGCTTTTCCGCCTGGCCCCCGTGCCCTTCCGAAGGGAGGGGTCTCCGCCTGTCCCCCGCGCCCCCCTCCCAAATTGGGGACCGGCGAGGGGGCCAGGAGGTGCACTTCGCCAAGGCAGCAAGGTCCTCGCTGCCTCAGGGAGGTGTCTCCACCTGTCCCCCACGCCCTTCCCAAATTGGGGACGGGCGAGGGGCCAGGAGGTGCCAGGCAGCAAGGTCCTCGCGCCAAGGCAGCAAGGTCCCCAAATCGCTGCCTCAGGCAAGGTCCTCGCTGCCTCAGGAGGTCTCCGCCTGTCCCTGTCTCCCAAATTGGGGACGCCCCCACTCCCAAGCAAGGTCCTGGGGACGCCTGTCCCCGCGCCCCTCCCAAATTGGGGGGGCCAGGGCCAGGAGGTGCACTTCCCCCAGGCAGCAAGGTCCTCGCTGCCTCAGGGAGGTGTCTCCGCCTTTCCCCCGCGCCCCCCTCCCAAATTGGGGACGGGGGGCCAGGAGGGGGGCCAGGAGGTGCACCAGGAGGTTCCCCAGGCAGCAAGGTCCAGGCAGCAAGGTCCTCGCTGCCTCAGGGAGGTGTCTCCGCCTGTCCCCCGCGCCCCCCTCCCAAATTGGGGACGGGCGAGGGGGCCAGGAGGTGCACTTCCCCCAGGCAGCAAGGTCCTCGCTGCCTCAGGGAGGTGTCTCCGCCTGTCCCCCGCGCCCCCCTCCCAAATTGGGGACGGGCGAGGGGGCCAGGAGGTGCACTTCCCAGGCAGCAAGGTCCTCGCTGCCTCAGGGAGGGTCTCCACCTGTCCCCGCGCCCCCCCCCAAATTGGGGACGGGCGGAGGTGCACTTCCCCAGGGGGCCAGGAGGTGCACTTCCCCAGGGGAGCAAGGTCCTCGCTGCCTCAGGGAGGTGTCTCCGCCTGTCCCCCGCGCCCCTCCCAAATTGGGGACGGGCGAGGGGCCAGGAGGTGCACTTCCCCAGGCAGCAAGGTCCTCGCTGCCTCAGGGAGGGCGAGGGGGCCAGGAGGTGACACCCCCAGGCAGCAAGGTCCTCGCTGCCTCAGGGAGGTCTCCACCTGTCCCCGCGCCCCCCTCCCAAATTGGGGACGGGCGAGGGGCCAGGAGGTGCACTTCCCCAAGGCAGCAAGGTCCTCGCTGCCTCAGGGAGGCGTCTCCACCTGTCCCCGCGCCCCTCCCAAAATTGGGGACGGGCGAGGGGGCCAGGAGGTGCACTTCCCAAGGCAGCAAGGTCCTCGCTGCCTCAGGGAGGTGTCTCCGCCTGTCCCCGCGCCCCATCCCCAAATTGGGGACGGGCGAGGGGGCCAGGAGGTGCACTTCCCCAGGCAGCAAGGTCCTCGCTGCCTCAGGGAGGTCCTCGCTCTCCGCCTGTCCCCGCCAAGCCCCCTGCCTCCCAAATTGGGGACGGGCGAGGGGGCCAGGAGGTGCACTTCCCAGGCAGCAAGGTCCTCGCTGCCTCAGGAGGTGGAGGTGCACTCTCCGCCTGTCCCCGCGCCCCTTCCCAAATTGGGGACGGGCGCCAGGAGGGGGTCCTGGAGGTGCCCTTCGCCACGGCAGCACGGCCCTCGCTGCCTCAGGGAGGGGTCTCCCCCGGTCCCCCGCCCCCTCCCAAATTGGGGACGGGCGAGGGGGCCAGGAGGTGCACTTCCCCCAGGCAGCAAGGTCCTCGCTGCCTCAGGGAGGCGTCTCCACCTGTCCCCCGCGCCCCCCTCCCAAATTGGGGACGGGCGAGGGGGCCAGGAGGTGCACTTCGCCAAGGCAGCAAGGTCCTCGCTGCCTCAGGGAGGTGTCTCTCCGCCTGTCCCCCGCGCCCCCCTCCCAATTTGGGGACGGGCGAGGGGGCCAGGAGGTGCACTTCGCCAAGGCAGCAAGGTCCTCGCTGCCTCAGGGAGGTGTCTCCGCCTGTCCCCCGCGCCCCCCTCCCAAATTGGGGATGGGCGAGGGGGCCAGGAGGTGCACTTCCCCAGGCAGCAAGGTCCTCGCTGCCTCAGGGAGGTCTCCGCCTGTCCCCGCGCCCCTCCCAAATTGGGGACGGGCGAGGGGGCCAGGAGGTGCACTTCCCAGGCAGCAAGGTCCTCGCTGCCTCAGGGAGGTGTCTCCGCCTGTCCCCCCGCGCCCCTCCCAAAATTGGGGACGGGCGAGGGGCCAGGAGGTGCACTTCCCCAAGGCAGCAAGGTCCTCGCTGCCTCAGGGAGGCGTCTCCCTGTGTCCCACGCCCCCTCCCAAATTGGGGACGGGCGAGGGGGCCAGGAGGGTGCACTTCCCCAGGCAGCAAGGTCCTCGCTGCCTCAGGGAGGCGTCTCCGCCTGTCCCCGCGCCCCTCCCAAATTGGGGACGAGGCGAGGGGCCAGGAGGTGCATTTCCCCCAGGGCAGCAAGGTCCTCGCTGCCTCAGGGAGGAGCCAGGAGGTGCACTCTCCGCCTGTCCCCCCCCCCTCCCAAATTGGGGACGGGCGGGGGGGCCAGGAGGAGCACTTCCCAGGCAGCAAGGTCCTCGCTGCCTCAGGGAGGGGTCCCCCTGTCCCCCGCGCCCCCCAAATTGGGGGGGACGGGCGAGGGGGCCAGGAGGTGCACTTCCCCAAGGCAGCAAGGTCCTCGCTGCCTCAGGGAGGCGACCTGTCCCCCGCGCCCCTTCCCAAATTGGGACAGGCGAGGGGCCAGGAGGTGACGCTCCCCAGGCAGCTGGTCCATTTCAAGGCCATTAAATGCCCCGCGCAGCATGGCCAAGAGGCAGCATTCCTCACTGCACTTGCCTAAAGCAGGCAAGAGTTCCAGGAGGTTCCCAGGCAGCCAGAGATATACACGTCAGCCTAGTTTCTAACAGCTCACCACCTCTGAGGATTGCCTGTCATAGATGTGACTGAAACGTCAGAGAGAATGCTTCTGGAACATGGCCATAGAGCCTCGAGCATGGCAAGAGCGGCCCTCAGGTGTTCCCAAATTGGACACAATTCCTAACAGCCGGTAGGCTGTTAGGAATTGTGGGAGTTGTAGTCCAAAACACCTGGAGGGCCGCAGTTTGCCCATGCCTGCCATAGAGCCTGAAAACCTCACAACAACCCGGTGATTCTGGCCATGAAAGCCTTTAGCAAAAGCTCTTTGATTCCTGCCAGGATATCTATGTTGAGTTCATCGAAACAGGCCCAGGTTTCACACTGAGTGTATAAATACATTTAAAAACATATTAACTATATGTATTACTGTGTTAGAGTGTCATTTTGTGTCATTTTGGTTGGTGGTGTGCCCCAGGATTTTGTAAATGTAAGAAATGTGCCGCAGTTCAAAAAAGGTTGGGAAACACTGGCCTAGAGAACTGCATTTAAGTTGTATTCTGGCAGGAAAGAAGGGCGGGAAGTCCCTGAGAGGGAAAAAAAGCTCCCCGCGGAGGGCTTGAGGCGCTCCTCCTTCACGCCACGCGCCCCTCAGCAACGGCTCTTCCCCCTCAACTAACTCACCGGCTGAGGTCCGCGCGCGTGACAGGCAACTTACCCAAAGTCGGCCTTGAAGCCCCGCCCACGCCGCCCTGACCTGCCACCCCCGAAAAAAGAAGAAGAAGCAGCAAATCAACAACACCTCGCCGCGCGCTGCCGGAAAGAACGTCGCTCTAGTGGGCGGGGCGATCCCTCCTCCGTTCCCTCGCGCCTCCGGGGAGAGCCGTCATTGGCCCTTCGGGGAACCAATCGTGAACCTTTTCCAGGGGGGGGGGGAGGGGAACGCCGAACGAGGCGGAGCGCTTTCCCCGAGACTCCTGCGCATGCTCAGTGATGAGCCCGCAACATTCCTTTCCAGGGAAGAAGAACGCCAAACAAGAGGCGGAGCGCTTTCCCGGAGACTGCCGCGCATGCTCAGTGATGAGCCCGCCACTTGGAAATGTGGGACTCCACTTCCCAGAAGCCTCAGCCACTGTTTCCAATTGTCAGAGGTTCTGGGAGTTGAAGTCCAAACTGCAGCCTGCCTCCTCCTCCTGTAGCAGCTGCTGAAGGTTGCAGAAATGTTTTGTTTATCCACTGAGAAGAGGCCAAAACGGCCATTATTTAAACCATCCATTGAGAATAGTAAGATCTGCAAGCTTGTTTGCCTCTTGTTTATGAAAGTTACCTGCTGTTGTGGGTTGCTGTGAGTTTTCTGGCCATGTCCCAGAAGCATTCTCTCCTGACGTTTCGCCCACATCTGTGGCAGGCACAATCCGAGGTTGTGAGGTCTGTTGGAAACTAGGCACGTGAGGTTTATGTCTCTGTGGAATGTCCAAGGTGGGAGAAAGAACTCTTGCCTACTTGAGGAGAGTGTGAATGTTGCAATAGGTCACATTGATTAGGATTGAATGGCCTTGCAGCTTCAAAGCCTGGCTGCAAGGCTATTCAATGCTAATCAAGGTGGCAAATGGCAACATTCACATTTGCCTCCAACAGACAAAGAGTTATTTATCCCAGTGTTTCTCAACCAGTGTGCCGTGAGCAATCATCAGGTGTGCCGTGGGAAATTGGAACCTCCAATACCCTTTCTTACCCCTCCTGCCCACAGTGCTCTCTGGGTGTAGGTGAACTACAACTTCCAAACTCAAGGTCAATTCCCAAGCAAACCCTTTCAGTACTTCCTGTTGGTAATGAGAGTTCAATATGCCAAGTTTGGTTCAATTCCATTGTTGCAAGAGTTCAGGATGCTCTTTGATTGTGTGTTAACTATAAATCCCAGAAACTAACTCCCAAATGTCAAGGTCTATTTTCCCCAAACTCCATCTGTGTTCACATTTGGGCATTCTGAGTATTCATACCAAGTTTGGTCCTGATCCAACATTGTTTGAGTCCACAGGGCTCTCTGGATATAGGTGAACTACAACTCAAGGTCAATGCCCACCAAACTCTTATAGCATTTTCTCTTGGTTATGGGAGCTCTGTGTGGGAAGTTTGTGTCTTTCTGCCATTCCTGCCAGGATATCTATGTTGTGTTCATCGAAACAGGCCCAGGTTTCACACTGAGTGCATAAATACATTTAAAAACATATTAACTATATGTATTACTGTGTTAGAGTGTCATTTTGTGTCATTTTGGTTGGTGGTGTGCCCCAGGATTTGGTAAATGTAAAAAATGTGCCACGGCTCAAAAAAGGTTGAAAAATACTGATTTATCCCACCCTGGACATTCCACAGGTATATAAACATCACTTGCCTAGTTTCCTAGTTTCACCACAAGATGACGCCATTAACTAGAACTGGAATGTATTTTGGAAGTTTTAGGAACTTTACAACATGATCACATACTGCTAATTTATTTATTTCTTTACATCATTTCTACCCCGCTCTTCTCAACCCCCGAGGGGGGGGGGGACTCAGAGCGGCCTAACGAAAGGCAACAATTCGATGTCGATACACATTATAAATACAATATAAAACCATAAACATTCAGCATTAAAATACAGTTAAGATTAACACATAATACACATTCACTTAAGTTAAAAACAGTGTTCCGTTCACAACATGAGCATTGAGCCTTATCCATCAACTTGCCATTACAATTCCAATCCAAAGTGCTGCATTGTGCTAATGTGCAAAAGCCTTGTCCCACAGCCACGATTTCACTTTTTTCCTGAATGCCAGGAGGGATGGGGTTGATCGTATGTCACTTGGAAGCGCGTTCCACAGACGGGGAGCCACCACCGAGAAGGCCCTCTCTCGTCCCCACCAACCGCGTTTGAGAAGTTGGCGGGAGCGAGAGCAGGGTCTCCCCGGATGATCTTATATTACGAGGTGGGACATAGAGGCTGATGCGTCCGGATAAGTAACCTGGGCCAGAACCATATAGAGCTTTAAAGGTCAAAACCAGCACTTTGAATTGAGCTTGGAAGTGGACAGGCAGCCAGTGGAGCTGACACAACAGGGGGGTGGTATGCTCCCTGTATGTAGCTCCCGTTAGTAATCTGGCTGCTGCCCGTTGGACTAGTTGCAATTTCCGAACTGTCTTCAAAGGCAGCCCCACGTAGAGTGCGTTGCAGTAATCTATTCGGGATGTGACCAGAGCGCGGACGACCGTAGTCAGACTAATGTTTTGTTATTCTCTTCCAGGAGACCTGGGACTGCACACAAACCATCTTGGGCCTCTTCCATACTGCCCCTATATCCCAGGATCTGACCCAATTATCTGCTTTAAATTGGATTATATGAGTCTCCACTGCCAGAAAACCTGGGATAAGCAGATAATCTGGGATCAGATCCTGGAATATAGGAACAGTGGGCCCTTCCAAACAGCCATATAATGCAGAATATCAAGGTAGATAATCCACAATATCGACTTCGAACTGGATTATTTGAGTTTTATAATCCAGTTAAATGTGGATTTTATACAGCTGTGTGGAAAGGCCCTTGGATGTCAGTCAGCCGGCAATCTGTTTAATTCCTCTTATATTGGTATATCTATTACATATAATAAAAGTCAGTGTTTGCGGTGGTGCAACCAAGCGAGCGACGGGAGGAATATGTGCCAGCGTTTCGATTGGCTGCCATTGTGGGATTATTTGCATAGAGCGGCCCCAGACAGAGGGGATTGGTTGCCACTGAAATGGAATTTGCATAACTGCCTTCAAATGGCCGACCACATTCAAACATTCTAAAGTGACTCAGAGGGAAAGGGAAAGGCCTCAGTCAGTCACTCACTGAGGCCCACAGCACTGACAGATCAGGACCAAACTTGGCAAACAGGCGACCAATGGCCCACTTCACTACCTGGTGTGGTTTAGGGCAGGAGGGGCCACAAATGATGGGATTTGCAGTACCTTCATGTCATTCACTTCCCAAACAACACTAAAGCCCCTATAAAACACAAACCAGCCCCAAAATTGACAGAAAGGCTTCCTTAACTTGATTTTCCTGACTAGGCCTCAGCTCATGGAATATTGTTAGGCTTCCTTAACTTGATTTTTCTGACTAGGCCCCCGGGACTCGCAGTACCTTCACTAAGTTCCTGAGACCACTGCAAGCCACATAAACATCTAATAGGAACCAACCTTGGCACATAATGCCTTCCTCAAATAACCCAGGCACCGCCGGGTCCTCAGCTAGTAAAAGGATAAAAAGGAGACATGACAAGTTGACATCTGCTCACGCCATTAAGGCACTGATCAACACCGCTACTTGCCAGAACAATATCCAAATAGATTTGTGTGAATTTGAAAGGTGGGACCCTGGAGCATGTGGACCTGTAATCATTTCATACTTTATTTATTTATTTATTTTTAAAAATTTGTACCCCGACCTTCTCACCTCCAAGGAGGGACTCAGACCGGCTTACAGCAAAATTCAATGCCATACAAATGTAAAACATCTTAAAACAGCATATTAAAATACATAAAAACAAAGATACATAAAAACCACATTGCCATTAAAACCACATTCAGCTCGGTCTAAAAAAGTGGTCACCCATTTCAGATTGAAATCAATCTCAGTTTATTCTGGGAAGGCCTCGTTCCACATCCAAATCTTCACTCGCCTCCGGAAGGACAACAGGGAGGGGGCAAATCTAACATTGCTTGGGAGGGAGAAGGCAGGGCCCGTCTCTCGTCCCCACCAGACGCGCTTGCGAAGATGGCGGGATTGAGAGCAGGGCCTCTCCGGAGGATCTTAATGTCCTTGATGGTTCATAGGGGAGAATTTGTTCGGACAAGTAAACTGGGCCGGAACCATATAGGGTTTTGTAGGTTAAAACCAGCACCTCGGAAACTAATTGGCAGCCAGTGGAGCTGGCGCAACAAGGAAATTGAATTACATTTAAAATAATTTAAATTTTCCTGTGGACAAATGTTGTTTTTGATGAGTTCAGCTCCAGATAAGGGCTCCTTAAACTTTTCCACTCGTGACCTCTTTTGGCCCGATAAATGTTTACATAATCCTGGGTATATAGGTATATAAAATAGGCTTAAAATCAACCATTCACTGATAACAAATCAGCTGTAAACAAGCTGTTTTTCCTTTTTTATTAAATAAATGTTCTTCTGCAGAGTCCACTGTAAACGATATATAACGGGCTCATGTAAATGTCTAAAACATTCTCTAGATAACATCCAGAAACCTTTTACCATTTCTGGGACCTCATCTTTGGCTTTTTTTTTTACTTCGCGGACGAAGATACTTAGGAAGGACTCATCCCACACATTCTACAAGCGAGTTGATGCTTTTTAGGAGGTTGGATGTGTCCTTCGAGCCTGTGCAATGGATTTTTCTGGTGGAGCGCAGCGTGCACAGAACTGGCCTCACCCTTTAAACCAAAGGTTCATCTGCCTAGCAAGCTTGGACGGTGGCAGCGAGGTCCTCAGGTCGTAGGTTTGATTTGAGTTTCCTTCTCTAGATGGTTGACCTTACAGGGTTAAACGAGCACCATCTGCCCGGGTTTGAAATCAGAGTTTTCCTTCTCCTAGGATGGTTGCCAAAAGGCTAGAGAGCCCATCCTGCCCTTTGACGCTCTTTGTCAGACCCTTCGGTTGTGACCTGTCTGGCATGGGAGGCCCTACCGGTGGCTATTATGCCACCACCAGCATAGCTCACAATTTCATTAGGGTACGCAAGCCTCTCCCCCACAACAAGGGGGCGCCAATGGAGAGGGACCTCTGGGACCTCAACATTGACCTTATTTTGGGTCAGGACCCACAGTTTAAGAAGCAGAACTCTAGGGAATATGTGTATTTATTTAAGTTAGCCTTCTACTATATAGAGCTAACTTATTCTGCATCCATCTAAAAGTAAGTAGATTAGATGAAAACATTCTTCTCCCATGTTCCTATATAAACAAGAAGGAATAATCCCATTTCACCCCACCTTTAAGGTAAGATTTTTGCCTTGAGTTTGAAACAGGAAAATATATATTGTGTGTGTGTGTGTGGTTTTGAAAGACAAACTGTTCATAGCTGCTGCTGATAATAATCCATAAAACTTAATAGTACTACGGTAGCAGCGCCATCCCTAGATCTCAGGTCTTGGTCTGGGACTAACCAGGTGGACTTTTCTAGTGAAATAGATATTTGTCATTTGATCTCCATTATGAGGATTTTTTGCTTCCTTTTACTGATGTTCTTATGTTACATTCATTTTGTTAAGTTGACACAATTTTTGTTTGTATTATTGTATTGTTAGATTGCACTTTTAAATTACAAGATGCCTTTCAAGAATTACATCCTAAAAAGTAGGCAATGCATTACATAAAATAACTTATCCTAACACACTGTAGAGCACGGATTCTTAAACTGTGAATCTCAATCCTAAATGGGATCCCCTTAGGTCAGGGGTCAGAGAACCTTTTTGACTCAGAGAGCCATGAAAGCAAAATATTTGGAAATTTATTTCAGTGCGAGCCATATAATGTATATATTTTAAGACTGCATTCAACTAAATGTGTGAGTATATATGTATATACTATGAGAAAAGGATTCCCCCGGCAGAATGACAGGACACTTCAGACCTGGCTCTGCAAAAGGCATGCTCAGGACTCTGGGAAGGAAGAGAAGACGGAAGGAAGGGGGAAAGAAAGACAGACAGACGAAATAAAGGAGGGAGAGGAGAGGAAGAAAGAAAAGAAGAACGAATTATGGAAAAGGAAGAAAAGAAAAGCAGGAGAGAGACAAGCAGGGGGAAAGAAAGAAGGAAATGGAAAGGGAAGAAAAGAAAAGAAAGGGTGAGGAAAGAAAAGAAAGGGAGTGAGGAAAAAGTAAAATAATAAAGGGAAAAGAAGAAAAGAAAGAAGGGGAGAGAGGGAAATGAAAAGAAGGAAAGAGAAGGAAAGGAAGACTTGGGGGAAAAATAGAAGAGGAAGGAAGGAAGGAAGGAAGGAAGAGGGAGGGAGAATCGAGGAAAGAAGGAAGGGGAGAGGGGAAAGGAAGGAGAGAAGGAAAGGGTGAAGGGGAGAAAAAAGGAAGGAAGAGGGAGAACTGAGGAAAGAAGGAAGGGGAGAAGGAGGGAAAAGGAAGGAGAGGAGGAGAATGAAAGGGTAAAGGGGAGAAAAAAGGAAGAGGAAAGAAGGAAGAGGGAGA
The DNA here is from genome assembly GCA_030556195.1 of Anolis apletophallus. Classification (NCBI taxonomy): domain Eukaryota; kingdom Metazoa; phylum Chordata; class Lepidosauria; order Squamata; family Anolidae; genus Anolis; species Anolis apletophallus. The sequence continues at coordinate 177,960,688 of JARBWK010000002.1, forward strand.
ATGGAGAATGTGTCACCTCTCCCTGCTGCATGCTGGGAAACCGAGGCCCGGGCTGCTCTGGAGAGCAAGATGCAATCATGAAAAGAGCCACATCTGGCTCACGAGCCATAGGTTCCCTACCCCTGCCTTAGGTCAATGAAAAATTTGGCAACAGTAAATGGTTTCCAAACATCACCTAGTGGCGATTTTTAGACATTTGCATGAATCTGTTGTGAAGCCCTGCTGTAGAGAACAAAATTAAAGGCCGGATTGAAAACCGTTTTTAGCAGAACAGCAACGTGTTTGGTCTGGAAATATATTTTTAATCTCATCTGTGTCTTTTGGATATGCAATATCAGCCTTTTGGATTACGTGGCAGTGGTTGGGTGCTCATTATCTGCTTGTATATTTCCAGGTCAGGAGGCTTTGATCGGAAAAGAGTGGCCAATAATAACCTGCTTCTGCGGACAGTGATACCGCAATTTGTGTACATTGTTGCAATGAGAAAATACCTTCATTTTAAACATTCTCCTGAAGAGTCCACATGTTGGAACAATGGCACAAACCTAGTTGTGAAATTACAATTTTACACATAAATACACTATATAAACATTGCAAATGTGCAAGCCACAGTCCTGTTTTCTGGCATGCTGCACTGAGAGGAAAATCCTAATAGTATCATACTGTAAGTTTTATCCACAAAAACTATGTTTCAGACCAAAAAACTTATGTTATTGCATTCTGCTCAGGGCTGTACAACTGAAAGGCAGCATGAGGCTGAAGTGCACCTCCTAATAGTTCTTTACCACAGCATGAGGGTGCCATATTTTTACCACCTGGGCCCAGCAAAATAATTATGAATACTAGGAAGTGGGCACAAGTAACCTCTCCTGGACTTAGATTGTCCCAGAGAGATCCAAAAGTGTGGTAAAATGCAACTTGGAGGAAAATAAAATATTGATTTTTTCCCCTTAAAAGCTATCAAAAATGTTGTGCTTTCCAAGAGACCCTGGAAACACATATGGACATATTTTACCCATCTTTGAATTAAAAGATGAAACACATATTCATTACATTTTAGCAGCTTGCTATCAACTGATTGATATTAAAATATACAGATGGAACCTCTACTTATGAGCAATCCAACTTAAGAGCATTTCTAATTAAGAGCTGTCACTCGGACTAGTTTTTGTTTTGATATAAGAATAGCATTTTTAGTTAAGAGCTAGGACCAGAGGGAGCACTAGCACAAGAATACAGGGCTTTAGGGTTTCAGGGGAGCAGCCTCCATGCCTTGTGCTCTTGTCCGCTTTGGGAGATTGCTGTCCACTTTGATCTCGTCCACTCCGAGTTAGATTTTGTGTTGTTTTTATTCCTGGTATGTTTGATTTCATGAAGAGAGGGAGGGAGAAAGAGCAAGAGAGGGAGAGAGGCTGGAATGAATCCAGTATGAAGAACATGATGCTTCTGCCTCTTCACTTTGTGCTTCCACCATTGTGCCACAATGTTGTGCTTCTACCATTTTAAAATTGATCTTTCTTTTTTATTGCTCCATAGGAATGTACACGTACACATTATTTGTCATTTATAAAGTTCATTTTCTTATTTTAAAACATTACAAAAAAATTGGGGGAGGGGACAGAGAGCTGGAACTGAATAATAGCATTTTAATGGGAAAATTCCTTAGAGATAAAAGCATTTTAAGTTAAGAGCTCACTCACAGAACGAAGTAAACTCTTAAGTCAAGGTATCACTTTAAATAAATGAATAAAAAAAATATTTCTCAACTGCTGCACTAAACAAGGGAAGTCTTTCTTATCAGAGGTAAGATATAAAGCAGACATGAAGAACATCATGCCTTAAGCCCAACTCTGGCCCCAGGAGAGACCAAAATCGGACTTCCCCATGTCTACATCCCCTGCGTGTGACATCACAGTGTTTTCCTATGCTGTACAGGATCTTCCCTTTCTCAAAAATTAAAATCTCCCCCTTAGACTTCTTAACTGTAGTAATTAAGAAGCTAAACTATATTGGTCATTTCGGATACCATTCTCTGTCTCCTTTGGCCTTTCCCCTCGCCACTGCCACCAACAATATGCACTCCCTTAACTGAGAAAATATCTCCTATTGAACCTGCTTCATGGAATGAAACGTTTTCCCCACTGCTTCATAAACAACGGTTTAATTGGGAAGAAATATGACAGTATTGCACTTTTCGAGAAACAGCACAATATTTATTTAAACATCTTTATATCTTTATGTATATATATATATATATTTCTGCATTGCAGATTTGTTTCAATTTTATACACTTGTATTTACAAAGATTTAAAATATTCTCTATCTCTGGCAGATATTTACAAGGTCAACAACTAACTACATTTCACATTTCAACAACAGTCAACAGCATTAACCAGATTCAGTAAGACAGTTAAGATAATGGCTTACATGCACCAATATAATGATCTTCAAACATGTCATCTGATCTCCGTTAATAAGAGTTTTGCCATGGTCCCAAGGTTATGGTCCCAACATTGCGAAGACTGTGTTTATTACATACCCATTTCAACCAGCATTTCACCAGCACCAGGGGCTGAATATTTCAGATCATACCAGCATGCATGCTCATGCTGGTGAAATATTAAAATAGTTCAAGTTTTTCGGCCAAATAGATTTTGCTTACAGTAGGTGGGTTATTTGCTGCCTATGCTCCTTTTGTGAACGAGGTAAAACAGGTTTACATAATGCCAGAAGAGTAAAAATCCTTCAAAAATCTTAGTTCAGAAATAAACCATTGTATGAGAAACAACCTGGGGTGGGGGGAGCTTTCAACACTATATTATATATTTGCTCATCAAACTGACTGCAACTGCTGCAGGAAACAATAAAAATCAAAAGATTTATTATAGACCAGCTGTTCATATTACAAATATTACAAATTTAACAGGACTTCTCCATTCACAGACTTAGACCTGTCGTTTTATAACAACTGAATTAAGTAGCTCTTAAATGAATAACCCTGTTATGTGTCTATTATATGGAAATAAAATTATTTCCACAAAAAGAGCTTACATCTTATACAAACCATTTCCCAAAGAATATCAAGAGAAGATTAACCTGTGACCGTCCCACAATTTTTCAGTAATTTAAATAGAAAGGATTTACACACACACACACACACACTCAGTCAAACAACCATGAATGTTTTTCACAAACATGCTTCTACAGATGGTCTGTGAATCAAATATGTCCCGTCCCCCCCCCACCCCCCCCTATTGATTTAAGCTTATTTTTGTATATATATAATAAAGATCTGGATCTTGGGGAAACTAGATGGGCAATTGCTTGCTGGAATTCATAGTATTAGAAAGGGAGGGATCTTGGTCTCCCCTGACTTAAAGCACCAACAAGTGTTCTACTACTGCTTTTCTGTTACCAACGTATATTCTGTATTCAAATTCTTCAGTATCCAATATAAAAAGAACCCTTTTAAAATCAGCTATTCAAATGAACAATAGTCAAAATATACAAAAGTCCCATTTGTGCTAAAATCTTTGCAAAACAAAACCTCTCTTTCATGTAGCTTTGCTTAACATGAAAAATAATCCATCTATTGCAATGCATTTTATCCAGTCATATTTCTGGAAAAGAACAGTAAACCGATTCTCAGACCTGTGCTCTAAAGCGGGGGTGAGGAAAACGTGTTACAGTCTGTAACTTCCAACCTCCAAACCACAACAGCAAAGAGAGCCAAACGTCCTCCCTCCTTAGCATAAAGGTTCCTGATGTCTACTGGATTAATTTCAAACAAATATTTTCAAGAGCTTTTCAAAGCAATATTGCAACACTACACCTACTCTAAATGTTATAGGTTTTTAAGAATTCTACAAGTTTCGAACGAACTTGGATTTATCAAATGACAAACTCCAGTCTTGACAATCTCTATACCTCAGTGCAGTGATTTTCAACCAGTGTGCCGCAGAACACTAGTGTGCCGTGACAGATCATCAGGTGTGCCGTGGGAAATTGTTTTCTAACTTCATTCATGTATATAAACTATAAGGCGCATCTGTCCCTTTAAGAAATGGAACCACAGCACTCTCGCGTCACCTAAGAAGTGACGCGAGAGTGCTATGGTCTTGCCATCTTGGATTCGCTCAGACGCGGCTAGGTAAACAAAGTTAGTGCTGCAGCTGCGAGTCAATTTGGGATCACAGCAAGACACGCGAGTGACAGTGATGGAGAAGTTTTTGAAAAGGGAAAATGCAAATGCCGAACAGAGCCCTGAACAAAATTATGACACAGATCAAGGCCCTAATATGAGTGGTGGACAAAAGGAAAAAGAAAACTAAAAACAGAGAGACTGACAGCTGTTGAGCAAGAGCTTTGTGTGTGTCTTTCTACCATTCCTGCCAGGATAACTATTTTATCTTTATCAAAACAGGCTCAGGTTTCATACTAAGTGAGTGTATAAATACATTTTAAAACATAATAACTATATGTATTACTGTGTTAGAGTGTCATTTTGGTTGGTGGTGTGCCCCAGGATTTTGTAAATGTAAAAAATGTGCCACGGCTCAAAAAAGGTTGAAAATCACTGCCTCAGTGCATTAAAAGATAACTGAAATGACTACATCTGCTCCTGAAACTGCTGGAATTGGCTTTGTTCTTTCATCTGATAAAAATGGCTATGAAGATAGACAAATCTCTGATTTTCAAAACGTGATGCATTTGATTGTTGGGATTCTTCAAGTTTAATAACTTTACATTCTTTCCCACCAAACCCAGGTAGTTATCTCCACCTATTTGGAGGGAGGTTACTCATATTGCTTACTGCACATAAAGATAGAATACTCTATGAAAATATAAAGTGTGGCCACAGTCCTAAACTCCACAAATAGCTTCATAAATCCAAGCAGGGTGACGGAGATGAATTTTCAGCCAGCGAATCACCCTTCAATGTCATATGGAAAACAACTGTAAAAATTGGAATCAAATTTCAAAAGCAGTTTGCAGGATGCTAGTGGGTCAGTGATGGTGTCCATTGTTGAGCATAAATAATATCTGGAGGCTAACAAATAATAGCCAACTTTTCAAAAAGTAACAAGCTGTGAAACTAGGAGTAACTGGGTGGCACAAGCCAGAAACATTTATACATTCAGTAATATGCACTGATAAGAAGGGAATAGTACTCTCACTTCCAGTTTCTTCCTAATGTAACACTGAAACATAGTGCACAGAGGGATTGACTTTGAAGGAGCCGGGGGTGGCCACGGCCGACCAGGAGCTCTGGCATGAGCTGGTCCATGAGGTCACGAAGAGTCAAAAGCGAGTGAAAAAATAAACAATAACAACAATCACAGAGGGAACATTACATGCTATATGTGAGTCATGCACTTCTCAACAGCTCCCAAAGGTGCAAATCTCCTCCAAAACAAGGAGTACGCTCCCTGCATGCCTTGTTTTAATGGGAAAAGATAGATGAGGTTACAGCTTCACTACCTTTGGCAATCGCTACATTTTGCAAGTTAAACTTTGGGTACCAATGCTAATGTTTTGAATCTTCCTATGAAAAGTGATGTGTTTTTGTGAAATCAACCTCCTGAAATTATAATTTTATTTCATATTTTCTTTTTCCATGGATTGACCCATCTTTTGTATGTTCTGATAATATATTATTATTGCATTTAATACACAATGTCATTCTTCAACTAAACTATCAATCTAATTTCCCTAACTATTCTTTTTACAAATCATATGACTACTTGTCTGTTCCAGTGGGAAAATAAATAAAAAACAAGCCTTGGTTTTAGGTCGCTCTTTCCCTGCCAAAATTATTCCTTCAGAACACACTGTAACAAATTGGAAGTATTTTTCTTCCCAGGCCTCTTCCACGCTGCTTCTATATCCCAAGATATGATCCCAGATTATCTGGCAGTGGAGACTCATATGATCCAGTTTAAAGCAGATAATCTGGGAACAAATCCTGGGATATAGGGCAGTGTAGAAAGGACCCTAGGTGAATACTGATAACTGAAAATGAAAAAGCAGATTTATTTTTGAGAACCAAGAAATGAAGCAGAAGTTTTTGAACTATTTAGGAATAAGACTTATATGACCTCAATAATTATACTTACATATAGCTTACGAATAACTGATTGTCAACACAACGAATGTATGTACTTTTTTATATTCACACCACTTACAAAACTAACATTCCCCCTTCTACTGTTTGCTAAATAGTGCAAATAAAAAGTTATGAAAACATTGTGATTTTTCCCCTCAATGGCAAATATATGAATATGTCTATTTTCAATGTAGAAAGAAGAACAAAATACTGGATACACATAAATTATGTATCAGAAACAAGTAAACTTTTCTATATGCTTAAAAGTGTATCAAGTGATAAGTACAAGTTGTCATATAAAAGTAACCTTCCTGGAAGAAAGTAGATATGGTTTCACACCAAAAATAATTTTAATTAACCTAATAGGTACCCATTTTTGCACCTTTTTATGGAATTAACATTCATTCATTATAGTCAATAGTCTAATGCTGTTTTGGGTTACTCTAGCCACTGTGTTTCAAGTGTTGCCTGCATTATGGAAAACTGCCCACCCTAAAAATATAACCAGTGTTAAATGATACAATTAAAGAGCCATAATCAATCTGTTTTTCTCTTCCTATGTATAGCCTAGGGCAACACTAATGGTGGCATGCTGTTTGAATTATGGAAATTGCTAGACATAATATACCATAACAGTAACATTGCTCTGTCCTGATAACCAATTCTGCTCATAAACCTTCTTTGCAAAACCCAGTGCAATTTCCCCCACTAACTCTTTGAAGATACTTGTTTATAGTAGTTTCCTTTCATCTACAACAATCAACCACAAATTACGGTGAACACAACAGTACAAAATTGAATCTGTGATGGTGATTACAGATAAAGGACTTTAAATACAGGAATCTGTCATATTTAACAGAGAACTACCTAAATTTTAGTGTATAAAAACTGGGTGGGGAAAATTATCTGTGAGTTCATTTGAACATTCAAGACTTTGCATGTTAATTCAGGGTCATTTTATTTGCATTTATGTTCACCTTAAAATGAAGGCTTACAATCTCTTTTCTGACTAAGGCTGGATCTATACTTCCTTATATCCCAGGATCTGATCCCAGATGATCTGCTTTGAATTGGATTATATATGAGTCTCCACTGCCATATAATCTGGGATAAACAGATAATCTGAGATCAGATTTTGGGATATAGGGCAGTGTAGAAGGGGCCAAAGAGAGTAAGAACCATCCATCAGGTTCTCCATCGCTCTTCTCCCTTTCCAAGGTACCTGTTTCAAGTTGAAAGCTAACAGGTAGCCTTAAATTAGTGAGTGAAAGCTAGTATTTGGTTATTTGAATATTTGGGATAGAGTAGGTGTTATGAATTTGTATTTTTCTGCATTACAGTTCACAAAAAGGTACTTTAAAAAGCTAAAACATAATTCAACCGAAAAAGGAGGATGAACCTGAGGTGAAGAGAATGATTGTACAATCCCAAGGGGGGGAATAAAGAGATAAAGAGAGAGAAATGGAGGGAAAGGTTCCATTTGCATTGAACCAGTACTTACGACCATAAAACATCAGTACAATGTATTCAGTGGAAATTTGGGTCACCTTAGCAGAGAGCAGCAGATACAGAAAGAGATACAGAAACAGCACCAACATGACCCCTTAAAATGAGTGCCTAGCATCTGCAGGTATGCAGCACAGCTTTAAGGAAAGATGTTCAGCATTTATCCATCACAGAACATATAGACCCATGGGAATGACATAAGCATACTATTTAGCACACTGTACAGAGAAATTGCATATTCAAACAGAGATAGAATCAGAGAACTGGGTCAAAAGTGTACAAGAAAAACAATATTTGATGCAAAAGTGCAAGCAAAAGTTTGTAAGAGATCTGATTTCCTAACATGCCAAAAGGCACTAAAAACAAACAAAGTACGGTAAATTTCACTGCACAACAGAAATGAACCAAACCAACTAACCAGTTTGGGTTTCAACACCCACATATGAATAATCTCCAATCCAAAATACACATATACACCTGAAAATGCTGCCATTTTAATGTGCTGAGGTCACAACAAAACATGATTTGGTTTGTTATAATATAAGATACAACCCACCCACCGTATAGTACGTCTGCATCTTGTTTGTATCCAGTGACACCCCAGAGTATACTGGCATTTACCTTTAAAATCAACCTAAACACCTGCTTTCTGTTCCTTTTAAAAAGAAAAAAAATACAAATAAGCAGTTTTGTCCTAGTCATATCTCTGTTATTGTTTGCTTTTAACTTAATGCCCCTTTTGGCTTCCTCTCTGCAGTTTACATGGAGCTGGATTTAAACAGCAGTTCTAAGCATTCTCCTAAATTTTTGCAATTTAAAAAAGTTATTTTGAATAGGAGACACCATCATACCCATGACCTGGCCATAAAATAACCAATCTGGAGTCCTCTCCGGCTCCAACATGGTCTGACATTTGGCAGGGTGTTCGCTGAATATCAAAAAATGATCCTTTGGCCCATTCATACAACTCTTTGGATCCTGGCCATCATTTCTTCAGTGTTAAAAAGGGAAGCATTTCTACAGAATCATGGCCATCGAATAAGAACTGATTCCACCAGTACTTTAGAAAACTGATAAGCATGATCAACACATACTGTACATCCATTTCTGCAAGGCATAAACACTTTCACAAAAGTGTGCCGTGTTGATCAAGCCTGGGAAAAGTTATTTTTGGGGACTGCAATTCCCAGAATCCTACACCAGCCTGGCCACTGGATTCTTGAAGTTGTCGCCTAAACAATTTCCCCAAAGCTCTACTCTTCTTAGCTTGAATTATTGGTTTCACAAACAAAAGAGGCTGGGTTTACATTACACATACGGTTTAGTATTAATCTGGGTATTTAGAATTATGTTTACTCACACGCAAACTTTCCTGAGTCTCAATTATACAATATTTAATTAACTAAGGGTGTCTACAGGACAGCTGTAACACCCTATATCAATTTTACTACAACAACAAAAATATTATTAGCTTGGCTGTTTCTTTTGGGGGGGGAAATCCAGTTTTAACTTAAGAAGTTATGAGGAAAACAGCAGACGAACTAGAAGCTGTTAATTACATTTTTAAAAAATGTTTTAATTGTCCTTTAGCAGAGTAATGGCACTTCATAGTTCTGAATGTGATACTTTATCTAAAAATAATCTATTGTGTAGCTGTTCTTCTCAACTTTCCTCCCTGATATAATGCACGCAAAATGCCAGCCAAAGGAACACATAATTTATATCTGCTCCTTACAATGAATAATCTACATATTTCCAGGTCAATGTATAATGAAGACTAAAAGGACGAAAACCCTCATTTTCTTCTTATGTGAACACAAGACCATCTGATACATGCTGAATAGTTTCCTTTAGAAAAGGAAAAACAATTTAAAGCAGTGATCTACAGCACAGATGTCAACTATTGCTCACACACCACTCACATGCATTCAAGATTAGGTTCAGTGCGATGAGTTCTCAGATTAGTACAGCAGAGAAAGAAACTGTCTCTAACATTTCCCATGAACCATTACATTAGCTGGATGAAATAATGACAACTACAATGGATTAATCAAAATAAGCACTGAAGTGTTATCCTTCTGAGAGGGAGAAAGAGAGAGGGCTGCTAAAATACCATTTAGGCAATAATTTGAAGAGAACCCTGTTGCCTCAAGGTTTCCAGCAGCCATTGCCTCTGTCCCTGGCACATCATGCGGGAGAACATTCTGTCTTTACTGCGGGTTTCTGAGCCTGTTCTGTGACAACAGTGAGTCACACCACAGCAAGCAGCCTGAAAAAAATCCCATCACACGAGCAATACCTGTCCTTGTTCATTTCAAAGACCATAGGCTTCTAAATCGTAACTTTCTTTTCAAAGGAGCAGTAATTTTTTGATGGGTTGGGGGAGGTCTGTATGCCTATTTTCTACCTCTCAGTTAAAAAAACACCACACCACACAATTCATCTTTTAAAGTCCTATCACATAGGCAGGACAACCCTGTGTCCTGGAGGGGGAAGACATGTAACAATTGGTATGGCTACAACGCCATTAAAAAGTGCCTTGCAATCTCCAGTGCCAATTTCACAGCCCACTCTCTTTGTGGGGCAGAGGGACAACCTAATAACACATATCTCTGAGTTGTTGAACATTATGCTTTAGGGGTAGGGGGAAGAGTGGATGATGGTAGAGAAGGACTACTCTCATTTTTACATCAAAGTGCATTTATCCACCAGGAGCAATGGCAGCATTTCCCTCCCTCAGAATCGATTGCACTAACTCAGAGGTCCAAAGTCCTACTAGAATCTCTGAGGCACTCCTGGTTCCAAGAGACAAAAAATAAAGTCACAATCCGGTAGTCTTTGCAGAACCATAGATTGAGAAAACTAACCCGTTTCTATTTCTCAAAAAAACAAAAGCAAAAAAGCAAAAGCTTCATTTTTATAGGGATCACATTCACCATTTCCTCCGATCTTCTCAAGACTCACAGTGTTGAAATGGGACTGATCAGCCTACAATGGATTGCACATCACCCAAGGAGAAAGGAAGGCATGGAAAAGGCATAAAAGTACATTTTATACTGCTTCACAACCACATTTATCAGGGGCATGGAAGGGAGGGAGGGAAGGAGGAGGTTTTATTGCTGTTTCAGTACAAAATATAGTATGATATCTAAAATGGATTGAACAAGATCACAAAAGCCAGGATTTTCACACCATAGGAAGATGGCTGGAGGTGTTGCGCGAAGAACTGGATAAAGGCGGAAAAAAGATAGGAAGGACAATGAAGTTAAACCTGGGATATCAGTTGCATATTGAAACTTGGGGATCGGGACTGCTTGGTCAAAGGAGCTCCTGATGAGAGGCCATCTTTCCCATTTCCAGCTTGACCCAAGCGGTCCTCCTGCAGACTGATGGTTGAAAACCGATTGGTATTGCCTGCTGCCAAGTTAGTGACACCATTACCGCCAACACCGGAACCTGCCTGACTGCCATTCACATAGTCAAATGATTTTGTGGAAGAAGCACTAGCAGTCCGGATCAGGCTCACACTACTGGCTTTTGGCACCACTTGCCCAGCAGGCAGGCTCAAGTGTTTCTTTGTAGGTGTCATTTCAACTGCGTCCATACTGAGGTCAATGGACTGGTGTAGGTACGGCTTGCGGCCAGATTCCCGGGGGCTCTCGGTGGGTTTGGTGGCCGAGGCCATTTCTTTTTCCTTGGCTGCACGTCCACTTGCTCCTTTTCTTAAGCTCCCTCTCTGGGATCCAGATGAAGGTTTGGTCCCAACCGGCTGGCTGCTCAGGGATGCCCCAGAAGAAAACCCTTCGTCAGCGTCATTAAGGTTCACAGATTCTTCTCTATCATTTACACCCTCAGCACCTAAAAGTCAAAAGAAATCAGACTCAGAAATTAAAACATAATTGGGAAATTTTTCATCATGTCAAAGCCTACATTGAATACAATTAACCTTTTGTTAACCCTATCTCTGGGTTGCAATAGCTTTATTTTAGGAAAACTGCTTTACATTGCAGTCCTGAGGAAAATGAATCCTCTGAATCCAATCCTCCCTACCAAACATGCTGAGGATTGTAGCCAAAGGGTCTTAAACCAGTGGTTCCCAACCTGTGGGTTCCCAGGTGTTTTGGTCTGCAACTTCCAGAAATTCCAGCCAGTTTACCAGCTATTAGGATTTCTGGGAATTGAAGGCCAAAACATATGGAGACCAACTGTCTTAAACCATATCTATTTACCATAAACAATACCAACAGGGAAGTTATCAGAAATTACAATTTATTACTACTGGTTAATATACTGGACTGATTGCATTAAACCTTTTCTCTGGAAACAGAAAATACATACCAAAGATTGCAAAAGGATACTAAGTAGGAAGGAAGTAATTTTTAACTTGAGTGGACATGTTAAGGGTTGCTTACTTTTCTGAAACTAAGTCTTAAAGATCAAACTGGAGATTAAATAGATTGTGATATTTCATGGGTCTATTTTTTTTCTAACCAGCAGCTTTGGAAAAGACCATTGGGAGTGAAGCATTAGGGGAAAGAGAGTAAAACTCTTCCACATCCCATCTACACATCACTTCACTGTCCCAATGAAAGGAACCCTTTGTTGCTTTATTAGCAATGATCTCAGGAGCTGCGATTTAGAAAAACAAACAAACATTAAAACACACTGATAAACTACAATAATATGTGTACTATTATATTATATATGCATTATATACTCTTAAGTATTGCTACCAACTTTTAAAGGCAATATTTCTGCCTTACTATGAATGATTTTAAATTTAGCAAAGTTCGTAACACAACAGGTCATGTATGAAAGATGGAAGTACATAATCAGCTTTATATCATAGAATTATTGAGTTGGAAGAGACCTTGTGGGCCATCCAGTCCAACCCCCTGCCAAGAATCAGGAAATTTGTATTCAAAGCACCCCTGACAGATGGCTATTCAGCCTCTGTTTAAAAGCCTCTAAAAAGGAGTCTCCACCACACAGAGAGTTCCACTGCTGAACAGTTCTCACCGTCAGGAAGTTCTTCCTCATGTGAAGGTGGAATCTCCTTCCCTGTAGTTTGAAGCCATTGTTCTGCATCCTAGCCTCCAGGGCAGCAGAAAACAAGCTTGCTCCCTCCTCCCTATGACTTCCCCTCACATATTTATACATGGCTAATGGAAATGGAAAATTAGATGGATAATGGAAAACTGGAAAATATCTAATGGAGATGGATAATGGAAAATTATGGACGGAATACTGTTTTTAACTTATGTGAATGTATATGATGTATTTTAATGCTAACTGTGTTTTAATGTATTTTAATTCTGACTGTTTTTGGTTTTCTATTATATGTATACTGTGTTTTTGGCATCGAATTGTTGCCGTTGTTAGGCCGCTCTGAGTCCCCCCTCGGGGGTTGAGAAGAGCGGGGTAGAAATGGTGGAAATAAATAAATAAATTCCTATCAAATCTTGGCAGACTTTGTGTCTTTCTCTGTATTGATATTAGCAATACACATGCACTTTCCTAAGACACTCTCTCATAATGGTCTCTATCTTGTGAAATGTCTTTTGAAAGCTACCAGCACTTATTTACCCCAATGATATTAGCAATCTCCTTGCCAACATCAGATCCATTTGAAACAGAGAGCACCAATACAAAGTTTTGTCATGTTTTATGACATCCGCATGGTGAGGACCTCAATCATTAATGCAGATATCGTACAGAAGCATTTATAGGACCAACTCAAAGTAAGAATGTTAAGAAGATTGGCCTCTTGTATCATCAGAGAGAAACAGCTTTAACTAGCTAATAAATGCACCTGTAATGCTCAACTACGGTAGTTTGACAATTTACTGCTATCTTCCATCGCACAACATGTTCTAGCTCAATTCATTATCATGATTGTGCAATGCTCTATCTTGTCAAGCAATTTTAATTCAATTTATCCTGCCTTTCATCTCTCCAAAGTCTCCAGAGAAAAGATTATAACAGAAGCAGTCTTAAGAATCTAGAATTAATTTCAACAGTCAGGGGAACACACAACAGTTTTCATACTGGGAATCTGTTCTATTCATTTCTAGATAATGAAAAGAGATCTTTAGAAACACTCTATCTTTTTATACAATGCTTACCAATACATCAGAAAAGACATTTAGAAAAGAAAACCAGCCACTTTGCACATGGCTGGTTCACATCCCCAATAAGAAAAAAAGCCATTTGATACATACCTAAGACAGAACACCCTGGAAACAAAAGCACCCTTTTATCAGATGCAGCATTTTATATTAGTGAATTAGACCATCATGCAAAGCTAATGATAGTGCGGTTGGGCTGAGCAACAGCAGCTATTGCTGTCACCGACACATCACCTCTCTCAGCCCTTTCTTATTATAATGGAGAGCACAGGACTGTCTGTGTCTATGTTTTCCATCTGTACAGCTGCAGTCTGATGATGCCCAAGGATAAACAGCAAGATAGTAGACCAGAGAGCATCTTTGCGAAAGGTGTTCCCTCCACTTTGAGAAAAGAGTCAGAGAGGCTCGGTGTGAATGTCTGGGATGCTACCACCATGCAGCGGCCCAGGCAGCCCAGCAGCGCTCCAGAGTGAGAGGTGGGCAAGGCAGCATGCAGGGGAGGGCCGTTCAAGCCAGATCAGTGACACTCCAGAGTAAGGTTTGAGTAACTTGATACCTTATCCTGTTAAATACACAGAATTCAGTTTATCGATATCCACTCTCCTATTGTAGTTCAAGCCTTGAAACAAAACAGGCTGTGCCAGGGAAAACAAGCAGTTAAATTATCCCCAAAACAAAAAATATCTATTTTCTTTACTAAAATCAGTGACAGAAAAGAAAAAATAGAAGCAAACAAACAAACAAACCAAACCAAAGTAAACAGCTCATTTTCTCTGCTGATGAAGTATTAATATATTTTGGCTCCACCTAGTATTAACCTCTGTTTTTATTATCAGTGTTGCAAACTACTACTGAGGCTCAAGGCCGATGCCATTATCTACTGTGGTATAAGCACACTGACATTAAAGTACATGCCAATCGTTACATACATCTACATCTGTATCTATATATATACATACACATATATAGAGATGCTCCATGCAGTCATGTCGGCCACATGACCTTGGAGGTGTCTATGGACAACGCCGGCTCTTCAGCTTAGAAATGGAGATGAGCACCAACCCCCAGAGTTGGACACGACTGGACTTAATGTCAGGGGACAACCTTTATCGTTACTTATATAGAGAGATATAAATACATATACAAATATACAATTTGTACACTATTTCTTCTCCCCCAAAGATGAGCTGCACTTCTGGCTAACCTGCAGAATATTCATCCAGAACTGACACTAACTATTTCACCAAAATGTTAAGAATTACATATATCATATTTGATTAAAACCACTAAAAAACTGCAACATCAGAAATCATCAGTAGCTAGGGGAAATAATGTTGGTCCCATTCTGATGTTAGCAATGTCTTTAAACAAGAGTACTGAACACCCTCCACTTTCAGAAGCCCTGCAATAGTGGAAAAAAGAAATAAAAGAAGCTTAAAATATACAAGAAAACCTCTCAAGGAATTTAAGGTCCTTCACTGGAATACCTAGAAAATGCCTGGAAATGTGGGAATTTCTAGGTCTTGCATCGCAACTAAGGTCAACTTGCAACCACAGAATTGCACTGGAGAACCAAGAGGTTCCCTAAATAAAAACATATTAACCGAATTTGTGAATAGCCAAATCTGCAAAAGAATAAAACTCAAATGTTGAAGACCAACTATTTATTAGTTTTCTTTGAGACAAAAACTCTATAAAAAAAAGTACCAGAAATGAAATTGGACTATCCATCTGGATTTGGAGATTTTGTGACTAAACTCAAGCCTATTCCTTTATTTAATCCTACAATATCCCTGGGAGAGACAAGTTCTGCCCAGCTGGAATATAAACTTATTTTTTAGTTTACTGCATTCAGAACTGTGCTCTTCGCTTTATCTGTCCAGGCTCCATATTGGATGATGCATGCTCCAAAGGAAAAAAAAATCGGAAGTGTTAAGGAAAGGGAGTGCTGTAGCACTTAAGCAACCAATTGTTGTTGGGTTTTGTTTTTTTTAAAAAAAAGAGTGTGAAGATTTCACAGCATCTGTCTGGTCATGCACATGCAATGTTTAGTTAGTACAAGAAAATAAGACCAGCTGAAAGAAATGGAGAAAAGTTCTGTTCAGAGCTCATTTACTGAGCATGCTCAAACTCACTCTGCACCAAGAGCAACTTCTAAAAGCTTTGTGCTTCCACAATTTTCCACAGACCCTTGGGGCCTCGACTCTCCTGTCACTATTAAATCTCTGATTACACATGATGAATTCATCCCTAACATAATATTAACTCTGCTGGATATTAATCTTCCTTACGGCAAGTGCAAAGCATGAGCGGTACATACTCTGCAAGTATAATGCCAGCAGTGCCAAGAGGCTGCACCAAAGAGAGAACAGATTTGGAAGAAGAACAGCAAAATATATTATCGACTGCTCAGCAAATTAAATACCCCTATACCATCACCATAGGGACGACAGAATAATTATACGCACTGCATATACATGAAAAAAGAATTCATATCCTGAAGAATATCACTGTATGAGGAGCTATGATTTTTTTCTTCTTTTCTCACAAGATGTGAGGTACCTACTGGTGAGAAGCATTATCTCAAAATAACTAAAAACATGGTGACATAAGTTCACCTTTATGAAATATCTGATCCTCTCACAGTAGTCTCATGATCAAAGGATTAATGCTGCAAATTGGAAGTTCAGCAAATAAAGCAGCACATGAAAAATTCTTGATTTTAAAAGCCCCTCAATGATTGATGATGATTTTTTTTACATATCCTAAGTGGGTTTCAAATTTCCAAAATGATCTGTTTACTTGGTGCATTTTCTTATTCTGCTTTAAAAAATATCCCAGAAAAACAAGAGTTAACATGCTCAGTAACAGGGTGTTTCCAATTAATCCCAAAGTTGCAAGGTGTGGATTTTTTTTTTGCCTTATTCTAGCCATGCTAAGCTGGGTATTACACTAAGTGTCAGAAAAGGAAGTTCTCTTGACATGGTGCAAAGCATACAGGAGATGTGCACGTTAGAAAGAGAAGAGAAAAGTGTACACTTTGGGATAGTGGAAACACGCTCTAGAGTGACAAGGAATTCTGCTTGGAGAGAAAGAACCAGGATCCTGCCCCAGCCACTGCCTTACTGACTGCTGCCTCCTCATCTCTGTCCTACCCTCAGTTGTGGCTGCTGCCAAGTTGGGCTCCGGTGAGGCACGCTCAGGGGTCCTGAGCACCAGCACGTCCCCCTCTTCCTTGCGTTTGATCCCTAGGTCTGTGGAGCCGTGTAGGATCGGAGATCCGGGAATGCTCAAGTCAGCATCATTTGAGAAGTCAAAGCCATCTGGGATTCAACATATAATATTTTAGTGCCTTTCTATTCTTTCCCTACACATTCCAACCCAGGAAGGGAAAGGAAGGTTTACATGAAATATACAAGCATGCCGCCTGATTTTAATATTCATGCCAAAAGTCTGGTGGACAGCATATAAATAGATAGGCAAGCTCTATCGTATAAAACAGATCAGCAGACAGCAGCACATCAATAGAAAGGTCAAATATAACTAAGAATTCGCAAAAGGGTAGATGTTGTTTTTAGAATCAAAGACACGATGAACTTCTATTATGTATTATCCATTAAAGCAATATAATATTTAGAGTTCCAAGTGATATTATTATGATATAAGCTTTACTTAAGAAATAATTTCAGTTTAGTTAAGATTCAAGTGCCATTTAGCAGGTTTGTCCACAAACTCTGAATATATATATAGTTTACCAGATACAAATTGTCCCGTGTCTTCTATTTAACTATAATTCTGGAATTTGAGATATATATACATACACACACACACACACACACACACACACACACACACACATATTTCAAATTACTAAAAAAGGTGCATTTTTGGAAAAATATAATACTTTGATAAAGAGAAACATTCAAAGAAACTATTTAGTTGCAGTTGCACACAAACCGCTGGCATTTTCTACCTGAAAAGCGTGCAGTTTCAAACAATTTAAGCAACAGGAGGCAATATGACCCATACTACAAAATATGGAAAAGGCTATCAGCAAGCCATAATCTCCAGCCGCTCTGAGTCCCCCCCCCCCCGCAGGGTGAGAAGGCGGGGTAGAAATATTGTAAATAAACTGTTGTAAATAAAATAATAAACTTTCTGTGCCACAAGACACCATTTAAGTAACTTAAACCTTTTCCCCAGGACATAAAATCAGGATAATACTTATCCCTCCACAAGATGCAACCATAATTACACATTCATGCAGATAGTGTATGGAAATGATCTGCACTTATGTACACTAATGAAACTGACATTAATAATCAAGCTCAGAAATCAGATTGAAGCAATGTAGGTGAAAAATGCATCATTAAAGTTTTACCTTCTCTTCTCCAGCGATGTCGACGGATTGAAGCCGTAGTAATGGCAGTCCGAGAAATTCTCGGAACTGTTGGAGTAACCTCTACTTTTAAGACCTTCTGTCCTCCTTGCGATGCATCAGGAGCATCAAAGGGTAATGAGTTCTTCATAGCATTTGCAACCTACGACAACAGGAAACATTTAATAAATGTTACCTCTCCACAAGCAGATATTTTAAGACTGGATAAGGAAATGGTGAAAAATATTACAAATTACCATTGCAATCCAAGGGGTTTGCAATGGTGGCCAAAAAAAATCCTGCTGTGAAACTTCGGACTGGTTATACTCATACTAACCCAATCTACATGTGTATTGTCAAAATTAAGAAAATAAAACCTCATGATCCCTCTTTGAAAGAAGGGCAGGGCAGAGTGCAGTACCCACATGAGAATAATTTGCTGTTGTTGTTTGCTCTCCATTACAAATAGTCCCTTATGTGGCTAATTATAAAATACAAGGTAAAATGCAAAATCGTGATGTTTACTTTTCTCACACAGAGAGAGATTCTACGTCACTGTATGGCAGGTGTGGAAATCATATTGGAGTGCTATCCCTTCAGTCATAACCAGCATAGCCAATACTGATGGGTGCTGTTAGTTGTGCTGTGGTTTTATGCTGGGATTTTTATGTATTTTAATATGTTGTTATAGTTGTTTTTAAACTGTATAGCATTGAATTTTTGTTGTAATGCCGGTCTGAGTCCCTCGATAGAGGTGAGAAGGTCGGGGGTACAAAAATTTTAAATAAATAAATAAAATTAATTAGTGACAGTTTAACTTGGAAGGTTGCATGATTACTGCCTTTACTTTGGAAAAAAGTGAAGTACAGACCGTCCCCCAGTTACAAACAAGATAGGTTCTATAGGTTTGTTCTTAAGTTGAATTTGTTTGGAAGTCAGAACAGGTACATTTTAAAGTGTAACTCCAGCCTATCTATCTATTCATCTATCCACACATATATGCTACATATATATGCTGTATGTATGTACTGTATGTATGTATGTATATAAAATCGTATAGCAACTGTAGTGTTTTTTTTGCTGTCTGTGCTCTTGATCAGAAGATTTCACATCATTTTTTGTCCCTGTGATCACTGGATTTTCAAAAAAATGGCTTGTTGTGGAAACAAGGATTAGTGATAAAACTTCAGTGGAGACCCCTTTCCCCCCATGATAACTCTTTCAGGAGTGAATTTCCCTTCCGAGGGGTAGATTTCTCTCCCTTCCTGTTGTCTCACCCTGTTTGTAACTATGAGTCAGTTTTAAGTCAGATGGTTGTAACTCAGAGAATGCCTGTACCTCAAGATGACCCAAAATAAGCCACGATTCATTGAAAATGAAAGCTATTAATATACTTCCAGAGGAGGAAAGAGGTAGGTGGAAAATGAGACGCACAAGGCAAATTCATGTGATGCGAATGCAGTAGCTAATCTTTTTGGTGTCATGGTCCCCTCAGAGCATCTGATGAAAGCTATACAGTTGAACACAATATTTGCAGTAACCAGAAGGGAATCAAAGGAAAACGTATTTTTTTCTACCTTTGGTTCATTGATGCCTTGAGTTCATCCATATCCCCCTCGGGGTTCATGGGCCATAAGAACATAAGAAGAGCCATGCTGAATCGGGCCTCAGCCCATCTAGTCCAGCATTGTGTCACACAGTGGCCCACCAGTTGTACACAGGGATCTCTAGCAGAAAGGAGGGCAAAACCCTCACCTGCTCCCGACCCCCCACAACCAGTACCCGGGGAAATCCTGCCTGCCTCCATCAACACAGAGGTGGCACTTGGATGTCCATTTCAGTAACTACTGATTCCCTTGGTATCCATGAATCTGTCTAATCCTGCCTTGAAGCTGTCCAGGCTGACAGCTGTCACAACCTCCTCTGGAAGTGAGTTCCATAACCCAATGACCCTCTGGGTGAAGAAATGTTTCCCTTTATTAGTCCTAACTTTCCTACCTTGGAGCTTTAGGGAGTGCCCCCTAGTCCTAGTGTTGTGTGACAGAGAAAATATTTTTTCTTTATTCACCTTTTCTATCCCATGCATGATTTTATACACTTCGATCAAGTCACCTCTTAAACGCCGTCTTTCAAGGCTGAAAAGACCAAGGCGTTGCAACCTGATTTCATAAGGGGACTAGCTGCTCCATCCCTTGGATCATTTTTGTTGCCCTTCTTTTTGTTGCCCTTTTCCAGTTTCCAGTTCGTTATATCCTTCTTGAGGTGCGGTGACCAGAATTGTACACAGTACTCAGATGTGGCCTCACCATAGATTTGTAGAGAGGCAATACAACATTTGCCGACCTATTTTCGATTCCCTTCCTGATCATGCCAAGCATAGAATTTGCTTTTTTCACTGCTGCAGCACACTGGGTTGACATCTTCATTGAGCTGTCCACCAAAACCCCAAGATCCCTTTCCTGGTTTGTCTCGGAAAGCTTTGATCCCATCAGTTTATAAGTGTATTTGGGGTTCTTTGCCCCGATGTGCATGACTTTACACTTGTTTAGGTTAAAATGCATTTGCCACTTTGTTGCCCATTCACTCAATTTCGAGAGATCTTTCTGGAGCTCTTTACAGTCAGTTTCATTTTAACTACCCTGAACAGTTTAGTGTCATCTGCAAACTTTGCTACCTCACAATTTACTTCTACATCCAGATCATTTATGAATAAATTAAAAAGTAATGGTCCTAAAACTGAACCTTGGGGTACGCCACTTCTCACCTCTTTCCACCCAGAGAAGTGTCCATTTATTACCACCCTTTGTTTCCTACAGTTTAGCCAGGTTCCAATCTAGGACAAGACCTGTCCCCTGATTCCATGGCTGAAGAGCTTATTTAGGAGCCACAAGTTAAGAATCCCTGTGCGATACAATATAGACTGTATTTTCAATCATATTTGAAATATTATTTAAAGCATTGCTGTAAGAAGCCAGACACTGCATTTGTCTTTGGGAAAAATGAAATAGAATCTGAGACCAAGAACATTCAATGTCGCTGGCAGACAATCCATCCTTCTAGGACCCGATTAACACTTTTGAGACCTCCTTGCATTCAGTTTAATGATTGATTAAAGGAAGACTGTAGAAGCAAGGCACTTCCAAGAGCAGAAAGTGGGATGTAAAAAACTACCAAATGATTGAAAGGAATATGTGATTGCTCCTATATTTGTACTACAAAATATTGCAAATCCAACAGGAATACCAGTCAACTTAAGTTTCTATTGGGCTCACTGCTCAGCTTTTCTCAAAAATGAAACATAAACTGAAATATCAATCCACCTTCAAGCTTTTCAGTTTAACTGCTATCAGAGGTAGCCCCAAAGCAGGTGCAATGTTTTATGTACATTTTCAATCTAGTTGTGCATTCAGTCATGCCTGAAATGAAAAACCTGCTATGACATTTTACTGTGAGGAGGACTTATATTACTATATTGAAAAACATACAGCTATATGTCCTTGCCAGCAGTAATTCATTAAAGAGGGACATTTAGCTAAATCTATTGGGAAGATTAAAATGCTTTTTTTCATTTGCCAAGAAATGATCCCACAGTATTCCCTTGCCAAAAAGGCTAGCATTTAAACCTCTGCTTCCTCCACACACACTTATTTTCCTTCAGTATGATTAGTTGATTCTTCTGCAAGAATGTATGGTTTAGCAATGCTTCATTGTTTATGAAATACACCTTGTATTAATACTCTCCCTTACACCTTTAGAATAGAGTAGAATAATTTGATTTGTCATTGTACATTGTACAACTAAAATAAATGCCATCTCCAATACACATGTAGAATTGCAAAAACAAAATACTAATCCTTCCACATTAGCAGCTGCAAACCGGTCTCAAACCTGTTCTACCCTGATCAGATGTGTAGACAATCTAGAAGGGAAGAGCACAGGTAGAAGATGATGATGGGTGCCAAATGAATTGACAGCAGTCTGTATTACTGCCTCCTTTTTAAAGTGACACTTTTACAGAAATTAATTGCTGGCCCATTGGTCCATTTTCTCTATATACTCATCTTGTCCATCGTCATTCATAGATGATGTTGAACTCCCATTTCAATATCAATTCTTTCTGTGTATGTATGCATGTGTATATATAGGTAAAATCAACTACTTCAATTATTATGATTTTTTATGGGCAAGCAGATAAAAATTGGCAGATGGCATATGTTCTGTATCTCAAAAACTAGAGATGATAGTGGAAAATTAGTGCCATTTTTGGAATCAGCAGGTCAAATATACCCAGAAACAGGGCTAATATTTGAGGCTTGGGACAAAAGTGCAGAGCCGGGTCATTAATTGCAGGCCATTGGAGCTAGACATTCTCAAAGACTTCTTTAAACATTCAACATTCAAGTCTTCCAGTCTCTATGGAATGAATACAGTGTGGGGGCCTGCCTAATCTCCCTGGGGAGGCCATTCCAAAGCCAGGGGGTGACCACCAAGAAGGCACTCTCCCTTGTTCCCACCAACCGTGCTTGTGACAGTAACAGAACAAGAAGGAGGGCCTCCTTGGCAGATCTTAACACTCACACAGGTACATAAGTGGGAATGCGGTCACAAAGATAGGAAGGACCTGAACTAGAGAAAATAAAACCATGTATCTGTTTCAACTCTCAACCATGCCGAAGGATTGCATACGGTCCCATCAGATATCATTGAAACTTTCTGCTTATCATCACAATCTGTATCTGTATACCTTTATAAAGCGGAATGTTTGTATGTGTGCGGAGGGCGGAAGGGCGGGAGGGCGGATATGTGGCAGCCACTTTCACAGGCCACAGCGACCAGCGCGGGTGATGGACCTGCACCAAACTTGGTACACATAACCCCCCTAACCCCCTTTACGTCCTGGTGCGGTTCGGGGGACATGACCCACGGACTATGGGATTTGTAGTACTTTCAAACACTTTTGTTCCCACAGACCACTGAGGCAACCAAAAACGACCAATACAGACCACACTTAGCACACACAGCCCCCATCACCCACTCTACGTCCTGGTGCAGTTTGGAGGAGGGTGGACCATGGATGATGGGACTTGAAGTACCTCTACTCACTTCCCAAGTCCGCTGCAACCCTCATCCAATCACTGATTGAGACAAACTTGGCATACATAACCCCCATGACTGCCTTCACGTCCTGGTGAGGTTTGGGGGAGGACTGACAATGGATGATGGGATTTGTAGTACTTACACACCCCTCTGTTCCCACAGACCACTGCGGCCCCCAACAAACACCAATAAAGACCACACTTGGCACACAGACCCCCAGTGACCCACTCTACATCCTACTGACTTTGAGGGGGCCAGAACATGGATGATGGGTCTTGCAGTACCTTCCCTCACTGACTGGGACAAACCTAATGCTATCACCGATCAACACCAAATCTGCCACACAGAGCCCTCATGACCCACTTACATCCAAGACTGGGACCATGGATGATGGGACTTGAAACCTCTACTCACTTCCCAAGTCTGCTGCAACCCTCATCCAATCACTGATTGAGACCAAACTTGGCACACATAACCGTGGTCCATCTCACCGTGGTCCATCTCACACAAAACTGCACCAGGATGTAGAGTGGGGCATGGGGGCATGACCCACTCTACATCCTGGTGCAGTTTTGTGTGAGATGGACCAAGGTTGATGGGACTTGAAGTACCTTCACTCACTTCCTAAAAACAATGCAACCCTCATCCATTCACCAATACAGACCAAACTTAGCACACAGAGCCCCCATGACCCAATCTACATCCTACTACACTTTGGGGGACGGTGGACCAGAGATAATGGGACTTGCACTACCTTCAGTAATTTTATGATACCACTGCAACTCCCAATAATGATGGATCAAGACCAAACTTGGCACACAGAGCCCCCATAACCCACTCTACATCCTGCTGCACTTCTCAAATGACCCGGGCACCGCCGGGTCCCCAAACTAGTATCTTATATATTGGAACTTTGTGTATGCCGCTGTTATTCACATGTTAATATGTCAATAACCAATGAGAGCATGAAGATCAGACTTTATTAAGCCAACAATTTAATTATGAATCCAGAGAAACATCAAGGTTGCTTTTCTGTTGATTCTGCACAACAAACTGGTTTTCAAAATATGAGAAGTAGAAAAGGAAAATGTTAAAAATTCTATGCTATGGCAGAGAAATCAGCTGCATGGGAAAGGAGAAAAATACCCAATGCACAAGCATCTCATGTCAGGAGTGGGTGAATTTGCACCATACCTGAATGGTATACTTTGATACTTTGATATAAAAAAGTGAAAGACACAATTTTGCATACTCTTTATTCTTTGCTAGCTTTCATAGCGTGTTTGAATGCTGTTAGCATTAGAGCCTTACTCTGTGTATAAGAGGAGTGGGTGAATGTCAGCCATGCTGAATCACAAATCTTTGCTAGTTGTGTGCCATTCACAAAATGGCTCACAAATGGGAAGAATAAACATTGTTTACCAAAAAGTAAACACACATCCGTTCATGAATAACATGAATTTAAAGTAAATGTGCAATACTATTCCTGGTTAACATTTCCCCCCGAAAAATCTAGTTTAACCATAAAGAAGTCTGCATCCTTCCCATCTTGCTCACTTGGCTCTTCTCTTAGTCGGAATAGCTGAGGACTCTCCATCCATGTTTTGTTTCAGCGTGATATCTGAAATAGGAACTCTCAGGTCTCAGGAAAAGACAAAGTACTATCATAAGCCAAGTTTACGACTCTGGCTGCTGTGGGAGACTAGCCAGTTTGAATCTCACACTAAATGAATGACAGATGGACAGTCCCTAGCTTGTTTAAGTGGCCACTGCAGGGAGGGGCAACAGCAAGCAAGCACAATCGAACAGCATGGACCAGCTCACAGACTCATGTCTGGTAAGCGATTTCTTTCTTTTAAAAGATAAGGTTTTTGCTTACTGCGATGTCTAACATACTCATTCCCATGAATAGCCAAATAGAGATGATGATCAGTGCTATGTGGCGAATAAGAAAAGGTACACTACCCAAAAATTCCTAAATCTAACCTACTACAAACAAACCTTATCATTCAAAAGCAACATGTTTTCTTATATTTTCTAACATTTAGTTAACAGTACAAACATTGTCCTATTTAACATTAAACGATTAACAATAGATAAGATAATATTTGAACTACTGTATTGGCTTGCTATGTTTCAACTAATTTAATGGGCTCTTTCAACAAAATGTTTTAAACTTTGACATAACATGTTGATCATTAATAATAATTTAGTTTGCTTATAATAACGGAGACTTAGCAATTTGGGGACAGCATACTTTATCTTGTTCACAACATAGCACTGTGCCTATAATGTGTGGCCTTACTCCAATGTTGCATTTACATGATTTGTCTGTCATATATGCGTGAAAGAACACAGACAAGTATTATACCTGAATATACAAAGGCAGAAAATATAAGCAGGCAAGCATATTATGTATGAAACCTGTACTGCCGAGGTATTGCTTACTATTCCTCCTGTCAGAGCAAACATACAAGTGTGGGCTGTAACTAGAGGGGCTCACAGCAAGCAGATAAACACACTACAAGCAGGCTAAGGAAGCTCTTCAGATTACTAACCTTTGAGCCTGTTACCTTGGCCTTCAAAGAGAGAGATCTGTGCGGAAATAAGATGCCAGACTGGAAGATGTTTCTTCCATTTCCACACAAATTTCTTTGAAGACTGCAAGGCAAACCAGCCTTCATTAAAACTCCCACTAGGCTTGAATCTTCAACAGAGCTGGAGCTACACTATCAGTAGTACTTGGTAATAGAAATCTTGACTTTCTAACTCTGGGACCTTTTTCCTTTGCTGTGCCAAAACCAGCTTTCCTTTGAATCACGAAGTGAAGGTGAGGGTGGCATAGTGCTGGCCTGCAGAATCTAGATCAAGTTATTCCCTGTACACGGTGCTGTTCAAAAACCAATACACCAAGTTCCACTTATACTCTGGAAACAAAACAAACACGTGTATGATTCCCCCAAGATCAGTTATGGCCAAAAGCACCAGTGAAAAAAAAGTTCACTGGTCTACTTCAAAATCTTCTTGAGTAGTTGCCCTGCCCAATATCATCACCACAGGCTATCATTCGTGGCCAAGTATGATTGCCTTCCAAGTTACAGCTTAATGGTGTAACATGAGAAAATGTTGACCATTTCTGCTACCTTACAGACACCTCTCCACAAAAGTCAACATTGATACTGAAATACAACACCACCTGAGCTCTGAGAGTGCAGCATTTTCCTGAATTAAGCAGAGGATGCTTGAGGATTGGGACATCCATAGGGAGACCAAGGTTTTATAAAGCTATTGCCCTCCCAACTATGCTATACACCTGCAAAACATGGACTATGTACAGACATCACACTCAACTCCTGTAATAACTTCATCAGTGTTGCCTCTGAAAAATCCTTCAAGTCTCTTTGAAAGACAGGTAGACAAATGTCAGCGGGCTGGAAGAAGCAAAGACCACCAGCATTGAAGTGATGCTCCTACGCCGTCAACTTCGCTGGACTGGCCACATTGTCCAAATGCCTGATCACTGTGTCCCAAAGCAGTTGGGAGGCATTGACCGGGCAACTCAAGAACGGAATTCAAGAACGGAAAACTTAATGTTGGTAGATAGGAAAAGAGATTTAAAGATGGGCTTAAAAACTTTGGCATAGACTGAGAGCTGGGAAGCCCTGGCCCTCAAGTGCTCTAACTGGAGGTCAGCTGTGACTAGCAGTGCTGTGGAATTCGAAGAGGCACGGATAAGAGTAAAAGGAAGAAACACGCCAAGAGGAAGGTGTGTCAAGTCAACCCTGATCGGGACCACCTTTCTCCTGGAAACCGATGTCCTCACTGTGGAAAAACGGGGAGATCAAAAATAGGTCTCCATAGCCACCTACATCTCCACTGCCAAGACACTACACTTGGAGGCCCATCATCCTCGGACTACGAAGGATTGCGCAAGTAAGTAGGGTTTTGATAGTGGGTCCAAAGGTGACTGTAGAGACCTATTCTTGATCCGCATGTTCTTTCACAATAAGGACATCAATTTCCAGGTGGAAGACAGTGCCAACAAGGGTTGGCTTGACATGCCTTCTTCTTGACACATTTTTCACTTTCGCCCTCCTTTTATTCCCCAAGATCACTTTGGCCAATAGCACCAGTGAAAGGAAAGTTCATTGGATTACCTCCAAATCTTCTTTCAGTTGAGTGGTGCCCTGCCCATCTCTACCTTCAATGGGCTGGATCTTGGATACCAGGCTAACTAGGACCCAAGCATTCCTAGTTTCATAAAACTGTACTGTAGTTACAGTCTTCCTTGGACAGAGATAACATAGGCAGACTAATGCACAATGCTTGATACAGGTCTGCCCTTGAAGATATTACAGATACTGAAAAAAAAGTACCAGCTAGATGTCAACCAGAACACTACATAGAAACTGCATAACGCCCATCTTGAATTTACATGAGGTGTCAATGTGCTTATTTAAATCCCTATACAGCTTGGGACCTCAATATTTGAAAGAGTCGCCCACTACAGAATCCTGTCTGAGGGTTAAGGTCATCCTCTGTGTGTCACCTGTTGGGACGACACACCCCGTGATGCCATGGGAGAGGGCTTTCTCCTCCGTGGAACCCCAGCTGTGGAATATCTTTCCCTTAAAAAGGCCTGATTGGTGCAAATTCTAGCATCATTCTGGCTTCATGTTCCAAAGCCTTTTAGGTCAAAATCATTTAAAATATCTCTAGAAATGCTATTTTTTTATTTTAAGCTATTTGAATAGGTCTTAAACTATCTAGCTTTAACTTGTAAAACTGTTTACTATCCCTGCTAGTGTGTTTATGTTATTTTTTCTATTTTAAATTTGTTTTAATAGTCAAGTTGTATGCTATACCGAGATCTTTAGATATAGGGTAGGACGTAATTTTTTTAAAAGAATATTTATTTATTTAGCGCATTTTTACCCTCTCTTCAGCCAAAACGGTTCCCAGAACAGCTTAAATAACTAAATAATAGCAAAAGTAATAACAAAATGGAAAATAAATAGCATTACAGCTGCTACTGCCCAGAAGAGTAAATTAAATTGGAAATAATGCTATGTGAGCCATTTAGGAGTATCCTATTGAGATTAGTAATGCATGCATATTTTAATCACATCAATGGACTGCAGCATTTCTTCCCCTTACCAACAGTGGCTGAGAATAGAGTTCAAGCTGTGCTCTGTAAATTATGTCATCCAGCGCTTCTTGGCCAATTTCCCACTGGCCGTTGTAACTGCATATGGATAAAAAGGAAGCAAGTTATTACTTTTCTGGACCACCATGTTCTGTCCCCATCTTTTATCTTCCAAGCACAGCTCCTGAACACAGGTCTTCCGCACTTTTGTGGGATCAATTATTAGAAGGACAACCAATCATTCCAACTGCATTCTTCTTGCCTTCCAGTCTGAATAGTGCCATTAGTAAGATTATAATTCAGTAGAAAACATACCGTCTATACTCAAGTATAAGCTGACCCGAGTATAAGATGAGGCACCTAATTTTACCACAAAAACTTGGAAAATGTATTGGCTAGAGCAGTGTTTCCCAACAGGTGTGCCATGGAAAATTGGAACCTCCGATACCCTTTCTCCCCCCCTCCTGCTGAACACTTTTTCTTCTCCACTCAGGCTCCCTTCTTCCCAGCCTCACTCTGCTCGCTTTGCCTCGCTTTGCTCACGCTGCCGTGAGCGTGTTCAGGAGGTGAGGGGGGGAGGGAGGAAGAAGTGGGGCGAGTCTGCGCAGTAGCGCCCGCACGGGTCATGTCTTCCTCCCTCCCCCCTCCCCTCCTGAACACGCTCACACTGCCCCCTCGGATCAAAATGGCGGCAGAAGCGGCAGCATGAGCAAAGCGAGGCAAAGCGAGCAGAGCGAGGCTGGGAAGAAGGGACCCTGAGTGGAAAAGAAAAAGTAAGTGTTCGGCAGGAGGGGGAAGAAAGGGAGCGAAGGAGAAGGGGAAGAGGTCTCTGTTGAAAGCTGGCATGGGCAAACTAGGACCTTCCAGGTGTTTTGGACTGCAACTCCCACCATTCCTAGCAGCCTCAGGCCCTCACATTGTTTGAGTCCACAGTGTTCTCTGGGTGTAGGTGAACTATAACTTCCAAACTCAAGGTCAATTCCCAAGCAAATCCTTTCAGTACTTTCTGTTGGTAATGAGAGTTCAATATGCCAAGTTTGGTTCAATTCCATTGTTGCAAGAGTTCAGGATGCTCTTTGATTGTGTGTTAACTATAAATTGAGCAAGACTTTCGCGTCTGTCTTTCTGCCATTCCTGCCAGGATATCTATGTTGTGTTCATCGAAACAGGCCCAGGTTTCACACTGAGCGTATAAATACATTTAGAAACATATTAAATATATGTATTACTGTGTTAGAGTGTCATTTTGTGTCATTTTGGTTGGTGGTGTGCCCCAGGATTTTGTAAAAGCAAAAAATGTGTTGCGGCTCAAAAAAGGTTGAAAAACACTGGGCTAGAGTATAAACTGAAGGTGGGAAATGCAACAGCTACTGGTTAATTTCAAAATAAAAATAGATACCAATAAAATTACATTAATTAAGGCATCCGTGGGTTAAATGTTTTTGAATATTTATATAAAATTGTAATTTAAGATAAGACTGTCCAACTCTGATTAAACCATTATTCTTAAAATTTTCAACGAAAATGCAATGTATCCTTCCAATACTAATAGAGTAAAATAATAAATACAATAATAACAATAGAGTAAAATAATAAATAACTTTAACTCAAATATAAGATGAGGGGACTTTTTCAGCCTAAAAAAGGGCTGAAAAACTTAACTTATACTCAAGTATATACGGTACATACTTCAGATACATATACAGTCAGGTTATTTTCCACAGCAGCACATCACATAAAAAAACATATTCACAAAGAACAAAGGTTAACTATTTGTTAAGTACTCCAATAGCGGGTTATTCAGGCAGACTCAACTCCTTTCATTATTGTTTTTTCTTTGCACATAGACACACAAACAACTTGGGTGTACTTACATGTATACAGTTACGTGTAGGAGTATATATTTCTCTTTTTTTAAGGTATGCTGATGTGATAAGTCTAAAACAAGCCAGAAGTGCAAACCTTCAGGGTCTATGTTGACGGACTCATAAGCTAATAGAGGCTCATAAGGCAATCAGAAGGAGAAAATTGATGATAAAAGGGGCTAGTGTTCAATGCTGCAGGGATGTGGTTAAAAAATACATCCCTGACTGGTTTGATAAAAACCAGGGAACTCTTCCTTATACAAACTTTACATACTTACACAGCATAATAGACTCCAGTGAGTAGTTGTACCATGAATTCAGGATCCAGTACCACTCTGCAATACTCTTCCTTCCAGGGTTTTTCATGTTGCCGTGGAAACCCACACACACAGAGTCTGGGAAAAGATTGTTTATTAAAAATGGACTCACATGTTTTCATGCTGTTAACTATCATATATACTGATACAGATTTTAATCTGTAATAAAAAAGAGGACCAAATCAATGGGGGAATTCAAACAAATTGAAGTCCCATTGCATTCAATAGGTCTCATAGAATCATAATTTGGAAGAGACTTTGTTGGCCATCCAGTCAAACTCCCTTCCAAGAAGCAGGAAAATCGTATTCAAAGCACCCCCGACAAATGGCCACCCAGCCTCTGTTTAAAAGCCTCCAGAGAAGGAGCCTCCACCACACTCCAGAGCAGAGTGTTCTACTGCTTAACAGCTCTCACAGTTAGGAAGTTCGTCCTCATGTTCAGGTGGAATTTCCTTCCCTGTAGTTTCCTCCAGAAGCAAGCCAGCTCTGGAAATAAGAGGGCCAATCTCCCCCCCCCCCCCAAAACACACACCCCATCAATCCCTTAGGACACTTAGGTCTTCTGGGGAGTGGCTGTTCCAACCAGACTGGCAACCACCACCCAGAAAACCTTTTCGTCAGCCGCCCCAAGACTGTGGAACAACCTGCCAGAAGAGCACTGACAGCTAAATGAGCTCTCAAACTTTTGAGATACAACGAAAGACCCATCTTGCCCGGCAGGCCTATCCAGTCAACTTTGAACCATCACTTTTGGATTTGCATTGTGTGTCTGCTGTATTTTGCTCTTTGTATCATGTGTTTTGGTGTGTGCGCTTTATAATAGTGTGTTTTGATGTATGTATTTTATGTTGTTGTGTTTTGACTGTGTTGTATCCTGTCTCGAGTTATGAGGAGAGGTGGATAACAATAATAGTAATAGTTCTATATCAGCAAAAGCAAGTAACCTTTTCGCCATTAAAAGAACGATAAATGGGAAAGGAACGGAGCTCTGATAATGCATATCTTCGTGCCCAAATTCATCTTCCTCCATATAGATTTTTCAGGAACACAGTTTAGGTACTCTTTTTATTTTGTATTCCTTATTCATTAATTTCAACACAAAGAATCCAATCCACTATCAAACTAATAGTCATTCAAGGAAAAATATATAAAATAAAAAATGAATAAAAAATATTTTTGGATTCTAGTCTAAATACACTGATTCACTTGCTGAGTCTTGTTTATTTGACTTAATAGAGAATACCTAAATCACATATGTCAAACGGAAGATCCGCAGCTTTCCATGTCAATTCATGTGACCCTCCTCCAGATGCTGGACTACAACTCCTGTATTCCTAATCACCAGACATCATGACTAGAGCTCATCAATCAATCATCCATCATCATACAGTAACACCTGGTAGGTTGCCGTTTGTTTTGTTTAGTCAGGAAAGTGGGATTGAGATATATGGCTTGTGGAGGAGATGGCTGATTTAAAAGGCCCTTTAAGCTTTCCCCAACCTCAGAGCTAAAGGGCTGGGAACAGGCATGTAGCCGAGAAAGGGGGGGGTGCGCTTGAGGGGCTTCACCCCCCCCCCCAAATTCTCAGGGCGGTCCGCGATAAGGCCTTACTGGTACATTATTTAAACTGTTATGTTTATTCATATCATGATCTGATCACCATGCTCAATATATCCCATATGCATGGGGGTATTGGGATAACAATACAAAAGGTTTGCTAGGGTAGACCCTTTCTCACTCAGACTCAGGCCTCCCCCCCCCCCCAAATCAAAATCCTGGCTACGGGCCTGACTGGGAGGGTTGCAATTCCCATTAGCTCCAGTCCGCATGGCAGATAATCAAAAGTGATGGGAGTAGTCATTTGATAACATCTGGGAGCCCATACTGGGTAAAAACTAAAAAGAGTACCAACCACTATGAAAAATATATATAGTTGGCTCTCTGTATCCATGGATTCTCCATCCATTGATTTAATGGTCTTTTTAAGGCAACCATAAGGCTGAGGTGTCCCTTGATGAAAATGAGTTTGAAACTCCTGATCTAAATGATCTAAATTCATTTATGGGTCTCCAATAAATGAGACTAAACATACCAAATGATCAAACGCATAGGATAGGGACAGAGATGGATACTTCTAATACGAAAAAGAACCAGATACTTCAATGTTAAGTCAAATACTTAAGTGTTTTCCTTTGAGTATTGATTACATATTCTCCTCAACACCATCAATACAAAGTAAACATTCTCCTGAACAACTTCAAATTTCTCACCTGGAACTCATCCTGCAAAGTGACTGATAGGAAGAAGCCGGCATATACACAATAGCAGAGTTGTAACAGAGCATAAGAAAGCTCAGAACCTCAAACCTAAGGAGACACAAGTTCAACAGAACAGAGGGATTCTCATGTTGTATATGAAATAATTAAATTGCTGGGTTCTTTAGTACAAAGGAATTATCAGAGCATGCGTCTATTCTATTTCACTCTACTTGGGTTTAGAATAGAGGGGTTAGAAGATGTAAAGATGTAACTAACTATTCTATTGAAAAAATATTAGATAAAAAGGCAAATAATTTCCACAATTCCACAGAGTGTGTTAAATTAGAACTGGAAATCATACATATACTCCAAAGTTTTTTTTACACATCTTATACATTCACAATGATTTATAGGATTTTAAAAATTAGGTTATCACAGGAATTACTATGAATCTAATGTAAATAAAGTAGTATTAGAATAAAAGAATATTAGAAGTTGCCTATTAGAAAATCTAACATTTTCTCTTCTGTATAAAGCCTACAAACATTCTTCTCTTCATACCTGATGGTCTAAAAATATATGTACAGGCCACTAATAAAAAAGGTGTATCTCACACCCACCTGTTCTGTGCTGTGAATGTTTCTCTTTGAGGGTGAAGATCACTATAAACCACTCTGATAAGGTCATGCTGACACAGAGCTCCCTCAGTCAAAGCCATGGATCCAATAGTCGATGGCTTAAGGCATACAAAAAAAGATCGAAAAGTTGTTTAACTTCAAAACACCATTAAAATACAGGAAATAGGAGAGACATGGGAAGGTAGCATGAAAGAATAACACATATTCATCCCATTACAGTGCACCAAAGACACATAGAAAATCCATTGTAGCTTTTTATGGATAACCTGTTGTTCTCCCACAAATTATTGCTAGGGACAATTAGAAAGACTGACTCAGTAATACAACTGTATTCCTACCTCATGGTAAATTGATGGCTTGGATAAAGAAGGAATGGTAAAAGATAACACTTTATTGTTTCCATCTTTGTCAGCAATTTCCTATAAAAAAAGAAAACATATTGAAAAGTTAAATTGTATTGGATGATAACATCACATTAATTTAAATCAGTGGTTCTCAACCTGTAGGTCCCCAGGTGTTTTGGCCTACAACTCCCACAAATCCAAAACAGTTTACAAGCTGTTAGGATTACTGGAAGTTGAAGGCCAAAACATCTGGGGACCCACAGGTTGAGAACCACCGATTTAAATAGTGGCTCCCAAGGAAGAAGGAAGACCCATTTGAATAGCATACCAAAGCACAACATCAATGGCAGCATGTTTTCAATAACTACTTTTTCGCCTTCATTTTATAGTCCTGGTTCTATATTTTATTAGAAACTAGCTTGGGGACCCGGCCCTGCCCGGGTCATTTGAGAAGTGCAGCAGGATGTAGAGTGGGTCATGGGGGCTCTGTGTGCCAAGTTTAGTCTTGATCCATCATTATTGGGAGTTGCAGTGGTATCATGAAATTACTGAAGGTAGTGCAAGTCCCATCATCTCTGTGTGTCCCGCCCCCAAGTGTAGTAGGATGTAGATTGGGTCATGGGGGCTCTGTGTGCTAAGTTTGGTCTGTATTGGTGAATGGATGAGGGATGCATTTTCGGAAGTGAGTGAAGGTACTTCAAGTCCTATCATCCGTGGTCCGTCTCACAGTAAACTGCACCAGGCTGTAGAGTGGGTCATGAGGGCTCTGTGTGCCAGATTTGGTGTTGATCAGTCATTGGATTAGGTTTGTAGCAGGATTGGGAAGTGAGGGAAGGTACTGCAAGTCCCATCATCCATGTTCTGTCCCCCTCCAAACTTCAGTAGGATGTAGAGTGGGTCACTGGGGCTCTGTGTGCCAAGTCTGGACTTTCTCGGTGTTTGTTGGGGGCCACAGTGGTCTGTGGGAACAGAGGGGTGTAAAAGTACTACAAATCCCATCATCCATTGTCAGTCCTCCCCCAAACCTCACCAGGACGTGAAGGCAGTCATGGGGGTTATGTATGGCAAGTTTGGTCTCGATCAGTGATTGGATGAGGGTTGCAGCGGACTTTGGAAGTGAGTAGAGGCACTTCAAGTCCCATCATCCATGGCCCACCCTCCTCCGAACTGCACCAGGATGTAGAGTGGGTCATGGGGGCTGTGTGTGGTGAGTGTGGTCTGTATTGGTCCTTTTTGGTGGCCTCAGTGGTCTGTGGGAACCAAAGTATTGGAAAGTACTACAAATCCCATAATACGTGGGTCATGTCATAGGGGGTTATGTGTACCAAGTTTGGTGCAGGTCCATCACCCGCGCTGGTCGCTGTGGCCTGTGAAAGTGGTTGCCACATATCCGCCCTGGCCTGTGAAAGTGGCTGCCACATATCCGCCCTGGCCTGTGAAAGTATACCGGTGTAAAACAGAAAGGAGTAAAAAAAATGGAAAAGGCCTGCATGTTATTAGCAGTAAGGTCCAATGAGGCTGGGTGAGGGGGCTTTGGGCCAGAATTATTTATATAAGCATTAAAAGGCATTAGAGAAAGGTATTTATTGTTTTCTCTTGTGTCTTTTGAGTGAAGTAGGGCCTTACCTTGTAGAGTGACAGTGCCTGTTCTAAAGATCCTGTCAGAAGCTGCCTTTCTCTGACACTGTGTTGAAGAGGGAAGATGGATGCCTCTTTTGGGCCTATCTGGGAGAAGGGGATTTGTAGGGGCTACAATGTTTTCTGGGAAGTGAATTGGGATGCAAATCCCATCATTCGTCGGCCATCCTGCCCTAAACTCTATTTTGGGGCCTGTAATGTTATGGCCTGCTATTGGTAACTTTAAAAGGCCGAATGGCAGGCAACCGTTTTCTAAAAGCTGAGGGGGAGGAGAATACAGGAATCCATTTTGTTTTCACAGAGCCAAGTGGGGAGGGAATGTTGATGGTGCATTTTTCCCCTCAGTGGGAAGAAATCCTGTTGTTTGAATGTAGAGGCCTGGATTCTGGGTTGCTGGCTTTTTTCCCCTCAGTGGGAAGAAATTCTGTTGTTTGAATGTAGAGGCCTGGATTCTGGGTTGCTGGCTTTTTCCCCCTCAGTGGGAAGAAATCCTGTTGTTTGAATGTAGAGGCCTGGTTTCTGGGATGCTGGCTTTTTCCCCCCTCAGTGGGAAGAAATCCTGTTGTTTGAATGTAGAGGCCTGGATTCTGGGATGCTGGCTTTTTTCCCCTCAGTGGGAAGAAATCCTGTTGTTTGAATGTAGAGGCCTGGATTCTGGGTTGCTGGCTAATCAGTGGCTATCAATGCCCTCTGTCTGGTGCCTTAGAATTTTGGAGTGGCGAGGCTGTCCAATCAAAGGACTTTATGCAAATAGCTGCCACATATCCGCCCTTCCGCCCTCCGCATACACACATACACACATACACACATACAAACATTCCGTTTTATAAAGGTATACAGATACAGATTAAACATATATAGCATTAAAGACAAAAGAATAGCAGTTTCAAAAATAAATCTCCAAAAATTATAGAATCCTAGAGTTGGAATAGACCTTGTGAGCCATCCAATCCAACCTCCTGCCAAGAAGCAGGAAAATCGCAAAGCACCCTCGACAGATGGCCATCCAGCCTCTTCTTAAGGGCCTCCAATGAAGGAGACTCCACCACACTCCAAGGCAGGGAGTTCTATTGCTGAACAGCTGTCACAGTTAGGAAGTTCTAATTAATTAAAACATTTAGTTTAGTAAGGCCAGAGTCTGAGAGAAACAATAAAAAATCAAGTATGGGGTACTTAAAAATTATTAGGAAGTAGAAACACGAACAGCCTCAACGTTTCCTCACTTAGGAAGGATGCAAACTCAAAAACTATTCTCTTAATTTTTTTTATATTAGCAGAGTGCAAATGGGAGCCTCTGCAATTAATGAAGGAAAAAAATATGAGTAGTATTTTAAACGTCATGCCCCTAAATTTTCTCATGTTCAAAGCCTCAATGACCTGATTGATTACATTTATTTGATTTGATTTATATAGCAGCTCTCTCCAGGTATGGGATGCAAGGCAACTTACAAGAAATTAAACAAAGTACAGTTAAAACATATTTGATTTTTTAAAGTATTATTCTTTAATAATAAATGAGCTTTTCTATTGGAAGTGTAACTGGAAATGGACTGGAAGACAGTAAAGTTGTTGCAAAATAAGGGTCATGTGCTCCTGATCAGTAACAGTGGCAAACATACCAGTTGCCACATTCTGAATACTGTTTCCAAGAGTCTCATGCGCTACACATTTCAGGAATCCCAAATATAATGTAGCCATAGCACACTGTAGTCAAAATCACCCTGTTTGTCTGCACTTTCCATAAGCACTGCCATTTGATCCAAGAGTAGTCTTAGCCTGAAAATCTGAATGCAGTTCTATACAAAGCAGAAGTCTTTTGATCTAAACAGCAGTTCAATTATCCCAAAGAAATCTTGTTCTAGCCTGTATTAAACTTCAAAGATAATTTTAAGAGTATCTGTGATGTTCATTCCTCTAAAGTATTACCAAAAGATGTCATCGGGCTGGGGAGAAAGAAAGAATCACAGTCTAAGATTTAAAAGATCAGATAGTTATATAAATATTCTAAAGCAGTCAGTCTTGGAAATCCTGGATAGTGTTCAATATTGCTATAGCCATTGTGACAGGGGCTCACAACGTCCCATACACCCTGAACACATGTTTCAGAGGATTAAGATACTTTTTGGATCAGGTCTGAGATCTACAGGAGAGAGAATAGCTCCAAATCCAGATAACAGATCTAGGCCCTCCTAACACAATACGAAGCAAGTGAAATGCCCTAAAAGCCCTAGATGCTGCCTGATCTTGGAAGGAATACAATGTCAACTCTGATTAGTATCTGGGTGGGAGACCACCAACAAATACTAGATGCTATAGGCCCGTGGTTCTCAAAGTGGGCGGTACCACCCCCTGGTGGGCAGTGGGAGTTCAATGGGGGCGGTGGGTGGCTCCGAAGATTTTGGGGGTCACTGAGCCCTTGTAAGAGGGCGGTGGGAAAGGAAAGGGCTGTGTGTATGTGTATGCGGTATCCAGGGCTGTGTGCCATGGGCGGAGTTGAGGAGAGCAAGGGGGCGGGCATTGCGGTTTCCAGGCAATGCACCCTTGCTCTCCTCAACTCTGCCCACGGCGCACATGGCCAATGGGTATTCCAACTGGCAGGTGCCCACACTTGCGCATTTGTGAGTGTGCGCCTGCCAGTTGAAATATTTGGGCAGGAGTTGCCTGGAAACCACAGTGCCCGCCTCCTTGCTCTCCTCAACTCTGCTCATGGTGCACATGGCCAACGAGTATTCCAACTGGCAGGCGCACACACTTGCACGTTTGTGAGTGTGCGCCTGCCAGTTGGAATACTCGGGCAGGCGTTGCCTGGAAACTGCAGTGCCTGCCCCCTTGCTCTCCTCAACTCTGCCCATGGCGCACAAGACTGTGCGCCGTGGGCGGTGTTGAGGAGAGCAAGGGGGCGGGCACTGCGGTTTCTAGGCAATGCCTGCCCAGGTATTCCAACTTGCAGAAACACACACTCACAGCGTCCGCTCTCTCTCTCATTACCTGGAGCTGCCGTGTGTCTTTTTTGTATATGGAGTATTCTCCCATTACTATGTATTGGCACCAGTATTGCAGTTGATGACTCCAACTGGCAAGATCACACTCAAGTAAAGTGACACTACACAGATCAAACTCATCAATGTTTCAGTCCATCTACTACTTGGGTCAAAATATTGGGTCATAGTGATCTGTTTCCATATATCTTTCTGTTTAATTTCTATTAAAAATTTTAAAAAATAATTTCTAGGGGGGCAGTGGAAAGAGGGCGGTAGGCCAAAAATGTTTGAGAACCACTGCTATAGGCTATATCTCAGAGGAAGCAACTGGCAAAACCATCTTGTATCCCTTGCCTATAAAACTCATAGGGTCACAATGGACGACTTGTATGTCTATGGGACATACAACAGAATGTGATGCAGTGTTTTGTGTTATCATTACTATATAGAAAGGTCTGTTCATTTCAATTATTTGCCTGTCCAGTTTTACTTACCAAATTATAAATCCCTAGAAGCAGGGCCTCAATGCAGCCATTGCTCTGCCGATCTTTGCTGGCAGTAAGGTGCAGATAAACCCAAATCAATTCTGGCAAGAACTGCAACGTAAACCTTTTGAGACGAACCTCAGAACTACGATAGAGTTCAAAAAGTTGATGGCAGACAGGTTCCAGGAGCTGAAGGAGACCCCAAAAAAGCCCAGCATAAACAACAGATCAAAGGCTATTATTATGATCTATTAATTCACACACAGATGCTGATAAATTCAAAGTTGCCAAGAATGAAACATGCTAGTCTTTAAAAACTGGTTTTGCAATTCTACTGAAATTGAATTTGCCAACCTTTTACAACAAGAAAAAACACTGAAAAAGATTCAAAAAACCTACCAAGACGACAAGCAAGAGACAAAGCATTGCCTCAGAGAATTTATTCACTGAATGAATCCAGAATAAAAACCGTGTTTCCTTGATGTACTTTTTTTATTGTAAAATATATTATGGTGGATATTCAGTCTAAAGAAGAACCCCGAAGTATCATACAGCAAATATATTTAAACCTAGAATGCTTTTAATCAGTGAGACCAATAAAAAACTAACTGGAACAAAATTACATTCAATCCTTATCAAATGCTGAACTCAAGGTCTTAACATTTTGAAAATTAAAAATGAAGAACTCCATGGCCTTGTTTCACATTCTAGGTCTCAAGATGTTAGAAGACAATGCAACACACAAGAGAAGTGAAATTTCATAATTATATTAATTGGTAAAAATATTTGAAATTGTTTCTAGCAAAGAATCGTCCGAATTAACATAGACCCATGTTTAAGACAGTGGTCTCTAAACCTGTGTCTCCAGATGTCACTGGACTTGAAATCTCAGAAGTCCCAGTCAAGGTAGCCAATGGTTAACTATTCAGGGAATTGTAATTAGTAACAAATGGGATTCAAGTTTGGGAACTATTGTTTCAAGGGATATAACTGCAGAAATCTGTAAGATAAAGATACCTCTTTATCTTACATTAAACTTTTTTGATCCTGAAAACGACATTAGGAATTCACCCAAAGGATGCATTAATATGTTAGGATATGTGGGGTTTTTTATTTCTCTTTTTTGGGGTAATGTAAATAGCAATCCTAACATGGCTGTTTTAAAGTAGCACTATTGAAAGTTCTGGAAACATATTTTAAAATTGCCATGCTAACCATACAGCAAAAGAAAGCCAAATGCAAAAGAGAGTAATACCTGTAGGGGCCAACTAATTTATTTTATTTTCTGTTTGCGCAGTTTTGTGAACTTGAGTTGGCCAATAAAGATACAGTTTTTTTTGTTGGTTTTGTTTTATATTCTGTAATTCTGTTTTAAGTTTACATTTGCCCATATGATTTAACAACAATACACCATATTTCTAAAAACCCTCAAAAAAGTAAAATTTAAAATTTTGGCCAGCAACAAGCCGTTGTATCACAGGGGTTAATGCCGGTAACCTAAGGAAAGGCTGCTGACCGGAAGGTCAACAGTTCAAAGTAGCAAGTCGGGATGAGTTCCCGATTGTCAATCCTAGCTTCTGTCAACCTAGCAGTTCGTAATGCGAGTAGATCAACAGGAGTTGTCTACGGACAGCAAGGCTCCTTCAGCATGGAAAATGGCACCACCCTATGGCCGGAAGTTGAGGATCGCCTCCAGACACCAGTGATGGAAGAAAGAGGAAGGCCTTTACCTTATCTATGTATTGTATGTTGTTGTTCATGTAAATAGACATTGAATATTTGCCTTAGATATGTACTGTAATCCGCTCTGAGTCCCACCGAGGAGATAAAGCAGAATACAAATAAAGTGTATTCA
Organism: Anolis apletophallus; assembly: GCA_030556195.1. Classification (NCBI taxonomy): domain Eukaryota; kingdom Metazoa; phylum Chordata; class Lepidosauria; order Squamata; family Anolidae; genus Anolis; species Anolis apletophallus. The sequence goes on from JARBWK010000002.1 coordinate 178,001,430, forward strand.
TTTATTCTATTTAACAAAAAGTTAAGGAACTAAGAAACTGCTATTTTTATACACCTAAGCAATAACTACTTAGAAAAGTTCTTCTGACACTGAGGGCAGGGAAATTTCAAATAACACCACCCCATAAAATGTCCACTGGGTGCAATAACAGCTGTCTGCTGCACTGCTGCTATATTTTTGCTCCTTTCAGTGTGCTTCTTTCTGCTTTTAACTATATTTCAGAAAACAGTAGCATTCTTAAAACACATTATTCACATAACTGTAACTCTGGTTTATTTAAATCTAAAAAGCCAGGGCTGTTTAATCATGACTAGTGTGGAAAATATATTCCTTTGAGTAATCTATGAATAAACTAGACCCAAATGTACGTAATTATTATGTATTAAAACATATAGCTAACCTCATGCAATACTGAAGTAAAATGTTACACCCTCTATGTTGACTACCATTAAAATCAAGAAAATATATTGAATACAATTAAATGTTTTAAATAGAGCACATGTAACCGGGGGAATCTCCCAACAGTCAATGATTACTAAAGTAGAATAAAGTAGGATAGATGAAAGCAAAATTTCACCCACTCGAGTTAGGTTAATGGAAAAGCAATTATAAATTTCTTTAAATAAAATGTATTATTATGTATTTTGCCACTGCTTCTAAAAGCAGTGGCAAGCCACATACCTCATTATTTGGATCTTGAATGACCTTATAAAGAGCTGGCACCAAAGATTTTTTTCGATGAAGTGTTGCCGCATAACTGGATATCTGTATTTCAGGTAATGCCTAGAAGGAGGAGGAGGAGGAGATAACAGGTTGGTTACTTTATTTCTTGCCACTGATTGAAGCAAGCAAATCATCAACTTCTAATTCATTCTCCTATATCAATAAGCCATTGTGAACAGGGGAAAACACAGACTGATGAAGTGCAAAATACTTTTACATACCGCAGCAACATAGGGCAGTTTTGATGCATGCTTACCATTTCAAATCATTTTACTTACCTTGAATTCTGATAGCCATTCTTCTACCACACCACGGTCTGATCCTAGCATCTTCTTACAACTTCTACTCCTCTTTCACCTTTAAGAGGGAAAAGCAGTAATGAAGTACAGTGTCAGCTACAAGGCAGACTCAGAAGAAGCTGTTCCAATATTTGATAGTGTGATTTTTATTTCAGGTGATGATCTGATTGCTACCTTTAATCTTTATTGCTGGTTTTTACACAACCAGCAAAAAGTAAAATAATCTGTACACAATGAAAAAAAACCCAATTTTTAACATGGGCACACAACAAAGAACATAGGGATACTATTGAAATCAGGATAACATGAGATAAAGTAAATATTTTTCCCCAGAATCTATTTTTCATGTTGATGTATTTCTAAAGGCTGAAGTTATAATCATGCTTATAAACACAATTGGTTATACAAAGGGAGAAGTAGCACTATCTTCAAGATACACTAACCACGCTTGTTTTCTTATCAAATATAATATAAGCAAAGATCAATCAGAAAAAAGTTGAAAGACATTATAGACTCAGACCATGTGATGTCCTCTAACAATAAATTTGGCCATGGAACAAAGGAAAATAATGTCCTGAAGTCAAATGGTATTACGGTATATCCGTTTCCTTGACCTGTTGCTGAGAAATTCTGAAACTTCTATTCAGCAAATAACAGCCTGATGATACATAGTATGGTAATTTAGAAAACAATAAAAGACTGTATTGAAGTTATAAAATTATCTCCTAAATTTAAATGGTTTTATAAACATTAATCTCTGTACTAAACCTCCACTACCCAATATTGCATTAACATGAAAGCTGACAGATGGCTGCTGAGCAGTTTTTGCTGTGCAGCAATAACGTCTTAGGCGTTATGAGTTTTTTAAAAAGCAGAAGAGCTAGGTGATTTTTTCTACTATAGATCACAGTCTGAGGCTTAGTTCAAACTAACTCAACTAATAAGGAGAAAATTGCTGAAGATTTTATAATAATTACCTAACATTACACTGATTTTACTTTTTTATAAAGATGTCCCTTATATATATATATGCATACACATTGGGACCTGCCCTGTATTATGTCTCCTTTCTCTTTGTGTGAAAGATATCCTGACAATGAGCTAAATGTTCCCTTAGTACTAAGGCTCCTTTACAGAAAAAGTCAAACATGTGTTCTCCTGGTATTCTGCAACACATGTATTCTTCATGTCAACCACTGAGCTCAAACATACACAAGGTGGAGGAAGAGAAGGGCTTCTACTTCTCAATAGTCTCTACAGATTCCTTCAGCAGCCTCCATACTGCCCTGCACTGTCAAGGGAGCCCACTAATGTCCTAAAGAAATTTTCCAGAGGACCGGGCTATGTAGGAGGAAGGAAGAACACAATACTTTTTTCCACGTCCCTTTTTAATTCAACTTCTCTTTGGATTCTCCTTGCATTATGCCGTAGATTTTTTTTAAGTGCAAAGGGATTAAAGCAGGGCTGCCCAGGAAGTCAATCGCGATCGACCAGTCGATCCCGGGACTGAATGAGGTCGATCCCAGCCGGATGGGGCGCTTCTCAGAGGGGGCGGAACCAAGCCGCACCAAGCCCCGCCCCCTCCCCAGCTTCGGCACTCCCAGCAGCTGCTCCAGCCTTGAGGAGGGCAGTGCCAAGCCAGCCTTGTGGTAGCTATGTCACCACTGGCTTGGCATTGCCATCCTCAAGCCTGGAGAAGCTACTGGGAGCTCCAAAGCCAGAGGGGGGCGGAGCCAGGCCCCGCCAAGCCCCGCCCCCACCCCTCTCCAGGCTTGAGGAAGTAGGTAGATCTTTCTGACTTGGTTTTATTATAAGTAGCTCGCATGCTGAATAAGTGTGGGCACCCCTGGATTAAAGTATGTTGGTATTCAGACAGATTTAGTTATCACATGCATTCATACCATTATTTCATTTTTGGGCTTTGAGATATGTTCTAGCAACTTTTCAGTCATCCTCTTAATATTGACAATTGTCTCTTAAACCAAAGGCAGAAATGACTAGTTGCTGTACCTTTCAAATCAGTACCAAACTAGGCTTTGAAATCTATGTGTGTGTGTGTATTTTTAACAAACTAAGATCAAGACTGTTCAGATAAACAAGAAACAACGATTGCCCACAGTTCCCCAAGTCCAGGAATTACAGATTCACGTGTTAAGTCAAATTCTCATGTTAAATACAAGTGAAATTACAGCTGACCATCTCAGTTTGATTTTTCTGTATCTGGGGTTTCAAATCATACACAGGGGGACCTTGGAACCAAAATGCAGCAAATATACTGGAAATATCAAACAATATCCTTTGTATATGTGAACTGGTCCTTCTGTAATCCATATAATTGTTTGTCTGAAGAAAACTGGCACATACGTATATATTAAAATCAGTTAATAATCTATGTTTAGTCTGTCTCTGTGCGTGTTTGTCTTTAAGTTGCTTGCCGCCATATGGTGACCTCATGAATTTCATAGGGTTTTCTCCTCTGAAATATAGTCTACAGCATATGGCATTTGCCAGCAATCTCTCATGCAAGTACTAACTTTGCTTAGCTTCCAAAATCAAACAGGACCTGGCACTCTTAGGGAAGGGCATTTAGGCCTGCCACCCTGATCGTAAAGGAGAATATAGGAATGTTTTACTTTACCTCTGTTTGAATAAGTTAGTCCTCTAAAGGAAATGATGGAGGAATGCTGCCATTTTCTAGTTTGGAATGCATTTGTCTGCCTTTCAAATGATCACAAGTTCTGTCAACAAAGAGACACAAAAGAAGAATACAGTTAAAATGGTAAGAAAATGTGAAGTCAGTCAGAATATACCATAAATATCTAAATCCTTCTAAAATCAGGTCATATACCTTTATTACAATCAACCAAACTGGATGATTTCACAATTTCTCTTACAAAGCAACATAGTATGTTTTGGTTTTTTTTTTTAAAAAAGTGAAATATCACCCCATATTCTAGCCAAAATTATTACAAAGATTATGAAGCTTGAAACTCCTGGCATATGCTGGAGTACAGCAGTTACACTTTTTCCTAGTGCAGTAGTTCCCAACCTTTTTTTGACCCGGGAGAACTTGACCAGACACCATTTTGACCAGGGACCATTCTCCAACATTAATACCAAAAGGGTTCCAAATCAGTTTTTGGTCAACTTTAGATTCGGTTTGGAGTGCTAATTCAGAAAATTGCATTGGATCAATCAGCGCTAGTTTCTGATACAGAACATATGAAATGATCAGCGACAGGGAAGTAGTTGCAGGCAGCGTGAAAGGAGCAGAATTAAAATAAAATAAAATAAATAAAGAGGAAGGCCTGAGGACCGGATTTTCATCCTCGCGGCCACCCACAGGTTAAGAACCACTGTCCTAGTGATACAGTAGCGAGGAGGGAAGTTAGACAAAATTTGGTAACACTGAGCAACCTCTCTTTCTTACACCATGCTTCTTTCATGGCTGCAACCATTCATTTTCCTTCCAACTATTTCTATCTATAGAATCATGTTGCATCATCATGATTTTAGCCATGTTATTAAAGACATTTATTATTGCACAGGCTCTGGGCATATAACTTCAGATAAAAAAAGCAATCACTTCATAACATCATTACCATTTGAAATGGTGAAACAAAAAACACTGCCGCCACCAGCAAAATAAAAATAACTTATGTTTCTCCCTAATCTCCTAATATAGTTCCACACTTAATATAAAAAATAAGAAAATGGCAATATGGTTCTGATGCATACCACCATTAATGTAAACATAACAAGGTGCAGGATATAAAATTACCACAATGATTCAAATATACTCTTCATTTACTAATTATTGTATGCAATAATGATTTCTGTTTGATACGTAATAATTAGCATTATGTAATATGGGCAAAGTGTGTGTGTGTATCAGGAACTCTGACGTATAACAGGTCAAAATAAAAAAATACTTCGACTACAGAGAAAATGACATCTTTGTAGTACTCAAATGCAAAAACATTCAGTTTTAATAAAAGCGTTTGAAAGAATACAGTCTATCACTCTTAAGTTTCTGAAAATAGAGATAGACAGAGGAAAATATAATGGCATCTTCTAAAACAACTCAATGCAACACACAAGTATTGCTTGCAAGTGCTTGTTTTGAGACCAGATTTCTTTACCTTTTTACACGCTCCCACCACCAGTTTCCCTAGAAACAACATCATGCAGTCATCCTACACTAAGCCTAAAAGACTCATCAGCTACTGTGTGATAACCCAACCAACGCAAATCAAGGCAGATTACCAGTCCATCTTTCATCAATTCCTTTAAGAGGGTTTGCTCTTCTGCTAAATGTAATATTGAATACTGCCTTGTTCTTTTTTTAAAAAATACCCACTTCCATTGTCCTCATGCATGGAATTTCTCCTTCTCAGATCTGTTCTAATTTTCTGATAAGACTTCTGTCACATTAGGCATCAAGACATATCCAAACAAATGTTTTCAAAAATCTGGATGAATTTGCTCCAAATAGCATTCACGTTTTGGGAAATACACACTGCACATCCATTTCGATGTATACAAACAAATACATTCACCTTTTTTCTTAACTAAAAAGCAGACGGTAGTATTATACGATGACTATATCCCCTTGAAAGTATAGATAATCAGAGGAAGGCAGTGGAATTGAGAAAGACGCCATTCTGATTCCTCCCCTTGACATTTGATGTTTTCCTTGCTGGAATGGATTGAATAGCCTCCCCCTGCCTCTCTCACAACAAGGGGGGCTATGCAGCAGGAAAACTTACTGAGCAAGATCATGATGATTTCTGTCCATTGTGTTGTGATTTTTGAGCTTATGCCATATACAAGCCCAACTTGTATGGAAACTTCATAAACCAAGAAGCCACTATGCATACATCCTTTTGTTCTCAAGAATTTCAATCATATGCACTCTGTTTTGATTCCCAAAGATGTATGGGAAAAATAAATTTGTATTTGGGTCTTTAAGAAACAATAATATTACTCTCATCTATACAGATACTTTCTTTTACACTGTGAAAGAAGAATATTTAATTGAAAGTAGCCACATTAGTCCTCATTCTGAAAGGTTTTGACTTCTATGGCCAACCAACTTAGGAAGATATACATGCTTCACCTTCTAGGGAAGACACCACATATTTAGAAACAAGCGCCCATTCTATAATCCAGCAAAATCAAACAATATCTGCTCCATAAGGACACAAAGGCAATTCCAGCACTCCTGGGAGGAAGCAGAGGGCAACTGAATTCACCTTTGTTCAGTCGGTTTCTTGAGTTTGCTAAGGCATTTGAGCAAGGTTATCCATACCTTTTGTTGACAGTGTCAATAAAAACGAAAGTTGAGGGAACCAAATAAGATAAATAGGAAAGTTCCCAATGAAAACAGAAAAGGAACAGAGAACATCTAGTGGGTTCTCCATTGAACATTACTGATCAGCTAGAATTTTTTTCAATGTCAGGGTCTGCAAGCTGAACCATTCACTGCAATGGTGATGACGTCACGCTATCATCAGGTGGGACGTAGGGCCTGAACACCCCATGGAAAGAAGACCACATAAAATGTATGTGCTGTACTTGCGTTTCATAATAATAGATAGGCAAAAATACAAGTACTAGATAAATCCAACCTTTTGTAATTATGTTAGGATAATCGGAAGATGATCACCTCAAACATTTTTAGACAGGCACATTGTGAATTCTCTCACTTGAGTACAACAGCAATTGCGCTCCTCATCATTCTGTAGGATGAGCATAATTTGGGTGAATTTGGGTACATATTAACTAAAAGTGCTGCAGCCAACTATCTTCAATGTTTGAAAAGCCCAGCACAGAATGTAACCTATTAAAGGAGAACAGAAACTCTTTGATCATTCACCTTAACAAATCTCTTTCCATTGTAGGCCAGAGACAGGTATTCAATTTGACCAAACACTCATAAAAAGCAAAGGGGAGGAAGCATCTTAAACCCTACTATTACTGTAGCTGTGATCTACATCTTCACACTTATTGTTGATTTGGTGGTAGAAACTTCAGAAATCTCCAGAAATAAAAAAAAACCCCACACGTTTGAACAACAGAATGTTAAGCTGTTGAAAGTAGAATAAATAAAAAGTGAACAGTTGTCTGCATGTGTTGACAGCATTGCTAACTGATGAAGGAAGCTGCTGGCTTTTCACAAATGCTTTAATTGAAGTGGAAATCAAAGCCAGAAAGTAAAAACAAAGTTGATCAAAATTATCATAATCCAGGAAAAGATACATACATTCATTCAGAAACAAACAGTTCTACAAATTACAATTTCCCCACACACCAGTAAAATAACTTGAAGTAGATCAATGTCTATTGTACCATTGCTATCACCTTTTATTTCAGATGAAAACCAGTATTACCTAATAACCACATTTAGCAACTAGTGGTGCAATAGGTTAAACCCTTGTGCTGGCAGGACTGCTGAAAGACAGGTAAGCGGTTCAAATCCAGGGAGAGTGGGTTGAGCTTCCTTTGTCAGCTCCAGCTCCCCATGCAGGACATGAGAGACGCCTCCCACAAGGATGGTTTCTCAAGTTGCTCCTGACACACACACAAAATAGCAACCAGATGTGAAATGTAAGATAGTTATGCTGCTACTATTGTTATGGTTATTATTTCCTCTATATTATCCTATCATATGCTCAAGTTGTACTTGCGACAGAAAAAAATGATGCCATATTTTAAGACTTACTCTACCAACAAATAAAGACTTGACTGGAGTGCTGCAGACCAAAGTCACAAAATATAGTACCAGTGCATGATAAACATTTACTGGACACTTAAAACCAAAGGATTAAGGCAGAAGTGACACAATAAAAATCAAGTGCTTCTATGGCTTTTATGGTTGCTTTTTCAAAATAAGAGATGCATTGACCAGCTATGAGTTTTACAATGAACATACTATATATATAGAACTGAATGCCATATTTCACTGCATAATAGTTGCATTCCCCCCCCTTTTTTAGGAGGGAAGAGACTCTATAATAGTTGGACCCCTCCCTTTTGGGGACAAAGACCTGATCACCTTTCCCCCCAAGGTATGGAGAGTTGCCCCCTTGCATAATAATCACACTTGTCAACTGTGGGTGCAACTATTATGCAAGAGAACAAAAAATACGATTTTGGGCATCCAAAAAGAGGGGTACAACAATTACGCGATGGCGACTATTATGTGATGAAATGTAGTAACCTGTTTCAGAAAAGGAAAGAAAAATTAAAATAGCTTTATACTACCACCCTTATCGCTACCTGAAGATATCCTTCTTTTTTTGAATGTGAGAATCAAACCTGTTTAATTTTCTCAGAAGTCAATCTATCTTGATGTTATACATAGGCATTTTCCATTATTATTTTATAGTTAAACATCATAAAATATTACAAACAAAAAAGTACACTCAAATAAAGCAATGACCAATGAAGAACATTTCCTAGATTCCTCATGTTGTTAAGTTCTCCTGCTCAAGATGAGAAAAAAAATATTATGTTTGCAATACTAACAATCATATACCTTTTCCAAGATTCTTTCCCAGGCTTAGATTCCCAGATGTCATTCAGCCACAACTCTCATAATTCCCAGTTACCACACTATACAGATGGAAAAGACATAATATCTGGGAAACCAATGCTGGAAAAGGCTGTATTGCTTGTTTTTAGTTTTTCTAGAACAAATTCTGAAACTAGAAGGCAGGTTTTACATTTATTTCCTCAAAAGTATATGCTGCATTTTTTCTATATAGAATTCCACAACATAGCTTCTCACTAAGCAAAACCTAAAGATGAAGCCAGGAAATACAGTATTCATGCTGTTCAAACAATAAATAATGTCACTAATTAAGAACAAGCAGATCAAATGTTATTAAGGTCACATATCAGTTACATGCAACCTGCAACAATCATGAAAAAGGGGGCCACTGCTATTTAAAAATATAGTCTTTCAAAATGTTGCTTATGTAGAGAACACCAGAAACAAGCTATCACATCGTATGGCCATTTGGCAAAACATACTACAACAAATAAACTGTAAAACAATAAACCCATCCCTTTGCCCTCTAATACTAGTTTAATAATTCACTGTGCTACTGAATAGTTAAATACAATGCTGCCTATTGTTTCCACAGTACAGTTATTCTTCAGATCTGATGCCAACAATGCAAGAGCTACTCAGAGGTCTGTCAGAGACCTTGTGTGCTTCAAAAAGCAAACACTTAACATCTAAAACTAGCCAGACCACTAGCCGACTGAACACACATTGCTTCATCTTAGAACAGTGGTTCTCAACCTGTGGGTCCCCAGGTATTTTGGTCTACAACTCCCAGAAATTCCAGCCAATTTACCAACTGTTAGGATTTCTGGAAGTTGAAGGCCAAAACATCTGGGGACCCACAGGTTGAGAACCACTGTCTTAGAAGTACTTAGTGTATATAACTTCGTACAAGTAAAAAAAAAATGTGCCCACAAACTGGATTGATTTACTTATGGGGAAGAGAAACAGCTCAAAGGCAGTGACAACAGGAACAAGGGCCCTTCTACACAGCCCTATATCCCACAATATCAAGGAAGAAAATCCCACAATATCTGCTTTAAACTGGGTTATCGACCACACTCAGATTATGTGGGATTTTCTGTCTTGATATTCTGGTATATAGGGCTGTGTGGAAGAGCCCACAGTAAAAAAACCCGCGTCTCCGGTGTGAAATCACTTTGTATCCCCGATATTGTGAAGAATACACAGGGTGTGTCAAACAAACATCCAAAACACTGCACCAAAGCCTGGGTCACCGCCTACGGGTGCAGGTGGATGGATCCAGCCCATTTCGTTCACAACTGAACTTCATCAGGGTGATATTTGACAATAATATCATAGGCTTCTTAATTAACCCATCTAAAATTAAGAAGCCTATGATATTATTGTCAAATATCGCCCTACTTGGTCTGGCCCTTTAAGGAGCATCTGTTGCGACAGAATGTGTGTAAGGTGTGCATGAAACATCAATGAGTTTCCAAGATTCCATTTTGTACGCATATACAAATATTACAAAAATGTTAAAAGTAGAAGTGATACTTAATCTGTACTAGCTATTGAACATAAGGTATATTCAGGGTATAATGGCTGTTAAATGTTATCCCATAGTATATACATAATTGTTATTTAAATCCCTTTCAATGCTTGCACCCATTTGGTATGATGAGTTTAATAAAGAGCCTCATATTTGTTTAAAACATTAAACTCCTGACTGTCCTTTTGTAATCAGCCGTGACTACCAGAAGATTATAAATTATAGTAAAAATTAACACCAGTATCTGGAGGGCAAGCAATCCCCCATCCCTTCAATATGACGATGTTTGGTGTATCTTTAGTTGGCTACTCTTCCCAATTTAGCAAAAGCAAGATAGCATAAACCTATACACATATCTGTGAATAGCATATCTGTGAGGCTATATACAAAAGCAGTTTATTTCTGACAGCATAATATTTGATTTTATAACTCAATAATACCAGCCTTACAGATGTGTATACAAACCAAATATAGATGCATTATTACTGTTCAGTACACATTGGCCTGGAGCACGAACACAAGCTATAAACAGATGCTTGTCTTGCAGTTAAAACAGCTGACATCTCAGTACAAGCTCACTGCTCTTTAAAGCTATTTCCCACAGACAGTGACATGTTTCTGTTCATTGTTTTCAAAAAACAAAGATTTCTAAACGTTACATGAAAGCCTTTCAAAGGATCTGGGTTTTGAATACTCTTGTGCATGTGTTTCTTTTTAAAACTGAATGCTGCTTTATATTGTTTCTTTCAAAAAGCAGGACAGAAACATTTGGCATCTTCTTCCTCATCACAATTTGAGCTGATGATCCCAACAATTTACCATTTTACCTCCAGCTTCTAAAACGCACTCTGGGCATAACACTCCCTTGAAGGGGGCAAAAGGCAGGAAACATAATTCTGCAACCAGCCAACAACCCATGGTTTGTTCTCCATATACAAACACTCACATTACTTTAACTGTAAGGGGAAAAATTAGTAGGAAGCAATGAGGAACAGCTACTGCAAAGGAAACACTGTTGGGGCGAGGTGGAAGGCAACACTTGCTCCCCTGTGTCAAAGGGTGGCAACAGCATTTGAAAAGTGACAAAGAATTTCTCTCCATGGCTGACAACCCTTCTGTATTTCCTCTGAAAAAGTCAATCACGCTCCAATGACAAACAGGAGAGAGCTGCAAGAGACCTACACTAACCCCTGTGGCAATGGCCACTCCGAACAGATTGCTCAGAAAAAGAACTGCAATAATCAACAGACCAGCTTTCCAAACCTTTTGCTTCTTTAATTACTTTGCCAACCTAAGCAATGGAGACAGTCTGCCTCAGAGGCTCTCAGAGCATCCAAAGTATCTAGCTATAAGCATTACATACATCTGAAGAAAGGATGTATTTTTTTAAATTGCACAGTATCCAGTTCTGTAAGACCAAAAGATTTAAACATGCACTTACAAGCTAGGTATTTTATTTGTTAAAACAATGTTGGGAAAGGCCTGGGAACTAATTTTAAGACCCCAGGATCACCCATGACTGCAATTCCACTGTATTTTTTTCAATTTACATGTGAAGTGGATCGGGTCCACTTCTGCTTTTCTGTATTCTCCAAGGCGGTTCTGTATCTCAGATATGGAACAGCCTGAAGTTGTTTAGAAGCACTTTATTTTCTAATTTCCTTCCACATACCAGTGGTTCTCAACCTGTGGGTCCCCAGATGATTTGGCCTTCTACTCCCAGAAATCCTAATAGCTGGTAAAATGACTTGGATTTCTGGGAGTTGTAGCTCAAAACATCAGGGCACCCACAGGTTGAGAACCACCGACACAGACCTATATATTACCATTTGCCCGACATGCCATCTTATTTAAACAATACAACATACAGTTGTTGCTTTAACACAAGCACTATAATAATTATAATAATATTACAAATCTTCAAAACACTCAGTTAACCCACTTAATCAGTTACCTGTTAGGAAAAGTCAAGAGAAACAGGTAAAAGTCAAGAGAAACGGCCTTTGACAATATAAACAGGTAAATGGTTAATAAATACTAAATACATGCAATGATTTTGTGCCTGACATATCAAAGAAAAGAGGCTGCATCAGGGACTGGACATCAATCTATACATGGCAGCAATGTAATATTTAAATTTTAACTAACTAAATCTAAACATTTCCAACATTTCAGTTGGAACATCCATAATGGAACAATTATTTTACACCCAATAATTGGTTGGTGCAAACACTGCAACACTAACTTTAACCAGGAAAAGAATAGTCTTTTATACTCCGCAACAAGGATAGAGCTATATTAAGTACAATGTTAGGCTTGCGTTTTAAGTAAGAACAGGTTGGTGGGAAAAGAATCAAAGAAGTAAAACAAGTAAATCCAGAAAGAAACTGAAGCGTATGTATAAACAAATGCTAAGACATACTGCATGTTTTAACTTTCTTCACAATTAGCTGCAATTTTTTAAAAATATACCTGATTGTTTAATATCTCTTTACCTGGGATAACTTCAGATAAATTTGCGATATCCTTGGTGAAAATAATTTCTAAACTATTCCAATTTTCGATGAGTAATAATCAAAAAGGATATTAGTGTAGTAAATCGGACTATTATCCCACTGTGATATAGCCTGACCCTCATTGTTAGTGGCTAGAAAGAAATAGACAACTGGACTTGTCTACATTGACTGAAACAATCACACTCACATCATAGGTGCTTTAATTCTGATACATGATATTTGTGGCCATTTGTCTACAATGCATTTCTTTGGGCTTTCATCTGTTTTATAGAAAATTTATTTTATGCATATGGCCAGCACTCCAAGTGCCATCGCTTTACTACGTAGGAATTATTGGTAGGCAGAACTGGTTGGTGGGAGGTTAACATTCCTACCAAGAAGTGGTTCTGACCTGCTTGAAATGTATTAATTAATTTCTTTTAAAAAAAGAAAGCTCGTGTTTGCACACTTGCATATCAGTATTAGCATGCCTCCTTGTAACAAAAATATGCTTATTTGCATACATGACAGGGGAGGGGAGTGTCCACAGCCATGTCACTGAAAATAATGTGAAAAACTGGAAATGTGGACTGTTCCCTTACAGCAATAGTTCTCAATCTTTTTTTGAACAGGAACCACTTTGACCAGGGACAACTCTCCAACATTAGTACCAAAAGGGTTACGAATCAGTTTTTGGACAACTTTATATTCAGTTTGGTTATTTGGGATGTTGATTCCGAAAATTGGATTGGATACACCACATCGGCTCTAGTATCTGATACAGAACATTTGCCATTCAGTAGGTGCCATCTGCTCGTCCACAGAAAACCATATTTAATAATCTAGAGCTGATGTGATGTATCCAATGAAATTTTCTGAATCAGCACCCCAAATAACCCCAGGAACAGGTCTAAAAATCAAAGACACCAAGGAATCCCGGCTTCTAGGCACCACATGGAATGGTTCTGTCAGGGGGAGGGAGCAGGAAGAGAAGCACAGTCAGGAGGCCTTTTGTGGGTAGTCAGGCTTTCCCCTCCTGACATCCCTGTTGCCTCAGCACTATAAGAAGGTTTCACGAGACCAGTCACTCTCGTTGCAACAGTGCAATAACAGTGAGGCCGCGGACCATATGTTAGTTCTTGGGGACCACTGGTGGTCCACGGATCACCTAACCACTGACTTACAGAGACTTGAGTTCAGCAGGGGCAAGGATGGTTATGACAATCTTATTATGATGCATGTGGCATTAATAGAGTCCCTATGGGCCAATGCGGACCCAGAAAATGCTGTCCCAAACGTAAGTTTTTCATTTGTGCAAACAGAAATCACCCACAGAGGTACTACCAAAATCCTGTGCACACGTGAACTGAACGCCACCACTAGGAGTTGCCACTACGACCGGCCACTGTACCAGCAACTTTGAACCCTCCAGATCCAAAGTCCTCTAAATCCCCAAACAGCACAGTAATTAGATCCCTCACATTTGGACTAGCAGAACAAAGAAATAAAAGGGAAACACTTGCCCCACCATCTCCAACTCTGACTGACGCAAGCCATTGGGGCTTGGGATGCCACACTGAATTCACTACTCTGATCTTTCTTGAACAGCTAAGAAGAAGGAATCAAGCTAGCAGGGTAAGATACAGCAGACTATTTCTTTTAGAAATGTGTCACACAGCTGGTTTATTCACAAGTCATACTGGTTTCAATATTACCCATTGTCAAGTAAAAAAAGCCGGAGTTTCAGTATGAGAGTTAATCGATCTGTGATCATTCGTTAGTCATTGCTGATAAATTATTTTCAAGATGGGCAGAGTATGCCCAATGTCTATGCAAAGCAGAGGAGCCAGGCATTCAGTCAGAGAGTGAGAAGCATGAAAAAGCACATGACAGTGCATAACAGAACAGATTAAGTGGCCAAACTCTTCCCTTCTAAGAGTAACACTCTGCGAGGTGGTTTATTGACTAGTGGGACCAATTCCAAAAACAAACTAGAAAAGGAAATCCCTGCAAACACATTACTTCATTTTATACACAAAAGGCTCTAGCTAATCAGAATTTGTCATACCACCATCTGAATAAAGGAGCAGAAGATTATTATTATATCATTGTAGCCTTGAGCTATACACCATGTCAAATAGCAGCTATGCAGAGAAAATAGAAATGCATTTAGAAAGGTCAATGCAGTAACTATCTTGTAAAACAAAAAAATCCCAATATAGATATACAATATGTATAAAGAAATGTTTCCAGTAAATTGTTTAAGCAAACAAAAAATTAATTACTGAAAAAATAATGATATTCCAAATCTCATAATATCATGCTTCATTACAGAATAAGGTCTCCTCAAAACTTTCAACAATGTGGAAACTTAAGGCTAACTTTACCTATACTTACAGTTCTATTCGTGAGCAAAAGGCAATAAATATTAAAGAAAGGCAGGAAAACAGGAAGAGTCCTAAATTCTGTGCGTTTCTGACATTAAATACTCTTCTATCTATCCATCTGTTAGATTTTACTTCCAAACAAATAATTTCAGGATTATGTAATACATGTAGGTTTGAATTTCGAAAACAACTTTTTAATTAGTTTTATTGGTATCTATGCAAACGGCGAATTACAATTTTAATAGAAAATTGAGAAAAGCCATTCCTTGCCAATGTTTTAAGCTATTGCTATCAAGGCTGACAATAAGGTCAGAAACCTACTTTCTTCAAGATGTTCCCTTATTAGAAAGCCTTTGAAAATCAGATAAAAAGTCTTCAGTAACAGGTTTTCATTTCATTAAATAGATTAAGGAAAGTGAATGTGAACTGACATGTTATTAAAACAGATAATATAGTCTAAAATATGATAATTAAATAGGTGAGCACATGGCAAATATACTCATAAGCCGTTATGAAATTTTGATTAATGTATGTACAAAATACATAACGCTACCTAATTCATATGATTGAATATGAAGCACCTATAAATTTACAAAATCATCTTCACAGTTACTTGATCGTAACTACTGCTCACAAACCAAAGAGGCCTTTAATATGTATTTTATACTACTATTCTTTAATTATGCTAAGGACTGTGCTCACAATAACCAGGAGGCTGGTTCTTCAGTTTCAGAACCAATTGCACAGAATCCTGAGGTTGCTTCAAAAACTATAAACAAAAAGCTACATGTGGATTTAATATGAGGATGTTAACAAAGGGAAAATATTCTACATATAACAGCTTCATTTCAAAGTAGGTCTTGCCAGTTCCTAATGTGGTGGTAGGGCTTTCTTTTGAAATCTTAAGTTTAGGGGCAGGGGTTCCTAATATGTAGGGTTTTCAAAAAGAGCACACAGCAAAATAAATTAAATGTTCATCACTCTGAAACAGAAAAACCATTCCTCCCTCTATAGTTTTGCAGAAGCCATTACTTGCTGAAGTAATGTAGGATCGCACCTAACTGCTAATCCCAAACCAAATACAAATTTAGTATGCAGGCAGTTTAGGAGTTGCAAACATCTGACTTACAAACGACTCATAGTAAAGAATGGGGGTGAGACAACAGGGTGAGAGAAATCTACCCTTCGGAAGGGAAATACACTCCTGGAAGAATTATTATCATGGGGAAAAGGTGTCTCTACTGAAGCTTAATCATCAACCCTTATTTCCACAACAAGCCAAATTTTTCAAAATTCAATCATCACAGGCACAAAATGAGATGAAATCTTCTGAACAGGGGCACAGACGAAAAAATGAACACTGCATGGCTGTTAACCATTCCCTTTGCAATCCAAAGCTTATCTTTACACACACACATACTCTGTTCAGGCTTACAAACAAATTCAGATTAAGGAAAAACCTACAGAACTTGTTTTGCTTGCAACTTGGGGACTGCCTGTACCTTACCTGAGACTAGAAGTATTCAGGATTTTTGATTTGTCAAACTTTTAAAAACCTGTATTTCCATATATGTACAGAATGAGATACTATATCTTGTGGATGAGTGCCCAAAGTAAACACAAAATCATTTATGTTTCAGATACACATTACATAGCATAAAAGTAATGTTATACAATGTCTTGATTTTATGCATGAAACAAAATGTTGTACAATGGACCACCAGAAAGTAAATATGTAAATATCTGCGTCTGCCATCATGACAATTTTGGAGTATTTCAGATTTCTAGGTAAAGGATGCTCAACCTGTAGTAGACTCATTAAATCAACTGTGGAATAGCAAGGCAATATTTATGTAAACACCACCCATTCAACTGGTCTATAGTATTCATGAGCAAATTAATGAAGTTGTATCCTGCAATATCTACTTTCTATTAATTATATTTGTTTATATTAGTGACAGGCAAAATACAGCCCTTCAGGTGGAGTTGAGCTGTAGCTCCCAATACAACTAGGGTTGATCCTAGCTGAAGTCCAACAACACCTGGAAGGCTGCACTTTGCCCACCACTGATCAAGCCCAAAACAAATAAGCAAAAGAATACAATGTTTGTCACCTGAAAACCATTCAGAGAGCGCCATCAATATTTTGCCTTCACAATTCAAAAAATTCTAAGTTGGACATTGAAACATGGTTTTTTCTTCTTCTTCAAGACATGGGTTTTCAGGGTGCAAGGCTGCAATAGAAAGAGTAAAGACCTAGCTTTTAAAAAGGAGATGGAGATTGAGGAGGAAACCTGGTGTGTGCGTAGATATAATATAATAGAAGGCATTTTCTTTTAGAATGATGAAGAAATATTTAAGATAAAGTTCCTCATTGCTGCCTCAACTACAGGACATATAGACTTTTTGTTTTTATTCTAAGAATGAAATCCGAGAAAAATATATTCCCCACTATTCTTTGTTATGCTATCAAAAGGAAGAGGTAGGTAAGAAATATTTGGAGCGATACAGCAGGAAAACAATAAGCTGATCAGGACAGAACTATCTGAATCGCAAAAAACAACACCAAAAGTTATCCAAAGCATTTTTACTGTTTCAGGTGGGTGGTTAAGGTTAAAAAAAATTCTTCTAGCCCCCAAACCACTACAGCTTCCATATGCACAGATTGTCAGATAAATGGAAGTAGAATCAGGTGACAAATGTGTAAGCCTTGCACAGACCTTGATTGCGTGAAATAAGTGTGAACTCATGTAACCCTGACCAACAAGATAAACTCCTTGCATACATCTCCCTCCATTCTCAATAAGCCTATCAATGAAAACTTCAGAGCAAGAGAATTCCCAACATTCAACTGAATACCACTCTATCCCAACGACACCTCAACACAATCCTTCAAGTCCAGACATCTTGCTGGTTTCCACATGCCAAAAGCAGACCACAGAGCAATTAAGACACGCAAAGTGAGTAAACTATGCTCAGAGATAGAATAAGAGAACAAACAGTTGGCCAGAAAACAAAGCACCACCTAGCTTTTTAGAGTACAAGCAACACCTTGGTAACAACCATTTCCCTCTATGCAAATCTGATATTGCTATATTATTCAAACAGTTGCTGCAGTCACATTTGTACCCATCCACTAACTTTTACAGAAGACCGAGTGACGAGAACAAACAGTTACGGTGCTTAATCTTCACATTTTGTTATAGATCTTAGAACTCAGAGCACCTAAATGACAAGAAATCAAGCTAACAGCATATGCTCCCTTGTAGTGCAGCAGAAGGCACAGTGCTTTTACAGTGAACATAAGGCAATTCAAGAACAATTTTCAGATTTTTATCCTTATTTGATATGGCTTTAACAAAACTGATTATTCACAACACTCTTCATAGGTATCACCACTGCCCTTAAAACTGGGGATCAGGAAGAAAGACAGGGAGATTATGTTTTCAGGTGTAATGAATGACTGAAGATCAAACTACAATGACACAGTAGCCTATAATGTTCTCAGTCATTCCTTCCTTCGTATCCTAATTTATCGCAACACAACTGAGTGGAAATTTCCTTATCCTCTAGGATGGCAATAGTCTCTCATTCTCTCATCCACCCCACCCTCCTCACTCTACACACACACACACTCAACATAACATTACCAGGATCCAGAACCAATTCAGGATTAAATGCAATTGTGATTTGCAACTAAAGAAGGCCCATTGACTCAGTGGGACTCAAATAAACAAGTTCCATTCATTCGATGGGGCTTTCTTCAGTTGAGACTAACAATCCAATTTGGCCTTCAGTGTTTACGTATCACTGCACACCATCTAGTCCAGGCATGGACAAACTTCAGCCCTCCAGGTGTTTTGCACTTCATCTCTCACAATTCGTAAAAGCTTAACAGCCTCAAATCCTTTCCTTTTCCTCCTCAGCCGCTTTAGTGGCCTGAGGCTGTTTGGCTGTTAGGGATTATGGGAGTTGAAGTCCAAAACACCTGGAGGACCAAAGTTTGCCCATGTCTGATCTAGTGCAGTTAAGATCAATGCAAACACCTGCTTACTCCAAGCAGATTCTACTATAATATAGAAATATGTCCAAAAGCTAAGTCCAGTGAATTAAAAATAGCATACAAAACAATATTTTCTTTTTAAAGTTACCATTATAAATAATGTTGAACCCCCCCCCCAAATCCACTTAATATTAACTACACATAGGTAAAGCATTTAACAGACCAGCAGAATTATTGCACATATTACCATCTAAAATGCCCATTTTGTCTAGACTCTACAGATACAAAGCTAATCGGTTTTACATCTTATGTAAAACTAAGCCTGTAAAGGCAACTTTACTCCCACCTAGTTTGTCATTGCATCCCAGGAACTGAGGAGGCTCCCCATCTGTCAGATCTTATCTAAGAGAAACAAAGATACTGGCTACAAAATAAAATAAGAATAGGAGACACTAATCTAAATGGAAAAATTTAGACCCAAGCTTTTTTCTTCAGCCTTTGATTGTCCTATGATCAACTTTAAGACATTCTAAGAATTTATTAATCAAGACTAAAATAAATGAAAGTTCACTCTGAATAGGGTTGTATAAAAGTATGATTCAAATATTCCATAAATATGTTGTCAAATGCTTTCATAGTCAGAATCACTGGGTCGCTGTGAGTTTTTCAGGCTGTATGGCCATGTTCCAGCAGCATTCTCTTCTGACATTTTGCCTGCATCTGTGGCAAGCATACTCAGAGCTTTGTTCAGACCTCTGAACAAACCTCTGAGATGCTTGCCACAGATGCACGTGAAACATTGTTTAAGGAAATAGCCTAATCTGAAAAGAAACATCCTCAGCCCTATAGCAGAAACGGGAAGGGGGGGGAAGGACCCAGATAAATAAGCAAACCTGCCTGCATAATGACATATCACTTGTAAATTAGTATCATTTAGTAAGCCAATTTACTCACCACTTCAAAAACCTAGATGTTACCTACAGACAACTATTAGAGGTAAGAATGCAGTAAAAATGATAATTCAGTGTCTCGCTAAAGAAATACTTTCACTTAGTAATTTATAGAATATATGTTTGTCAATTCCTAAAAAAGCAGCATTTATCGTATCAGCCCAACCCATGACTTTAAGGAAGCTATTATAAGCTGTATGAAAGGCAATAAAGTGACCTTTTCTCCTCAAATCTTATAAGCACCTATAGTTTTGTTATTGCCTGTTTATAATCAATATCAGTCTGGATGCCCCACACCAAGTCTGTAAGTGAACATCTGCATTGTAATATAGTCAAATGGTTACATAACTGGCTATAGAAATGTCTCTATCATGTTTGCTTATGCATTTGCTCTGCTACATTTTCTATGTGATCATGCATTAACACTTTAAAGCAGAGATTCTTAAGAAGCAATGAAGAGCTGCCAACATGAAAATGAATTTTACTTGGTTTTTAAAGTGGGCTGTTACATATCTCAGTGATCACTACAGCACAGGCAGCTTTGACCAGAAAGGAGGGGAAGAGGTTATTTTGAGGAAAGGAGCACAGAGTCAGAGGCATCTACTCTTATCAAGAATACACACTGAGGCCTCCAGTGACTTCAGGAAATAACAGCATCTCTCAATATTTTTAATACTTGAGAACACAATGTTTTAAAATCAATATCTTAAAAATAAAAGCATTCATTGAGATAGCCTCATTTTGTCCCTAAATTAAACATCCAAATAACGGCAGTGTGTTTTTGAGGAGATGGCCTGCAGAGGTGCATGTTACTGTAGGAGCAAGAATATACATGGAAGAGCTTTAAAAAGGCTTGTCTTGCAAAAGAAGAAGGAATGAAAAAAGGAAGGAAGCCAGCCTTTATATGTAGAATGAATGCAGTTTGACGCCACCTTCATTGCCATGGCTCAATGCGATAGAATCCTGAGAACTGTAGTTTGATGAGGTGCCAGTAATCTTTGGCAGGTAAGGCTAAAGTCCTCATAATGCAAAAAAAAACCAAGATTTCATAGCATCAAACATTGGCGGTTAAAGTGGGGTCAAACTGATTAACTCTATATTCTAGATTCACTATTGGAAGATTTGTTGGAAAGGGGGAAAGGTCCTGTTAAGGTGTTTGGGAAACCAGGACAGGTTGAGGCCTTATCTACACTGCCATATAAAATCCAGATAATCTGATTTGAATTGGATTATATGGCAATGTAGACAATCAAGTTCAAAGCACATACTCTGGGATCAAATCCCAGGATACAGGGCAGTGTATATCCAGCCTGGGGGCCTTTCCACACAGCCTTATATCCCAGAATATCAAGGCAGAAAATCCCAAAATATCTGCTTTGAACTGGGTTATCTGAGTCCACACTCAGATAATGTGGGATTTCCTGCCTGGATGTTCTGGGATATAGGGCTGTGTGGAAGGGCCCTGGGTCCTTCGAACTTTAGGATCCTCTGAAAAGGAAAACGACAAAGCCTCCTAATGGTGTTTAGAGCTCAAAGACTAGGAGCCCTTCCAAAGTAATGCTTTAAAAAAGAAAGCAAATTTCATTTTGTCTGGAAATGAAAGGTTTTTACAACAAAAGTGGGGTTTAGAAGGGGCTCATATTACACTATGTTACAAAATTTGAAGAAAAAAATTTGTTCCTGGTTTGAAAGTGTTATTTCCTGTTTAACTGTGTGGTCCTTACTTGGAAAGAAGTTCTTCTACTCCAGAAACTTGGGGGCCTTCCACACAGCCATATAATCCTGGACATCAAGGCAGAAAATCGACAATATCCGTTTTGAACTGGCTTATCAGAGTCCACACTGCCATATATCCCAGTTCAAAGCAGATAATGTGGGATTTTATTTAGTTGTGTGGAAGGGGCCTTGGTTTTTTTGACACAAACTAGGGACTCTTCCACACAGCCATATAACCCAGGATATCAAGGCAGAAAATAGCACAACATCTGCTTTGAACTAGGTTATCTTAAGGCCCTTCCAGACAGGCACTATATCCCAGGATCTGATCCCAAGTTTTCTGTTTATCCCAGATTATCTGGCAACACAGACTCATATAATCCCTTTAAAGCAGAAAACGAGGGATCAGATGTTATGCTATTTTGCTTTGTTTATTTTACTTTGCCACTATATGTACTTTATTGTGATGTAATTTTTGTTGTTGTATTTTGCTGTATTGTATCTTTGGGCTTGGCCTCATGTTAGCTCCCCTGAATCTCCTTCGTAAAGATGGTGGCAGGGTATAAATAAAGATTATTATTATCCATGAATATCGGGCCTGCCTGGAAGTCCACACTGCCATATATTCCAGTTCAAAGCTGAAAATGTGGAATGTTATTCATCTGCGTGGAAGGGACCTAGTTTGAATTAGTTGGGGTATTCTTGGCTTTTCTTCACGAACAAAGATTCAGGAAGGACTCATTTCACGCTTTCTACAAGCGCGTTGATGATTCGGAGGTTGGATGTGTCCTTCGAGCCTGTGCAGTGGATTTCTCTGGTGGAGCGCAGCGTGCACAGAACTGGCCTCACCCTTTAAAGCAAAGGTTTGCCTGCTGGGGCCTAGCAAGCTTAGGACGGTGGAAGCGAGGTCCTCAGGTCGTAGGTTTGGTTTGAGTTTCCTTCTCTAGATGGATGACCTTACAGGGTTAGACAAGCACCATCTGCCAGGGTTTGAAATTAGAGTTTTCTTTCTCTTAGGATGGTTGCCAAAAGGCTAGAGCAGTGTTTCCCAAATTACAGTGTAGAGAGACCCTAACAGGAAACTTCAGGTAGCGGAAATGAGGCTCTCCTGGCCGAAGCAGCAATGCCAGCCAGCCTGGCTGCAGTCAGGGAGAGCCCTCGCTGTCCAGAACTTTCCTCCCTCCCTCCTCTCTCTCCTTTCCTTCCTTCACTCCCTCTGCGCGCCAAGGGCTACCTGGCTGGGCTGTGGCTCCTCCTGCTTCCTGGGCGCTCTTCTGCCCTCCTCCTCTCCGGCAGCAATGAGGAGGAGAGGGAGGAGGAGTCCGTGGGAGCTGCCCCCGTCCGAGGCTCGAGGCGAGGCTTTCTGCCCTCTAGCCCCTCCATGCTGGGGAAGGGGAGCAACTCCTCATCTCCTGGCCTCTCCTGGCTGGGCTCCGGGTTCGCTGCAGAGCAGAGGCGGGGATGCCCAGCTCCACAGCGCAGTTTAGTTCCTTCCCGATCTGGCCCCAAGGCAATAGCAGGGAAGCCGAAGGGACACAGGGGGGGGGGAGGCACTCCTAGGGGGGCTGAACCCCTCCTGGAAGGAGAGCTGTGGGTGGCAATGGCTGCGAGCCTCCGCCGCAGTTTGTTCCGAGGCTCGGAGCCACCCCGTGTGCTCAATTCCTATTTGTCCTGCTCAGCCGAGCCCGCGCACACTTTGGCCACTCAGCGCAGCCCTCTCCCGTGGGACGGTGATGGTCCCCCTGCGTGTGAGCCTCCTGGGGGAGGGGTTTTTGGCGGAAGCAGCGGCATCACGAGGGGGAAGGGTGACAGTTAGTAAAATGACAGAGTGTTGGTGGTGTGCCCTAGTATTTTGTAAATGTAAAAAAGTGCCACGGCTCAAAAAAGATTGAATAACACTGGGCTAGAGAGCCCATCCTGCCCATTGACACTCTTTGTCAGACCCTTTGGTTGTGACCTGCCTGGCATGGGAGGCCCTACCGGTGGCTATTATGCTACTGCAGCTCACAACTTCATTAGGGTACGCAAGCCTCTCCCCCACAAAGGCGGGTTTGTATGGCCCTATCAATTCCTACAGATGGGGGAGAGGAGAAGAGGCCAGGTAGAGACCTCCATAGGCAAAGGAGAAGCGGCTAAGGAACAGGCTCTGTTATTACTATTATTATTTGAGGCAAAGGAGAGGCGGATAAGGAACAGGCTCTATTATTATTATTATTTGAGGTAAAGGAGAGGCGGATAAGGAACAGGCTCTATTATTATTATTATTATTATTTGAGGTAAAGGAGAGGTGGCTAAGGAACAGGCTCTATTATTATTATTATTTGAGATAAAGGAGAGGCGGATAAGGAACAGGCTCTATTATTATTATTATTATTTGAGGTAAAGGAGAGGTGGCTAAGGAACAGGCTCTATTATTATTATTATTTGAGGTAAAGGAGAGGCGGATAAGGAACAGGCTCTGTTATTATTATTATTATTTGAGGTAAAGGAGAGGCGGCTAAGGAACAGGCTCTATTATTATTATTATTATTATTATTATTATTATTATAAACACAACAAGATG
Source organism: Anolis apletophallus (assembly GCA_030556195.1). Taxonomy (NCBI): domain Eukaryota; kingdom Metazoa; phylum Chordata; class Lepidosauria; order Squamata; family Anolidae; genus Anolis; species Anolis apletophallus. The sequence goes on from JARBWK010000002.1 coordinate 178,025,655, forward strand.
AGTCCACAGCAGACACTCTGCTGGCTGTTGTATCGCCTTCCCAAGAGTCTAGGGTTATTATTATTGTTATTATTACTCCTCCCCTCCATCCCCCGCCCCCTACCTCCTTCCGACTGTGGCTTACCAACTCAAGGTCAATGCCCACCAAACTCTTACTACTATTTTCTCTTGGTTATGGTAGTTCTGTGTGGGAAGTTTGATTCCATTCCATCATTGGTGGAGTTCAGAATGCTCTTTGGTTGCGGGTGAACTATAACTCCCAACTGTTGTGTGTGTCTTTCTACCATTCCTGCCAGGATATCTATGTTGTGTTCATCGAAACAGGCCCAGGTTTCACACTGAGTGTATAAATACATTTAAAAACATATTCACTATATGTATTACTGTGTTAAGAGTGTCATTTTGTGTCATTTTGGTTGGTGGTGTGCCCCAGGATTATGTAAAACACTGCATTAGGGTACGCAAGCCTCTCCCCCACAACAAGGGGCCGCCAACAAGGTTGGGATATATATATATATATATATATATATTTTCCTTGAAAAACCGGAGCAAAATGTGCTGCGGGCCGTCCCGCAAAAGCAAAGTTTGGGCAGTGGAATATAGACGCTTGCTATGTTGTCAATTGGGGGAATGACACTGATAACTCAGGAGCAAAAACAGGGAGGGAGAATACTTACAGAGGAGTCCAAAAGGGATGAAGAAGGAGAAAGAGGGGAGAAAGGAAAGGGGGAGGGAAAGGCAGATGTGTATGGCCCTGTCAATTTGTACAGATGGGGGAGAGGAGAAGAGGCCGGGAAGAGAGCTCCAGAGGCAAAGGAGAGGCGGATAAGGAACAGGCTCTGTTATTATTATTATTATTATTATTATTATTAGAAACACAAGGTGAGTCCACAGCAGACACTCTGCTGGCTGTTGTATTGCCTTCCCAAGAGTCTAGACCAGGCCTGGGCAAACTTGGGCCCTCCAGGTGTTTTGGACTACAACTCCCACAATTCCTAACAGCCTACCGGCTGTTAGGAATTGTGGAGCTGTAGTCCAAAACACCTGAGGGCCCAAGTTTGCCCAGGCCTGGTCTAGGGTTATTAATATTATTATTATTCCTCCCCCCTCCCTGTGGCTTACCTGCGGCCTTCCCTGCTCCCTTCAGCGGCAGCAGCAGCAGCGGCGTCGGCCTCCCCGCGCCCAACCCGCCTCCGCCACCATCGCGGAGGAAGGACCGGCTGGCTGCTCGCGCGCCCGCTGCCCGGCTCCCCGCCCTCAACTCCGCCGGCCCAGCCTCCCCCGCAGCCAACAAGCCGCGCCCCTATTGGGCCGGCGCCGCCCCGCCCTCCAACAACCGCGCCGCTCATTGGCCCGCGCCCGCTCGAGGCGCAGGAAAGAGGAAGGCAACCGCGGAGGCGCTTCCCACGCAGATTGCGGGAAGCGCCTGAAGTAAAACGCGCGGCTTCTTCGTGGGCCTGAAACCCCAAGGGCGGCCAGCTTTGGTGGTTTTGCGCACGGAACCTGGAAGCGGGTGATGTTTTCCTGGGGAGGCTGGTAACGGCGCGAAAGAGGCGGGTTTCCGGTTCCGGTGAAGCTCCCTGAAGTCCTGGCGGAGGGTCACTCGCTCAGCAGCCAGGTAAGGCCTCAGGCCTGCTTCCCCTCAAGTTCTAGTTCTTCCCCTCAGGGCTCAGGCCTGCTTCCCCTCAAGTTCTTCCCCTCAGGCCTCAGGCCTCCTTCCCCTCAAGTTCTTCCCCTCAGGCCTCAGGCCTCCTTCCCCTCAGGCCTCAGGCCTCCTTCCCCTCAAGTTCTTCCCCTCAGGCCTCAGGCCTCCTTCCCCTCAAGTTCTTCCCCTCAGGCCTCAGGCCTCCTTCCCCTCAAGTTCTTCCCCTCAGGCCTCAGGCCTCAGGCCTCCTCCTTCCCCTCAGGCCTCAGGCCTCCTTCCCCTCAAGTTCTTCCCCCCAGGCCTCAGGCCTCCTTCCCCTCAAGTTCTAGTTCTTCCCCTCAAGTTCTTCCCCTCAGGCCTCAGGCCTCCTTCCCCTCAAGTTCTAGTTCTTCCCCTCAGGCCTCAGGCCTCCTTCCCCTCAAGTTCTAGTTCTTCCCCTCAGGCCTCCTTCCCCTCAAGTTCTTCCCCTCAGGCCTCAGGCCTGCTTCCCCTCAGGCCTCAGGCCTCCTTCCCCCTCAGGCCTCCTTCCCCTCAAGTTCTTCCCCCTCAGGCCTCAGGCCTCCTTCCCCTCAAGTTCTTCCCCTCAGGCCTCAGGCCTGCTTCCCCTCAAGTTCTTCCCCCTCAGGCCTCAGGCCTCCTTCCCCTCAAGTTCTAGTTCTTCCCCTCAGGCCTCCTTCCCCTTCCCCTCTAGTTCTTCCCCTCAGGCCTGCTTCCCCCCCCTCAGGCCTCTTCCCCTCAGGGCTCAGGCCTGCTTCCCCTCAAGTTCTTCCCCTCAGGCCTCCTTCCCCTCAAGTTCTAGTTCTTCCCCTCAGGCCTGCCTTCCCCTCAAGTTCTAGTTCTTCCCCTCAGGCCTCCCCTCAGGCCTCAGGCCCTAGTTCTTCCCCTCAGGCCTCAGGCCTCCTTCCCCTCAAGTTCTTCCCCTCAGGCCTCAGGCCTCCTTCCCCTCAAGTTCTTCCCCCTCAGGCCTGCTTCCCCTCAAGTTCTTCCCCTCAGGCCTCAGGCCTGCTTCCCCTCAAGTTCTTCCCCTCAGGCCTCCTTCCCCTCAAGTTCTAGTTCTTCCCCTCAGGCCTCCTTCCCCTCAAGTTCTTCCCCTCAGGCCTTCTTCCCCTCAGGCCTCAGGCCTCCTTCCCCTCAAGTTCTAGTTCTTCCCCTCAGGCCTCCTTCCCCTCAGGCCTCCTTCCCCTCAAGTTCTTCCCCTCAAGTTCTTCCCCACAGGCCTGCTTCCCCTCAAGTTCTTCCCCTCCCCTCAGGCCTCCTTCCCCTCAAGTTCTTCCCCTCAGGCCGGCGTCCCCTCAAGGCCAAGTCCCCTCAGGCCTCAGGCCTTCTTCCCCTCAAGTTCTTCCCCTCAGGCCTCAGGCCTTCTTCCCCTCAAGTCCTTCCCCTCAGGCCTGCTTCCCCTTCCCCTCAGGCCTTCCCCTCAAGTTCTAGTTCTTCCCCCTCAGGCCTCAGGCCTCTTCCCCTCAGGCCTCCTTCCCCTCAAGTTCTTCCCCTCAGGCCTCAGGCCTGCTTCCCCTCAAGTTCTTCCCCTCAGGCCTCAGGCCTCCTTCCCCTCAAGTTCTTCCCCTCAGGCCTCAGGCCTCCTTCCCCTCAAGTTCTTCCCCTCAGGCCTCAGGCCTCCTTCCCCTCAAGTTCTTCCCCTCAGGCCTCAGGCCTGCTTCCCTCAAGTTCTTCCCCCTCAGGCCTCAGGCCTCCTTCCCCTCAAGTTCTTCCCCTCAGGCCTCAGGCCTCCTTCCCCTCAAGTTCTTCCCCTCAGGCCTGCTTCCCCTCAAGTCCTTCCCCTCAGGCCTCAGGCCTGCTTCCCCTCAAGTCCTTCCCCTCAGGCCTCAGGCCTGCTTCCCCTCAAGTTCTTCCCCTCAGGCCTCAGGCCTGCTTCCCCTCAAGTTCTTCCCCCTCAGGCCTGCTTCCCCTCAAGTTCTTCCCCTCAGGCCTCAGGCCTCCTTCCCCTCAAGTTCTAGTTCTTCCCCTCAGGCCTCAGGCCTCCTTCCCCTCAAGTTCTTCCCCTCAGGCCTCAGGCCTTCTTCCCCTCAAGTTCTTCCCCTCAGGCCTCCTTCCCCTCAAGTTCTTCCCCTCAGGCCTCCTTCCCCTCAAGTTCTAGTTCTTCCCCTCAGGCCTCAGGCCTGCTTCCCCTCAAGTTCTTCCCCTCAGGCCTCCTTCCCCTCAAGTTCTTCCCCTCAGGCCTCAGGCCTGCTTCCCCTCAAGTTCTTCCCCTCAGGCCTCAGGCCTGCTTCCCCTCAAGTTCAAGTCCTTCTCCTCAGGCCTTCTTCCCCTCAAGTTCTTCCCCTCAGGCCTCAGGCCTGCTTCCCCTCAAGTTCAAGTCCTTCTCCTCAGGCCTTCTTCCCCTCAAGTTCTTCCCCTCAAATTCAAGTCCTTCTCCTCAGGCCTTCCCCCCCTCAAGTCCTTCCCCTCAGGCCTCCTCAGGGCCTGCTTCCCCTCAAGTTCAAGTCCTTCTCCTCAGGCCTTCTTCCCCTCAAGTTCTTCCCCTCAGGCCTCAGGCCTGCTTCCCCTCAAATTCAAGTCCTTCTCCTCAGGCCTCCTTCCCCTCAAGTTCAAGTCCTTCTCAGGCCTGCTTCCCCTCAAGTTCTTCCCCTCAGGCCTCCTTCCCCTCAAGTTCAAGTCCTTCTCCTCAGGCCTTCTTCCCCCCGAGTCTTCTCTTTCAGGAGACTGGCTGAAAAAGGATGTAGAGGGAGGAAGGGGGGGATTGTTTCGTTGTGCTTCTGACAAGGCCGTTCACCAGAGGATGATCCCGACCTTCTCTGAGCTCCTGCGTTTTAGTTTGGCCCCTTTTCCTGTGCTTCTGACACTTTAATGCAGGGGTGGGCAATTGCCGGCCCTCCAGGTGTTTTGGACTTCAACTCCCAGAAATCCTAGCCAGTTTACCAGCTCTTAGGATTTCTGGAAGTTGAAGTCCAAAGCACCTGGAGGGCCGGTAATTGCCCACCCCTGCTTTAATGGCTAAGGGCATTCAAGTGTCCTTCGCCTGGGCCAACTTTGTCCCTCCCTCCAGGTGTTTTGGAGAATAGGAAGGGGGCAGGGAAAAGGGGAATGAAGGAAGGAAGGGGAATATCTATATGTAGAGATATGTATACACACACACACACACAAAGAGAATAGGAATAGAGCAGGGAAAAGGGTGAGAAGGAAGGAAGGTATATGTGTGTGTGTATATATCTATCTATCTTCTAGGTATATAATAAAAGTCAGCGTTTGCGGGCGGTGGTGCGGAGGGAGAAATATGTGCCAGCGTTTCGATTGGTTGCCACTGTGGGATTATTTGCATAAAGGACTCTGATTGGACAGCCTCAGAACTCCAACATTCTAAGACACCAGACAAAGGGGATTTGTTGCCACTGAAATGGTATTTGCATAAAGGACTCTGATTGGCCATCTACATTCCAACATTCTAAGAGGTGACGCAGAGGGAATAGTAAAGGCCTCAGGCAGTCAGTCACTGCAGCCCACAGCAATAACGGATCAGGAACAAACTTGGCACACAGGGGCCCAATGGCCCACTTCACAACCTGGTGTGGTTTAGGGCAGGATGGGCCATGAACAATGGGATTTGCAGTACATTCACCTCATACACTTCCCAAACAACACTGTAGCCCCTGTAAATCACAGACCAGGCCCAAAATTGACAGCAAGGCTTCTTTAACTTGATTTTCCTGACTAGGCCTCAGGTCATGGGATATTGTTTAGGGCCTGAAATGACAGTAAGGCTTCCTCAACTTGATTTTCCTGACTAGGCCCCCAACAATGGCAGAACAAGACCAAACTTGCCACACAGATTCCCCAAGATGCACTCTACATCCTGATGCAGTTGGAGGGAGGGTGGACCATGGATGATGGGACTTGCAGTACCTTCACTCACTTCCTGAAAACAACACAATCCTCATCCAATGACCAATACAGACCAAAATTAGCACACAAAGCCCCCTTGACCCACTCTACACCCTGGTGCTGATTTAAAGAGGATGGACCACAGATGATGGGACTTGGAAGTACCTTCACTCAGCTTCCGAGACCGCTGCAACACTCATCCAATGAATGATCAAGACCAAACGTGACACACAGAGCCCTCATGGCCCACACCAGGGCTGTCCAACTGGCGGCCCCCGGGCCGTATACGGCCCCCCAACCCCTTCCCCACGGCCCCCTACCCTCCTGCAAGATATCTGCCTTTAAGATTTTTTTAAAAAATTTAAAATATTTTTTTGGAATATTTTTTTGGAATTTTTTTCGGAATATTTTTTATTTATTTATTTTCGTGGGGGGGGGGGTGAGGGGCGGGGCAGGGCAGGGAGGAGGAGCAGGCTCTCTTCCTCCTCCTCCTACTTCCCTCCATCCCCCCCTCCCTCTCCCTCCCTCCTTTCTCTCTTTCCCCCTTTCATTCCTTCCCCCTTCCACCACCTGAAGGAAAGAGGGAAGGAGAGAGAGAGTGCACGAGTGAGAGGGGGCGTGGCCAGAGCGAAAAAGGGGCGGGGCCGAGTTCGGAGCAGGGGGGGGTGCTCATTCATTCCCTTTCCGGCTTCCTCCTCTCCTGAGGCTTCGTGCCAAGTTTGGTCCTGATCCATCATTATTTGAGTCCACAGTGCTCTCTGGATGGAGGAGAACTCCCAAACTCAAGGTTCAGTACTTTCTGTTGCTCTCATGAGAGTTTAGGTTTGATTCAACATGGCTGAGGAATGCTTTGATTGTGTTTTCCCCTTATGGCAGAAGGAGATTGGACTGGATGGCCCTTGGAGGTCTCCTATTCTAGGAACCCATTGTAATTATTATTATTATATTATTATCATCAGAGGCTGAATGGCCATCTGTGAGGAATGCTTTGATTGTGTTTTCCCCTTATGGCAGAAGGAGATTGGACTGGATGGCCCTGGATGTCTCCTACTCCAGGAACCTGTTGTTGTTGTTGTTATTATTATTATTATTATTATCAGAGGCAGAATGAATATTATGCCTTATCATTCAGGGTTATAGGCCTGTGTGGAAGGGCCCTGGCTTCTTATTTGCCTTCCTTTCCACACATCTGAATAAAATCCCATGTTATTTGCTTTAAACCAGATTATATGAGTGTGGACTCCGATAATCCAGTTCAAAGCAGGTATTCTGGGTTATATGGCTGTGTGGAAGGGCCCTGAATCCACACTGCAATATAATCCAGTTCAAAGCAGGTTTTGTGGGGTTTCCTGCCTGGATATTCTGCGTTATATGGCTGTGTGAAGGGCCCAGAGTCCACACTGCAATATAATCCAGTTCAAAGCAGGTTTTGTGGGGTTTCCTGCCTGGATATTCTGCGTTATATGGCTGTGTGAAGGGCCCTGAGTCCACACTGCAATATAATCCAGTTCAAAGCAGGTTTTGTGGGGTTTCCTGCCTGGATATTCTGCGTTATATGGCTGTGTGAAGGGCCCAGAGTCCACACTACAATATAATCCAGTTCAAAGCAGGTTTTGTGGGGTTTCCTTCCTGGATATTCTGAGTTATATGGCTGTGTGAAGGGCCCTGAGTCCACACTGCAATATAATCCAGTTCAAAGCAGGGACTGGGACTTGAGACTGGGATTTTGGTGTTCATCTCTATCTCCAAGTCAAAGCCCCGGTGTCCTCCACAGACACCTCCAAGGCGGGGAAGAGGGTGGAGCCGGGGAGGGGGGCGGGGCAGAGCCAGGGAGGGGTGGAGCCGGGGTGGAGCCGGGGGGGGCGGAGCCGGGAGGGGCGGAGCCGGGGGCGGAGGCAGACCCTTCGGCCCCCCAGGTCATCAGTAACTGGAATTCCGGCCACAGGTCCGGTAGAAGTTGGACAGCCCTGACCCACACTATCTTCTACTGCAGTTTAGAGGAAGGTGGACCGTGGATGATGGGACTTGAAGTACCAAAGACCAACCTTGGCACACAATGCCTTTCTCAAATAACCCGGGCACCGCTGGGTCCCCAAGCTAGTTATCTATCTATCTATCTATATATATATATGGCTTGGGCCAACTTTGTCCTTCCATGTGTTTTGGACTTCAACTCCCACAATTCCAAACAACCAGTAGGAAGTCCAAAATACCTGGAGGGTCAAAATTTGTCTATGCCCCATATCCATATATGTATATATATATATATACAGTATATATACTGTATATATACTGTATATATACACATATAATTTTTCATCAACTTGTTGTTCAGCCATGATATTGTTTCTATGATGTTGCCTGTTTATGATGTTTTTATTGACTTGTGGTTGTTGATTGTATTTTACATGTGTTTTAATCTGTAATCCTTGGGCTTGTCCCTTTGTAAGCCATCCCGAGCCCCTTCGGGGAGATGAAGGCAGCGTATAAAAATAAAATAAAAATAATAATAATAATAATTACCACCTTCTTGGACCCCTTCCACACAGCTGTATAAAATCTACATTGAACTGGATTATATGGCAGCTATATTTTGCTTTCAAAGAATATTCTATGGCAACATGTCACAGGACTCATCCATACTATTTTACTGTCTGAAGTGGAACAAATATATCACCCACTCGCCCACATCTTCTGTACTTGCAGAACTGGGTAAATGTCTTTTGTCTTGGCTTTTCTTCGCGAACAAAGATTCAGGAAGGACTCACCCCACGCTTTCTACAAGCACATTGATGATTCAGAGGTTAGATGTGTCCTTCGAGCCTGTGCAATGGTCCTCAGGTCGTAGGTTTGGTTCGAGTTTCCTTCTCTAGATGGTTGACCTTACAGGGTTAGACGAGCACCATCTGCCCGGGTTTGAAATCAGAGTTTTTCTTCTGCTAGGATGGTTGCCAAAAGGCTAGAGAGCCCATCCTGCCCTTTGACGCTCTTTGTCAGACCCTTCGGTTGTGACCTCTCTGGCATGGGAGGCCCTACCAGTGGCTATTATGCCACCGCCAGCATAGCTCGCAACTTCATTAGGGTACGCAAGCCTCTCCCCCACAACAAGGGGGCGCCAACGGAGAGGGGGTAAATGCAATACAATAAGTAATCTACAGATAATACGTTCCTGGCTAGACCTGAAACTATGGCTATTACGATCTGGCTTCTAGTCCCAGAATATCATATAGTCACCTCAGAGGACTAAGGAATTGTTAGGTCCTCCAGGACAACAGTATGCAACTTTTGGTTGAAGAATACCATCGAATTGCCTGGAGGACCTAGAAAATTGCATTTTCCCCTGGGCAAGCAAGTGAAACCACAGTTATTGGTACCGTGGTTGCAGGGGTCTTATTTCATTTTGTTGTAGGGTAATAGGCAGAACAATCATAAGTCATGCTATTATACAATCTCTTCCGTCTTTCTGTAGGGTCAAATATACTATTGCCAAAACACAAAGGTGAAACCAGCCTACAGCCCATCCACACAGTACCTTTATCCCAGGAGCTCCTGGTGGCTGGTGGTAAAATTAAACCCCCTGAAAACACAGAAGGAATTGCTACAAAGTTTTTAAAAATGCAGGAATATCCCGGTTCTGGCCAGAAAATACAGATATTCAAATCTCTGTATGTCCCTACACTCGGAAAATATGAGATTTGTTATGTTGGTTTGTTCTCGGGTAATACATGTTGGTTCTTGATTGGTTGTATCCTAAAAATAATTGGCTAGAGGGTGAAAACTTTATCCTGGCAAGAGAAACTTAATGTTCCACATGTTCAATGAAGTTTGTGTCACACAAACAAAGGTTTTGCCATGTAATACAACTTTCCCATGTTTTTACTATAAAAGGAATGAGAAACAGACATGTATAACCGAGGAATATCACCATGTTATTCCCAGGCACAAATGCACAACCAAACCTGTCTGAACAGATGGCCATGCAACCTCTGAACAATAATAATGACGAAGTTCTGTTCTTGGCTTAAAAGTACCCATTCCTATTCAATAGTGTAGTCCTAACTTTAAAGGTAGTAGTTCTGCTCCACAAACTTCCTTAAATGTGCGGAGGATGAAGTTTATCTTGCAACAACAAAGTTTTTGCCTTCTAGTCAACTTTCCCCATCTTTTCAGAATAAAAGCAATGAGGAACAGATATGTATGACCCAGGAACAAAACTCATTCGAACAAGGTGCATATTTGCATCTGTGCATTTAAAGGGGTTTTTTTTTCTAAAATAAAAGCCAAAATTTCCAGTGGACATCCCGTGGTGATCATCTTGCAGGCTTCAAAATCCTCTAATGAAGCAGCAAGTCTGGATGTCACAGGCAGAAATCCCAAGACCAACAGGTCTGTGTGTGGACCTGCTTCAGGTCCTGGGTTTTTTTGCCCCTCGTGGAAAACCCACAATTTGGTGCTGTCTGGAAGTACTCTACGATTACCCAGTTCAAAGCAAATATTCCAGATTATCTGCCTTGATATTCTGGGTTATATGGCTGTATGTCAGAGGGCATTCTGGTACAGGCAGCCCTCAAGTTACGTACTTTAGAGGTTTCTATAGGTTTGTTCCTAAGTTGAATTTGTATGTAACTCGGGACAGGTATATAGGACTGGCAGAAAGATTTTAGAGCAGGCCTGCACAAGATACAGCCTGCAGGCCCAATGCGGCCCGCAAAAGACTTCCCTCTGTTCCATAGACTGGAATGGGCCTTTCCTTAATCATTTGGCCCTTTTGCAGCCTGCCTTCCCAATCAGGTAGGCATTAGGGATGTGCAATTTCTTTTGTTAGTTGTCATAACTCGTATCAAATTTGTTAAATCCATACTTACAATGTGATATCAGACATGCGGGCATGGCCCACTCCAAAAACTTAAGAATCAAAATTTACCCAATACCTTTTCATTTGAATTTTGTAATACTCAGAAGCCTCCCAAAGTCAGTTTCATTTTCAGCGCAAGGAAGCAAAGCCAAAAGGCTGTCATTCCTCTTTCAATTAATGGTCTCTCACCATTAGAAAAGGAAAAGAAGGTAGAAAGCAGAATTTGCTGGGAAATAGTCTGAGAAAGCACAGAATTCTGGGAAAGCGAGGAGCCCTTTGCCAGAGGATTCAAAAGGCCCTGCCCTAAACTACATTTCCTAGAATTCCGCTGAGCATCAGAAAGCCCAATCAGGAAAGGGGAGAGATTTGTCCCTCCATAGCAGCCGTCAGCCAGAGTCCCAATAAATTGTTGAATCTGCAAAGAGGAGGAGTGATTGATACTTCTAGCAATCAAATCTCTGAGCTGGGCTGGGAAGAAATCCCAACATGGAAGTTCTATTGGTTGATATGAGAGACATTCAATTACATAGCTGTTGTGAGTTCTTTAGAAAAGCCTCCCTCTATATACACTTGCCTGAAAATTGAAGTCTGATATTAAAGCCATCCTCTGTATTCCACCAGCCGATAATATACATTGCTTGATGACATGCAAGAGGACTTCGTTTTTTCCTAACATCTCAATGTGCATCTATGCCATACAATTCATACTAACTGTGGCTCAATACTGTGGTACCATGAGAGTTGTAGTTTGGTGAGGCACCATCACTTTGTGATAGAGAAGGTGAAAGATCTTACTGCTTCCAAAACATTAAGCCATGGCAGCCAAAGCGGTGTCAAGCTGCATTTATTCTATAATATAAATGCAGTGTCAGTCATGAAATGCCCTCTTCTCCTTCGAGGTCCAAGTGGCACCAATCGTAGTTTCAGTCTAACATCAGATTAACGCATGAGGTTCTTGTCGAACTGTGAAGGTTTTATGAGTTTTTCCAAATCTATAGAGACACACATTTTTATGTTGCTTTAACTTGGTCAGTATACCTTTTGGTTATTTTAAATTAGTTCTTAGTGTTTTAAGTTGTTCTCCATCATTTTAAACTTATTTGTATTCTTCCCAAAGATCTTGTGATACAGCACCAGGATATAGATATTTTAATAAACAACATTTTTTTTAAAAAACTAGCAACATTGTTACACTGCCACTTGTAGTGAGATGCAAGAAAAAGCAAGATCAGAAATTCCATATTTTCAAGGAACCCTTTTTTTGTATTTCAGTTCACATTAGTTTCTGAAACGCAGTATAAACAATCCATGAGTGTGATGGGGGAAAGAACCGTTAAACAAAACTTTCCTCTCAGTTGAAGGCTGTATTTGCAAAATCTAGAAGGCCATAAGATCCTGTATTCTTCCTTGTAAAAAATATGTTGATTTTCTTGTCCAGACTCTTATCCTATGTTCGTTGTTTATATGAGCGCACTACACTAGATAATAAATACGGGATTCAATGCAGTCAACAAAGTTATTATATCTATTTGAATGTTATCCTTTCGTTCATCATTAGAAAGACTTGTGTTTTTTGGGGGGAAATTTTTGAATTTGAGTTAATCAAGTACAGAAAAAGATATCCAAATGAGTCATAGATTCAGAATGAAAATAGAGATATATTCACCACTCTTGGACTCCTGGGTTTGTCCTCCTTTATTTTTCATTTTAAATGTAAATTTATTGATCATAATTCTAGATTCAATAATTATGATCAATAGATTAATATGTAAAATTAAAGAAATTTTGTCAATTATTACAATCTATGTGGACTGATAACGAGTGCTAGGTACAATGGTATGCCATATATTGCAGACTGGATGCAAAAATATGTAACACTACATTATATTAATCATTGGATTCTCATAGAATGTGTTAGTCTGCTTTATCATTATGATTTCATTTTATCCCACATTCTCTGATGTAAGGAAACATGTTACTGTAGCATTTTGAATAAATGCACATGTTAGCTATCATCTGGCAAATTGGTTAAAATTGAATATTAGAAATGATCTTTTGCGACAGAATTTAATCATTAAAGTGAAGAAAATTATTTAAGTCTCTTAAATTATATCCGTACAGATATTTAGAGAATCGGGCATGGTAACTTCCAGGCAACAATAGATTGCTCAGCATTTCATCAATGTTTGGCCATAGTCAGCAACTGGATGTTAGGGAAGGTGATTGAAAATGAATCCAGACAAAATGGGCATGATATTGATTGGATATGCATTGCCTGTGCTCTCTGTTGCTCCAGTTACTCAGGTTTTTAGTCTCTGAATGGTCTTGAGTTCCTCATTGTGTCTGGCAATGTTTTGCATTATTTTTATCCATAGTGCCTGACCTATGAGGTTTTAAAGTCAGAGGGAATTCGAACCTCCCAGTTCTAGTATGATGGTCTAGCAAAACTCATCACATCATTGATTATGGCAAAAAGGAGAAGCTTTTCACTAAATCCAGTAAAAAGAGCAGGCGGACATTGTGATTTCATTGATTTGAATTTAGATTACTGTAACTTATTTTATGTGAGCTGTTCTTGATGACAGTTTAGAGGCTTCAACTGATAAAGAATGCAGCAGCCATTTCATAAAGGCTAATGCTTTAAAAATATCTGACTTTTGACTTTACAATAGTTGATGAATAGAATGGTCATCAATATTAGACAGTGGACTTTGTAGAGTAAGGGATGGGCAAGGCGTGGTGCACAAACCACAAGTCGCTCCATGGTATTTTGTGGCTCTCCACCTGCCAGCCCCCCCCCCCCCCCCCGAGGTAAAACAAATATTTCAAAGAAAAATTATATATATTCTCCCAAATGCCCTGTACAAATGTGAGGTGCACTTTTGTTAAATTAGGCACCTCCAAAGCATATTAGTCCCCAAAATAACCTTTTTTGGAACTGGAAGTTGACCGGAATTGACTTTTGGCAAAAAAAAAAAAGTTTGATTTTTTTTTTATAAAGGGGTGGAGGTAGCTTTATAATTCATTTTCCTCCCCTCCCACAGCGGCCTACTCTTGGTGTATAACATATACAACAAGAAACATGAGGTGTGGCCTTGTACCAAATTCACACATGGGTTTTGTTATTTGTTCCATAATATGACCCTTTGTCAAAACACATCTTGCATCAGGAACACAAAACTGTCTTCTAGCCTCTCTTAGGGTCGAAGAAGAAAGGTATCAGTGAATTGAGGACAATGGTTTATTGAAACATAGTGCTGAGCAGAATTCAGCATATATTTGGAGCAAACAGTTAAAACAAGCTTAAATAGAACTTTTCCAAAGCTACATGGCAGTGGCAGTTGACAACCACATATTGTGACAGTCATATAGGTTCGCAAATAATGAGCTGCCACTGTTCCTCCAACAGACACATCACGCTTGTTCATTGTATGTCTCAGTGGTTTTCTAGTTGGTGTCATTATCAGCAGAACCTGTCAAGGTGTGTGAGGACAGAGGTTAGAATGCACATTTAACTTGAAATTCCTCAGGAGCTGAAAAAAAATCTCAACAGACCTTTCCTTCAACACTGATGTAGGTTATGTACATATTATGATCGCTTTCTGACTTTCCCTCTTCAATGTTCCCCTCTTCAATGTTTTTGAATTAATACATCAAAAGAGGCTAATTTAACTTACTAGTCACCTTTTAGTTGCACAATTCTAGATCTGACATTTGCAGGCACTTTTCTGTGTGCTTATCTTGCTGCTGAGTCAAACAAGAGCAGAATGTCTCTTAAGCCTCCTATTCTAATTTCTTTTATGTACAGATCTGGAATATGACTAATGCAAGCCAGTACATCTTGTTCTCAAGCAATTGATGTTTCATGACTTTGCACAGCAGAATTTTTAGGATCCAAATCCCATAAAGACTATATTTAAAATTAATTGTAACCAATAAAGGCTTTTTAAAGGCAACTTAGTGCATTTAAAGGCAATTTAAAATAGTTCTGAAATAATAAACACTATAATGTCTCTTTACAAGAAGAAACATTGTTTCTTCTTGATTTGAATTATTTTTAAAGAGAGAACCTATCCTTTCCATCCCCTCTTATCAGTCTGTTTGTTGCACTTTACATGGACAGGAAATTAAGCCCAATGCATTTGAGGTTGAGCGTCCCTTATTTAGAATTCCAAATTCCAAAATTTTCCAGATGGGTGGCTGAGACAGTGACATCTTTCCTTTCTGATGGTTCAATGGACACACATTTTGCTTCATGCACAAAATTATTTTAAAATAGTATGTATAGAGTTACCTCCGGGCTATGTGTGTAAAGTATAAATGAAACATAAATTAATTTTGTGTTTAGAGTTAGGACCAAGCTCCAATATCTCTCTCTCTCTCTGCATGTATATGTGTGTGTGTGTACATATGTGTATATATATACACATAACACAACGGGTGTGGTCACTGTAGAACCAAAGAAAAAATATCCAAACACTGGATTCACTTAAAAGATATTGTATTCAATAATTACTCCTGAGGAGTTGCAGGCAAATCAACATATCAACCCCAATTGGGTGCCTTAAATACAACCATGTTTCAATCCCTTATAATTAGAATATCCATGTAAACAAAATAAGTTCCCAGTTCCTGGGTGGGATGAAGGTGATAACGCCGCAGTAAGTTTTCTAAACCCCAATGGGTATTTATAATCAACCCGATGGGTATTTGTAATCCAATGGGAAATGGAAGGCAGGCACACCGTCAAACCCAATCCTGGGCTTAGTGGCGTCCCCAATGTGGAGAGTTGGTTTCACTGGTGGTGTCTGCTAAGTCTTCTGGCCAGAAGACTTAGCAGACACCACCTGAGAAACCAACTCTCCACATTGGGGACGCCACGGCCCAGGATTGGGGTTTGACGGTGTGCCTGCCTTCCATTTCCCATTGATTACAAATACCCATCGGAGTTGGATTATAAATACCCATTGGGGTTTAGAAAACTTACTTTATGCGTTATCCACCTTTTTCATCCCACCCAGGAACTGGGAACTTATTTTGTTTACATGGATATTCTAATTATAAGGGATTGAAACATGGTTGTATTTATGGCACCCAATTGGGGTTGATATGTTGATTTGCCTGCAACTCCTCAGGAGTAATTATTGAATACAATATCTTTAAGTGAATCCAGTGTTTGGATACTTTTTCTTTGGTTATATATATACACACACACATACACATATTCCATAATCTGGGGGACGACGACACCTAAATACTTCTGGTCCCATGCATTTCAGATAAGAGATACTCCGCCCGTACCAGATAACAATGTGTTTAGTCTTCTGGAACAGTTCTAAGACTGTTGAGATCAAGCCAAGCTTGTTTTGTTTTCAGCCTAGAAACCGACACTACTGAAAATAAGTATGTGTCTTTTATTAATTTTGTTCAAATAAATGAATGGCTGTTATGGAAGTCCCACCTTAAGGCACTAGCTTTCCATGGTGGTGGGATTATATCAGGCAAGAGGATATGCTAATGGTAGTACTCCTGTTCCGACATCAGAGGCCCCATCTACACTGCCAGAAGATCCAGTTTTTGAATCCAGATTATCTGCTTTGAATTGGATTATATAGCAGTGTTGATCCAGCCATAGAAGCTTTTGCAAAGGAGCCAGACTAAATATGCTAAACTGCTATTGGGCAGCAGCTGTGAGGAACAACACTGGTGACAGATTTCTCCTAAACAATGGCAGTAACATAATGGAGAGTTTCCTCTCTCTATTATGTCTTAAAGGGCCTTAGGACAAACAGCAAAATAATGTTCCTAATGGTGTTTGATGCACTATTTGCCAAAAGGGACAAAAGGTCTTTTTATGAAGACATTGCATGCTATATCAAAATAAATCTTAGTAGTATCTCTTGTGAGCTGCTTTTTACAAATCTTTTCTAGAGACATGGGACATGGACATGAGCATGGTCATGGAAAAGTGGAGCTTCCAGATTACAAAATGTGGAAGATAGAAGGTACTCCCCTGCAGAATATCCAAGAAAAGCTGGCTCGGCGGGGACTCAAGGATCCATGGCTTCGGTAAGAGCTGTCTAATGCAGGGGTGCTCACACTTTTTCAGCATGGGAGCTACTGATTAAAAAACAAAGTCCCAAAGATCACCTACCCAGAAATGTAAAACGTATAACTATTTTCTTATTTATTTATTTATATTTATTTATTATTCATTTTTATGTACCGCTCCTTCCAGCAGGCTCGGGGCAGTTTACATAAAATGAAGTTATAAAACATCAACATTTCAATTTAATAACAACAATATAAAACAGAGCATAAAAATACATCCAACCACCCCATTTCTCCCACACTGCCATATTACCACACATATTATCAGCCAGAAAGTAAGAAGAGAGGCTTTTGAACTGCAAGGCCATTTAATACTCAGTAAGGTAAACAAAGGGGCATGCAAAAATACATCCAACCACCCCATTTCTCCCACATTTCCATATTCCCCAACATATATTTCTCAAGGAACAAAGCAAGCAGAGAGGCTTTGTAGCTAAAATGCCATTTTTAAACATTAAAAATAAACAAAGAGACATGCCACAGAACAATCAAGCACCCACCCCAAAGTAAAAAGACCGACCTTTGAGATGCGGTAAGGAAATGACCCCAAAGCATCCTTCTTCTTCTCCTCCGTCGTTGCTCCTATTTCCACGCCGCCAGCATGCGTGCCGCCTCCAAGAGTTCATGAGAAGTCCGAGAGGCAGAATGGGCGCTTCTGCGCATGTGCGCGGGGCCAGCCTTGCATCGCATCATCCAGGCCCGCCCCCTTTGGTCTCCTACGACTCTGAGTGGCTGGAGAAGGACGGAGGGAGGAGGAGGAATCCAAAAGAGGGGGCCCAGTCTGCCTCTTGGACTCTGGAGCTTTTGGAGGCGGCGCGCGAGCAGGGAGCGGGGAGGAGCAACGACGGAGGACTTCTTTGCAGCGTGCAGGGGCGCGTGAAGAGGACCAACAGCAAAAAACCTGGTCAGGGGCCTGAAGATCACCAGGATGAGGCCCAAAGATCACCCTGGTGATCGAGATCACCATTCTGAGCACCCCTGGTCTAATGTCTTCTCAGCCACAAGGTTTTCCTCATGTGGAGGCCTTTGGTCCTACAGATTTTATGCTTATTGTTCCCATCAGCCCACCCATGTCCCTAACAGTCAGGGACTATAGAATTGTAGTCCAAAGTACTTTGAGGACCAAACATTTTCCATTTCTGTAGTAAATAAAATCGGTTCTTTTCTTTTAAAAAAATCATTTTAGTAGACCACTGTTTTGTCCTTATATTCCAGGTTCTGATACCAGATTGTCTGCTTTAAAGTGGATTATAAGAGTCTCCACTGCTAGATAATCTGGACTACGCACAAAATCTGGAATCAGATCCTGGGATATAAGAAAGTGTGGAAGTGGCCTTAGAAACCCTCATCAGGGTTTCTACTCCTTAAAAACAGCTGCTTGTCCTGCATTAAGTACAAAGCGTCAAACTGAGAACCTGTAGCTTGTGGGAGCATTAGTTCTGAGGATGACTTCATTGATTTGAGAGGAGAAAAGATTCAGAAGGTTTCGATTTTTAGATTACATGGTTACTTGCAGAACTCTACTCATTGCTGGTTTAGTACTATAATAGTTCATCTCGTCTGACAAAAATATTAATTTTGGACCAAAGTTGCTCTCTCTTTTTATAAGACTACAGTGGAAAAAAATTCTCCTATTTAATTATTTACTAATGTGCTCTTCAATTCAAGTGTTTTGTACTCTTAGATCAAGCACCTCCACATCAATTAGTACTGGCATTAGAAGGCTTAGTCCCCCAATACCATGACTTATTAATGGCGATTTTTAAAAATCTAAATGAAACTATTACAAAATCTTTCAGGTATATGGCCTCTGAAGTTCTTTATCCAAAGAACAATACAAAGCGTTTGTAGTACAGCCTCTTGTAGTACAGCCTCTTCAATTCACCAACATAAGCAACTGCTTGCCACAAGTGCATACGGGGCAGGAGGGCGTTATGGATTAGGAACCATTTAGAGTGATGCTTTGGAAAGCATTTCGATTGTATCCATAAAAATATTATTCACATGTTAATATTTGTCTGCTAAAAGAGCTCTCTATATAGAAGCATAAAGTGGATCTCCCACAGCAGTACACTAACGGTCCAGTTCTTTGCACATTTCAATATAACTTCAGTTGATTTATATAGGACTTACTCCCAGATAAAGGTTTTAAGCATTTATAGTGTAGTGGAGAACTGCACTGAAGACCATGTTCACCTTATGGCTGGATGTGATTTCTTCCTTATGGCTATTTTCTAAGAGTTTAGACAAGGGAGTTGGGAATTTGGGCAACACTTTTAAGCTGATATCTCCCCATTGGAAGCTTTGAAGGATCTGGAAACTGCAAACTGGGTGGGGCCCACATGTCCTGGTTTCCTGAGACTTTACTGATTGCCATGTAGCAAGGGCTTTTGCAAGAGGTGTTGCAGTGGCTAGTAAAGAACCTTTTGACCATCTGAAAGATCTCATGACACTAAGCAGGTCAACAGCTGTTCTTTCAAAGGCTGTTTCATTCCAAAATGGTACCAGAAACATAATGATTATGGTGAATAGTCCTGGAAAATTGCATGTTGCCTTGTGAATATAGTATTATGGATTGTAATTAAGAAACCACAAGCCATTGAAAATCCGTACATAAAATGTATACTATAATGAATAATACAGAAAAAAACGTTGTGAGAATGGTAATTGAAAGCTTTCTTTATGTAAACTTTAATAGAGCTTATATTATAGGCATATGTTTATGCAGCACTGAATTGTTGCCTACTTGTAAGCTGCTCTAAGTACCCTTCAGGGTGAGAAGGCGGGGTATAAACATAGTAAATAAAATAAAAATAAATCATATAGCTAATAATAATTTTAGGCAATTTTTCTCTGTCAGGGATCTCACATTCTACCCAACATCATTTTCCCTGACCATCTTTTGATTTTTCAAGTGAGAGGCAAGGACAGGGAATACCCTGCCATGAGCTTCCTTCAAAAACGTATTATTAAGGACACAAGCCAAATCATTCAGCTCTTTACACTCAAAAAGATAAATTGTAGGCCAGTAAGTAGTATTGCGGAATGTTCTGTATTCATCTTTTGCCTTTGTATTACTCTTATTGCAGCAATGAAGCATGGCGATACATGGGTGGCTTTGCAAAGCCGGTCACTTTCATGGATGTTATGGGCAAAGGATTCAAGTGGGGATTTGCAGCCTTCGTGGTGTCCATTGCAATTGAATATGCATTTTTCCCACCAAAGAAAGACGACGGGCATCACTGAAGACATTGTTTCTTTTTCTCCTAAATTATCTGTCATTTACATGTTCTGATTTTGCATGGCAAGATCCTATTAAAGCTGTTCAAGTGTATTGTTTCCTTTGTCCTTATGGGAGGCAGGGACTTTTGAGGTGGCTGGATCAAAACTAGTGCTCCAGACTCCAGAATAGTGGGCTACTTTTGAAGTTGTGTCAGCAAACTTCCTATTGTCATTGTGACCTTTCAGCATTTCTTAGTGTGATGCTTCTGCAGTGTTCAATATGTTTACAGATGTGTCATTGCCAGAATTGATGCAGTGGGTGTCATTGACATGGAGAGGTGCCCAAGCTTTGGTCCTCTGGATGTTTCAGACTTCATTTCCCAAAGGCCTCAGCGAACTGAGCCAACAGCCTGGAAAGTCTGAGTATTGAAGACCAAAAATATCTTGGGGACCAACAATTGACAACTTCGGGGCTAGATGAAAGTGAGTTTGCAACAGAGATACAAGCAGGTGTAAAGCTGCAATAATAATAATTAGGAGGAGGACAATGACGATGACGACCGACTTTAGCACAGCAGGTTAATCACCAGCTCCAGTAATTTTGCTAACCAAAAGGTTAACAGTTCAAAGCCAGGTCAGGGTGAGCTCCTGACCTTCAGCCCAGCTCCCAGCCTACCTAGTGGATTGAAACGGCAATGTGAGTAGAATAGGAACCACATTAAGCAGGGAGGTATTTTAGGCACAGCGTTTCAGAGGAAAGTTTACAAATAAAACTCTTCAGCAAGGAGATGGAGCGACAGCACCCCGTGACCGGAACCGAGCACAGTCTCCAAAAGATGCCAAATGATAAGAAAAAGCCCCCCCCCCTCTATATATATATATACACGCAGGCGCGCACACACACACACCTCTATCTGTTGTCTGTCTTGTCATTGTGTAATCATCATTGAATGTTTGCTGTATATATGTTCTGTGATCTGCCCTGAGTCCCCTTTGGGATGAGAAGGACGGAATATAAGTACTGTAAATAAGTAAATAAATATTGGGATAATGGATGATGACCTGTTAGGACCATAACCTATTGGGGATTATGACCTGTTAGGAATTGTGATCATGATTTGGAGAGGAGGGAATCAAGCAGATAGGGTGAGAGTAGAAATAAATGGATAAAGAATCCAGTTTTTTTTTATGAACATGGCTGCTTAAATCGAGCAAAGAAAAGTTGTTTGTCAGAGCATAAAAAGAAAATTCTTCTGAAAAGAGGATGCTAAAATCTCTTATCAGAAAAAATACCGTATTCATCATCGAAAAATGATTTAGGACAGCCCTGCAGATCTGGAGAGCGAATGTGCCAATCACAAAGATAAGATATTGTAATTGAATTATGGCTTATAACACTTATGTCCACAATACCAGACTTTCAGAGGAATGGGGAGGATGTATACTTAGGTGGCTTTATGAAGAATGTTTTCATCTGTTGTATTCTAGAACTGCAAATTATGAGATACTGTATTTTGTTCTGATGTAGATTAATTTAAATTAGATGATGCTATTTTTATCCTCAATTAAGGACACTTCTGGATCTATTTTGTAGTGGGATAACTTCTATAATTTGTACTCTTTGTGTGTCATAAAAATTAAAACAACATTAAATAAAGCTCTTCCTACTCAGAGCAATCCCATTACAGCTAAGAAGACATGCTTTAAAATGAATTAAAACGGTTGTAAATTGCTCACATCCTAACAAAGCATTGATTAACTTACCTTCCCTCAATATTTGTAACAATGCTCTATATTAGAAATTGATTTTGAACTACCGTTCTGATGGTTACTTTGGTTTATAGTGGATATATTTCCTATTGCAGATAGCAGGTCCATGTTACTCTTCTCCTGTCACTGTAACAACCACAGCCCTACAAATGAAAGCATCCTCACTGCAAGGGGGAACGTGATCGCTTTATAAATCAGGGTTTGCAAATGTTGATAGCTACAGGGATCTAGAGATCTCCTATGCTGACAACAGGACTCAACAACAGGAGACCTTGTGCCAGACACAAGGGTCTAAAAATAGACTAGTAATCTGTCAGAGCTAGCTGGAAGAGGAGCCACCAAAAGCCTGCCCTCCAATGGCATTTGACATGTCCAAACAGTATACTGCCCACCACCCAAGAAATGCTTTCATTCAAGATCCATTTCATCCTGTATTTTGTTTCCTCCACCACAGACATTCCAATGTTTCTTACTCTCTCCATTGGTGTAGAATTTGCATGATCCTATCTACTGCCTCTGTTTTAACCTTTCCTACTCCTTTCAACTCTGCACAACAAACAGAGCAGAAGTAATTGGCAACTAAACTTACTGGAGAAGTTTGGAGGATTGACTCCACATAATAGAAGTTATAGTTCACCCTGCATCAAGTCAGAACACTGTGACCCTCACTAACAATGGCCCTGGACCTCACTTGGCACACACAACCCCCATGACCAACAGAAAATGCAGGAAGGCTTTGGGAGAAATTCACCTTGATTTTTAGGAATTATAGTTCACCTAAATCCAGAGAGCGCTGAGAATACACACAATGATGGATCTGCATCAAATTCAGCACGTATACCCAATCTGAATTTGAATACTGGTAACTTTGGGGTGCCAAAATTTGAATACTGGTAACTTTGGGGTGGAATTGGCCCTGACATTTATTAGTTGTAGCGCAAGCAGGATCAAACCACATAGACCAGTGGTTCTCAACCTTCCTAATGCCGCGACCCCTTAATACAGTTCCTCACGTTGTGGTGACCCCCAACTATAAAATTATTTTTGTTTCTATTTCACAATTGTAATTTTGCTACTGTTATGAATCGTAATGCATATCTGATATGCAGGATGTATTTTCATTCATTGGACCAAGTTGGGTACAGATACCTGGTACACCCAAATTTGAATACTGGAAGGGTTGGGGGGGTGTTGATTTTGTAATTTGGGAGTTGGAGTTGCAGGGATTTATAGTTCACCTACAATCAAAGAGCATTCTGAACTCCACCAATGATGGAATTGAACCAGACTTGGCACACAGAACTTCTACAACCAACAGAAAATACTGGAAGGGTTTGGTGGGCATTGACCTTGAGTTTTGGAGTTGTAGTTCACCTACATCCAGAGAATACTGTGGACTCAAACAGTGATGGATCTGGACCAAACTTGGCAGGAATACTCAATATGCCCAAATGTAAATACTGGTGGAGTTTGGGGAAAATAGACCTTGACATTTGGGAGTTGTGGTTGCTAGGATTTACAGTTTATCTACAATCAAAGAGCATTCTGAACCCTACAAATGATAGAACTGGGCCAAACTTCCCAAACAGAAACCCCCCATGACCAACAGAAAATACTGTTTTTTTCTGATGGTCTTTGGCGACCCCTTTGACATCCCCTCACTACCCCTCTAGGGGTCCCGACCCCCAGGTTGAGAAACGCTGACATAGACCAAGCATGGGCAAACTTTGGCCCTCTGGGTGTTTTGGACTTAAATTCCCACAATTCCTAATAGCCGATAGGCTGTTAGGAATTGTGGGATTGAAGTCCAAAACACCCGGAGGGCCAAAGTTTGCCCATACCTGACATAGACCATCATTCAAATGTGATGTTTCAGGAATATTATTTAACAGAACATGTGTTTATGCAAATATCAAAGATGTTTATAGCATGAAACTGATATGAAATTATTTAGTTCGCATAAGAGTGGTCCAATGAGGTATGTGAAAATGAGCAACATCCATCTTACACAAATTTAGGTGCCTATCTCTTTTTAGCTAAGTTCCTTATTTGGAAATACATTCTGGTGGGGGGAAGGAAATTGTGTGTGCCTCTGTCTCATTCAAACAAACACAGAAAGAAAAGAATTGAGGCTTCCTTGCTCCATTATGATCTTGAGAATACAATCCTGAGATAATACAGGAGTACTTGGGTACAACTAATGGTAGTTGAGTGAGACCCCCCCGGTGGTGTAGCAGGTTAAACCATTTAGCTGCTGAACTTGCTGATTGAAAGGTCATCGGTTTGAATCTGGGGAGTGGCGTGAGCTCCCACTGTTAGCCCCAGCTTCTGCCAACCTAGCAGTTTAAAAACATGCAAATGTGAGTAGATCAATATGTACCGCACCAGCAGGAAAGTAATGGCGTTCCATGCAGTCATGCCGGCCATATGACCTAGGAGGCATCTCCGGACAATGCCCACTCTTCGGCTTAGAAATGGAGATGAGCACCACACCCCGGAGTCGGACACAACTAGATTTAATGTCAAGGGGAAACCTTTACATTTACTTAACAGTAGTTGCTCTGTTTTTTTTACCCGTCAAACCTATTTCAGTATATCTTCAGACAAAATATATTTTGTCTGTAGTTATAACACATTACAATTACTATAATATAAATACCCCTTCCAAAAATATTTAGTAGATATCCTGTAGTGATGGACTTTTTATAGCAATTTTCTGTTGTCCAGCTTCATTAATGTTTTGCATTATTAGATAATACCCATGGGCCTTCATACCAATTTATTTACAGTAAATACAATGGACTACACATACAGTTTTGGGATGGAGCTATTTTCTGCCAGACGGCTGTAGTCTGGTTTTGAATTTTGCAGAAAAACATGGGGGTTTGCCAACATTGTCATTATTTGTTAGGAAGCTTTTATGATAACCGCTTTCCCGGGAGGAAGACTTTAAAGCACAATTCAGTACACCATGACCGCAGTTATGCCTGCTTTTAGGCCACTGTGGGACAACTTATGTAACTGTTACACTGTATAGTAAACTGAAGTTCTTATTTTGTTAAGTACAATACATACAAACTGAACAACAAGGGGATCAATATATGCAAAGCCTACTTTATTTCTATGATCAGGTTTTATTTCTTTTAAATAAATCCTTATGACAAAAAAATAGAGAAATGTGATCACAGGATGGTCTGTTGTAAAAATATGAGAACACAATTGCAGAAGGAGGAATTACATAACAGATGTTTATAAAACAATAGCAAGAGAACAAATGTTCTTTTCTCACAGTTATCTAACTTGACGTTACCTAATGAAGGACCCATGCAGAGCTTCAAAATTGCTGTGTGTGTTTATCCCAGAGACAAACAGATTATAGGGAGAGATGACAGCAGTCTTCAAATATCTGAAGTGTTATGATGCAGAAGAATCAAAATCTGGATTGTTTTCCATTAAGGATGCTATAGTTGCATTCATGACTACGAATGATGAGACGCAGCTCTATTGGAACATACAGCGTGCCCGCATTGACCTTCCATTTTGCCCTAAAATAACCTTTTATGAATTTCCTTAGAATTATGCCCCACTACACTTTGGATTTCTGGAAATTATTCTCAAAATTATCACAATCCTTTCACAATGAATCAAGAGACTTGGGAGGAGCACACAATGCACTTGCATAAGAACCCCTGGGTCCTTTTCCTGTTTCACCTGATATGATCTGATTTATCTCTGGGAATGCTTCCTCTTCCATGCCCACAAAACCAGACCCACCCTAGTAACACCCACTGAGACGGCCATCACCTCATGCATCCTTTATTTATCTGGACCAGTGGTTCCCAAACCTTTTTGGCCTACCGCCCCCTTTCCAGAAAAAAATTTACTCACGGCCCCCCTAGAAATTATTTTTTAAATTTTTTAATAGCAATTAAACAGAAAGATATATGTATTAATATTTCAAAATTTCATAAATTTTAAATGTGTTTTAATTTAAATGTTATTTTAATTGCGTGTTGTTTTTATGGCATTGAAAAAAGAAGGGGCCGGCACTGGACAAGCGAGGCCCACCTTGAAAAGCACCTCCCGCTCGCCCCGTGCCGGGCCCAGCAAGGCGCGCTTGTGAGGACATCCCCATTGGAAGAAAGAGGCAATACACAGAACTGCGCCATGGGCAGGGTTGACGAGAGGAAGGAGGCGTGCACTGCGGTTTCCACGGCGATGCCTCCCCGGGGATCGCGTGCTTGCGACTGTGTCCCTGCGAGTTGGAATCCCCGGGCAGGCATTGCCGTGGAAACCGCAGCATGTGCCTCCTTCCTCTCGTCAATCCCACCCATGGCGCAGTCCTGTGTATTGGCCTCTTTCTTCCAACGGGGATGTCCTCGCAAGCGCGCGACCCTGCAAGTGGCAAACCTGGCTCACGCCACCGCCCCCTTACATGGGTTCAGCGCCCTCCAAATTCTCCTGTGCCTCCCAGCGCCCCCTTGGATCGCCCCACCACCCACCAGGAGGTGCTACCGCCCACTTTGGGAACCACTGATCTGGACTAACCCCATTGTATCAGCCGGAGCAGGAATATTAAACCCATCATTGATTGCCCCATCACATATCAGATTGCGCCCCTCTCATGGGCGGATTGATAAACGAGCACACTTTTCAAAATAAGTCAATGAATACGGAAAACTATGGAAACAACAATTTCAGAAGATAGGATTACAAACATTTTCTAAATGGTCAAATTAACTTTAGCCCTACTACAAACAAATAACATAGAAACTTCAGGAAAAATTTAATTTATAAAGAACCAAAGGAAGATGACCATAGCAGGATGTGTTGATAAAAAATAGTATTAACAGTATATAGATACATTTGTACTATTTATATACTTTACATTCAAGAGATTTTAGAGACTTCAGATAATTGGCTTGTTTACTTGCTTGCTTACTTACGTGCTCATTGTCCGAGTATGATGGCCTTCCAAGTTCTTGGAAGACACCTGTGCATTAATTTTTTTTAATGTGTGGTAGTTGGTTCATTAGAACAGTCTTTCTCAACTGCTGTGACGCGGCACACTAGTGTGCCGTTTGGGATCAGCTGGTGTGCCGCTAGAAAACCTCTCCCCCCCTTTCTCCCCCCTCCGAGGTTTTCCTGCGGCACACCAGCTGATCCCGGCACTTGTGTGCTCCGTCACAGCGATTGAAAAGATTGACAGGGAAGGCAGAGGAGGCAGGGAGGCCCAGGAGAGGAGGGGCCGGGCGACGCTCTCCTCCGGACGTGAGCCCCCCGGATAGAGTCTCTCCTGTGGGCTCACTTCCAGAGGTGGCGGGAACCTGGGCACCTCGGGGAGCCCCTCTCCTGGTTCGCGGCTCCGCCGAGCCCAGCAGAGCTGCGNACCGGNAGAACGGCCCCCNGCAGGGCCCAGGTCCTGCCTGGGAACCGAGCTTGTCCAGCTTGCGTCCTCCGCCCGAGCCGGCGAAGACGCGAGCCGGCCAAACCCGGCTCTCAGGCAGGGCCTGTTCCCCAGACTCTCACCCTTTTGCGAGGAGACCTGGGGAAAGAAAGCAAATAATTCAATGCCTTAGCTCCCTTTCCCCAGGCTCTCCCTCCGTTTGTGAGGGAGACCTGGGTAAAAGGGAGCAAATCTCGGGCGCTCGCTGCTTCTAAACTGTGGTTTGGAAGCAGCAAGCGCCTGAGAGGGATCGCTCCCTTTCCCCAGGCTCTCCTTTCATTTGCGAGGGAGACCTGCGGGGAAAGGGAGCAGATCTCGGGCGCTTGCTGCTTCCAAACTCTCTCACTCACTCCCCCTCTCACACACCCCACTCTCCCCTTTCTCTCTCTCACACACTCTTTCTCACGCGCTGCTAATACTTACTCTCTCACTCACTCCCCATCTCACACACACACTCCCCCTTTCTCTCTCTCACGCGCTGCTAATACACACACACACACTCCCCCTTTCTCTTTCTCTCACACACTGCTAATACTTACTCTCTCACTCCCCATCTGTCTCTCACACACACACACTCCCCCTTTCTCTCTCTCTCTCTCACGCGCTGCTAATACTTTCTCACTCACTCCCCATCTCACACACACCACACTCTCACTCTTTCTCAAATTCTTCTCCTTCTCTTCGCCCCTCGATTCCCTTCCGCCTCGTGGTCTTCTCCCCTCCCTTCTCTTCCCCCCGTTGATAGTTCTCTTTAACTAGAATAGAAATGTTTGCAGGCATAGTTGTTTAGATATTTGAAAACATGCGTGCACACAGACACACCCAAATACATAAAGTTCATGTAGTGTTTAAAAAAGAAGAAAATATAACAATGTAACTTAGTAAATTCTCACCTACGCAATATTAATTTACTATCAAGTGGAATCGAATTTTTAGATTTCTAGTTAAAATTAGATAAAAGACATGTAAAGAACTAGAAGAGAAGATAGAAAGAACATCGGGCAGTATGGGAAGATATGACTTCCAGTCTTGATGTAAAATGACAAGAGTGTGTTCTTTCCTGTTATAGTGAATATATGGAATTTTCAAAACTTTAGACAATGTGTATAATAGTACTTGAGATGAAGATATAGATGTAATAATTATAACAAATATAAGGCTTCTCTTCCCCCTAATTCCCTTCCTCTTACTCGGTGACATAGAAAAATATTTATATAGTCCTAATTTACTACTTAAAGCTCCACTACCCTTTTTTTCCTCTTTGTGTGAATTTTCTTTTAGAAATGCTCAATAAACACTTTTGGAAAAAAATATCAATGGCGATTTATTAAAGTTTCCCACCATGGTGGGAAGCAAGCAGCGGTGACATCAGACCGAGCCCTGAACCACTCGGAATAGATCATAGCCAGGCATTTTCTGAGCCAATCAGGGGCCAGTGCACTAGACTTAAATAACTGTCAAGGACTATAAATATTATTGTATGTTTATTAATTTATTTAGGATAGTTATATCCCACCTTTCTCTACCCCAAAGGGATTCAAGGCGGCTTACAGATAGGCAATAATTCAATGCCTTAACAACAATATACAATTAAAATAAACATTTGAATTAAAAATTAAGATCAGGATTAAAATACATTAAAACATGTTAAAAACATTACAATCACTATAAAATTATGCTATCCACAATCATAATTCAGGTCATTCCGATAGTAATTGCACATAATTCCAGTCCATCTATTGCACTATGGTTCTTCTCTGAAGGCTTGATCTCAGAGTCACGTTTCCACACTATTTCTGAAGGTCAGGAGGGAGTGGGCTGATCTAACCACTGGGGTGGGAGGTCCACAGCCAAGGAGCCATCACTTAGAAGGCCCTTTCTCTTGTTCTCACCAATTGCATCTGCGAAGGAGATGGGACCGAGAGCAGAGCTGTCCCGGACGATCTTAATCTCCAAGATGGTTCATAGGGGGAGATTCAAGTAAACTGGGCCGGAACCATTTAGGGCTTTATAGGCTAAACCTAGCACTTTGAATTGTGCCTGGTAGCAGACTGGCAGCCAGTGGAGCTGATGTTACAGGGGGGTTGTATGCTCCCTGTACCCTGCTTCGGTGAGCAATTTGGATACCACCTGTGGTGCCGTTTGGAGCTTACAAACAGTATTCAAAGGCAACCTCATGTACAATGCATTTCAGTAATCTATTTGGGATGTAACCAGAGCATGGACCACCGTAGCCAAGTCTGACTTCTCATGGTACGGTCGTAGCTGGTGCACAAGTTTTAATTGTACGAAAGGTCCCCTGGCCACCGCCGAAAACGGGTTCCAGGCTCAGTGGTGAATTCGGGAGAACTCCCAAGCTGCAAACTTGTGGTTTTAGGGGAAGTGTAACCCCATCCAAAACAGGCTGTAATCCTATACCCTGTTCTGCCTTCCGACTGACCAGGAGGATCTCTGTCTTGTCTAGATTCAATTTCAATTTGTTCGTCCTCATCCAGACTGTCATAGCTGCCAAGCACCGGTTCAGGACTTGAACAGCCTCCTTAGTAGTAGGTGGAAAGGAGTGAAAAAGTTGAACATCATCTGTGTCCAGCTGTCGCACACCGGCCGTGAATATTCATACAACCACAGCTGGAAATAACAGTCTATTCATTGAAGTAAACAATTTCCAAAAAATAACAGTAAACATGAAAATAGCCAAGGCAAAAAGTATTCGAGAAAATCCCAGGAAATGTTCCCAAAGCCTCAGGCTAATTAAGTTGTAAGGTCTCTGAATATAAATGCACTAAGAAGCAACAGAACTTAAAACTAGGTTAGTGTCACACCCCAGCCTGTCCCAGGCCCTCAGCAAGACCAACGCCATGTTAAAGCCCAAACCTCAGAGAGGTTTGCACGGCCTAAAGGCAAGATGCTACAGGAGCCTGTAGTTCATTCAGCGTTCAAGGACAGAAGCCGGTTAACTATAGCTCGGGCCGATAAGAACCAAGGAAAAGGAGGAGATGGGTTAACTCCCATCCGTCCAGGTGCCAGAGTTAACGAGCTGACATTCCATTCCAATGCGGGAGGCTTGAGAAGGCCCAGCTGGAAGCTTGCTCCTGAGAACCAGCTTTGACGCACCTTTGTGTCGTAACTATCAAAACCTGGGAGACCTATTTAAGTTAGGTCTGAAAGATGGGTGCCATCTTTCGCCAACGTTCAGCTTTCAAGTCAAGTCTTCATGGGATCCTGCCTGGGCTATTGAGCCTTCCAGTATTGAACTCTATTTGCCAAGCCTTTGTTTCAAGAACTTATCCCTGGATTAGCCCATTGGGGCATCAAGACTCTTTTAACTATTTTTTCCTGTTTTATCTTTGGACTATTGCTCTGCAATAACCTGGTGCTTGGAGGCATCAATGGACTATACTTCTATTTTTTTTACTCAATCCATTTATTCTAAATAAAGCATTTAACCACAGCTGGTCTCAAGTGGTTTACTGAGGGGTCCTTCAGGTCCACGGTGCAACAGTTAGTCCCAAAAAAGGCAAGCTCAAAGTTATGTCATGAATGACCAAAAATCATGAAATCAGGAGTTCATGGAACTGCTTGCAGTAGAGTCGAAAGTTGACCAGGAACTGAATTTCAACCTTTACAGGGCTAATAACAAGATCTCCACATTCTAACATTTCCCTCCCTTTTCCCTGGGAAAGTAACAGCTGCAGCTAGAATCAGCAAGCCAGGTGTCTCAATTCCCGCCCACTGGACTCTCAGAAAAACTAAATTCCCTTAACTGCTTTTCCAGAGTTTCATCACCTTGGCCCTGCACTGAAAATCACACAGATCCCTGCACATCACCACAACCCACAACCCCTGAAGCCACAGAAGCCACAGGCCCAACAACAGAGGACATCCGATTTCAACACTCTGGATGTTTGCATTGTCAGTTCTTTGCAAAGCTCTCTTTGGTGACATCCTCTCTAGCCATTGAGACTTCAGCCCATCTGTGTCTTCTCTGGTCTTTTGGAAGCTTGGCACTCCAGACCGCAAACCTGTGGTTTTAGCTGAGCTAAAATCTCATAATACAGTTAAGATAAAACAAATAATATGAAGCAAAAAGTGACATGAGTTTAGCTGGAGACAGTTGCTTTATGTCTCAGAGCGTACAATTTCAATTTGTTAAGTGATCACCTGGACTTCGGACAAGAGAAACGGTTAATTATTTCTTATGTGTGTAAATATTTGCAATTAAGGTTGGAATGTTTGAGCAAGCAACATGGAGGAACCAAATTGCAGTTAGAAGTTAAATACTATATTTAGTTGATAATATTACATTTTGAATATTCTTAAATTATGACTTCTATTAGAATATACAAATGTCTTATATTACACGAATGGAATATAACAGCAGAGAGAGAGAGAAAAGTTTTATCTCGTGTCTTCAAATACAAATGAAAAATGGAATATAACGTTCAAACCACATACATTACTACTTTATTAATACCCCCAATTATTTTTTCCTTCCTTTCCCGTCTTTTCCCTACCGTGACTTTTTTTTAGTATGAATTTTACGTTTACTTTATTTGGAAATGTTTAATAAAATTATTTGGAAACATATATCAATGTTTCCAAACATTGATACATGTTTCCAATTCCAGATGGCTAGGTGGCCATCTGTCAGGGGTGCTTTGAATGCGATTTTCCTGCTTCTCGGCATGGGGTCTCTTCCAACTCTATGATTCTATGATTTTGGATGCAACAAAGCAAAGACATGAAAACTACTTACCAGGAATTTGTACTAGAAGACAAAGAGATTCCTAGAAAGGTATTCCCTCTAGTAATCTCTAGGTCGTCCTGCACGATTCTGACCGGACACAGTTTGAAACCACTTTGAACTGCCATGACTTAGTGCATGACAGTTGTACATTTACACAATCATCTTGGGCTTTCTCTGCTAAAGAGGGCTGGTGTCTCACCAAACTGCACCCCCATGTAGGTGTAGCCATGTTGGGCCTCCCCTTTTTTACCCTCCAAGATCAATGTTCTGGTGGGTTCGTAGGTCACTGTGGAGCCCTATTCTTGATCTCCGCAATGAGGACATCGGTTTCCAGGTAGAAGGTGGTCCCAGTCGGGGTTGCTTGACGCACCTTCCTCTTGGCTGTTTATCTCTTTCACCCTCCATTGGTGGATCTTCAAATTCTACAGCACTGCTGGTCACAGCTGACCTTCAGCTGGAGCGCTCAAGGGCCAGGGCTTCCCAGTTCTCTATGCCAGAGCTTTTAAGGTTGGCTTTGAGCCCATCTTTAAATCTCTTTTCCTCCCCACCAACATGCCATTTCCCATTCTTGAGTTCAGAGTAGAGCAACCGCTTTGGGAGACAGTGGTCGGGCATCCGCACAACATGGCCAGTCCAGCGGAGTTGATGGCAGAGGATCATTACTTCAATGCTGGTGGTCTTTGCTTCTTCCAGCACGCTGACATTTGTCTACCTGTTTTCCCAAGAGATTTGCAGGATTTTTCGAAGGCAGCGCTGATGGAATCATTCCAGGAGTTGCATGTGATGCCTGTAGACAGTCCACGTCTCGCAGGTGTATAGCAGTGTTGGGAGGACAATAGCTATATAAACAAGCACCTTGGTATCCCTGCGGATGTCCCGGTCCTCAAACACTCTCTGCTTCATTTAGATTGAAGAATGCTGCACTCGCAGAGCTCAGGCGGTTTTGTATTTTGGTGTCAATGTTGACTGTTGTGGAGAGGTGGCTGCCATGGTAGCAGAAATGGTCAACATTTTCTAATGTTACACCGTTAAGCTGTCAGGAAACGTCTCTGGCATTGAAATAAACAGAGAGGGATTGGCTGGTGACTGCTCAACACATCCAAATGGAGAGAGCACTTTTTGTTTTCTTGATGTTCAATGACAGCCTGAACTTCTCATATGCTTCTGTGAAGGTGTTTATTTATTTATTTATTGTTCGTTCTTGTATACCGCTCCTTCCAGCAGGCTCGGGGCGGTTTACATAAAATCAGTTTATAAAACAACAATCATTCAATTTAAAACAACAACAATATAAAACAGAACATAAAACAACAGTTTATATAAATTTAACAACTTCCTAAAGAGCCATTTAAGTTGAAGGCCTGCCTAAAAAGAGATGTTTTACAGGCTCTCCGAAACGGGGCCAATTCCTTAATGGCACGGCATTGAATTCCATAGCGAAGATGCTGCTACGGAAAAGGCTCTTGCTCTAGTTGCGGACAAACGGCAGGAGTGAATAGATGGGACTACTAGTAGGTTTTGCTCTTCTGAGCATAGTGATCTCGGGGGAACATATGGGGTAAGGCGGTCCCTCAGATACACCGGCCCTAGACCATACAAGGCCTTAAAGGTGAACACCAGCACCTTGAAAACAAACCGGTACTCTATTGGTAGCCAGTGCAACTGCTGCAGAATAGGTGTAATATGCTCTCGTGCTAATGCTCCCACCAGCAGTCAAGCAGCAGCATTTTGCACTAGCTTGAGTTTCTGGATTGATGACAAAGGAAGGCCAATGTAGAGGGCGTTACAGTACTCCAGTCTCGAGATGACCGTCGCTTGGATCACTGTGGCTAGATTGCCCCTGGGCAGATAGGGCGCCAGCTGTCTAGCCTGGCGTAGATGGAAAAACGCGGTCCTGCATACCGTGGAGATTTGCATCTCCATTGATAGCAGCGGGTCTAATTGGACCCCCAGGATTCTTACTGAAGACAACGGGCTTAGAAGCTCACCGTCCAGGGTAGGCAGCCGGCATTCACCTAACCCAGGGCGACCCAGCCATAGGATCTCAGTCTTCGACGGATTCACCTTCAACTGGCTGGCATGCAGCCATCCAGTCACGGCTTCTAGGCATCGATGGAAACAATCGGGTATGGTGTCCGGCCTGCCATCCATTCTCAGCACCAGCTGGGTGTCATCAGCGTACTGGTGACACTCCAGACCAAAGTCGCGGACCAGTCGAGCCAGTGGACACACGTAGATATTAAACAATAGAGGGGAAAGGATGGCACCCTGGGGGACCCCACAACTTAAAGGTAGTCTCCCAGAGACCGTCCCTCCCACCTCCACACGTTGTCCCCGATCTTGAAGAAAGGAGGCCACCCATTTAAGGGCAGTCCCCCTCACTCCCGTCACGGCTAAACGGTGGGTCAGTAGTGTATGATCTACCGCAGTGTTTCCCAACCAGTGTGCCGGGGCACATTAGTGTGCCGTGAGCGATCATCAGGTGTGCCGTGGGAAATTGGAACCTACAGAAAGGGGGGGGGTCTAGTGTCTTGAAGTATAAAAACCCTAAGAAACCTACCCTCGATAAAGGCACAAAATTACAAACACCCCCCTCCCCACCCGTTGTCTACTTGGTCTCTCCCTCTCCATGCATTGGGAAGGCCCGCCTCCCTTTCCCCAAGTAGAGGCCTCATTTTGCCTCCTGGGGGTTCTGTGTGGGAAGTTTGGCCCAGTTCTATCATTGGTGGGGTTCAGAATGCTCTTTGATTGTAGGGGAACTATAAATCCCAGACACTACAACTCCCAAATGTCTATTTCCCCTGAACTCCATCTGCGTTCATATTTCGGCATATTGAGTATTCATGCCAAGTTTGGTCCTGATCCAATATTGTTTGAGTCCACAGTGCTCTCTGGATATAGGTGAACTACAACTCCAAAAGCCAATGTCAATGCCCACCAAACACTTATAGCATTTTCTCTTGGTTATGGGAGCTCTGTGTGGGAAGTTTGTGTCTTTCTGCCATTCCTGCCAGGATATCTATGTTGAGTTCATCTAAACAGGCCCAGGTTTCACACTGAGTGTATAAATACATTTAAAAAACATATTAACTATCTGTATTACTGTGTTAGAGTGTCATTTTGGTTGGTGGTGTGCCCCAGGATTTTGCAAATGTAAAAAGTGTGCCGCGGCTCAAAAAAGGTTGGGAAACACTGATCTACCGTGTCAAAAGCCGCTGTGAGATCTAACAACACCAGCAGTGCTGGTCAAGCTGGCAGCGAAGTTGGTCTGTAGCCAGGATTTTGATTCCGCAGGGGGGTGGGAGGGGGGTGTTGAGTCTGAGTGAGCGGGTCTACCCTAGCAAACCTTTTGTATTGTTATCCCAATACCAGAAAGAACCGCAGAAAGTCACCCAAGGAGACTTTCTGCTGTGCTTTCTGCAACAGGACTTGCCTATCTCGGATTGGCCTTTTTAGTCATCAACGCGCTTGTTAAAAGGGTGGGATGAGTCATTCCTAAGAATCTTCGTTCGCGAAGCAATGCCGAGAGAGTTTCACACTGCAGTGTAGAACGCGGGCGCCCCTTACGGGCGGTGGCGGAATCGCACTCCCTCTTCTCAGCTCTCCTCCTCCTCCTCCTCCTCCTCCTCCTCCTCCCCTTCTTCCTCGTTCAGGCCTCTTTCTCGGAAACGAAAGCTTCCCTCTGCCGCGTCACTGGCTGGAGGGCGATGGCCAAAGTGCGAGGGTGCTGCCATCTTCAGAGGGACGATCGGGGTGCCTGTGAGTAGCAGCTGATTCTCGTAGAAGGAGAGAGTCAGAGAGAGAGAGAGAGAGAACGAGGGGTGTGTGTGTGTGTGCCCTCCCTCCCTTCTTAACTCCTGGGAAGGACCAAGGGGGAAAAGCAGACCCAGCCTCTCCTTTTCGCTTTGCTTTGGATCCTTCCAGGAAAGGCGCTTTGTTTCCCAACTGGGGTTGGGTTGACTCTCCCACACTGTCGCATGGATGCAGTTTGACCCCAATTTGACCTGCCAGGGGATCACACCATAGCAGCAGTCTTTGGCAGAGACTTTGTCAAACTACAACTCCCAGCAACGACTTCCGGGGAGGGGAAGGGGGCCACCCACACACTTTCAGGGGCTCAGCGCTCTGGGATCTCGGGAGATGTAGTTTTGCAAGTCCAGTGCCTTTTATCTTCACTCCTAGGAGTCCTGGCAAACTACAGCTCCCAGCACTGACTTCCGGGGAGGGGAAGGGGGCCACCCACACACTTTCAAGAGCTCAGCGCTCTGGGATCTTGGGAGATGTAGTTTTGCAAGTCCAGTGCCTTTTATCTTTAACTCCTAGGAGTCCTGGCAAACTACAGCTCCCAGCACTGACTTCCGGGGAGGGGAAAGGGGCCAACCACACACTTTCAAGAGCTCAGCGCTCTGGGATCTTGGGAGATGTAGTTTTGCAAGTCCAGTGCCTTTTATCTTCACTCCTAGGAGTCCTGGCAAACTACAGCTCCCAGCACTGACTTCCGGGGAGGGGAAAGGGGCCAACCACACACTTTCAAGAGCTCAGCGCTCTGGGATCTTGGGAGATGTAGTTTTGCAAGTCCAGTGCCTTTTATCTTTAACTCCTAGGAGTCCTGGCAATTCAATCCAAACTGTGTCAATACTATTAATGGACATAATTAGTCATTAATACATTAATAATTACAATTACTAACAATCTATTAATTAACATTACTTACTAATGCATTAATAATTGCAATTACTAACAATCTATCAATGCCCACGTTAATTAACATTATTAGTTATTAATGCATTAATAATTACAATTACTAAAAATCTATTAATGCCGACGTTAATTAACATTATTAGTCATTACTACATTAATAATTGAAATTACTAACAATCTATTAATGCCCACGTTAATTAACATTATTAGGTATTAATAAATTAATAATTACAATTACTAACAATCTATTAATGCCCACGTTAATTAACATTATTAGGTATTAATAAATTAATAATTACAATTACTAACAATCTATTAATGCCCACGTTAATTAACATTATTAGGTATTAATGCATTAATAATTACAATTACTAACAATCTATTAATGCCACGTTAATTAACATTATTAGTTATTAATGCATTAATAATTACAATTACTAACAATCTATTAATGCCACGTTAATTAACATTATTAGTTATTAATGCATTAATAATTACAATTACTAACAATCTATTAATGCCACATTAATTAACATTATTAGTTATTAATGCATTAATAATTACAATTACTAACAATCTATTAATGCCCACGTTAATTAACACTATTAGTTATTAATGCATTAATAATTACAATTACTAAAAATCTATTAATGCCACGTTAATTAACATTATTAGTTATTAATGCATTAATAATTACAATTACTAAAAATCTATTAATGCCACGTTAATTAACATTATTAGTTATTAATGCATTAATAATTACAATTACTAACAATCTATTAATGCCCACGTTAATTAACACTATTAGTTATTAATGCATTAATAATTACAATTACTAAAAATCTATTAATGCCACGTTAATTAACATTATTAGTTATTAATGCATTAATAATTACAATTACTAAAAATCTATTAATGCCACGTTAATTAACATTATTAGTTATTAATGCATTAATAATTACAATTACTAACAATCTATTAATGCCCACGTTAATTAACACTATTAGTTATTAATGCATTAATAATTACAATTACTAACAATCTATTAATGCCCACGTTAATTAACATTATTAGTTATTAATGCATTAATAATTACAATTACTAAAAATCTATTAATGCCACGTTAATTAACATTATTAGTTATTAATGCATTAATAATTGCAATTACTAAAAATCTATTAATGCCACATTAATTAACACTATTAGTTATTAATGCATTAATAATTACAATTACTAACAATCTATTAATGCCACGTTAATTAACACTATTAGTTATTAATGCATTAATAATTACAATTACTAACAATCTATTAATGCCCACATTAATTAACATTATTAGTTATTAATGCATTAATAATTACAATTATTAATAATCTATTGATGCTACATTATCAGTGGGTTGTTGTAGGTTTTTCGGGCTATATGGCTTTGTTCTAGAAGCATTCTCTCCTGACGTTTCGCCTGCATCTGTGGCAAGCATCCATTATTAATTAATAATGTTAATTAATGTAGCATCAATAGATTATTAATAATTGTAATACAATTATTAACAATCTATTAATGCCACATTAATTAACATTATTAGTTATTAATGCATAAATAATTACAATTACTAACAATCTATTAATGCCCGCATTAATTAACATTATTAGTCATTACTACATTAATAATTGCAATTACTAACAATATATTAATGCCACGTTAATTAACATTATTAGTTACTAATGCATTAATAATTACAATTATTAATAATCTATTGATGCTACATTATGACTCAGGTCTCCATGGTCAGCAAGGCTGCTTTCTTCCATCTCCGCCAGGCAAGGAGGCTGGCCCCCTACCTCTCCCGACGCGACCTAGCCACGGTGATCCAAGCCACGGTCATCTCGAGGCTAGATTACTGTAACGTGCTCTACGTTGGCCTTCCTATGTCGGCGATCCGGAAGCTCAGGCTGGTGCAGAACGCTGCCGCCCGGCTCCTGTCTGGGGCTCCAGCAGGCTGCCGTATAACACCAATCTTGCAGAATCTGCACTGGCTGCCCATCGAGCACCGGATCGCCTTCAAAGTGCTGGTTCTTACCTTTAAGGCCTTATACGGCCTGGGGCCAGCGTATCTGAAGGACCGCCTCACCCCTTATTGCCCTCCGAGACCACTCCGATCCGAAGATGCCAACCTTTTGGCAATACCAACAATAAAGTCGGCGCACTTGACAGCAACCCGCCGGAGGGCGTTCTCAGTTATAGCCCCGACGCTATGGAACGCCCTGCCGGCCGGCACCAGGGCCTCGAGGGACTTACTTCAATTTAGACGGGCCTGTAAGACCCATCTATTTAGGCAGGCCTTCAACGAGTAAGCCCTCTAACATGTTGTTTCGTCTGCCCGAGTGTGATGCTGTTTTATTATCTGTTTTATGCTGTATTTTAATGTATTTTTAATGTTATTGCTGCTGTTTAACTGTATGTTGACATCGATGTTTTTAACCCTGTTGTGAGCCGCCGCGAGCCCCCGGGAGTCGGCGGCCTAAAAGCCACAATAATAAATAATAAATAATAAATTATCAGTGGGTTGTTGTAGATTTTTCTGGCTATATGGCTATGTTCTAGAAGCATTCTCTCCTGACGTTTCGCCTGCATCTGTGGCAGGCACCCTCAGGGCGAAACGTCAGGAGAGAATGCTTCTAGAACATAGCCATATAGCCAGAAAAATCTACAACAACCCACTGATAATGTTAATTAATGTAGCATCAATAGATTAATAATTGCAATTATTAATGCATTAATAACTAATAATGTTCATTAATGTGGGCATTATGAAATTGTTAGTAATTGTAATTATTAATGCATTATTAATTATGAATAATACATCAGTGCTTGTCTTGTCTCAGTGCAAAAAAAAAAAACAAAGCAGGGGAAGCTCAGCGGCCCCTTTAAGGCGGAACTTATTTTGGAAAGGCTTTCCCAGCACGCGGAAGTTGCTTATCCCGAGGAGGGCAACAAGCTGCGCGCGCATCCAAGCAGGGGAGGGGGAGGGGAAGCTTTTGTTGTGGTGGTTTCCCTCGCGCCGTGACGTCATTTTTCTCATTTTGGAGCTCTCTTAGTCAAAGCCTTTTTTGTGGTTGCTGAGATCACGAGGGAAACTGAATCGTTTGCCATCTCTCTCACAGGAGGGGGGGGGGGGGGAAACCCCAACACCACAGGCCTAAAGGACAAAAAAGGGAGGGTTTTAAGGCGTGGGATGGTGAGAGTAGGCCTGGACACCCAAGTTCCCCAGTCACAGCTGTATTCAGGCACAGCCATTTTATTTATTTATTGTCACTGTGGCCCTCCATATCTGCATTGCCATGAGCAATCCAGATTATCTGCTTTGAACTGGATTATATGGCAGTGTAGACTCCTATAATCCTGTTCAAAGCAGGTAGTGTGGATTATCTGATTTGATTGTCTGGATTATATGGCAGTGTAGATAGAAAAGGCCCGAGACAGGCATTTAATGCAGTTTGACCCACTTGAGCTGCCAGGGCTCACTGCTATGGAATCCTGGGAGCTGTAGTTTTACAAGGTCTTTTGCCTTCTACCCAGTGCTTTTTTGTTTTTGTTTTTCGTGTCAGTTGAGAAACTGCAAGTCGCTTCTGATGTGAGAGAATTGGCCACCTGGAAAGACATTCCCATGGGATGCCGAGATGTTTTTTTTACTGTTTTTGTGGGAGACTTATCTCATGCCCTCACATGCACCGGGAATGTGGGTGTCAGCTGCATAAGATCTCTACTAAAGAACATAAGAAGAGCCATGCTGAATCGGACCTCAGCCCATCTAGTCCAGCATTCTGTATCACACAGTGGCCCACCAGTTGTACACGGGGATCTCGAGCAGAAGGGAGGGCAAAACCCTGACCTGCTCCCGACCCCCCACAACCAGTACCCAGGGAAATCCTGCCTACCTCAACCAACTCCGAGGTGGCACTTGAATGTCCTTTTCAGTAACTAGCACTTGAATGTCCTTTTCAGTAACTACTGACCAGAAGGTCATGAGTTCGAGGCCTGCCCAGGTCGGGGTGAGCTCTTGACCAATTTGTGTAGCTCGTTGTCGACCTTTGCAACCCGAAAGACAGTTGCATCTGTCAAGTAGGAAATGTAGGTACCACTTTGTGGGCAGGCTAAATTTAACTGATTTCTGGAATGTTAAATTGCCTCTATGTCTGTCTATATATGTTGTACGTCAATGGCATTGAATGTTTGCCTGTATATGTGCATTGTGATCCGCCCTGAGTCCCCTGCGGGGTGAGAAGGGCGGAATATAAATGAAGTAAATACATAAATAAATAAGATTGAGCTGACAGACGGGAACTTACCCCGCTCCCCAAATTCAAATTGCCGACCTTCAGATCAGTGGTTCAGCTGGCACAAGGGTTTAACCCATTGCACCATCACGGCTCCTTGCTCCCATGATTTCATACCATTGAGCCATGACAGTTTAAGTGGGGTCAGACGGCATTCATGCTACAGCAGGCATGGGCAAACTTGGGCCCTCCAGGTGCTTTGTACTTCAACACCCACAATTCCTAACATCCAGTAGGCTGTTAGGAATTGTGGAGTTGAAGTCCAAAACACTTGTGAGTGCCCAAGTTTGCCCATGCCTGTTAAACAATGTAGGGCCTTTCTATATAGGCCTTATATCCCAGAATCTGATCTCAGGTTTTCTGCTTTATATGGATTATATGAGTCCGCACTGCCAGATAATCTGGGATAAATAGAAAATCTGGGATCAGATCCTGGTATATAGAGCCCGTCTGGAAGTGCCTGTAGATGCACCCTGTCTCATTGTGAGTCTCTCTGGCATTACTTCGCGAACAAATATTCTTAGGAAGGACTCATCCCATGTTTTTTACAAGTGCGTTGATGACTAAAAAAGCCAATGCAAGACAGGCAAATCTGAAAGCACAGCAGAAAGTCTCCTTTGGTGATGTTGTTTCCAAGTTGCGGTTCTTTCTGCGTTGTCCTTTCTCTTCGAGACCTGTTCGGCGTGTCTTCTCGAAAGAGGCTGCAGCATTGTGGGTAGTGCGTCTCCATGCCTCCCGATGTGAGGCCAAGGTGGACCATTGTTGGTGATCAATCTGGCCGAGCCTGAGATGTTGTTTCAGGGAGTCCTTATATCTCTTTTTTGGGGCTCCTCTCTTGCGCTGACCCGTGGTGAGTTAACCATAGAGTAGTATCTTTGGGAGGCGGTGGTCCTCCATCCTAGAGATGTGTCCTGCCCAGCGCAGCTGTGTTTTCAATAGCATGGCCTCAATGCTGGTGATCCCTGCTTGCTCAAGGACAGCAACATTCGTCACATAGTCGGTCCAGTGTACATTTAGGATTGTGCAAAGACAGCGCTGATGAAAGCGTTCAAGGAGTCATCGTAGGTGTTGCCGATAGGTGACCCATATTTCAGACCCATAAAGGAGAATGGACAGACAGTACGATAGCTCTGTACACACTGATTTTGGTGTTTTGCCTCAGGTGTTTGTTACTCCAGACTCTTTTGTGAAGCCTTCCAAAGTTCTCCCCCATGGCAAGGGGGTGCCAACGGAGAGGATTGTGAGTCACAATGAGTTATTTCCCCCATGAAGTTTTTTTCTTGAGAGTTTTCCTGACGGGGATAATGATAAATCCCAGCCATGCCCTCATCACTATGTAACCAAATTTTATATTTTTTTCCTGTTCCTGGTTTGAAAGTGTTATTTCCTGTTTAATTGTGCCGTGCTTACTTTGAAAGTAGTTGTTCTACTCCAGAAACTTCATTTTGTGTCTGCCACAAACTGGTTGAGATTCAATGAGATATTCATTGAATAACTATAGCAGGATCTCCCGCAAAAAACTTTTTTTTGCAGTGTAATAAGCTTTTGCCATGTTTTTATGATAGAACCAATTAGTAAATGACATTTATGACCCAGGAACATAAATCATGTTACGTAGTACTATCAACAGAAGGGAGGAAAGAAGTGGAAAACCCCAGCAAGGATATTTTCAGTCTTTCCTTTTCGCTGTTTCCCTTTCTCTTGTGAGTGCTGCTTGCAAGGCAAAAAAGGAGGAGGGGCAGTTTCAGGAATTTAAAAAACCCCAAAAAAACAGACTTGTTTACATATGAAAACCAGAAAACTTAGCAGCTCCTTCCTCTTTGCAAATGAGGGCTTGCTGCTTTAACATAAAAGGAAGTCCTAACGCGCCTAGGCTTCAAAGGAGCCATTTAGGGTTTAAAAAAATATTATATTCTTTACCAATCTGTCTTGAAAGCAAATTACTTGGCAGATTGTAGAATGAATGTGGTTTGATCCCACTTTTAAGTGCTATGACTCAGTGTTAGGGACTCCTAGGAGTTGTTAGTTTGGCGAGGCACCAGCACTCTGGTAAAACTACAACTCTTGTGATTGCATAGCAACCAGGGTTGTTGTGCGTTTCCCATTTATGTCCATAGGTTGCTTTCTTTTCAGAACTTGTTTAGAGAGAGTATCCTTTTGTAGAGAAAGTGACTTGACCAAAGGCACACAGGGTATTTCCATGACTGAGCAGAAATTTGAACCCTGGTCTACACAATGGTAGAATGCATCTACAACAGGCCTGGGCAAACTTCAGCCCTCTAGGTGTTTTGGACATCAACTACCACACTATAGGATTAATGCAGTTTGAGCCCACTTTAACTGCCATGGCTCAGTGCCATGGGATTCTAAGACTTGTATTTTTCCAAAGTCTTTCGCCTTCTCTGCCAAAGTGTGCTGGAGCCTCACCAAACTACAAGTCTTGTGATTCCATCGCATTGAGCCACGGCAGTTCAAGTGGTGCTAAACTAAATTGATTCTACAGTGTAGATAAGGGGTGCTCACACTTTTTCAGCATGCGATCTACTCTTAAAGCAACCAAGTCCGAAAGATCTACCTGCCCCTGCCGCCATGCGTTCCCGCGCGCTCCCCGCCGCGCGCTCCTACCGCCACGCGCTCCCACCACCGCGCGTGCTCCTGCTGCTGTTTTCTGCCTGCACAGAGCTTCTTCCGCCTGCGGGGCATTGCAGGAAGGAGAAAGCACGAGGCGGGGCATCCAGAGGGAGCGCTCCGCCCTGCCTGTCTCGCTGGCAACGGAGGCTGCACAGCTGCTTCTGGATGAGAGAGAGGCAGGGCGCTCCCTCCAGAGGCTCCGCCTTGTGCTTCCTTCTTCCTGCAATGCCCCGCAGGCAAAAGAAGCACCGCAAGAGCGGAAGCCAGCAGCAGGAGCGTGCA
Organism: Anolis apletophallus; assembly: GCA_030556195.1. NCBI lineage: Eukaryota > Metazoa > Chordata > Lepidosauria > Squamata > Anolidae > Anolis > Anolis apletophallus. Next base: position 178,069,239 of record JARBWK010000002.1, read on the forward strand.
TGCGAGCAGGGTGTGCGTGCGCATGGCAGGAGTGCCCCATCTGGCTGGTGAGGCCTGAAGATCACCTGGAAGAGGGCTGAAGATCTACTAGTAGCTCCCGAGCTACCTAATGAGTATCCCTGGTGTAGATGTACCCATAGTCTAATGCTCAAACTACTACATCCCACTCCCTTGGTATTTTAAGAACTGATGAGAAATATTTCAGATTCTTTGACAAACTATTTTTGCAAGTTACCTATAAAGACATATTTCGAGGAACAAGAAAGATGGCAGCTGTTTTTGTGTTTCCATATTTATTTATTTATTTTACTGTACTTATACCCTGCCCTTCTAACCCCCCAAAGGGGAACTCAGGCCGACTTACAAACTATGGCAATAATTCAGTGCCAGATTCAGACAATGACAATATCAGTAACACACAATATTATAAAACTGTAAAAAAACGTATACATATTAATTAAAATAGTCTTTCAAATGATTAAAACATATTTAAAACATATCAAAAGTCTAGCGGCAACTGAGCTTTGTAAACATTGAGCCAGTTGCTTTACCCGACTCTGGAACTCATTGCCCGGATAGTTTAGGAAAGTCCCTACCTTAGAAACCTTTAAAAAGAATCTTAAGACCTGGCTCTGCCGGTGCGCTTTTGGAGAATAGCCACACAATCATAAGCTACTGCTCCCCGCAACATTTCTGTCCTAGGAGTACCCCCCCCCCAATATGAAGGTATGTCTACTACCCTGTTCCTCTATGAGTTCTTCCTTGCAAATCTGCTCCTTTTATCTCACCCTGAGTTTTTAAATCCCTTTATTGTACATGCGACCTACTCACTGTCATTGTTTGTATATTGCTTTCTTATGTTTTGTGTATATTGCTCATTGTATTGTATGTTTTGTATTTTACTGTGATATTGTTTGCGTTTCAGTTATTTATTGTATTTTATTTGTTATTGTAATTTGTTGTTTGGGCCTGGCCTCATGTGAGCCGCCCCGAGTCCCCGTTGCGGGAGATGGTGGCGGGGTATAAATAAAGTTTATTATTCTATTATTATTACCGTTCTTCCATTATATTTATGGGTCATATTAATCCCAAATATTGTATATACTAGAGTATAAGCCTAGTTTTTCAGCCCTTTTTTAGGCTGAAAAAGTCTCCCTCGGCTTATACTCGAGTCAAGGTTATTTATTATTTTACTCTGTTGTTGTTATTATTATTACATTTATCATTGTACTCTTTTATTATAATTATTATTATCACATTGATTTTTTGCTTTATTATTCCTCTTATTACATTTATTATTTTACTCTGTTATTACTATTATTATTACATTTCCATTCTTTTACTCTCTTTATTATTATTGGAAGGTAACGTAAGCACATTTACATTGAAGGTGGTTAGAATAATAGTTTAATCAAAGTTGGGCAGTCTTATCTTAAATTACAGTTTTATGTAAATTCAAAAACATTTAACCTATTGATGCCTCGATTAATGTAATTTTATGGGTATCTATTTTTATATTGAATTTTACTAGTAGCTGCTGCTTTTCCCACTCTAGGCTTATACTCGAATCAATATGTTTTCCCAGTTTTTTGTGGTAAAATTAGGTGCCTCGGCTTATATTCGGGTCGGCTTATCCTTGAGTATATACAGTACTTGCTTAAATATCCAGGTCTTAAGATTATTTCTGAAGCTTAAGAAGGAGGGGGCTGTTTTGATGTCACTGTGAGGGAGTTCCACAGCTGCGGGGCCACCACCAAGAAGGCCCCGAGTGCGGCCTTTCCTGCTTCCCTCAGCAGCGGCCTCCCCACATCCAACCCACCTCTGCCACCATTGTGTTCCTCTCCCTGTTTTTTCTCCCAGTTTTTTAGTTTCCCTGGCAGCATCTATTCAAGAAGAAATCTGAGGCTATACAGTTCCTGCAGAAGGTCTTGTCTTGTGCTGGTTGGGTTCAGAACATTACAGTGAGCTCCAGCTATAAGCAGTAGCAGCTCAAAGAAAACACAGACCTTCTGTAGCATCCATGTTTACCTTGACAATTCCAAACCAAGTACTCTGGGTGGTCCCTTCTAGGAGAAAGAAATTAAGGCTTTTTCTTGGTGCTCTCCAATTGAGGGAGAGATTAGCCCAGAATATCAGGTTCTGACATCTATTTAAGACCTAAAATGCAACTGCAATGCTTGTGGATAGTTGGCCTTCTCTTGCTTGCAGTGGACGTATCTGGGGACTGGGCATTAGTGTGCTGCCTCTTTTGTAAGATGCAAGAATTCCAGCCACAATCATGACATCCAAACATAATCAGCAACTCACTATGCAACAAAACATAGGATAATAATTTTATTTCTTACCTGCCTCTTCTTGTGGTTTGAAGCTGTACAGTTAAGTAAGACCATATCATTCAGCTTCCATCTCCATTTAATTCTGGAAGTAGTGGTTTCCCCCCTGTGGCTTTGGCCCACTTATAAGTTTTAATGTAATGTATATACACCCACTTCTTTCTTGAGTTATGTCGAACAGGTTGCATAAACACTGAATAGTATTTTTAAACTGAATTACCTGTTTTTATTAAATCTCACACATCATCCAGGTTTCTTGCAATGTGGCAAGCATACATTTTGCCCTGTTTCTGGGTATATTTGACTGCATTCCAAAAATGGTACAAGTTTCCCCCGTCATCTCTAGTTTTTGAGATACAGAACATATGCTTTCTACTACTCACTATCTGCTCACCCACAGAAATTCATGATAACCATTTTTAAGAAACCAGAGCTGATGCGGTCTATCCAATGCATTTTTAAAAAAATCAGGACCCCAGATAAACCAAGGAACAGGCCTAAAAAACGAAATGCCAATAATTCGTTTCGTTGAACTGTGTTCTTTATGATTGCTCAAGGTCCTCCCGTGCGACTATGTCGTCACCTCTCTGGCAGACTATAGAATAGTCCCAGTGGACCTAGCAATTCCTAGAGAGGGTTTCTTTAAGGTAAAAATAGCATTTTTAATTCATGTTTTTTCCACTTCCCTGGCAGGTTCTGTGCCCATAACCTTATCAAACGTGGAGGGATCACAGTAATTGTTTTCTGTATTCAAAGCGGCATCGACCCTAGGAAAGATATCAATAGACTGGGAACTACTTCCAAAGTACAGAAGATCCAGGAACCCCTGAAACCAAGAAATCACCAAACTTTCCAGTGAGGACTGAACATGTTTAGTAACTACAACATTTTGAGCTAATGAAAGAAAGAGAAACATCAATCTATGTGGAAGGTGGAATGGATAGATTCAGGTTTTGACTGGCAAACTGTAAGGTTTTGTTGCTGAAAGAGTTGTATTTGTAACTTCTAAACTGCTTAATGGTTTGAAGAGTTCATGTGGCATATTGTTTTGAGTGTTGGACTACGGAGACCAGAGATTGAATCCTCACTTGGCCTTGAAAACCCACAGTGTAATAACCTTGAAGAAGTCATGCACTCTTAGCCTTAGGAAACCCTGTGATATGGTCTTCGGAGGGTTGCCAGAGGTGGCCTTGAAAAGGCACACAACAGCATACTTTTATCTTCCTTTATCTGTCTCATAGCCTACATCTCCTTATATATAGTATTTATCTACTGGTATTTTGCAGTCCTCTTGTCTGATAGCTTTCAGTACAGGATCATCCAGATCCAGCAGATGATCTTTGGCTTGCCAAATGCATCCAAGAGTGTGACTGTGCGCTGTGGCATCTGTGGAATGAGAGGAATGTGGGAGTCTTCACTGAGCCATATCCTGTTGTCTGTCTGTCTGTCTGTCTGTCTGTCTGTTAATGTGCAGGTTTTGAGCATTCCTTTTTTCCTGTTCTTGTTGATTCCACAGGGACTGAGTCTCAGGATTGATAACTTTATCTTGTTAGTAGATGGAACTATCTACTATGCAGATAAAAACTAAAAGGAGCCATTGGATCTATGGAAGGGAAAATTCATTCTCCAGGTAAGCTTCATTTGAACATTTATAAGGATCCCCCACTATTTGGAATAAGAATGATGTATATTGAGATTATCTACTCTTGGTAGCATCATATATTCCTAGTCAATAGGCTCTGATTTGAATGTTTGTTTGTAACATACTTAAATACTGACCGTGTATTTCTGTGCATTTTTCTTAGAGGTAGATCCCATTATATTTAGTTACTCCCATGTAAGTGCGTGTAAGGTTTACAACTTTCGTTTTGTATTTTCTGTGATTTTTTTTATAAAGCAAAGACATTTAATCTGGAAACTGACGTAGTTTTGGATAAAGAGAGAATTTCATTTTTTAAAATCCCATTTTAGCTGGACCTTCATTCATATGGCTCGTTATTTTCCCCTCTATTCCTGGTCAAGCTGCAGAATAACACCAATTTTGCAGGGTCTGCACTGGCTACCTATTGAGCACCGGGTCGCCTTCAAAGTGCTGGTTCTTACCTTCAAGGCCATTCACGGCCTGGGGCCAGCGTATCTGAGGGACCGTCTCGCCCCATATTGCCCACTGAGATCGCTACGGTCCGAAGAGGCCAACTTATTGCAAAGCAGGCCCACCTAACATCCACCCGCCGGAGGGCGTTCTCTGTGATAGCCCCTACGCTATGGAACGCCCTCCCGGCCGAGGCCAGAGCCCTGAGGGACCTACTCCCTTTCAGACGGGCCTGCAAAACTTATTTGTTTGGGCAGGCCTTTGGGGAGTAGGCCTTGTATATGTTCACTGGGCTGATTCTTTGGCTACTGTTTTACTGTTTTAATTGTTTAATAGCTATTATATGTTTTTAACTGTGATTTTATCGCTATGTGTTTTCTGTTGAACCTCTGGCGTTGTGCCATTGGCTTTTGTGAGCCGCCGCGAGCCCCCGGGAGTCGGCGGTGCAGAAATCCCAACAAAATAAATAAATTTTTAAAAAGCTGCCTGGTGCTGGTTTATTATTTTATTTTTACTTTATTTATGTTATGGAACAGAGACTTAAGCAGCCAAGTCCAGGAGTTAAAAAGGTAACAACAACAATTTATATTCCACTCTTCTCACCCGAAGGGGACTCAGAGCGGATTACAGTACACATACTTGCAGACAATCCCTGCAGTTCAACATATGACATATAGACGAACAGAGGCAAACTTCTGGCCACCAGGGGGAGCTGACGCACTCCTCATCTCTCAGCGTTATCCAGCGTCCCTTTGTTGTTCCTTCCGCATTCCTCAGAGATTCCTGGAGTTCTTTGTGGCCTCATAAATCAGTCAAAATTTGCCTCCCCGCTTTAATGTGGTACCTTTATCTCCTACTTGACAAATGCAACTGTCTTTCGGGCTGCAAAGGTCGACAGCAGGCTACACTTAAGGTTGAGCACCCACCTCGACCTGGGCAGGCCTCGAACTCATGACCTACTGGTCAGAGAGATCTTATGCAGCTGACACTTAGCCAGCTGCGCCACATTCCTGGTGGTTTGTCCAACAAAGGAAAACATTAGACATGCATAATATGTAAAAAGATTAGAGTGTTTTATTGCAGATTATTTAATAGATAATTAACTTTTCTTTTGACCGCTCCTGACTGAGCCTGCGATTGGATATTTGCATCTGTTTTGGAATGCCTATTACAGTTTACTATTGGTTCGTATATCTGCCAAAAAAGGGAGAGAGAGAAAAAAACCCCAAAACTCCATGACAAGGAACCTAATTGGTCTACTTCAGAAAAAATGTTTCATACTTTTGTTATGTGAAACTGCAGGGTACAAGGTTGGCACTGTAATAGTTTGATTATCAGTTGCCTGATTTTTTTTTCTAGATGGTGGGTTGAGGAGCCTTAGGCAGAATCCGGTCTACAAGTTGCCATTCAGAGAGGATTAAATGCCTCTCCTAAGATCTAGTTGCTGGCAGTAAGAGTTTAATGTTAAAATATAGTGGTGATTCTGGTCCTGTCCATTTACTTTCTGCCCCACACCCCATTGAAGTGGCACTTCCTCCCAACTTCTCTTTAAGTGAATTTAGCCCTCTGGCTGAAAGAGGTTCCCCATTTTATTTTATTTTTAGTAACCAGGAAGTCTGAATTGTTGCAAACTGGGAAAAGCCATGGATAGATCTTGCTTCTGTCAGGACTGCATGCTAAGCAACTGTAGACAAATAATTGTTTTAGTCTAAATCCTTTCATACATAAAATGGAGAAAATGCTATACTACTGTACTGATTTATAGTTGTTTTGGTAATAAGATCAAAAAGCAATTATAGTGTGTATAAAGCAACTTTAGAAATACATTGCAATCTTTTTGGCTGACTTTCTTTTGAATGTATGGTACTTTTGGACTGATAGCTTTAGTTGTAGTTTGGTATTAATGGATTGTGATTGTCTTATCATTAACATCTTAGGTATTTATTTTGATTTTTCCCCATTAAAAAAAATATGAACACCTCCTAGGAGGGTTCTACTCTGAAAGTCAGTCTAAACAATATTTTAAAATGATTTCAAATAAATCAATTTGCAAATGTTTAATAATACCTTTATTACTGAAATTAATAGTAATATGTATATGACACATATTCTCAGTATTGTGATGTGCTCTGTGGAAAATCCTAGGTACAAAATATTTTCTAAGTCATATATAGTTTTAGCGAAAGAGCACCTATGTGTGGGAACAGCTGGCGGCATGTGATTTCTCATTTTTTACTGTGTTCTTTTCACTGTGTACATTTGGCTCGAGTCAGTTTCATTTCCCTATTGGAAATCAAGGTTTTGTGACTTAAGAAAGCTTTTCTACAAAGTGGAGATTCCATTTTTCACTCATCCTGAGCTTTGTGTAATGCTATATCTGAACATAGGTAATTTAGTTTCTGAGTTTGACCTAAAGGTAGCAGTGAACGTGACTTCACGATAAACGTTCGCATTGAACTTAGTAGATTCACTGCCACACAGTGTAATCTACATTTCTAATGATTCCTCTTTGTAGAACGTCTCTTACGCAATAAAAAAACCCAAGGCAAAGACCTTGCAGTCAGCAAGTGAAGGAAGCTACCAGGAGCAAAAGTGACAGCCCCCTCCCCAACGTTGCCTTCCTGTTTAAGACCGAGAGGAACAGTGGCTTGGGATGACTGTTTACCGGGTCCCCGTCAGGCTTCTTCATCAGATTGAGCAGGAACTTGATGCAGAAGAAAAGGAAACCATGGTCTTCTTGTGCCAAGATCTTGTTCCTAACCTTCCTGGGCTGGATGTTCAGGGGCTCTTGGTGGCTCTGAATGAGAGGGAGATGCTGACCCCTTTGTGCTTGGCTGAACTGCTATACAGACTGAAGAGATTTGACTTGCTAAAGAAGATCCTGACGGTCGGGAGAACAAACGTGGAAGCCCATCTGGCCACACATCCTCCGATGTTACCTAAGTACAGGTGAGTTCAATTGGTAATTTTTCTCTCCCATTTAGAATACATAAATAAATGACTCCAGCTTGCCTGCTAGACATAAATTCAGTCTGATTCCATTATTTCCCATTTTCATCACAAAGAAACTTCAGATAGTTTGATAATTGGTTGGGGTCTCTTGAGAATTGTAGTCCAACAATTAATTTTTTTTCCAATCCCTGGTTCAACCCTGGCTCACTTCCAGAAATCACTGCTCATGTATGTCCTCTGTTTATGCAAATGATGTTGTGCTATTCTGTTATTCCACCTTGACAAATTGGAAGAAGGCAAGTTGGAAGGGGAATATTGACTTCATGTTGGTTTGTGACACTGATATTAATTACAGAGGTGGGTATTCAAGCCGCAAAAACTAGAACCCAGATCTTTGTTTCAGCTTTAGTCCCTTCCAGATAGGCACAAGGATCTGATTCCAGGTTTTCTGTTTATCCCAGATTATCTGGCAGTGTGGATGCATATAATCTAGTTTAAAGTAGAAAACCTGGAATCAGATCCCAGGATATAGGGCCTGTTTGAAAGGGCTCTCGATCTCTCATTCCTTCCCTATCTTTATTCTAACTGCATCTCATTTTTCTCATTCCCATTTTCCAGTTTCTCAGTCAGGATCTTCATTTCTGAGAGGCACACTTCTTTTATTTTCTGTATCAGGGAGTTGGACCCACATATTGAGAATTTGAGTGGTTTTGTTGCAGTTTGGAATGGTAGCTGCCATACAATAGCACTGAGGGACCTCGAGGTTCCTAAAGAGGAGTCCTCTCTAGGAATCTATAAGCCCTCCAGTGTGACTGTGGTCAGTTTCCTATGGAAATCATACTGGGAAACCTAGAGATTCCTAGGATTTTAATCAAACCTGCAAAAGTCAAACATGCAAATTTGAAGGGCTGACTGTAATTTGTTTTATTAAATTTTATTTTCACTTTCATTATTAATATACCATTTCAAAATGTGAAAATACTAGTTTTAAAAACTGCTTTTGGTTTCTTTAAAGTACAAGAAGGCAACTGCAGTCTCACCTAACCCTTTCTGTTCTGGTTCCACACATTTTGTATATCTACATGAATCTTTGAAGCTTCTTATTCTGAAAAACAATAGGCCATTCCCCTCTCCTGCCCCTCATGATTGTTCTACAGTAGAATTAAACTTTCCTTCTATATCCAAAGCCCAAAGGCATTACACCTGGTTTCCTCCAGCAAGCTGATTCTATCAAGTTGGGTCCTCTGTGCTTGTAGTCACCATCCCATCCAAAAGATAGCTTCCATTATATTACCTTGATCTGGCCCACAACCAATCCCAGGCTGGTCTACAAAGGATTTGGGACAGAATATCACTGAATGTTTACCCTTCCAATCAGAATCAGGACTTGGAGTTAATACCTTTCTGTACTATGCTGGGGTAATCCCCTCTACGATCCTTGATCAGAGTGCATTGTGGGCCGCTTTTCCCATGCAAGGGCCTTTCCTTGGGGAAACACAGGATGGGGGAAGTTTTTGAGAACCAAGTGTCAATTGCAGAAACATCCCAGAAAATTACATCTTGGATCTAGGAGTCAGTTTTGCCAACTAGTCATCCTCCCCAAGGATATTCCATGCTTGGATGTGCGTACACCTGGAGCTTTGGGGAAGGAGGAATGGGGAAAATCTGGTTCTTGGGCTGCAATACTAGCTGGGATGTACAGGTAATGTTCTAGGTGCACCAGTTACATGGTTGTACCCTTGAAACCATATCCAACCTGATTCTTTCTAGATGTTTTGGACTGAAACTCACACCAGCTCTGATTATCACAGCCAGTGTCCAGGGGTGTTGAGACAACTGTTGCAGAGAGGTTGTTTTAGTTCTTGAACATTAATATTCAGCAAGTTGCATATCTGTTTACAAATTCATTTATGTTTCATAATAACCTAAATACAAATAGCCGGGAGGTCATTTTATACAACATTTAAATAATTTTGTGCATGAAACAAGAATAAAAAAGTAAAGATAATTATGAAGAAGAATATCCTAAGTTTTTTGCCATTGACTTTGGTCCGCTTTATTTATTTATTTATTTATTTATTTATTTATTGTGGTCAATGACCAGCACCAAAAAAATGAATCCATATCTGTTTAAGCATGAAAACTAATATGTGTTGAGAAATTGGAAGCACTGGGCCAATCCGAAACTATAATTTTGCTGAAGCTGAATTAATTGCAGATTGTGTCTATATGTTTGCAGAGTGTTGATGACGGAAATCAATGAAGATCTGGGCAAAGATGATTTGCATTCTCTTGGATTTCTTCTGATGAGTGAACTTGGTGCATCCAATGTGAAGAAGGCAAAAGAAAAGGTAACTTCTCCATTGTAATTTCCCCATCATTTCTAAAATGAATTTTTTTAGGTAGAATAAATGCATGTAATAGGGAGTAGCAGGGTTGCAATGTTCATTGGTTCTTCAGGTGCCTTCTTTATTAAATATTATTATGTGTGATGTTAAAGATTAATAAGAAATGATGTGTTAATTTTATGGAGAGGACACTGATCCACATTCAAGTGCATTCTTAGCTAATTGGCTACAAAGATCAAAGAATATATTAAGCATGTAGAGTTAAGTGCCTCTTTTTCAATGAAATGATTTGCCTGAAGGCATGAACGGGTTGCAGTGACCCTTTTGACTGTATTAACTACTGATAGGAATGATAGGTTAACTTATATGGTAGACACAATGTTGGGGAAGGATGTGATTATGCCAACTCTTGGGTCTGACATGATGAATCTGGCTGCATTTTTTATAAAAAAAGATAGCTGTGCTGTAATTTTCAATGTGAAAAGGAAAAAGGGGTGAAACAAGAAGAATCTGATTTAGGTAGCATGAATAAGAGCACTAGAAACTACCTACATTTCAATATATATATAGTATAAATCAGATTCAGTGTTGCTGTTAGATTTTTCCACTTCACCCCCATTTGGCCTCCTCTACCCTCAGTAAACCTGAAGTCAGACCTTGGTCACCTGTGACTTTCCTGTGTTGTCCATTTGACACCAGAGATTACTTTGTCTTGGAGTCAATTCAACATTGGTAAAATAGGAGATCCAAACATCTCCTTAAGGATTAACGTAGGGCTAGGGTGGCAAGATGTGGAGAGGGAACAAATGAATTCACTAGTGTAGGAAACACAGGAAGCACCCCACTGTTGTCCCCTTCAAGTGCATGGAAATGTAAACAAAATAAGTTTTGAATCCCCAGATAGCTTAAATTAAAACTTCTTTTTTGTTCTGCTCTGTCTCTCTCTGGTTTACCACTCAGTTTCCCAAAGGTCTGTTCTTTAATGCATGGGTTTTGATTTTTTTCTAGAGTTTCTTGACAATTATAAATGACCTTGAGAAGCTAGATCTGGTGTCACCAAATCAACTGGATTTGATAGAAAATTGCTTCTTACACATTCACAGGAAAGACTTGGCAAAAAAAAAAAGAAGTTCAAACAGGAAGGTAAGATGTGCTTGCTTTACTATTAGCTTCTTAGCTGGTTCACCTGGGCAAAGTTCTTAGGCCTGATTAGTTGGGGAAATCACATTGCATATCTCATGTTGACATGGACTCTTACTTGGGAGTGTTCTTGAATATAGCCAGACTCTCTAAATCAGGGGTGCTCACACCTTTTCAGCGTGCGAGCTACTTATAAAACAACCAAGTCAAAATGATCAACCTACCCACTACAAAAATGTGAAACATATAACACAATATCTGCTTTGAACTGGGTTTTCTGAGTCCACACTGCCATATAATCTGATTCAAAGCAGATAACATGGGATTTTATTCAACTGCGTGGAAAGGACCTCAGATAATCAAGGGCCGGCAGCACTTGGGCGGCGTTGGGAGCCTACGGGGCGGGACTGGGCCTTCCTCCCGCCCTGCCTGCGTTCTACCAGGATGCCCTACGCGATCTACCAGTAGATCACGATCTACCTAATGAGCACCCCTGCTCTAAATGAATACACAGCTAGTAATAATATACTGCTAGTAATGCACATCTCATTCTGAGACAGTGTTAAGTTGATGAGCTTTTTCCAGATCTGTAAATTTTATAATTCTTTCTACAGCACCCCCAACTTCTTTGTGTCAGGATACCACTATATAAGCATTGGCTCCCAACCTTTGGACCTCCAAGAAATCCTTGCTAGATTAGCTAAACGTCAACTGTCAAGAATTCTGGGAGCTGAGGTCCAAAACACATAGAGGGCCAAAGACTGGGAGCAACTGGAGTAGTATGAATTGTCAGACCGAAAACAGAAGAGGTTCCTCTGTCTTTAGTTGCTTGTGTAAAAGTGGAAATATCTGCAGGTGTTTCTTGTCATGCAAACAATGCCTTATGAAGTTTCCATCATCTACAGAACCACTAGGGGTACAGAAATCCTTTCCACTTTTCATTCTGGAATTTCCAGTGTTCATTCTCAGTATTACTGGTACCACAGTTCAGAGATGCACCCCATAACACTGTTAAAATCATAGGAAGGAAGCTTAGCAGGGATTTACCTGCTGGCTTCATCCCTTCTGTCCCCTGTTCTATATTTTAATTATGCTAGTGCATACCATAGAATAGCACTGGAGGGTCTAAATAGGCCCACAAACACTTTGGGGGTGGTATTTTTGGAGTGTGGGTAATTGAGGATATCAAATCGATGGATAAAAGGCTAATACTATATTGTAAGACTATATGTCTTGTGTTTTTTAAAAAACCTTTTAAAAGATTATATTATGTTTCAGGATGTGGCATGGGGTCTCTTTTTCAGTGAAAAGATTAAAAATGTTCTCAGCAGGGGTGGGTAATATATTCCTGTCCTGGCTAGGTCTGGTAGAATTTCCTGCCTGGAAACATCTGGAGGACCAGATGTTCCATAATCGGTGCATATTTCAAAGATGGCATGGGGGTCAAGTAGGAAGGCATTAGCTCTAGGGAATGACTGCCTTCGTGGTGTTTCTGAGAGCCTCTGTTTAATTTTCAGCTCGGGTGCATCCAGTTGGCCATCTGCCCATCTGTGCAAACACCCTGCAGGCAACATTTCCTAAGCTGTCCCTTGCTGACCCTCAAGTGGTAAGTGCAGGACAATTCCAGAAACTGAAATTGTTCCCTAACATGGTTTCATGATAAATAATTTTTCTAAGCACAGAATATCAATATATTGAGGAAATAGCCACTAACGATTGTGAATTGACAAAATTGCTATATTGGGTCCCTTCTAACTCTATTCAACATAACATAACCATCTTGATTCTCTGCCAGAAATTTCATTAAATCTCTAGTGTGGTGGTTCTCATCCTGCGGGTCCCCAGGCATTTTGGCCTACAACTCCCAGAAATCCTAGCCAGTTTACCAGCTGTTAGGATTTCTGGGAAGGCCAAAACACCTGGGGACCCACAGGTTGAAAACCACTGCTTTAGATGTTAATGGAGTACAGTTCCTGTCATTGATCACCATCCTGACAGTCAATCTGGAGACTACAGATGCCCCTAAAGCAGTGATATCAAACTTGTGCCCCTCCAGGTCTTTGGGACTTCAGCTCCCAGAATTCCTGACCATTGGACAAGCTGGGTAGATCTTTTGGGAGTTGGAATCGCAAACAACTAGAGGGCTACAAGTTTGACACCTCTGCTCTAAAGGATTAGTTCCATCCCACATTTTGAAAGATAGGAATTTTCCAACCATTTTAATGCCTACCACCAGCAAGGTGTCACCCAACATGCAACAAAGCCACCGGTTCATTATGTATCAGACACACGTTTCCTGCATAGCAGGTCGTTCTCTCAAGATAAGGGATAGAACTGAGAAATGGGTATTCAGATAAATATTCCAACCTTGTGGTAAGGTCCTTTGCTAAAGTAGTTTCCAACTTTTTCCCCTTCACATATATGGGACTTCGATTTCTGGGAGCAGAAGTTCAAAACATCTGGAGGATCAAATATTAGGATCCTTTGTGTTGGTGTCTTAAATGCCACTGTCAAGGGTGTTTTCTGTAATTCCTGAACAGAAAACACAGGAGGGCCTGTAGGCCACAGACAAGTCCACTCTTTCTCCTGCTTCTGCTCCACTGTATTCCTTTTAGGCCCCTTCTACACTGCCATATAATCCAGATTATGAAAGGATATGATCCACATCATCTGCTTTGAACTGAGTCTACACTGCTATATAATCCAGTTCAAAGCAAATAATTTGGACCAAAGGTTTATTTAGGCAAGCATCTTGTTTCTTGTAGTGTTTGAACAGATGCTAGAAGTAGAGCATTGATTGCCACATCCTCTTCAAGGGAGTTTCATGCATATATTATAAGTGGCAAAGTCCTTTCTTTTCTCACTTCAGAGTCTACTCAGATTCCGATCTGGAGTGTGATCCTTAGTTTGAGAAGAAAGGAGAAAAGAAAGGGAGAGAAATCTCTTACCTGTCTCCACACTGTTTGAGTAATTAAATAAACTCCCATCAACCCCCCCTTACACACTTTCCTTTTTTTTTTTCAAATAAACTTTTTAAAAATACTCTTTCCTCTTAGGGAAGATTTTTCCCATGATGACTTTCATTACTTTGCTCTGTAATATCAGTTTTAGAGATGGAGTGATTGAAACTGTTGTCTCCATAGTGTTGATTCATATTAAGGCCACTGTTACACTAGGCCATTAATGTTTGCCATCACTTTCCTATTAATCATCAGCACAAGGAATCTGTGCCTTCACTGCCAACACACTCCATTGATTCTTCAAAAGGTCGCAGTGGTACATTATTCGTAAAAAAATAATGATTTTATGTCTTTTTAAATAAATCTATTTGCAGAACAAAGGCAAGGCACTCAATGGAGCCGGTGTGGTTCAAGGTAAGGTCTATCAATCCTTACAGTAGTGGTGGAGAATCTATTCCCACTGAAATGCTGATAAATAGTAGGCCTGGTTGATCAAGGAAAAAAATGGTTCAAAACACGTTTTGGATGTAAGGGGCGCTGGCAATTCGATTCTCAAATGATTTCCGAAATTTTCCCAAAAAATGATTCGAAATTTTGGAATTGCTTCGTTAATGGCGTCCACGATTGCGCAATGCACGAAAATCTGCAAACAGGACGGGCAAAACTTGGGAGATTCCCTTTCCCACATTTTTAGATGCAAGAGCCGTGTTTAACCCAGTTTGGATGCGGATGTCCTTCTCTCCCGCGTCAGAGTGACGCGGGCGAGAAGGACCTCCACATCCAAACTGGGTTAAACATGGTTTTCGAGACCTGAGGCGAGCCGTGTTTAACACAGTTTGGATGCAGTCTCCTTCTCTCCCACGTCAGTGACGCGTCAGTCTGATGCGGGAGAGAAGGAGACTGCATCTAAACTGGGTTAAACACGGCTCTCACCCCAGGTCTAACGTAAGGAGGGAAAGGAAATGAAGGGAATCCCTCCACACTGGCTTGAAAAGCTGAATCATTTCCAACTCTTCGTAAGAGAAATGGCGGAAAAAACTTCAAAATGGCAAGGATACTTCTGGGTTCCCAAATCGCTTCGAATTCGCTTCAAAAAGGAATTTGATCCAAATTTATTCTGAATTAAGATTCCAAACGAACCTACCCAGGCCTAATCAGGCTCTTTCATTATCTCTTGTTACCAGCTGCGTTGGTAGGAGCTGATAGTTGTTAGAATCTGATTACTTTGGAAGGGTCACATGATCCCCAACCAATCCTTCATACATTTACCTCTGAATCTAATGGGACCTGTCACTGAACTTAATAGGACTTGCTTTTGAGTAGCATTTACAAGTCTATCACAGTTAATGAAGGGCTTTTTTTTTCTTTTAACAGAAAATTTGGTACTAGAGGTAAAAAAAAAATACAGAAAGAGTAGGAATCAATTCCCACAGCCCAAAAAAGAAGGGCAGTTCAGCATGTTTTCTCAAAATATTTATCCAAAGCTAACAGAGTGCCCATGTGAAATGAAACAATCAGGGCAAGTAAGCATTGCAGAAGTAAATTGAAACCTCCTAAAGACCACTTGAAAGTTTCTTCCACAGTGTAACCAAGGATATTTTTTCTGTCACTATAGTTTCCATTTTTATAATTGTTTTGATTTTGGTGACTATACTTATGAATCTGCTGGGGGAGTTGCTGGTGTGCCAGGCTTGTCCGCTTTCCCCTTTTCTCTATGGCCCCTTCTACACTGCCATATAAAATCCAGATTATGTGCTTTGAACTGGATTATATGGCAGTCTGCATATAATCCATTTCAAAGCAGATAATGTGGATTATCTACTTTTATAATCTGGATTATATGGCAGTGTAGAAGGGGCTATAGAGTAAGGTTGCTAAGAGTAAGGGTACCTGTAACTTTAATCCATACCTGATTTTAGAGCAGGATAGGATACCATAAAATTGCATCCAGACTACTTTCATATCCCATATACTGTTTGGCTGTCTAAAATGTTACTGGTATTGTAGAACATTTGTCTGTGTTTTAAAACTGCCTAAAACTGATGCTGTGAGGGATTGCAAGTGTACTGCTGATAACAACATTGCATTTTCTGTCTTCAGCTGAAGCCATTCACATAGCAATACCAGAAACAGGAGGATCCGCCATGCAGGTATTGTATAATATAAAGCGAAATGTCTTTTCATGCTACCAAGCAGTTCTCTTTTGTTCAAAGTAGAAATCCATTAAAATGTAATTAATGTTATGACATGGCCGGGGAATTTATGACCATCCAGATGTTGCTTGACAGCAACTTTCATCAGCTTCAGGCAACATAAGCAGTGGAGAAGAATGATGGGAAATGCAGTTCAGCAACATCTCGTGGGCCACACATGTTCATTCTTGATCCTAAAGGCATTTCTCTGAACATCGAAATGTGTTTTAACCCCACGGAGTGCACAAAAGTTATGTAGTTTTATAAAGCAACTAATTAGTTTCTCAATGTTTTCATAGTTTTTGATGCTCTTAAAATGAGGGTGCCTTCCATTTGTTGGTGATCTGAGGCATTTCCATTTCTACTGGCCGAGGGGAGGAGCCTGCAAATGGAAGTGGGAAAGACCGTTTTCATCCCCTTACATCTGCACATGCCTTTCAGTGTGTGTAACAGAGTTTAGTATTCTCTTCCTCCCTCATGATTTGGCTGCTATAGCCTCCGTGGACAGCCATTCATAAATAGCATCTAGCTATGATGCTTAGGCAGACACTGCCTAAGCATCCCATCAAGACCCTAGTAAATCTCAGAAAAAGAAGTCTGGCTATAGGGTGCAACCAGATGCGTCTCCAGGCTTCACTCCCAGCCAAAATTGCCATTTGTGGGTTGGGAGTCATTACAACAAAAGCACAAGTCTTGGAGGGGATGAGAGGGAAGTCCTAGAAGAATTACACCTGGGGAATTCCTACACTTCGCTGGATATAGTAGGATCTCAAGGCAATGGCTTCTCCTGACATCTTCTTTTACTTTTTATCGTTAACAAGAGACACTAATTCCAAAGAACTATGCCACTGCCAGAACCTGTGCTGCTAATTTTTTCTGTCATTCAGATGAAATAACTGGGTTACATGGTCTGGCAAGAAGACAGGGAAGTACCGTCAAGTGTAGAGAGAGCAAAAAGTAGGAGGAGGCCTGTGGGTCAATTATATTTTTTGTTATCTTTGCAGGTGATTAGCAAGTACAAAATGCAGAGCCAGCCCTTAGGAGTGTGCCTGATTATAGATTGCATTGGGAATGATGCAGGTAAGTGTTCGGGAAAACTGAATTTCTTTATATCATCAGCTTTCCCCCACAATCTGGTTTCTTCTAGATGAGTTGGACTACATCACCCAGCATTTAAGAAACTTTGGACATCAGTGGTTCCCAACCTTTTTTTGACTATGGACCACTTTCCAACATTAGTACCAAAAAGGTTACAAATCGGTTTTTGGTCAACTTTAGATTTGGTTTGCTTATTTGGGGTGCTGATTCAGAAAATTGCATTTGATAGACCACATCAGCTCTAGTTTTTGATATAGAACACATGCCATCCAGAAGTCACCACCTGGTTGCCCACAGAAAACCACATTTAATAATCTAGAGCTGATGTGGTAGTAGTAATCTTCCGTGGATAGTCAGCCTCTTCCCTCCCAACATCCCCGTTGCCTCAGCACTATAAGAGGGTTTCACGAGACCAGTCCCTCTCATTGCCATGTTGTTTTGAGGTGACAGTGCGGTAATGGTGAGGCCACAGACTATATATGGCCGCTCTGAGTCCCCCCTCGGGGGTTGAGAAGATGCGGGGTAGAAATGGTGGAAATAAATGGAAATAAATATTTTTGTTCCTTCAGACCACTGGTGGTCCATGGACCACAGGTTGGGAACCACTGCGTTACAAAAAGTAACTTGCTGCCTAATTGACTCCTGTTGACGACAAAATTAGCCAGTGTATCATGAGAGGCAGCAGGAACTTTTAATACTTCTTTCTGTAAGTCAAGAAGAAGATGAGCTTTTATATTTATACATTTTTATTAAACACTTTAAACAGTTTTTTTCCACATACACACAGAGGGAAAATGGAAACTTTGGGTACGAAATAAAAGGAAAAAATAAATAAAGGGGAGAATGTGGAGAATGGGGGGGGGGGTTGTTAGTAATTTAAATCTTTACCAATGTCTAATATGTTACAGAGGGTGGGGGAGGAATTGAGGGGACAGAGACAGTGTAAAAAGTTATAATTATATCTATTTTTCATTATTTGGCAGTGTAGAATTATATAATCCAGTTCAAAGCAGATAATGTGGATTATGTGCTTTGATCATCTGCATTATATGCCAGTGTAGAAGGTGCCTGAATCAGAAGTTTGATCCAGATTAGAATGGCCTGAGATAACCTTACTTGAACTTTCTTAATTGCTCATTCACATTTTAGCTACTTTGCCAATTCACACATGACAATGAAGGATTTAAATATTGGATATTCCTGGGTAAAACAGGCTTTCATCCATATTTGCAACTGCATGTATGTCACTAGAGGTTAGGGTTTTATTTCCAAGCTGACCTATCCAATGTGAAATAGTCTCTTGGCATTGTAGTTAGAGCCTAGGATTTCTTGTTTTTCTGTCCACATCCTTTTTCCCCCCTATGTGTTTGAAAGTCTTCCTGAGGGGTTTATTTTCTCTAAAAATAAACAATTCCCTTTTTCTTTCCAATTAAAAAACCTTTTGTCAGGTCATGCAGATGCAAACCTTTCTAGAGAGTGCAACTAGACGATCATTTGCATAGTTTTCTTCTTTCTTGTGATCACTTTGAGATAATCCCATGAGTCATTTACATAAGCAGAAACAAGAAAATCTCTCTCGAGGGCTTGAAACATGGCCTTGGAAACACTGGAGTGGCTAAAAATAACAAATGCAGAGTAAGAGAGGCTGGGGCTGCTTGGTGCCTTAGGGAGCTGTAGTGCAGAGGGAGAAAGGGAAGATGATGAGCTTCTTTCTCTTGTTTCTTGCCTGCAGTGACAGTGGAGACAAACATGTGGGTATGCACAGATGGCATGTTTTGTCAAAGAAATTTCTGTATGGTTGTTGTAAGACTGGATGGCTATGATCTAGCCGGTTGAAGGTGAACCCATCGAAGACGGAGATCTTGTGGCTGGGTCGCCTGGGTGGAGGAGAGTGCCGGCTACCTACCTTGGATGGTGAGGCACTATGCCCGTCATCGGTAGTAAAAAGCTTGGGGGTCCAATTAGACCCAATGCTGTCTATGGATGCTCAGGTCTCCATGGTCAGCAAAACCTCATTCTTCCATCTATGCCAAGCTAGGCGACTGGCACCTTACCTATCGGGGAGTGACTTGGCCACAGTGATCCAGGCGACGGTCATCTCGAGGTTAGACAACTGTAACGCCCTTTACATTGGCCTTCCTTTTGAGAGTGACCCGGAAACTCAAACTGGTGCAGAATTCTGTGGCTCGCCTTCTCGCTGGGGCCCCAGCGAGATGTCATATCACAGCAATCCTCCAGCAACTGCACTGGCTACCAATACAGTACCGGATTGCTTTCAAAGTGCTGGTTTTAACCTTTAAGGCCTTATATGGTCTAGGGCCTGTTACTTGAGGGCAAAATATCTTTATGATTCAAAAATGATAATCAACATTTATCTTGAAGTAATCGTTGTGAAACAAAAATCATTCATCTGTATTAGACATTCATATCATAAGCAAAAAGAAGAGTCTTGAGCAACTACGCTGTAATAAACAATAAATTATACATCCACAATGGGTTAAATTCCCTTGGCGTAGTGTTCAGAAGGGTCGACAGTCATGGTCTAAACAAGCCGTTTTGCCAGTGGTGGCTTCCTTGGGACCCCAAACTCCTTGCAATCAATAAGTTTCACAGGTCCGGATTTCAATATAATTATTCTTAACAGCATTGCTAGTGTTTGGACAAGTGGAGTCTGCAACAGGATGTTGCATCTTTTGAAGGTTACATCGCGTCGGTGGCACCCAATTTCTCTTCTCCACTCCTCCAAAGTTAGAGCGCACCATGTGCTCACTGAGGATGCAGTCTTTCCAGTGCATTCTCTGGGAGCAGCTTTTCCTCTCACCGTTTTTCTACTTCTGCAAACTGTGGAGTTCCCCAGTTCCTCTTTTCCGTGATACTACTGTTTTTTGGGTATTGTGGAAATGGCACCAAGGGAAAAAAATGTGTGTCAGGAGTGACTTCAGAAACTGCAAGTTGCTTCTGGTGTGAGAGAATTGGCTGTCTGCAAGGACGTTGCCCAGGGGACGCCCAAATGTTTTGATGTTTTACCATTCTTGTGGGAGGCTTCTCTCATGTTCCCGCATGACAGAGGGAGCTCATCTGGAGATTCAAACCTGAAACAGAGGTTTGAGCAGTTGCATTTAGACTAGCTCCATTGTACCAGTTTCAATTACTCTGACCTGTCGTCTTTAGTCCTGCCGGCACAAGGATTTAACCCAGGGGTGCACACACTTTTTCAGCATGCGAGCTACTTATAAAACAACCAATCAAAATGATCTACCTACCCACTACAAAAATGTGACACATATAACACAATATCTGCTTTGAACTGGGTTTTCTGAGTCCACACTGCCATATAATCTGATTCAAAGCAGATAACATGGGATTTTATTCAACTGTGTGGAAAGGACCTCAGATAACCGAGGGCCGGCAGCACTTGGGCGGCGGGAGCCTGCGGGGCGGGACTGAGCCTTCCTCCCGCCCTGCCTGCAATCTACCAGGACGCCCTACGTGATCTACCAGTAGATCGCGATCTACCTAATGAGCACCCTTGGTTTAACCCATTGCACCACTGGGGGCTCCACCAAGGTAATTGAAACTAGTACAATGGAGCTAGTCTAAAGAAGCAACTATTTTCAAACTCTGCTCTAGTATTAGTGGTAAATAAGATACAAATGGGCTTCATCTCCCATGCTTTCTGTACTGCTTCAATATCCTTTTGAGAATGGGTAGTAAAGAAATAGGAAATAGTCTAAAACAACCCCTAGATGTGCCTGAGGATGCTGTCATTTTACTGATTCTATCAAAAGCTCCAAACACCTAATGCCTTTCACATGAGACAGGCTGGTTATGGATCCTTCAGAAGCTGTTAGACTACATCTCCATTAGCTTTCATATCCGCCTGTGCTTTCTACGACTGATGGAAGTTGTGGGCCAAAACATCTGGAGGGCCACATGTTTCACACCTGGATCACACACAAGAGCATGTGGCTTAAGAGTGTAATTCAGAGAAGTGTAGGACTCAAGCTCCCATTCAGGAATGTTCAACAGAACACTAGTACGTTTGTTCAGAAATAGGCTTCACTTTTACCAGGGTTGATTCCCAAGTGATGGTGCTTAGGAGAGCAGTCTTGGTCTCTGATTTCATACACAGTTCACATTCTGTTTGAAGTTTCATTTGCAAGATGGGACCAAAATGGCACATCTAACTTGTTTTAGAGCCCATGAATTTTTGGGAGGAAATTACTACTCATAGTCTCAGGAAAATAGAGCTGGATACAGTCCAAGTGGTTTCTTCCAAGCTTGAAATAGGCTTCCTTCCCAGTCACCCACCATGGCAGCCTAGGGGAAATTTATATGATTTTTCGCTTAAGTCAATAATTAAGATAAAAATGCCAAGAAAGCAGGAGGTTTTGAGTATTCCATAGATATTACACACAGAAGAGAGATTCTTTTATGAAGAATATCTTCATGAATGTATCTGTCTGTGGATAGATAGTTAGAGGAAGGCAGTGGAAGAGGTGAGAGAAAAATAATTCCTCAGCATATCTTGCAATGTAAAAGGTTGAATTCTTTTATGTGAAGTTTTATGAAGTCATTTATTTAGAAATCAGACTGCAGTGTTTGTACAGTTCTGCTGTCCCCATGTGTGTGGTGTGTGTGTGTGTGTGTGTGTGTGTGTGTACACGTGTGTGCATCCACTTACCTGCCTGCATCCCTCTGAGTCACTTGTTTTATGGCAACCTTATGAATTTTATAGTCTCTGGTGCTGCAGCGGGTTAAACCGCTGAGCTGTGGAACTTGCTGACCAAAAGGTCAGCGGTTTGAATCCACTGAGCGAAGTGAGCCTCAGCTTCTGCCAACCTAGCAGTTCGAAAACATGCAAATGTGAGTAGATCAATAGGTTTCTGCGGGAAAGTAATGGTGCTCCAGGCAGTCATGCCAGCCACGTGACCTTGGAGGTGTCTACAGACAACGCCGGCTCTTCAGCTCAGAAATTGAGATGAGCAGCACTCCCCAGAGTTGGGCACAACTATACTTAATGTCAAGGGGAAATATTTATCTTGACTCTCTAAATTTTATAATGTCAAGGGGAAATATTTATCTTGACTCTCTAAATTTTATAGGGTTTTCTTAGGCAAGGCCTATTCAGAGATTGGTTTTACAGTGAATGGGGTCGGTAATAATTGTGCAATATTGCCCTCTGCTGGCTATGCCCACAATTGCCTTGGAATGGCAAAATTGAAGAATCGACTTCATTTAGCAGCCAGGAAAACCAGAGACCAGGGCAAGGCTTTGCCACCTCACCATCCAGGAAGAATCATTTTAGTAAAAAAGGAGGGTCGACCTACCCCACAGGTTGGGCAGGGAACAGGCTGCTCTTCAGGACTTGCATTTCTTCACCCAGCCTCCCTACTCCATTCCTTTCCTTTTTTTTCTTTCATGACTGTTAGATGGTAGGGATTATCTTGTAAATGTATGCATCAAGGTAGGAAACGCTGGGTGACAGTTTCTGAGATCATCAGGGCCTCTTTAAAACTTTTAGCCTCTCTATTTTCAGAATATAAGAACATAAGAACATAAGAAGAGCCATGCTGAATCGGGCCTCAGCCCATCTAGTCCAGCATTCTGTGTCACACAGTGGCCCACCAGTTGTACACAGGGATCTCTAGCAGAAAGGAGGGCAGAACCCTCACCTGCTCCCGACCCCCACAACCAGTACCCGGGGGAAATCCTGCCTGCCTCCATCAACACGGAGGTGGCACTTGGATGTCCATTTCAGTAGCTACTGATTCCCTTGGTATCCATGAATCTGTCTAATCCTGCCTTGAAGCTGTCCAGGCTGACCGCTGTCACAACCTCCTCTGGAAGTGAGTTTCATAACCCAATGACCCTCTGGGTGAAGAAATATTTCCCTTTATTAGTCCTAATTTTCCTACCTTGGAGCTTTAGGGAGTGCCCCCTAGTCCTAGTGTTGTGTGACAGAGAAAATATTTTTTCTTTATTCACCTTTTCTATCCCATGCATGATTTTATACACTTCGATCAAGTCACCTCTTAAACACCGTCTTTCAAGGCTGAAAAGACCAAGGCGTTGCAACCTGATTTCGTAAGGGAGCTGCTCCATCCCTTGGATCATTCTTGTTGCCCTTTTCTGTACCTTTTCCAGTTCCGTTATATCCTTCTTGAATCTGAAGAAATAAGATTTGGCCCCACACACATAAACATGAATCCACTGATTTGACATTTACAAGATAATCCACTTGAGGAAAGCCACGCGGCCTGAAAACCAAACAGATAAACTGAAACTGCAACTCTCTTTTGTTTTGCCTTTTGTTTTATCCAAAAATGGGTCTTTCATTTTGCGTCCTCCGAACGGACTGTATGAAATGAATACCCAAATGAAACGAATACTGAACACTAGTCTAGTATAATGTCTAGATTGAGAGAAGTCACAGTGCCTTTGTATTCTGCTTTGGTTAGACCCCTTTCCCTGGAATACTGTGTCCAGTTTAAGGCACCACAATTCAAAAGAGATATTGACAAGTGGAAGGTGTCCAGGGGAAGGCAACCAAAATGATGAAAGGTCTGAAGGCCCTGCCCTATGGGAAGCTTCTTAAAGAACTGGGTATGTTTAGCCCGCAGAAGAGAAGGTTGAGAAGACATGATAGCCATGTATGCCATAAGGAAGAGGGAGCAGACTTATGTTCTGCTGCCCTGGAAACTAGGACAATGAACAATGAGTTCAAATTACAGGAAAGGAGATTCCACCAGAACATCCCATACTGTCCCACTAGGCCACTATGTTCAGAGTCGTGCCAACTCCTGGAGGTCCCCAGTTTCAAAACGTACCACCTTACGTCCACAAGGCGGAGGGCCTTCTCAGTAATCGCTCCTACGCTATGGAATGCACTGCCTTCCAATGTTCGTGCCCTTACAGATCTGCTGGCATTCCGGAAGGCATGCAAAACCCTCCTGTTTCGGCAGGCTTTCGGGGACTAAGGCTGCAACTCTCTAGGAAGGTGCTGTATATAACCCTGATGAATTATACTTCCATCTGTCATCATCCGCTTGCTGTGCATTTTACCATGTTCTTATTGTGTTTTTACTGTGCATTATTGTGTTTTTATTGTGTAATACTGTGTTTTTAAACTGTAAATCCACTGTTGTGAGTCGTCCCGAGTGGCGAGTAACAAGTGCGAATAAAATAAATAAATACACACTAGCACTGTGCTTATAATATATGATATAATATATTGTATATACATATAATATTGATAATATTATAATGTAATACAATATAATACTAATAATATATTATAATTCTATATTTTATATCTATATATATAAAAAGAGACGGTCCGGTTTTGACGCTCATGCACGGGAAAACTATAGGCCCCCCAACCACAAAACCCACCCAACACATTCCCCCAGACCACGGGGTACATTCGTGGCACAAAAAACCCCACCTCCCTACCTTTCAACCCCCCCAAAACCGCCCCCAAAAACCGCCCATTGCATCCCGTTCTGCACTGGCCGCAAGCGCAGGAGAGAGGGAGAGCAATCGCGCAGGCACACTCAGCCCCCCCCCCAACCCACCAATCCATCCCGTCGCCCTCTCTCCTCACTCACCGGGACCTTTGCAGCCACACCGGCGGCACCCTAACCCCCTCCTCCTCTACCTCCTCGGCCTCCTCGCCCGTCTCCCTGCCGTTCCCGGCCCCGGCCCGCTCAGGCGCCACCGGGACCACCTGGGAAGCGAGTGAGGAGGCCGCGGAAGAGCCGGCCACAACACCGCCCACACCACCCGGGTCCAGCCGTGGCCCCCGGGTCCGGCAGCCCCTCGAGGACGCCTAAGAGCAAGCGCAGGAGGCAGGAACGGCGCCACCCGCACGTCCCCCGTCCCGGAGCAGCTCTGGGGCGCCGCACTACACTTCCCAGAAACCTCCGCGGCCGGAAGTAGCCGTGCGGGGCCTTCTGGGAAGTGTAGTCCCGTGGAGGACTTCTCCCCAGGAGAGGCGGGACTTCGAGAGAGAGAGAGAGGGTGAGTGAGAGAGTGTGAGAAAGAGGGGGGAAGTGAGAGAGAGAGAGAGGGGGAGTGATAGAGAGAGAGAAAGGGGGAAGTGAGAGAGAGAGGGGGGAGTGAGAGAGTGAGAGAGAGGGGGGAATGAGAGTGAGAGAGAGAGGGGAGAGAGATAGAGAGAGGGGGAGATAGAGAGAGAGGGGAGTGAGAGAGAGGGGGAGTGTGAGAGAGAGGGGGGGAGTGAGAGAGAGAGAGGGCGGGAGTGAGAGAGAGGAAGGGAGGGAGGGAGGGAGTGATAGATAGGGATAGAGAGAGAGGGAGTGGTAGATAGAGAGATATTGCGTGATACACACAGAGTGCGTACAGAGAGAGTGAGTGATAGAGAGAGAGAAAGGGAGTGAGAGAGAGGGGGAGTGAGAGAGTGAGAGAGGGGGGGAGTGAGAGTGAGAGAGAGAGGGGAGTGATAGAGAGAAAGGGGGAGTGAGAGAGAGGGGGAGTGAGTGAGAGAGAGAGGGGGAGTGTGAGAGAGGGGGAGGGAGTGAGAGAGAGAGGGCGGAGTGAGAGAGAGAGAGGGAGGGAGGAGGGAGGGAGTGATAGATAGGGATAGAGAGAGAGGGAGTGGTAGATAGAGAGATATTGCGTGATACACACAGAGTGCGTACAGAGAGAGTGAGTGATAGAGAGAGAGTGTGATGGAGAATAATATACAGAGAGAAACAGTGATAGATAAGGATAGGGATAGATAGAGAGAGAGAGAGACAGACACAGGAAGTTATAGAGAGAGAGAGGTAGATAGGGAGAGAGAGAGAGAGAGAGAGAGAGAGAGAGAGAGATAGACTGAGAGAGACACAGAGAGAGAGAGAGACATGGCCGGGTTCAGCTAGTTATATATAATATTACTAATAATATTACAGTATAATGTTATAGTACAATGTAATGTATAATATTATTGTGCTATGGCAATAATATATATTGTATTTACATTTTACTTCTAAGCCGCTCTGAGTCCCTTTTGGGGTGAGAAGGGTGGCATATAAATGTCGTAAATAAATAAATTAGGAAAAACTTTTAATGTACAGTATTTTAATACGTTGTTCTAGTTGTTTTTAAATTGTATAGCATTGAATCTTTGCTGTTATGCTGGTCTGAGTCCCTCGATAGAGGTGATAAGGTCAGGGTACAAAAGTTTTAAATAAATAAATAAATAAACGTCCTGACTGTAAGAGCTGTTCAGCAGTGGGGTTCTCTGCCTTGGAGTTTGATGCAAGCATCTTCCTTGAAGACTTTTAAACAGAGGCTGGAAGGCCATCTGTCATTGGACCAGATAGTCCATGTGATCTCTTCCAATTCTATTTTTTTATGATTCTGTGATTCTAAGACTGTGTTCCTAAAGTCCTGCTACAGGCAAGCTATGTGCCTGTACTCAGTTTGACGAGATGACAGTCTGATTCTGTATAATTCAAATCTGCATGTGAAAATAGACTAAACCACGTTTTTCTTCCTTTTTTTGGCTTGCTTTTCATTCTCCAGGAATGCTGGCCGACACCTTCAGGGCACTGCGTTTTGAAGTTCGTTTCCACCCCTTTCTGAGTGTGGATTCCATGATGTGTGAATTGAATGACGTGGCAAGACTCAAAGAGCACAAAGGCTATGATGCTTTTGTTTGTGTCTTGATCAGCCGAGGAGACCACCAGGGCATCTCCTGCACAGACCGTGGGATTCCTCGGTTCTCCCTAGAGAGGGTGAAGCACTTTTTCGTCGGAGACAGGTGTCCTCACCTCTTAGGGAAGCCAAAGCTCTTTTTTATCCAGAACTATGTTGAGGCCAGAAACTGGCAACACAATACCAGCCTGGTTGAGGCAGACGGCAATTTTTCTACTATTCCACAAGTAGCAGACGTCCTTTGGAGCCAGAGTACGCTGGATGCATCAGTTTTGGACAGATCCCCAAACGCCTCTTCCTATTACCTGACATCTCTAGCAGCCCTCTTGAGAGATCCGCACAAAAGGTAGGTGGTTGTTTTAGATCTGGGTGGGCAACTGGGGAAGGCCTGGCAACCATTTTTCAGATCTGTCACCTTCAGAATCAACTTGAAGGCATATAATAACAACAAGCACTGTGGAAACTAATGGTATCCGCTATTGAGTAAAGATGAGTTGGAAGTTAACCTTAGGGGAGGAATTTTCAGATTTGGAAAAGTGCTTTTCATAAACATGGAACTGTTCATTTGGAGTTATTTTACAAGTTTTTAGTAGATACATTCTTTTCACTCTTCCTTTTCACCCCCCTCTGCAATTTCTTTTTTTCTTTTCAGGAACCTGCCTCTGTTGGATATTCTTGTGGAGCTGAACAATAAAGTTTATGAGAGGAATAGGACTAACCCTGCTGAGCAGTATTCACTTGTGTTGAAGCACACCCTCAGAAAGAAGCTTTTCCTTTCCAGCAGCTAAACATGTAAACCTAACCTGTGATGAGTGTGATTTGAAACCGCTTGTTTTGTTAAGAAACATCTGTTTTTCGAAACTTTAGCTCAACTCAAGTTACAGACAGAGGCCTTAGGGATACAACTGATTAATATCTAGCACATTATCTTTGCTACCATGCCTTCAGATATATGTGTATGTGCATACACCCCACACGCACATCTTTCTAAGCCCTGAGAGGATGGGAGATCAAGTGTAGGCCCCGCACAGATGGGTTCATCAGACAGAAAGAGATCTTGGCTACCATCAGACCCAGGTTGTTTAAAGACATACTGCTGCTTGTTTAGATTGTGGGATCTCTGATAGAAATGCTGTTAAGGGAAAGGAATGTAGCAAAAGAGGGGCATCTTTGAGTTTTGACAACATAAACATTTGATTTTGAAGTCTTGCTGTTCACAGACTTCAAAGGTCTAAGTGCCAGACTTCTCCAAGCTGGTGTCTTATTATTACAGCACCCATCATTCAAGTAGCCACAGTGGCTGGAGTGTTGCAATGCAGCATTTTGGAAGGGCATTAGCTATGGAAAAAGCTGGTCTGGATTCTTAATATACCAGTTGCTGAATTTTATCCCTGGGTTCAAATTGTTTTAGTGAGAAATTACACAGAGAGAAAATACACTCTTTCTTATATCCCTTACATTCACAGCTTCCTTCTGAACAATCACATAGCACACACAAACATAGCACAGGTTTGGGCAAACTTCAGCCCTTTGGATGTTTTGGTCAGCAACTCCCATAATTCCTAACAGCCTACTGGCTGTTAGGTATTGTGGGAGTTGAAGTCCAAAACACCTGGAGAGCTGAAGTTTGCCCATACCTGGCATAGCATCAAGACACCACTATTCCCATAAGGTCTATGTTGCCATGGGTTCATGACAGTCCAGATAAGCTTACTTGGGAATTTAGGCACATAGCAAGGAATAGCTATACGTTTTTTTGGGATGAAAATAACCACTTAATAGCTTGGAAAATATAAAAGATGGGACTTGTTTTACTGCTGGTGATTGCTCTTGTGGTAATTAAATATACCTTATGGAGAGTACTATTTATTTATGCTTCTCATTTGACATAACAAATACTATATATATTTACTTATGGGTATAACTAATGTATCAAAGGTACTTTAACAAGCCTTTTGGTTATTTGTATGTACTGTTTCATTTTTGTTTGGCATTTCCTTCTAGCTCTCAAGCAGGTAAATGCCCAGGTTATGAGTTTTCTGTTAAAGCACTAACCAAATCTTGTTCTTTTACAGATTTCTAAACTAATTCCACTTTTATTCAGTGCTGTATCACCTTTCTTTTGGAATACAAAAATTAAAAGTAATACTTATCTTTTAAAATAAGCAGTGACGTAGCTGCAACATGTGATAACAACTCTAAAAATGAAATCGATGCCATAATGTTATGTTTCAAAAGGCTACAGAACGATACAGTGACTACATTCACATACAACAATAAGACGGATTCCCATTTTATTCTGAATTATGTGCTTGCTCATGTGCAAAGCCTGCTTGCATTCACTCAGCCACTCCAAATATGTTTGCTTCTATATTGTTTATTTATCTTTTTTTTAAATGCACTGAAAACTCAAGAAGGCATTGTTACAGCCTGACCCTATGGAGATTTAGGGTTCTTTCAGAGTGCAGTTATTTCAGTGGGATTTGGTACCTAAACTCTGCATAATTAATGACTTGTAGTCTGAGTCACCCGTTAGCTACAGAGCGTGAAGTGGGGATTTTTAAGCACGACAGCTCCCGGACTTACTCAAGAAGCAAAACTGGAAATAGTAATTCAGAAAAATAATTTACAGGCTAACTTAACAGTAGGCAGCTAGGTGGTACATGGGCGAATTTGGCTTGCATTGTGCAAGATCATTGCTTCACTTGCAGCCATGCTTGTTCACATAGATGAGCCGCAGATTGTCTAGATGGCCTGCATCATGTGCGCCACTGTTTTTTTTTCTTTTTTAGATACAGCTGTTTTCATAAAACTTAATTAGTTCTTTGGTGTTTATTTTAAAAAGTTTGTTCTTAGTGTTTAACCAAATGGTGGGTCATTGCGAACACAGAAGAATGTGATAGATGTCTCTCACAACTGCCTTGCCCCATCTCCTACTTCTCCAACTTTCTTGCTGCAGTTATTAATTTCACAGCTTGCTTTGCTACAGTGTTGATGTTTTGATCAGAAGTGTATGACAGAAGCCCCTTAATATTAGTACGGGCAGCCTTCCACATTTGCTGGAGTTAGGGGCACAGAAACCCCATGAAAGTGAGAACCTAGAACAGAGTCTTCCAAGCATCTCATGTTTGTGATACCCTGTTTTTCTACATGTATCATTTTTAACACAGTAATTCAGTTTTGCTAGCAAACTGGAAGTTAATCAACCCTTTATAAGAGATATGATTTATTTCATTTATATTTTTTTAAATGTCATTTATTGTTATTTCACAAACGCAGGCATTTCACATTATGTTCATGTGACACACAAACAAACTGATAAACACTTTGGAAAGCTCTAACCTAGAGATTCACAGAGAGATAATTTTAATCAAATCCACAAATAATCAAAAGTTTTATCTACAAATGTAGAGGGCCAACAACAGTACAGTGCTTTTACAATAACAACAATAACCAAACTGCTTTAATCATGTAATTATGATGTCTAGGAATATATATAGTTATATACACACACCTTTAAAAATATATCTTTTTCTCTCTCTGATTTTGTTTGTCATAGCCTTTGGTATCTTCCAGATTTCCTCACTCTTTTTTATTTGTTTAGCTGACAGTCATGTATAGAATTAAGAACTGTAAACATATCTGATACTCATAAGATCAAATTGTAAGGCTACAGTCTTACAGACACATAAAAGAAATGGGTTTTTGCAATTGAATGATATTAAAAGCCGGATTTCTTTTTGTTATCAGATCCTTCTCCTAACTTGTACACATGTAAATCAGGGTGGTGAACCTTTGATCCCACCTTAGTCTTTAGTAAACTTTGGCCATCCAGGTGTTTTGGACTTTTAACTCCCAGAAATCCCAGCCAGCTTACCAACTACTAGGAATTGTGGGAACTGAAGTCCAAAACATCTGAATGGCCAAAGTTTGCCCATGCCTGCCCTATCTCCACCTTATCTAGCATGCTCCAAGGATATAGAGCATCCAAGATTCTCCGATTTGGATTTAAAGAGAAATGTGGCCATCTACATGTACATAATATACTACTTATCTTTGCTTTTCAAAGTAGAAGAGGCCTAACCTGCCACAGAACCCAGATTATCAAAGAAGATGGCCTGGGCAATCATGGTTCTAAAGTGCTTACAAAACTAAAGTTCTGGTGGTGAAAAGTAGGTGGCGCTGGTGCGTTGCTTCTACAGTGTTGCTAAAGTTCTGGTGGTGAACATTTCAGAACTCTTAACAAAACTTTCAAAACATTATTATTTCATTATTAGTTATTTTTAAGACAGAACCAATTAGGAACTGCCATATATAATGAAATTTTGAAAGTTTTGTTAGAGTTCTTAAATGGTCACCACCAGAACTTTAGCAACACTCAGAGATGGCCCAAGGTAATTTTAAATGGTAGGCAACCCCCCCCCCCCAATCCTGGAGCAGGCGTGGAGGCGGAGTTACCAGCTGGTGCGGAGGCGGAGTTTCCAGCACGCGTGGAGTTGGAGGCTCCATGCATGCTGGAAACTCCTCCTCCACACCTGCTGGAAACAGAGCATGGGATACAGACGGGCGGATTAACGCACTCAGCGGAGTAGGTGCCCATTGAGAGTGCCAGATCCGCAGGGGCGCACCGCCACTGGCTGGAAACTTCACCTCCGCACCTGCCGGAAACACAGCAGACACGGAGGCGGAGTTTCCAGCAGGCATGGAGGCGGAGTTTCCAGCCGGCGGTGGTGCGCCCCTGTGGATCTGGCTCTCTCAGCGGGTGCCTACTCTGCCGAGTGCGTTAAGCCATCCCTGGCAACACTGTAGAACAGACCTGGGCATTCCACGGCCCGCCGGCCGATTCTGACCGGCCCGTGTAAGGGCCTCGGCAAGCAGGCAAGCAGAGCGGCCAACGGAGTGGGAGGGGGGGAAAGAGGAGGAGGCCAGGAGCAAGCGCCGCCACAGAGCATGCCTTTGCTCTCCTCCCTTCCCTTCTGCCTCGCACGCTCCCCCCTACCTTGTGCTCCCCCCTCCCTTCTCTTCTGCCTCGCGCTCTTTCCCCCCTCCTCTTCTGCCTCTTCCATTGCTTCCAGGCGAGGGGTAGGGCCTGGCAAGTGGCTTTGAGGCAGGGAAGAGGCTGCACTGCGAGGCGGAAGCCCTGGAGCGCTTCCTTAATGTAAGTGAACTATACATCCCAGCAACTCCAACTCCCAAATGTCTATTTTTCCCAAATTTCCCCAGTGTTCACATTTGGGCATATTGAGGATTCGTGCCACGTTTGGTCCAGATCCATCATTTGAGTCCACAGTGCTCTCTGGATGTAGGTGAACTACAACTTCCAAACTCAAGGTGAATGCCCAGCAAGCCCTTTCAGTACTTTCTGTTGGTCTCATGAGAGTTCATAAGAGTTCAGTGTGCCAAGTTTGGTTCAATTCCATTATTGCTGGATTTCAGGATGCTCTTTGATTGTGGGTTAACTATAAATTCCAGCAACTACAATTCCCAATTGTCAAGCTCTATTTTCCCCAAACTCCACCAGAGTTCACATTTGGGCATATTCAGTATTTGTGCCAAGTTTGGTCCTAATCCAACATTGTTTGAAATGTGCTTTGAAGTGAATGTGACTGAAAATGATCATTAATATAATGAATCACAAATGATACAAATGTTCACATTTTGTTAACCATTGTTTTGTAAAATTTTAGTGAATAAATCTCATTATTCCTATGACAACCGTTCTTTTTCATTGCTCATAACATATACTCTTATCAGTCTTATTAATATATCAAAAACGCAATGTAGTGCCTTTTATATTATTACTACCGGTAGCTTGGGGACCCGGCGGTGCTCGGGTCATTTGAGAAGTGCAGCAGGATGTAGAGTGGGTCATGGGGGCTCTGTGTGCCAAGTTTGGTCTTGATCCATCATTATTGGGAGTTGCAGTGGTATCATGAAATTACTGAAGGTAGTGCAAGTCCCATCATCTCTGTTCCCCCAAGTGTAGTAGGATGTAGATTGGGTCATGGGGGCTCTGTGAGCTAAGTTTGGTCTGTATTGGTGAATGGATGAGGGATGCATTGTTTTTGGGAAGTGAGTGAAGGTACTTCAAGTCCCATCATCCGTGGTCCGTCTCACAGAAAACTGCACCAGGCTGTAGAGTGGGTCATGAGGGCTCTGTGTGCCAGATTTGGTGTTGATCAGTCATTGGATTAGGTTTGTAGCAGGCTTGGAAAGTGAGGGAAGGTACTGCAAGTCCCATCATCCATGTTCTGTCCCCCTCCAAACTTCAGTAGGATGTAGAGTGGGTCACTGGGGCTCTGTGTGCCAAGTGTGGACTTTCCCGGTGTTTGTTGGGGGCCGCAGTTGTATGTGGGAACAGAGGGGTGTGAAAATACTACAAATCCCATCATCCATTGTCAGTCCTCCCCCAAACCTCCCCAGGACGTGAAGGCAGTCATGGGGGTTCTGTGTGCCAAGTTTGGTCTCAATCAGTAATTGGATGAGGGTTGCAGCAGACTTGGGAAGTGAGTAGAGGTACTTCAAGTCCCATCATCCATGGTCCACCCTCCTCCAAACTGCACCAGGATGTAGAGTGGGTCATGAGGGCTCTGTGTGGCAAGTTTGGTGTTGATCAGTCATAGGATTAGGTTTGTAGCAGTCTTGGAAAGTGAGGGAAGGTACTGCAAGACCCATCATCCATGTTCTGTCCCCCTCCAAACTTCAGTAGGATGTAGAGTGGGTCACTGGGGCTCTGTGTTGCAAGTGTGGTCTTTATCGGTGTTTGTTGGGGGCCGCAGTGGTCTGTGGGAACAGAGGGGTGTGAAAATATTACAAATTCCATCATCCATTGTCAGTCCTCCCCCGAACCTCACCAGGACGTGAAGGCAGTCAAGGGGGTTATGTGTGCCAAGTTTGGTCTCAATCAGTAATTGGATGAGGGTCGCAGCAGACTTGGGAAGTGAGTAGAGGTACTTCAAGTCCCATCATCCATGGTCCACCCTCCTCCAAACTGCACCAGGATGTAGAGTGGGTCATGAGGGCTCTGTGTGGCAAGTTTGGTGTTGATCAGTCATAGGATTAGGTTTGTAGCAGTCTTGGAAAGTGAGGGAAGGTACTGCAAGACCCATCATCCATGTTCTGTCCCCCTCCAAACTTCAGTAGGATGTGGAGTGGGTCACTGGGGCTCTGTGTGCCAGGTGTGGTCTTTATCAGTGTTTGTTGGGGGCCACAGTGGTCTGTGGAACAGAGGGGTGTGAAAGTACTACAAATCCCATCATCCATTGTCAGTCCCCCCAAACCTCACCAGGACGTGAAGGCAGTCATGGGGGTTGTGTATGGCAAGTTTGGTCTCGATCAGTGATTGGATGAGGGTTGCAGCGGACTTGGGAAGTGAGTAGAGGCACTTCAAGTCCCATCATCCATGGTCCACCCTCCTCCGAACTGCACCAGGACGTAGAGTGGGTCATGGGGGCTGTGTGTGCTGAGTGTGGTCTGTATTGGTCCTTTTTGGTGGCCTCAGTGGTCTGTGGGAACCAAAGTGTTGGAAAGTACTACAAATCCCATAATCCGTGGGTCATGTCCCCTGACCCGCCAGGACGTAAAGGGGTTAGGGGTGTTATGTGTACCAAGTTTGGTGCAGGTCCATCACCCGCGCTGGTCGCTGTGGCCTGTGAAAGTGGTTGCCACATATCCGCACTGGCCTGTGAAAGTGGCTGCCACATATCCGCCCTTCCGCACTCCGCATACACACATACATTCCGTTTTATAAAGGGATACAGATACACAGAAGATTAAAGAGATTCAATTGATATTATGTAGAATAGGTGCAGCCCTCCATAATATTTTTTGGTTCTCATGTGGCCCCATGGAAAAAAATAATTGCCCACCCCTGCTGTAGAAGCAAAGCACCAGCGCCACCTAGATTTCATCACCAGAACTTTAGTTTTGTAAGTACTTTAGAACCATGATTGCCGATC
Organism: Anolis apletophallus; assembly: GCA_030556195.1. Taxonomy (NCBI): domain Eukaryota; kingdom Metazoa; phylum Chordata; class Lepidosauria; order Squamata; family Anolidae; genus Anolis; species Anolis apletophallus. The sequence continues at coordinate 178,103,975 of JARBWK010000002.1, forward strand.
TACTTTGAACTTGATTGAGTCTACACTGCCATATAATAATCCAGTTCAAAACAGATAATATGGATTTTACATGGCAGTATTGAAGGGGACTAACTTGCCACAGAACCCAGATTTTCAAAGATGATCCACATGATTGGTTTTGAACTGGATTATATGAGTACACTGCCATATAATCCAGTTCAAACCAGATAACCTGGATTTTACATGGCAGTGTAGAGGGGGCCTAACCTGCCACAGAACCCAGATGATCAAAGCAGTTCATTTCACATGATCTGCTTTGAACTGGATTATATGAGTCTACACTGCCATATAATAATCCAGTTCAAAACAGATAATCTGGATTTTACATGGCAGTGTAGAGGGGGCCTAACCTGTCACAGAACCCAGATGATCAAAGCAGATAATTTCACATGATCTACTTTGAACTGGATTATAGGAGTCTACACTGTCATATAATCCGGTTCAAACCAATAACCTGGATTTTACATGGCAGTGAAGAGGGGGGCCTAACCTGCCACAGAACCCAGATGATCAAAGCAGATCATTTCACATGATCTACTTTGAACTGGATTATATGAGTCTACACTGCCATATAATAATCCAGTTCAAAACAGATAATCTGGATTTTACATGGCAGTGTAGAGGGGGCCTAACCTGTCACAGAACCCAGATGATCAAAGCAGATAATTTCACATGATCTACTTTGAACTGGATTATAGGAGTCTACACTGCCATGTAATCCGGTTCAAACCAATAACCTGGATTTTACATGGCAGTGAAGAGGGGGGCCTAACCTGCCACAGAACCCAGATGATCAAAGCAGATCATTTCACATGATCTACTTTGAACTGGATTATATGAGTCTACACTGTCATATAATCCGGTTCAAACCAGATAACCTTGATTTTGAGTCTACACTGCCATATAATCAGTTCAAAAAAGATAATACGGATTTTACATGGCAGTATAGAAGGGGACTAACTTGCCACAGAACCCAGATTTTCAAAGATGATCAACATGATCAGTTTTGAACTGGATTATATGAGTCTACACTGCCATATAATCCAGTTCAAACTGGATAACCTGGATTTTACATGGCACTGTAGAGGAGGCCTAACCTGCCGTAGGACCCAGATGATCAAAGCAGATAATTTCACATGATCTGATTTGAACTGGATTATATGAGTCTACACTACTGTAAAATAATCCAGTTCAAACCAGACAATCTGGATTTTACATGGCAGTGTAGAAGAGGCCTAACCTGCCATATAATCCAAATGATCCAATGAGATAATCCACAAGATCTGCTTTGAACTGAATTATATGAGTCTACACTGCCAGCTAATCCAGTTCAAAGCAAATAATCTGGCGGTGTAGCAGGGACCTTGGATTCCCAAACCTATTTTCCCGCCTTTTTACAGCTGCTCAGCCTTTACTAGGAGGAGCTTCTCTGTCTCTCTCCCCCCCCCCCCCCGGAAAGTGCTGGGCGGGGCTTTGCATCAGACCAGGAAATTCAAAAAAAAGTCATTGCAGGAGTCGGAAGTGGCCGAGCAAGAAGGAGATCTGGATCCTTTCCCTCTTGGATTTCCCTCCTCCCATCAGGTTGGCTTCCCTTCCCCTTCCTTTCTTTTAGCCGTCGGAGGTGGGCTCCTTTCGGGTGGGATCCCATGGCCTTGAGCCAGGGCAAAGGCGAAAGGCTGCTCTGCCTGTCTACCTTCCTGCTCTAGCCCTTAGGCGTGTCTCCTGAAAGTTTGGCTCCATTCTCTGGCATCACCAAGCCTCCAGGACCCCCAAAGGGCAGCCCAAGTGGAGTCAAACTACATCCACTCTGCTGTGTAGATAGTTACAGGTCGTTTTCAGAGAAAGGGGGCTCCCCCTGCCACTTCCAGGAAACCATTTGCTCAAAGCGAAAGTAACTCCAAAACTTCCCTTCCAGGCAGGTCTTCTCCCCCAGGGTCTCATCCCAGGCTTGAACTGGAGTATATATATGAATATAATCTGAGATAAACAGAAAACCTGGGGTCATATCCTGGGATAGAAGGCCCTGCCTGGAAGGGCCCCAAGTTGTAAGGATCTGGAAGGGTACTGTCGCAGAAACTTTTGCTACAGTATGTCACAATTATTATTATTTTTTTAAAAAAAGATATCTGTTCCTGGTTTGAAAGTGTCCTTTTTTGTTTCATTGTGTGATATTAGCTACTGTGAAACTAGTTGCTCTCCTCCAGAAACTTTGTTTTTGTGGCTGCCACAAACTAGGCTGAATTGGTTGAGGCTGGATTGTAAAACTAAGAGTGAAATGTGCTGCAGGGTGTCCTGCAAAAGCATGGTTTTGGCACTTTAATCTACTTTTCCCATGTTGTCATGATAGAACCAATTAGGAAATGACATTTATAAACCCAGGAACAAAAATTGTGTCACATATTATTGTGGAGATTCAAAGCAGCTCACCATTAAAAATATTACAATACAACTTAAAATATACTGCATTATTATTATTATTATTATTATTATTATATTAGAACCAATTAGGAAATGATATTTATAACCCAGGAACAAAAATTGTGTCACATATTATTGTGGTGATTCAAAGCAGTTCACCATTAAAAACATTACAACACAACTTAAAATATACAGCATTATTATTATGTATTCGTAGTATTTTTATTTATTTATTATTCCAATTTCTATACCGCCCCTCCCCGAAGGCTGGGAGCGGTTTACAATATCCAAACCCATACACAACAGTAAACAATACATCTTGCTCAACAGCTGGGAGTTATAATTCACCTGCAATCAAAGAGCACTCTGAACTCCACCAATGATGGAATGGAATCAAACCTACCGCATTATTATTATTATTATTATTATTATTATTATTATTATATAGAACCAATCAAACCTCCCACACAGAACTCCCATAACCAAGAGAAAATACTATAAGAGTTTAGTGGGTATTGACCTTGAGTTTTGGAGTTGTAGTTCACCTATATCCAGAGAGGACTGTGGACTCAAACAATATTGGATCAGGACCAAACTTGGCATGAATATATGCCCAAATGTGAACACAGATGGAGTTTGGGGAAAATAGACCTTGGCATTTGGGAGTTACAGTTTCTGGGATTTATAGTTCACACACAAACAAAGAGCATCCTGAACTCTTGCAACAATGGAATTGAACCAAACTTGGCATATTGAACTCTCATTACCAACAGAAAGTACTGAAAGGGTTTGCTTGCGAATTGACCTTGAGTTTGGAAGTTGTAGTTCACCTACACCCAGAGAGCACTGTGGACTCAATGTTATGTTGTGTTGTTGTTTGTTTTCTATCCAGAATCACAATGTTGGAAGGAGGCTCACCACTTTAAGGTCCCTAAAACAGGCATGGGAAAACTTCAGCCCTCTTGGTGTTTTGGACTTCAACTCCCACCATTCCTAACAGCCTGAGGCCCTTTCCTGCTTAAGTGGCTGAGGGGGGAGGAGGAAAGGGCCTGAGGCTGCTAGGAATGGTGGGAGTTGGAGTCCAAAACACCTGGAAGGTCCAAGTTTGCCCATGCCAGCTTTTGACAGAGACCTCTTCCTCCCCCTTCCCCTTCACGCGCTTTCTTCCCCCTCCTGCCGAACACTTACTTTTTCTTCTCCACTCGGGCTCCCTTCTTCCCAGCCTCACTCTGCTCGCTTTGCCTTGCTTTGCTCACGCTGCTACGTGTTCAGGAGGGGAGGGGGGAGGGAGGAAGACGTGCGGCGAGTCTGTGCAGTAGCACCCGCACAGGTCACATCTTCCTCCCTCTCCCCTCCCCTCCTGAACACGCTCACGCTGCCCCCTCAGATCAAAATGGCGGCAGAAGCAGCAGAGCGAGGCTGGGAAGAAGGGAGCCCGAGTGGAGAAGAAAAAGTGTTCAGCAGGAGGGGGAAGAAAGGGTACTGGAGGTTCCAATTTCCCACGGCATACCTGATGATCGCCGTGGCACACAGGTTGGGAAACACTGCATTAGGGACTTCGAGGAGGTTTTGATCTTCTGACCGTAGTGATCTCTGGGGAGCATAGGGGGTAAGGTGGGCCCTCAGGTACACCGGCCCTAGACCATACAAGGCCTTTAATATATTATTATATAACAATATTATTTTTATATATTACATTATGAGAATTATATTGTATTACATTTCAATTTATATTATTATAATATTACAATGTTACTATATTGGTAGTGGTATATATAGTAGTATATATAATATAGTATATATATAAAATATAGTAGTACATATAATATAGTATATATATATATATATGTTTTACTATACAGTGTTGTACTGTTAATATTGTATATTATACTGTATTATATTATAAATCTATATAAATAAAATGTAATGTTCATTTGTGGGATTAACATAACTCAAAAACCACTGGACGAATTGACACCAAATTTGGACACAATAACACCTATCAAGTCAATGAGTGACTATCACTCATAAAAACACCGAAAAACACAGCAGAAGAGACTTTAAAAGCCAATTTTTTTAAAAATACATTATAATGTATGCACATAACTACATAAATACACATATACAGAAATATATACACATGCAAAACACATATACACAGACTGGGCCACAGCAACGCATGGCAGGGGACAGCTAGTCGTATATAAAATATATAGTATATGAATATATAATACTAATGTTATACTAGAAAGAACTGCAACTTGGAAACAACATCACACAAGGAGACCTTCTGCTGTGCTTTCTGTAACCAAACTTGCCTATCTCAGATTGGCCTTTTTAGTCATCAATGTGCTTGTAAAAAGCGTGGGATGAGTCCTTCCTAAGCATCTTCATTTGTGAAGTAAAGCTGAGAGAGTATTTTATATTATTATATTATATTATATTGCAAAATTATTAGTATATACAATATAATAGGTGCCCCCGGTGGCACAACAGATTAAACTGCTGAACTTGCTGACCGAAATGTCAGTGGTTTGAATCTGGGGAGTGGGGTGAACTCCTGCTGTTAGGCCTAGCTACTGCCAACCTAGAAGTTCCAAAACATGCAAATGTGAGTAGATCAATAGGTACTGCTTCTGTGGGAAGGTAACGGCACTCCATACAGTCATGCTGGCCACATGACCTTGGAGGTGTCTAGGGACTTAATGTCAAGGGGAAACCTTTACCTTTATACAATATATTAGTATTATTACATCACAATGTTATTATTTCTATATATTCTTATATTGTATTAAATTACAATATTATTAATATTATATGTATATCTAATATCTATATACATAAAATGTAATATTCATTTGTAATATTTGTTTGTGGGATTAACATAACTAAATAACCACTGGACGAATTTTCACCAAATTTGGACACATTACACCTATCAGGCCAACAAGTGACCACACTGAAAAACACAGTGGAGGGGACTTAAAAAGCCAAACAACAAAACAAACGAACAAAAACAACACATGCACAAACCACGCACACACACATATATGCAAACACACATATATACAAATGTTAGCATTAGCATTAGGCGATCCCTCGTTGACCGATAAGATTGTCTTCCAAGTTTGGTGTGCTGGCGGTGGGTCCATAAGGTGATTTTGGAGCCCTATTCTTGATCTGCATCTTCTCCCACAGTGTGAGGGCATTGGTTTCCAGGTGGAAGGCGGTCCCGGTTGGGGTTGGCTTGACGTGCCTTCCTCTTGGCACGTTTCTTTCTTTCGCCCTCCATTTGTGCCTCTTCAAATTCTATAGCACTACTGGTCACAGCTCACCTCCAGCTGGAGCGCTCAAGGGCCAGGGCTTCCCAGTTCTCGGTGTCTATGCCAGAGTTTTTTAGGTTGGCTTTCAGCTCATCTTTAAATTTCTTTTAATGTCCTCCCAACATTCCATTTTCTGTTCTTGAGTTCGGAGTAGAGCAACTGCTTTGGGAGACAGTGGTTGGGCATCCACACAACATGGCCAGTCCAGCGGAGTTGATGGTGGAGGAGCATTGCTTCAGTGCTGGTGGTCTTTGCTTCTTCCAGCACACTGACATTTGTCCGCCTGTCTTCCCAAGAGATTTGCAGGATTTTTCGGAGGCAGCACTGATGGAATCGTTCCAGGAGTTGCATGTGACGTCTTTAGACAGTCCATGTCTCGCAGGCGTATAGCAGGGTTGGGAGGACAATCTGTTATATAAATGGGTTCACGTCATGTGATGTATACCTCAAACAAAGAAACCTTACAACGCAGAAAAACAATACTTGCCAACAGAAATAGGCCTCAAGCAAGGTACGTTTGTAGCAAAGAAACTTTCCCCCCCAAAACCTAAAAGGCCCCCAAAACAACGAGTAAAAATAAAACTACATTTACCAGCATCCTCCGGGGCAGCCAAAGACTCATCCAGCCTCTACATTCTGAACAACATGATTGGCTGCCAATAAGGGTGGATTTGCATAACTGCTGCACTGGCCAGCCAACATGAAAATTCCGATCCATAATAAACTGCAAAAAAAATAAATAAGGAAAAGGCCTGAGCCAATCCCCAACACAAACACCCAAATCACTTCCAACTGAAAATTTACACCCCAAAAAATCACAGACCACGCCCAAAATTGACAGTAAGGCTTCATTAACTTGATTTCCCTAACTAGCCCTCACTTACTGGGAAGCTGTTTACGCTCTAAATTGACAGTAAGGCTTCATTAACATGATTTCCCTAACTAGGCCTCACTTACTGGGAAGCTGTTTACGCTCTGAATTGACAGTAAGGCTTCATTAACTTGATTCTCCCGACTAGGCCTCAGCTCATTGGACATTGTGTATGGCCTGAATTGACCGTAAGGCTTCATTAACTTGCTGTTCCTAACTAGGCCTCAGCTCATGGGACATTGTGTATGGCCTGAATTTACAGTAACCTACCTTGGCACACAGAGCCCCGACCATGCATGATGGGACTTGAAGTACCACCATGGAAAATGGAATTTGTAGTACTTCAAAACCCATCATTCCCCACAGACCACTGTGGCCCAGAACCAAGACCAATAAAGACCCAACTTGGCACACCATGCCCCCCATGACCCACACTCCATCCAACTGCAGTTTAGAGGAGGGCACACCGTGGATGATTGGACTTTCTCGCATCTCCTAAAAAGGGCACAGCAACGCGTGCCGGGTACAGCTAGTAGCTTTATAAACAAGCACCTTGGTGTCCCTACGCATGTCCCGATCCTCAAACACTCTGTGCTTCATTCAGTAAAATGCTGCACTCGCAGAGCTCAGGCAGTGTTGTATTTTGGTGTCAATGTTGACTTTTGTGGAGAGGTGGCTGACAAGGTAGTGGAAGTGATCAGCATTTTCTAATGTTCCACCATTAAGTTGTATTTCTGGCATTGGAGAAGGATTGGCTGGTGACTGCTGGAAGAGCACTTTGGTTTATCAATGTTCAATGACAGACCGAGCTTCTTGTATGCTTTTCTGAAGGTGTTTAGCGTGGCTTGTAGGTCTTCTTCTCAATGCACACAGACGATGTTGTCAACAGCATACTGGAGTTCTATAACAGATGTTGTAACCTTAGTTTACAAAGTGACCCATTTAAGGTGGAATCGGGTGTCAAACAGGGATGTGTTATTGCCCCAAGCTTATTTTCCATCTTCATTGCTATAATACTTAATTTTGTTGATGGGAAACTTCCCACCAGAGTGCAAATCATCTATCGGACAGATGGCAAGATATTTAATCTCTGCAGACTGAAAACTAATACGCATATACACAAATATATATACACACAAAACACATATACACAGACTGGGCCACTGCAACGTGTGGCAGGGGACAGCTAGTATTAATATGTATTATATTGTATTATATTATATTACAATAGTAGCATTATATAAAGTATGCAATATATTATTCATAGGGCCCTTCCAGACAGGCCCTTTATCCCAGGATCTGATTCCTGGTTTTCTGTTCACCCCAGATTATCTGTCAGTGCGGACTGATATAATCCAGTTTAAAGCAGGAAACCTAGGATCAGATCCTGGAATATAGAGCCTGTCTGGAAGGGCTCGCACTGTTTGTTGTGTTAATAGCCATAAGTGTAACATAATTCAGCAGGCCTTCTTTCATGGTGTGTTTTGCTCAAGCCTCCTTCAAGTCTCCTTTGTGGAGAGAAAAAGCTGGGAATAGTCAAACATAGCTAATGGTAATCATAAAGAAGTGTCCCCAGATCTCTTCACAAATGCCTTTTGAACCTAAAAAGGCTTAGGGCCCTTCCACACAGCCATATAACCCAGAATATAAAGGCAGATAATCCACAATATCTGCTTTAAACAGGGATCCACACTGCCATATACGAGGGTGGGTCAATAAGTCTGTGACTTTTTGAATGAAACACCGGTTTTTGGATAAAAAAATCATTTTATTTTTCAACGTAGTCTCCTTTGAGCTCTATACACTTTGTCCAATGTTTCTCCAATTTTTTAATCCCTTCCAAAAATAAGATTTGTTGAGGTCATCAAAATAGGTATTGGTTTGTGAGATGATTCCATTGTTGGAGTCAAATCTCTTTCCGCCGATCCATTTCTTCATGTTTGGAAACAAGAAATAGTCACTTGGGGCTAAATCTGGAGAATAGGGCAGATGAGGGAGCAATTCGTATCCCAATTCATGGATTGTTGCCATGGAAACTGCACAGGTCGGGGTTTTTTCAAATCCTAATTAAATCGACTCAATAAGTTGGCATAATGGAGGCTTTTGGAGGTTATTTCCCATTGGTTTGAGATTATTGTAGGCCCGAACGCTTCCAGGCACCATCTTGGAAGAAACATTGCCTATGAGGGACAAGGTTGGCCCTTTTAAGATGGCACCTCCCTGCCCTCTTCAGTCTCCAGGGGCAATGCCATGTTTAAAAACTTAGTATTGAGCAAAGGAGGTCTAATTACTCAAGGGAAGAGAGCATCTGAGTACAGTGTTCCCTCACTTATGGCTGGGGTTACATTTCAGGATCTCCCGCAATAAGTGAAAAACTGCGAAGTAGAGACGCTCTATTTATTATTTACTAGCTTGGGGACCCGGTGGTGCCTGGGTAATTTGAGAAAGGCATTGTGGGCCAAGGTTGGTCTTTATCTGTTATTTATGTGGCTCGCAGTGCTCTCAGGAAGTTAGTGAAGGTACTGCAAATCCCATAGTGCATGGTCCATCCACCTCCAAACACCACCAGGATGTAGGGTGGGTCATGGAGGGTCTGTCTGCCAAGTTTGGCCGTGATCCATCATTATTGGGAGAAGCAGTGGTATCATGAACTTACTGAAGGTACTGCAAGTCCCATCATCTGTTGTCTGTCCTCCTGTCAACTGGATGTAGAGAGGTCATGGGGGCTCTTCGTAGCAAGTTTGGTCTTTATTGGTCATTGGAGAAGGGTCGCATTGTTTTCAGGGAGTGAGTGAAGGTACTGGAAGTCCCATCATCCATGGTCCACCCTCCTCCAAACTGCAGCAGGATGTAGAGTGGGTCATGGGGGCTCTTTGTGCCAATTGTGGTCTTGATCAATCATTGGATGAGGGTTGCAGCAGTCTCAGGAAGTTGTAGAGGTACTTCAAGTCCCATCATCCGTGGTCCGTTCTACTCCAAACAGCACCAGGATGTAGAGTGGGTCATGGGGGCTCTTTGTGCCAAATTTGTCATTGGAGTAGGTTCGTAGCAGTCTCAGAAAGTGAGCGAAGGTACTCCAAGTCCCATCATCCGTGGTCCATCCTCTTGCTAACAGCACCAGGATGTAGAGTGGGTCATGGGGGCTCTGTGTGCCAAGTTTGGTCCCGATCAGTCATTGGATGAGGGTTGCAGCCGTCTCAGGAAGTGTGTAGAGGTACTTCCAAGTCCCATCATCCATGGTCTGCTGTACTCCCAACAGCACCAGGATGCAAAGTGGGTCATGGGGGTTCTGTGTGCCAAGTGTGGTCTGTATTGATCATTGGATGAGGGTCGCATTGTTTCAGGAAATGAGTGAAGGTACTGCAAGTCTCATCTGTGGTATGTCCTCCTCACAACTGCACCAGGATGTAGAGTGTGTCATGGGGGCTCTGTGTGCCATGTTTGGTCTGCATTGGTCATTGGATGAGGGTCGCATTGTTTTCAGGAAGTGAGTGAAGGTACTGCAAGTCCCATCATCCGTGGTATGCCCTTCTCCAAGCTTCAGTAAGTAGGATGCAGTGAGTCATGGGTACTCTGTGTGCCAAGTTTGTAGAGGCTGGCCAATCTGAAGCCATAGTGGGAGCCATTCCTGACAGCCTGAGGGCCTTTTCTCTTCCCTCTCTGCCTCCTAAGAGTGTCAGAATGTTGGAGGTGGCTGGCCAATCAAGAGTCCGTATGCAAATTCTCCCTCAGTGACAACCAATCCCCTCTCTGCCTCCTTGGAGTGGTGGAATGTTGGTGGTTGGCCAATCAGAGGTGTTATGCAATTAATCCCACAGTGGCAACCAATTGAAACGCTGCCACATATTCCTACGCACCTCCCGTCCTCCGCAAACACTGACTTTTATTATAGATAGATAGATAGATAGATAGACGTGAATGTGCATTTATACATTGTTATTTATAAAGTACATTTTCTTATTTAAAAACACATTTTAACAGATTAATAGCATTTCAATGGGAAAATTCACTTTGAGATAAGAGCGATTTGAGTTAAGAGCTTGGTCGTGGTCACCTAGTGGTTTTTCATGGCCGGATGGGGACTTAAACCCTGCTTCTAGTCCAACCCTCAAAACATTATAACAGGCAGACTCAGGGCAGGATGGCTAGCAGCAACCACAACAACAAAATTCCTGTGCTTCAGTGATTTTTCCCCTCTTTCTGTTTCTAGGAATCTTAGCTCCTAAGAATATCACCCACCATGGACGACGACGACAGTATAAACTTTCGCCAGACGCTTCTGGCAATTGATGAGAACCTTGGGAAGGAGGATGTGGATGCTATGAAATTTCTTTGCAGTGACTTTATCTCCACAAAGCATCTAGAAGGAGTGGAAACAGCACACGATATTTTCCAACTGCTCATAAATAGGAACTTTTTAAGTAAGGAGGACACTTTCATTGTAGCAGAACTTCTCTACAGGATAAAGTGTAACTTCCTGCTCCAGAAAATTGGGTACACACAAAATAAAGTTGAAAACAACCTGTTTGATATAAGGAATGTCTCTGCATATCGGTGAGTCGTCTGGGCCTGGTAATTCCTCTTGTTTACACAGCAATGAACACATACTCTGCATTTTGATTAATTTTTTTTGCTATTTTATTCAGTTGGGAAATCATTTTCATGTTTTGATGTATAGCTCCCATTAGAGTGAGTTGGTGTGACTAATGATAAAAGGCTGTGGGAGATGTAGTTCAAACCATCTGGGAGCACAAAGGCTGCCCACCTCTGACTAGAGAGAAAATTGGACCCTGAATTTGAATAAGTTACATCAGAGTTTCTGGTCCAATCCTGTGGTGATGAGTTGGGTGCCAAAAGCTTGAGATATATAGCACCGGGAATGTGGCGCAGCTGGCTGGATGTCAGCTGCATAAGATCTCTACTGAGTCATGAGTTCGAGGCCTGCCCGGGTCGAGGTGGGCTCTTGACCTATTGTGTAGACAGTTGTCGACCTTTGCAACCCGAAAGACAGTTGCATCTGTCAAGTAGGAAATTAAGGTACCACTTAGTGGGGAGGCTAAATTTGACTGATTTACGAGGCCATAAAAAATATCCAGAAAACACGCTGAGGAATGAAGGAGTGCGACAGCTCCCCCTGGTGGCCAGATGTTAAATTGCCTCTGTCTGCCTTGTGTGTTTGTGTGTCTAAATGTAATGTATACATTTTAATCCGCCCTGAGTCCCCTGCGGGGTGAGAAGGGCACAATATAAATGAAGTGTGTGTGTGTGTACGTGTGTATAGAGAGAGAGATTGAGAGAGAGAGAGCACTTGTACAATAATAGTGACCTCATTTTACTTGACTTTTCACACAGACAGATGCTATATGAAATATCTGAGGGATTAACTGAGGAAGATGTGAAGACATCCACGTTTCTTTTGAGGGAACACCTTCCAAAGAAGCAGTCCATTACAGTGAGTGAAGTACAACGACTTCAATTTTTTAAAAAATCCAGAATACCAGGCTGACAAAAACACCCAAGAGGTTTTGATTGTACAACAAGCCCTCCACATTTTGCTGGAGTTAAAAGTGCAGGATCTCTACAAATGTGAAAAAACGGTGAATAATAATAATAATAAACTTCTCTAGGTCCTCCACTGCAACTGGGCCATAAATCACACATGAGGATCTACAAATGTCTAAAGCACTGTTTTCCAACCAGTGTGCCGTGAGCGATCATCAGGTGTGCCGTGGGAAATTGGAACCTCCAATACCCTTTCTTCCCCCTCCTGCCGAACACTTTGTCTTCTCCACTCGGGCTCCCTTCTTCCCAGCCTCACTCTGCTCGCTTTGCTCACGCTGCCACTTCTGCCGCCATTTTGATCTGAGGGGGCAGCGTGAGCATGTTCAGAAGGGGAGGGGGGAGGGAGGAAGACATGGGGCGCGTTTGTGCAGTAGCTCCCGCATGGGTTACGTCAAAGCGAGGCAAAGCGAGCAGAGCGAGGCTGGGAAAAAGGGAGCCCGAGTGGAGAATAAAAAGTAAGTGTTTGGCAGGAGGGGGAAGAAAGGGCGCGAAGGGGAAGGGGGAGGAAGAGGTCACTGTCGAAAGCTGGCATGGGCAAACTTGGACCTTCCAGGTGTTTTGGACTCCAACTCCCACCATTCCTAGCAGCCTCAGGCCCTTTTCCTTTCCCCCCCTCAGCCATTAAGCAGGAAAGGGCCTCGGACTGTTAGGAATGGTGGGAGTTGAAGTCCAAAGCACCCAGAGGGCCAAAGTTTCCCCATGCCTGTTTTAGGGACCTTAAAGTGGTGAGCCTCCTTCCAACATTGTGATTCTGGATAGAAAACAAACAACAACACAACATAACATTGAGTCCACAGTGCTCTCTGGGTGTAGGTGAACTACAACTTCCAAACTCAAGGTCAATTCCCAAGCAAACCCTTTCAGTACTTTCTGTTGGTAATGAGAGTTCAATATGCCAAGTTTGGTTCAATTCCACTGTTGCAAGAGTTCAGGATGCTGTTTGATTGTGTGTGTTAACTATAAATCCCAGAAACTGTAACTCCCAAATGTCAAGGTCTATTTTCCCCAAACTCCATGTGTGTTCACATTTGGGCATATTGAGTATTCATGCCAAGTTTGGTCCTGCTCCAACATTGTTTGAGTCCACAGTGCTCTCTGGATATAAGTGAACTACAACTCCAAAACTCAAATGTCAACTATATTTATTACTGTGTCATTTTGGTTGGTGGTGTGCCCCAGGATTTTGTAAATGTAAAAAATGTGCCGCGGCTCAAAAAAGGTTGAAAAACACTGGTCTAGAGAAGTGTCCTCACTACAAATCACTAGGGCCCACAGCATAACTCCATGGCTGACCACAGAGTTGTACTGGAGAACATAGAGATTTCTACATAGAATATATTAATTAAAGTAGCAAATAATCTTCAGGCTAGGTTCAGGCCCATCTTCATATTTTTATTTTTGCTGTTATCCAGACACACAATGTTTCACTTTGGAGCTTGGGGAGGATTTCAGGGTGTCCCAAACTGGTTGGTAGGAGGTGGCAAAGACCAACAGAACCACGTGGTTGTTTCCAACTGGAAGTGGGCTTAGTCATGTTTGAAATTTCAATTTTGAATTTGTCACCAGTAATTTTTTTTAAGTGTAGGTGGATAATTGCAGATCAGTATGCTTGTACATCAGTCTTACAAACCAGTACAAGCACTGCGGTCAGCAGAGGAGGCCCTGCTCTCAATCCCACCCCCATCTCAAGCGCAATTGGTGGAAACGAAAGAGGGGGAGGCTTCCCTGCCTCTGGAACTCCCTCCCTAAAGAACTAAAAATGGCCCCTTTCTCCTCTCCTTTAAAAAGCTTTTAAAGTCCTTACCTGTGGAGAGGAGAAGGATTAGCGCACTTTACACACATCCTCGCCTTGGCATCGGATATGTACCTCAGCCCACTGTTGTGATATAATATATTACGCTTTTAATGTATTGTGTTTTAATTGATCTGACCCTTTGGGTTATATTATGTTCGTTTAGTTTATCCTTGGTTAATTTTGGTTGTTTATAAGTTATATTTTGTTTATTTTATTCCATGCTTCGTCTTGGTGGTTATTTGTTTGTTCTTGGCATTGAATGTTTGCCATTTTTGTTATACTTTGCAAACTGCCCTTTGGGGAGAGAGGCCAGGTTATAAATAAAGTATTATTATTATTATTACTAGTAGTCGTCGTAGTAGTACACCTCTGCATAACAAGATGGCTAAAGACAGGCAGAAATACATATATTCTCATGTTTGACAGGAAGAAAAAAATATCCCCCCCCCCCCCCCCAGTTTTTCAGCGACCTTGTGCCTCTAGTCCAGGGGTTAGGGAACCTACGGCTCGGGAGCCAGATGTTGCTCTTTTCATGATTGCATCTGGCTCTCCCTCCTTCCTTTCTCCCCTTCACCCTTTCCTTCCTCCTTCTCTCTCCTTCCTTCTCCCCTTCACCCCCTCTCCCTTCCTTCTTTCCTCCATTCTCCCTCTTCCTTCCTGTCTCTTCCTTTCTTTCTCCCCCTCACCACCTCTCCTTTCTTCTTTCCTCCATTCTCCCTCCCTCTTCCTTCCTTCCTCTTCTATTCTTTTCCCCAAGTCTTCCTTTCCTTCTCCTTCCTTTCTTTTCACTTCCCTCTCCTCTTTTTATTTTCTTCTTTTCCCTTCATTATTTTACTTTTTCCTCACTCCCTTTCCTTTCTTTTCCCCGCCCTTTCCTTTCCTCCCTTCTTATTTCCTTCTTTCTTTTCCCCTCTCTCCTGCTTTTCTTTTCTTCCTTTTCCATAGTTCGTTCTTTCTTTCTTTCTTCCTCTCCCCCTCCCTCCTTTATTTCCTCTTCCTTTCTTTCTTTCCCCTTCCTTCCTTCTTCTCTTCCTTCCCAGAGTCCTGAGCATGCCTTTCGCAGAGCCAGGTCTGAAGTGTCCCATCATTCTGCCGGGTGAATCATTCTCTCATAGTATGTACGTATATATTCACATTTAGTTGAATTCAGTCTTAAAATATATGTTACAGTATTTGGCTCTCGCTGAAATAAATTTCAAAATACGTTGCTTTTATGGCTCTCTGAGTCTAAAAGGTTCCTGACCCCTGCTCTAGTCCCTGCTAAAGTGGAGGGCCCAAAGTACGTAACTGTATTTCAAAGAGATATGAACACCAGTTCATATATCTAGCTAAACTATGTTAGGTCAAATGTATATAAAATATATATTTAAATGTTTCCTAAACGTGCCATGTATAAAAACATTTGGCCTTAGCCAGATTTAGTTCAAGTGCTGGAATTGTAATACGTGAGAGAGAGAAGACTTTACAATTACGGCGTGGTCCAAGGTGGTTCCTTATTCTAAAACAGGCGTACACAACTTGGCCTTTGCAAAGGGGTAGTATTAAAGAAAACACATCTGTGGGCCATTTCTCCTTCTTCCCAACCAGGAATGCAGGCTACAAAAGGGCCGAGTGGCCAAGGGGATGCCCAGTCCTGCCTGTAAGCCACAGGCAAACCCTTTGTGGGTCATGTGTTGTGCAGGCCTGTTCTTAAATCTTTTCGGAACACGTGTTTCAAGTTATTTATATCATAGTGAGTATTTTATTTTTTAAAAACAGCCTTTAAAAATAAATCCCACTCACCCAGCTGCTCTCAAGAAGAAGAAAGGACTGTAATAATAATAAAGCTGTCCAATGTACATAGTGTCATATGATGTAAGACTCATACAAATTGCAAAACCCTAATCTATTAACCAGTATGGATTATTAAGATATAATCTAAAAAGCCAGATGAGACTGAGCATTTGTCAAAACATATCCAGAAGCAGGCTTGGTGGATTTCCTTACAGAGAGAATACAAGAGTTTTAGAGCAAGCATGAAGGAAATGCACATCCCGCCAGTCTAATGATGGTTTAGAGAACTAGGACTCCGATGCCCATTATTTTATCACTTTTGCCATCCGAAGCACAGAGAAATCACATCAGGGCTTTGGGCTGTTGATAAATGTTTCCAAAAATAAGGGGAAGATCAGGTGACTCAGATACGGATGGAGATGTAAGCAAAGACATTCCCCTTACATTTACTTTCTCTCTTAGTCTAGTCTGGAATTGCTGACTTCCCTAGAGAAACAAGACCTTTTGGCAGAAGATAAACTGGAAATGTTGGAAAAAATCTGTGACAAAGTGTCACCTGAACTCCGGAATAAAGTGGACAGATTCAAAGAAAGATCAGGTATTTAATTCTGAGTACAACACTTTGCACCATGTTCATTGGAGTGGAAATAGCTCTTAAAGCACTTGTTCCCTGTCGTGGTCCCTGTGAATACGTGCATATGGTAATTCCTGCGCCTGTGCAGACAGTTTGGAATCTTCTAGAAAACTTATTAGACACTTTAAATGGTAGCCCCGCCCACTCCCCTTGAGAGTATATATAGCCAGTGGGAGGGGCTGCCACCTCAGATCCCTTCATTCGCCACGTTGCGACAGCTAGGAATCTTTCTCTTTTTGACTAGCGTTAATTTTACTTTACTTTAAATTTGTTTTTCTTTATATTTATTATTTTTATTTATTTATATTTTAATTTCTACTTTTTGTCTTGTCACAGTTGTGGCATATTGACCACCACTTACCGACATCAGAACTTGGGATCCTTCGTGGCTTCTCTTCTTTGAGTCGGACTGCCTTTGAGGGCAAGTGTCATTGACTCAAACTTGTTAATTAGACGGGGGGGGGGGGGTATCCCACAAACAAGCCCGGGCTTAAAGCAGCCCCTTGAAATGGGCCTTTTTTGCCTTCGATCAAAAGCTGAGGTCCCCTGCTTTAAAGAAATGGTGGCTATGTGTAACTTCTATTTACTATAAGGACATGCTGACTCATTTGGCTATAAAGTTGCTGAAGAGAGTTAAGTTTTATACTAAGAGGAGTGACATCTACCCTGTCTCTTGCCTTGCCTCACTCTTTTCTGATTTGTTAACTACTATCAAGCCAGTTTTGACTTATGGTGACTCTGTGTGTGAGATACCCCAGAGTTCCTCAATCCTCCTCCTGCCTCTATACCAGTTGTTATCAACCTGTGGGTCCCCAGGTGCTTTGGCCTACAACTCCCAGAAATCCCAGCCAGTTTACCAGCTGTTAGGATTTCTGGGAGTTGAAGGCCAAAACATCTGGGGACCCACAGGTTGAGAACCCCTGGTATACTATTTTGTCATTCTGGGCCCACTTCTAATATTTATAAGCAGGCTTGGAAAAAGCAGGTTAAAGCAAAGAAAGTAGAGAGTGATATAGTAGGTTTTGCTTCCTCCACTGTGCCCATCCCAGTGTGGTTTTTTAGCATACAAAAAGTTAATCTTCTACACTGCTGTGTGACTGATCATGCAAGTACTGTATGCGTTTAACAAACACAAAGAGACACTTCTGATTCAGCACTGAGAAATCCTGGATCCCTTCCGAGTTTTGGCACTGGGGATTAGATTCTATTGATATCAGTGCATAAATGCATTAATTATTCAATTATCCTCTTAACAAAAACTACACATGATAGAGAAAAAAATACACAAAATCCAAATACAGCGAAAAACTATAAGAATGACCTAAAATTATATCTGATGAAAAATACTCCTACATGGTTTAGGTTCATGGTTCGGTGCACATCCTGCTCCATAGGACATTGAGGTCCTCCGGGGGGTGGCTATTCCAACAAGCTGGAACCCGATGGTGAAGTCTCACCCAGAGGACCCTTTCATTGGCTGCTCCATGACTGCTGGGTGCCTTGCCGAAAGAGATTCCGATAACACTTCAGGGCAGGGATAAGTGAAGCGTGTCCTTTTAGTACAGCCTTTTGAACCCAAGAACTCTGAAGAAAAATAGTTTGATAAAAAAGTGACTGATAGTATCCCAAAAATTTGTCGGTGAACATATACTTCAGGATGTCCTATACTTTTTTAGGCCAGAAAAAGCATTTTTATACGAAACCAAAAAGACTCAATCAAGGTTCTCCCCCTAATCCATTTTTTTAGCCTGGGTGTATGGAATAAAACTGAGTATAATGTGTGTGCTTCATCACTGAACCCCCATTATTTGAGAAAAGTATCTTTTGAGGATAATATTGCTACAATAAACACATTTGGAGGTGATAGCATATTTCTTCAGATACCAGAAGTGGATGTTTCTACCGTGATCACGAATATTTTGTATGAAGCAGAAGCAAATGGTGAGGCATGCTGAAGCATGGCTGAGAAACTTCGGGCCTGAGATTGTGAATCATTCTGGTCCTATGGGGATCCGCTAACCGATTTGCAATACCATGTCATCCTTTGGGGATTTCCCGGCCTTTTAAGCATTTTGTTTCCCCATTTAAAAGGTCGAAATCCCTTTACTAAGCAGAATCAGCATGGTTTGAGCATTGGACTATGTCTCGGTAGACCAGGCTTCAAAACGCCACTCACATGTGGAAATTATTGTATCAATATGGTACCCTTAGTCCATTGGGATCTAAATTTGCTGGTCTCCTGCTTTTGATAGCTTAGGACAGTGTTTCCCAACCTTTTTTGGGCCGCGGCACACTTTTAACATTAAAAAAATCCGGGGGCACACCACCAACCAAAATGCCACAACATGACACTCTAACACAGTAAAGAACAGTTGGGGGTTGGTGGCCTGCTGGGAGCAGCTGCTGGGAGTGCCGAAGCCGGGGAGGTGGTGGAGCCAGGCTGCGCCATGCCCCGCCCCCTATCCCCGGCTTCACCTCTCCCAGCAGCTGCTCCAGCCTTGAGGGGGCAGTGCCAAGCCGGTGGTGCCAGAGCCAGGACAATGCTGGCTTGTCACTGTCCCCTCAAGGTTGGAGCAGCTGCTGGAGTGCCAAAGCCGGGGAGGGGCAGAGCCAGGTCGCGCCATGCCCGGCCCCCCACCCCAGCTTCAGCTCACCTACAGGCCGCGCCATGCCCTGTCGCCTCCCCCCAGCTTCAGCTCTCCTACAGAGGAGGAGCATGAGCGGTGAACGGGCTTCAGTGGGCAGGGCTCCTCCTCCACGTGGCTTCAGCGAGCGAGGGGCGAGAGTCATGGTGGGAGTCATGGCGGATTGGAGGCTGGCTGGGGAAACGGCCAAAGGAGGCGGCGCCCCGGTCCCTTCTTCTTTTTCTTTGCCACTGCCTGGCCCTTCCTCCTCCTCCCCCAAGCGGTAGGAGTTCGGCAGAATGGGGGGGGGGAGGAAGGGGGGCAGAGAGCTTTTCTCGCGGCACAGCATGAGGTCCGTCACGGCACACTAGTGTGCCACGGCACACTGGTTGAGAAAGACTGGCTTAGGAAGTGTTGCTTGTAAACTGCGGTCATATCTATTTGTACTTGTAAACAAGCCCTCTTAGATTCAGTGAGGCTTGCTCTCAAGTAATTGTATAGAACTGCAGCCACAGCTAATCTTTAGGGATTGTGTATTTTCAGTATAATTCTGCCTGGACATATTGAGCTTAAAGAGGGCTAATTTTTACTCGGCAATTTTTCAAATCTTATTTATTGTGTTTGTTGTTGTTGGGTTTTTTTTGTAATCCTCAGCATCTGCTATAGAAAGCAAAGGTATTGGACACTCTTCTCTTCCTGGAATTCAAGATGCATCTTTTGAGGATGTTTCACTCAGGGTATGCTATAAGGAAACAGCCTCATTTTTGTTGTTTGTAATCTCTGATATTTTTATCCAGTTTTACTGTGGTAGACTGTGTATCGGTGTCAGTCCACAAACCATCAGATGTGACATAGTTGGTATTTAAGGGTCTGTTCAGCCATGATATGAACATGATCTATGGAAAAAGGTTATATAATGGAATTCAGAGCAACTTGATTTACTGTATATACTTGCGTATAAGAGTAGTTTTTCAACCCTTTTTAGGCTGAAAAAGCCCCCCTTAGCTGATACTTGAGTCAAAGTTATTTATTATTTTACTCTGTTATTTTTATTATTGTTATTACATTTATAATAATAATAAACTTTATTTGTACCCCGCCCCATCTCCCCAATGGGGACTCGGGGCGGCTCACACGAGGCCAAGCCCAAACAGCAAATTACAATAAAATCAAATCAAACATTAGCAATAAACACAATAACATATATAAATAAAAACAATATACAAAGAGATATCTAAAATCACAAAGATAGGACAGGCTGCAGATACACATATAAAGTGTTAAAAACTCAAGGTGAAATTTAGAGTAAATTTTATCATTTTACTCTATTATTTTTATTACATTTATTAATTTCCTCTCTATTATTATTGGATATATACACACATTTACATCGAAGAAGGTTAGAATAATGGTTTATTCAGAGTTGGACAGTCTTATCTTAAAGTTTTATGTAAACATTTAACCTACTGATGCCTCAATTAATGTAATTTTATGAGTATCTATTTTTATTTTGAAATTGACCAGTAGCTGCTGCATTTCTCACCCTCGGCTTATACTCGAGTCAATACTTTTTCCTAGTTTTTTGGTGGTAAAATTAGGTGCCTCAGCTTATTTTTGGGTTGTCTTATACTCGAGTATATTTGGTATTTATTTGTTTGTAAGCTATCCTTCATCTAGTGGATTCCTGGGTGACATACAAAAGTTTTGGTTATTTAAGCAAGATATATCCTCTAAATCGGTTACAAAAGCATAACCTAGATTTTAAGCTTTCTTTTGGGAAGGAGGAATTGTATTGCATTTAGACTCAAGGCAGTTTCAAAATCTGGGGTGAGTATCAGGATTTTTTGGTAAATCTCTGGGTGGTTTGCAGTATGTAGAGCTCTATGGATTTCCAACATCAATTAGGATGAAAGAAGCTTATGGGGGTAATTGCTTCTCTCTAGCCTTCAGTGTTCCTCATGTTCAAAATAGGTGCATTCATCGATTACTTTTAAGCAAGTCCCTGCTGGTCAGGGCTGCATTAAAGTCCTTCATCTATCGTCATCATCATCATCATATTTATTTTCAACCCACCCTCTCTCCCTAAGGGGACTCAGGGCAGCTTCCAAAAACAAAATGGCACGTATATAATATAACTCACATATGTACACTTTGCTATATGATCCAAGTGGGTGTCCATAGATCTGTGCCAGTTGATGAAAGTTGGAGAGTTTCCAGGAAAAAAGGAAACAGTTGTAGTTAATGGGCACAAATCTGATATCAGTCCCTGAATCGTTAGGAAAAAAATCTATGGTTTGCCATGTCACATCGCTTTACAAAATGACACAATAGTTCATTGATTCTCCCATCTTTAAATATTTTGGAATGTGGCTTTGATTGGTAGACATCAACATTTTAGCATTAAGGAAAACCCCGAAACATCAATATACAGCCTGTAATTGTGATATTCATTCATTCTCAATTGAAACTAGATGTGGGGAAAGTCTTAAGCTGCTTTACACTGCATTCCTGTTTACACTTAATTGGGAATAAGTCTTGTTGAATTCAGTGGGATATACATCTGAGTAGGCATGACTTGAGTAGGCATGCATAAGATTACAGTGCTAAGATATCTGTCTGTTTTTCTTTTTCCAAACAGCAAAATCCTCTCCTGATTCCAGTTAAAAAAATTGGTAAGTTTTGTTGTTGAAAACAGTGGACTGGTCTCCCTAATTTTCCCATTTAGATGCATGTTTTGGTCGACGTAGATGTTGTTGTGGCATGCTCCCAGGGTCATAAACTGTCTTAAAGGGATATCTAAACAGAGAACAGTAGTGGTACACTTCATCTCTGTGGGTCACCTATCGTTTGTCATCAACAGTCATAATAATAATAACAACACTTTATTTATATTCCACTCTATTTATTTTCCACCCTATTTCCCTGAAGGGGACTCAGAGTGGACTACAACATACACAGATAGGCAAACATTCAATGCCTTTATTGCAATAAATAACAATCACATACAAATACACAGAACAAAGGTAAAGTCTTCTCCTTTCATCTCCGGCTTCTGAAGGTGGTGTTCAACTCTGGCCATGGGGAGATGCTCTTTTTCCATTTCCAAACTGAGGAACCTGCTCTCCGTACACACTTCTCTGGTCATGTTGCCGGTGTGGCTGCATGGGTGTCTTTATTACTTTCCCGCCAAAGTAGTACCTATTGATCTACTCACATTTGCATGTTTTCGAACTGCTAGGTTGGCAGGAGCTGGGGCTAACAGTGGGAGCTCACCCCGACCTGCGGCTTTGAACTGCCAACCTTCAGGTCAGCGGATCTAGCAGCACAAGGTTTTAACCCATTACGCCAACCATGGTCATATTAAAAAGCAATGCCAGCAGAATAAGCATGTGTAAATGCCGATTCATTCCATTGCCTGTTTTGCACACACAGGCTAGTGAGACATCTCTCACTTTGAACGTCCTTGGCCAAATTGACCTGCCACCTGAAAAAGAGATATGTTCCAAAATTTTCCCTACAGTTCCATGTTTTTAAGATGACCCCCCCCCCCCCCAAGCCACCAATCTCTCTGTACACCGGGAATGTGGCGCAGCTGACAGGGAGTCAGCTGCATAAGATCTCTACTGACCAGAAGGTCATGAGTTCAAGGCCTGTCCGGGTCGGGGTGAGCTCTCGACCCATTGTGCAGCTCGTTGTCTGTCTATATATGTTGTATGTCTATGGCATTGAATGTTTGCCTGTATATGTGCGTTGTGATCCGCCCTGAATCCTCTGCGGGGTGAGAAGGGCGGAATATAAATGAAGCAAATAAAATAATAATAATCTTGGCCAGAATTACTTTTGATGACATGGGTAACTGGAGTCATAGGAACATACGTACATTCAGCCATCAACATTCATGGAGGCAAGTGGCACAGGATTCCCGTGAAAAATTTAAAAAACATGAATAAAGAAATTGCAATTTTTTATCTTGAGTAATTTCTTAGGAAGATCTGAATTCCACCCTCGGGTGGGTAAAAACATTGCAGACAAGCTGGGAACATTTTCCTCTTATCCTTGTGATCCCCACACAGGTTTGAATCCTCCTGGCTTCAATATGCAAATATGCCAGTGTCTCATTTAAGGTCTGCTCTCAAGATGGACTGTGAAATTCAACACGTATATGGCAAGATGTGCTCTTTTTTTCTTTTCTTTCCAAGTAGATTCTTACTCTGAAGAATTTGGGAGCCTGAGAGAACACAATGCAATGTTCACTTCTCTGCCTGCAAATCAAGGTTGGTAATGAGATTGTTATTCTGGATGCTGGTTTGTATTATTTTATGATGTTTAGTTGCAAGAATGTGTGAGAATAAGGAAAAGGAGGTATGGCTCTCAAGTATTCTGTTTGTGGACTTTTTGCGCATGCCTCAGAGAGGGTAGACGCTCAACAAACCCTCTCACCAGATCCTTTACTTTATAGCCCAATTAAAGGCAAAAATAATAAAGAAGCCATCTGCCTAATTCGGCAATAAAATTCAGTCGAGACTCGGAGACTGGAGGAGGATTGATTTGTAACTCCAGAAAGAGAAGCAGAGATCTTCAGCTACCCGTTGCCAGAGGCAGATAAGATGGCGCACAGCCTAAAATAATTGGGAAAATTAATGCAAGGCATTGAGAAAAATATCAGATATGACCTCAAACACCTTGGTGGTCAAATGGTGAAGGAGGAAATACATGCAGTAAAAAAAACTGCAGTCAGCTCAGAAAAAGGCTGAGCCAATGTAAATGTAAATCTATATATATAAAGGAGGACCCGTCATCGAACGACTGCCATAGACAGAGAAACCATCCAAGGCAGAGACACCAAACTTGGCAACAAAAATAGGCCTCAGGCAAGGAAGGTTTTTAGCAAAGAAACTCCCCCCCCCAAAAAAACCTAGAAGGCCCCCAAAACAATGATACAAAAAAACTGCATTTCCTAGCGTCCTCTGCGGCCGCCAGCGAATCGGGCCAACATCGGGCCACACAAAATGCCGGGAGGTTGAGTTCCCATAGTAACGGTGGGCGGAGCCAGCCAAGGCTAGGTTAGAAAAGAAGAAATTGATGGGGTTTGTTCTGAAGGCCTTTTCACTTCCCTCGTCCCCTGTTCTTTTTTTTTTGTTTGTTTGGTTTGGTTGGTTTTTCTCAGTCCTGTGAATTGAATTTAGTCAGTTGGTGTTTGTGGGTTAAACTGTCAAGACCAAGCTCTAGGAGGAAGCAGGTTCTTAGTGGCAGTCGGAGTTTGGAACTGTAGTTCTGATAGATTGTGCTTTACAAACACCACACCCACAACATGACAGCCACACAACTCACGATGCCTACCTCTACAGACCCACAACACAACAGACACACAACAGACACAATGCATACATACCACTGCTAAACAGAAACCTACACAGTACAACCAACTATCACACCCCACATACACACCGTACATCCACACCACACTACCACTGTACACTCACAACAACAGACTATACACTCAACACCACAAACTCTTCTCCAAGCACCATCCCACACACCTCCAATCCTCCACTTTACAAACACCACACCCACAACATGACAGCCACACAACTCACGATGCCTACCTCTACAGACCCACAACACAACAGACACACAATACACACAACGCATACATACCACTGCTAAACAGAAACCTATAGAGTACAACCAACTAACAGAGGAGGACATAACAACTACCAGGAGGACATAACACTAACACAAATAGGGCACCAGGGACACAGGCACCACTGACAAACACATACCGCCGGAATAACACAAACTTGCAAAACCCACAAAAAAACCAATCCTGCAACACAAAAACCCACCCCAACCAAAATTCACAACAAACACCACTGGCAAAAGCAACACCCCCTCCACATCACAACCAGCACACAGCCAGACTGAGACAACTACAGTATGTCACCACAACACACACAAAATACACCCCACAAATACCTGACAACTTCCCCAACACAAAATGCAGGACTGCACTCACTACTCACCACCACACACACCTCCAAATACACACACATCCCAGGCACAATACTCCAGCAATTCCTACCCACACAACACAACACAACTTCCTATCACAAGCCATCCCCCCAACCTTACGGGACCCAGCACACACAACACCTACCACCACCACAAACAAAAACCAACTCCACCTATACTCCAACCACAACACAACACTGCACTGATACTCTACAAACACCCAAAACATGACCCCACCAAGACCATAAGTAACATCAATTCCAACCGTTACATACTCAGACTTTCTAGCATCTCCTAAATAGGGCACAGCACCGCGTGCCGGGTACAGCTAGTATTGTACAAAAGAGTGAATGAACTCTTAAGACAGCGTTTATCAACCTTTTTACATTTACAAAATCCTGGGGCACACACCAACCAAAATGGCACAAAATGACACTCTAACACACTAATACATATAGTTAATATGTTTTTAAATGTAATTATACACTCACTTAGTGTGAAACCTGGACCTGTTTCGATGAACACAACATAGATATCCTGGCAGGAATGGCAGAAAGACACAAAAAGTTTAATACACCTTTTTCATGTTTTTATGACATAATCAATTAGGAAATGACATTTATAACCCAAGGACAAAAATCATGTTACATAGTGTTATTTATCTGGTACAATGTCTGCATCTGTGAGAAATATGTGTCAGACTTGACATGGATATGCAAAATTGGATAATAGCAAACCTTATTGAAATAAAATATTTCCAGCCTAAAAATACTCTAGAATTATACTGGAGATCCTGGAAAATGCCTAGAGTAGAAATATTTTGTTGGACCTGGATAAATGAAACCACGAATTCTGATCTCACAGTTACAGGGGTCATACGATACTGGGACAACAACACATAAGAGATAATGTTTCAGAATTATTTTCATATCTGTTAGTCAGAATATGTAGACTTGAAAAAAATTAGGAAGCATAATATTTGCCATCTCAATCACATTCTGCTGTCTTTTATAATATATTTTTATTGAGGCTTTTCAGAATACAATAAAAAGAGGGGGAACATATGTGGTGTAGAGGAAAGTAGGAAAATGTGGAAGTTTGGGGTAGAGAGATTGATAAAAGGAAATAGGATGGGTTTGGGGTCAAATGGGGAAGGGAAGGGGGTTTGATAGGATAGAGTGTATGTTTTGACTTCCAATCTTCTTCACTTCAGGTATATTTTTCTTCCTTTAGTTCATAAAGTCTCTCCTGAAAATATTGGCCAGCTCCTTCTTGTGATGTCTCCTTTCTTTTTCTTTTTCTTTTTGTAGTTCCTTGGAACATTCTGCTGTCTTTTGTCTTTAAGAAAAGCCTTACTACTATAGAGGCTTAGTTGCGATGCCCCTTTAAGAAGGCAAACCCGGGAACCTCCCGAGGCCCATTTTGCACCTTCATGCCTCTTTGGGCTTCTTCCTTTCTCATGCCCCTTTTCCCTTTCATCTTGTACATGGTTCTTTGATCAGTTGTTTATCAAAATAGTTCAAGTAGGCAATTTCCTCACAATTTCCCAATTACAATAATTCAATATGGTTCCAGCCTTCTCACTTCCTTTGAGACAGACTTTTGGTGCAATTTATCAAAATCAAAATGCCATCCTTGTTTTGAACTTTTTATTGCTGTGCTCACCATCGTGAGTACCCTGGCTCGACATTCCCATGCAATTCCTTTTGCATAACTATGGAAGCAGATGGGTTGTTTATTGCTCCTATTTGATACTACACTTGAACTTACTGGGTTTGATTGGATTTTTCCCATTTGGTGCTGCTGCTTATGTGAGCCTTTTTCATGTGTTTTTGCATGGCAGACTCTTTATTACTCAAATTAAATCAGGTCCTTGTCCCCTTCACTATCCTTTCTATCATCTTTTCACATTAGAGTGATTTGGATTTCTCACGTCAGAAATGTCTCAAATTAGGATCTTGTTTTTTTAAATAAATAAATAAATCTCCTTTTCCCCTGTCACAATCACCGACTTAGTACTGCCCCTTTAACACACACACGGAGACGTAGCGAAGGCTAACTAATTTTATTGAATATAAAAAGGTCCAAAAGACAATTCTCTTGAAGAGATCAAAGAATCAAGCAAACAGCAAAGCTGTAGTCCAATTTCGAAAGCAAAGTTCCAAAGGAGAGTTCCAAAAGCAAACGTGGCAAACACCTCGGCAAGGTCCCGGATTGCCTCCGGAACAAAGCAGGTTATCCGCAACAATGCGAATCAATATCAAGGCAAGGTCTTGGTCCAAAGCGAGCCAAACTAGGCTCCGTGGTTCACTCCGCTTTCACGCCCTTCAGATCAGACGTGGCCGGAGAACTGAGGATCAGTTCCCACGGGGCCGTTCTTAATCCTTCGGCCGGGCCCCTCGACGATCTAGGGCCCGGCGTCTCCAGTCTCTACTTTCCGACCGGTGACGGTCTTGGGACAGATGCCAGCTCCTCCTGCCCTGCTCTATGTCCCTGCGTCTGTTATGGGAACGGCCCCGCTCTTCCAGTTCAGTATCGCTATCTCCTTGAGAAGCAGCCTCCCCCGAACTTTCCCAGCCGCTGGCCTCCATCTGCTGCTCGGCCAGGTCCTGGGAACCTCGGCCGTTTGGGAATTCATAACTATCTCCGCTATCTGCTTCGCTGCCCTCCATCTCCACCTGGTCCGCTCCTTCCCCGGGAGAATGCTCCCACTCGAAATCCCAGGCTAAACTCTTTGCAGGTGAACTGGGCAAAGGCACTGCTGACCAATCTTGCTCTGGGCCTTCCAACTCGTCCTCCGAGTCCCCTTCAGCCTGTGCGGGTCCCAGTGGCATCGGGACCCCCGGCGCCTCACCCCCTCCCATTGGCACGAACGGCCCCATGGGTGCTACATCCCCAATTGATCCTGTCATAGCCATTGCAGTTTATTTGCGCGAATTACTTTTGGCAAAAACCCTTTATCATTCACTAAGAACGGTGCTTGCTCGTCAGTAATGAAAACATTCATTGTTTTGTTGTCTTTAGTCTTGAAGGGTGTATGAGGAAAGAAAGATACCGAATGAACGATTTTACCATTTGATGACATTACAACTGTTATTATGGCCTTAAAATGATGGTGATATTCTAATAAAATGTACGTTGTGAAATGTAAACACAGACCATACACATCATGATTTCTAAAGTGCCCATTTGTTTGTTATTGCTTTTCTAGATGTCAAAACAGGAATTGTCTCAGACCCGTCAGAGCAGCCTATGGAAGTTGAGATATCAAAACCAGCTACCGAGGTTTGGCATCTTCTATACTTTAATTAATAGCCAAGTATAAGCAGCTAGTCATTTGCTTTGCGTAAACTACATTCTGCTTAGTTTAGTAAGCTTTATTTCACCTAATTCTTAAACGTTCAAATAACTCCTTTTAGCTCCATGCTATTCACCTCCTTGATTTGTGGTAGCATAAATCATATCTAATAGGAGCCCCCGGTGGTGCAGTGCGTTAAAGCCCTGAACTTCTGAACTTGTTGACTGAAAGGTTCCAGGTTCAAATCAGGTGAGCGACGTGAGCTCCCGCTGTTAGCCCCAGCTTCTGCCAATCTAGAAGTTTGAAAACATGCAAATATGAGTAGATCAATAGATACCGCTCCAGTAGGGAGGTAAAGGTGCTAAATTCCCCAAGTTTAAACTGCAAGTTTTTGCAGTAACCCCGCCCAGTTCCCTCGCAGGGCATAAAAGGTGCCCCGCGCAGTTCCTGTCTTTTCTCTGCAAAGGTAGCTTCGGAACTTCCTTGCTATGTCAACTACCAGGTTCAAGCATTGTACCGACTGTCCTAGGAAAATCCCGGACTCGGAATAGTATTCCAAGTGCTTGCTCTTCCTCGGTGAGGGCCACATTGCCGCTTCCTACCACCATTGCCAGACCCTCACGGCTTAAGCTAGGAAGCTAGGAAGAACAGGGCTGCTCGGTTGAAGTACCTCCTTTACGAGCAATCGCTGACTCCGAGAAGTGAGCCCTCGACCTCAGCTGGAGCGAAGCCGCCACGTATGCCTTGCTCGACGGCTTCGAAGATGTCGAAGGTTTCAGTGCGCACGAGACAGTCCAAACTACCATGCACCCTTAAAACCAAGACGATGCAGCCCCAGCAGTCCTCGACCATGAGCTCGGTGGCGTCGGCGCGTTCGGCCCACTCTACAAGATTGACTGTGGCGACATCGCCATCTTCTATGGCGGTTAAGATTGCCTTTAAGAGGGCCCATGAAGAGTCGCCAAGCAAAATCGGCAGCGTCTGCAGCCCTGGTTCTGCTGACCCCAGAAAAACCTCTCTCTAGACCGGCTTCAGCTCAACCTCCGGCGAAGAAGCAGGCCCTCCCTCGATCTTTGTCCTCCACTTCATCGAGGAAAACCACCACTGCCTCTTTGCCAACCTCGTCGAGACGGTCATCCCCACTACCACTGGCGTAACCGGTACAGCCTTCACAGCCACTACTGGAGGCTGAGCCTAATGAGCCAGCCCTTTAAGAGCTCCCATTGTCCCCGGTACAATCGGTTGAGACAGTGGTCCAAGTAGAACGGGTGGCTCCTGTACAGACTTCTGCTAGGCAATAACTCTTTCCACCCACTTCGACGCTGGAGAAAGGTAGACAGACTGCATGGTTGGCTAGAGCAGCCCAGGCCTCAGCTTCAAAGCAGCCACCGACGCCTTCCTCACTTCGCCTGCCACCTCCACCACCTCCGCCTCCAATGCCGTCCTCTCTTTCTCTTGCTATCTTGGAGGAGGAAGACCAGGCCAAGGACCTCCCCGGAGGAGTTAGTCCACTCCGTCTCGGTCCTTTCACTGAGGCTCGACAGTTTGCCCACCCATGATGCCTACAAGGTCGACCCGCCATCTTCAACCGACAATGTCCGGGCGTTTGCAGACCAGATGGTCCGGATGGCGGATACCCTGGGCCTTGAGATTAAATAGTCTTCAAAGGCAGTGACTGATCCGGTCTTCAAAAGGGTCCAGTTGGAGGCGCCACTGCCCCTCTTCTCCCATTCTTTCCCTACCTACTTGATGTCATTCAAGCATCGTCGGAGACACCATCTTTGATACCCCCGACCTCGAGTATTACTTGGAGCTAGCCGGTTGGACACTCGATCCCATACGTCACCCTTACTGTCGGTACCATACAGTGTGCTCTGATATGGTATTCCTTTAAACTTCTCCTCACGGACACGGGGGTTGTCCTGTTTTGTTGCTCTGTTACAATGTTCTAACCTGTGCTGCGTACCATTACATTTGAACATATGGTATTCTGACTTATGCAACGTTTATTAGATGTGTACCCAATGTTGTCTGTCCACGACATCGTCATATCCGACTGTGTTTTCTACTGCAGTTGAACTAATCCCAGCCACTTTGCTGCTGGTTCTCCTTCGTTGTATGTACCTTCTCAATTGTTTGTGGAAGGGAATTTGTTTACTTGAACCGTTTTGAGCTCTTGGGCCTTGTTTTACTGTACTCTCTTTGTGAGTGAGCTTCCTCTTTATTGCTCCACCTGAATAAATCATATGTTTGGTCCTTATAAGCTTGTCGGTTTGTCATTCCCGCCTCCTGTATCTTAGTTTGGTAGTCTCCACATATGTGCATTCACAGAGTCCACAAAGAAAAATGGTCGGGTACATACCTGTGACCATGTTTCTTTGAAGGGAACTCTGTGAATTCACACAAACCCGCCCAGCCTCCCCTATGACAAACCTCTTCCTTTCTCGCTGCCTTTGCGGTGTAGGAACTGTGGAGGGTCCACGCGGGGCGCCTTTTATGCTCTGCGAGGGGACTGGGCGGGGTTACCGCCAAAACTTGCAGTTTAAACTTGGGGAAGTTTCCATTACGGTCTGCACAGGCGCAGCCACTTCACATGTGTGAATTCACAGAGTTCCACTCAAAGAAACAGGGTCACAGGTATGTAACCCACCATTATCCTTATCCCAGATTATCTGGCAGTGGAGACCCGTATAATCCAATTCAGAGCAGGTAATCTGGGGTCAGATCCTGGGAACATAGGGCAGTGTCGATCCAGCCTATGTTCCCAGCTCTGCTATCTAAATAACAATTTGTTATGGCTTCTTTTCTCTCTCAGCCTTGATGATGCCCAATGGCTGTGTGTAACAGCTCATTGTAACATATTGTTGAAGGCTTTCATGGCTGGAATCACTGGGTTGCTCTGAGTTTTCTAGGCTGTGTGGCCATGTTTCATTTTGGAACATGGCCATGTTGTAGAGTATAAACTCTGTAGTCTCCTTGAAGCTGAAGCAAAGACAGGAACCATGGGCTCTTTAGGTAGAAGTAAGCTTTATTTAATAATTAATTGACAACAGCATCTACAGAAATGTTACATCTTGTAAGAGCCAGCTGATGTCTCTGGCTGTCATCCAGAAACTCCCATATTTTATACACTTTTGGGAGAAGGTAAGACCTCCTTCTGTCTACGTCAAGATCTACGTAAATATTGCTGATATCATCCTCCTTTTGTGAAAAAACAAGTTCTGACCTTTCTCCTATATTTGTCCACTGTTCTGGTCACTTCTGATCAGCTTACCACTAGATATATCGACCCTACAATTAAAAGACCCTATTGGCATAAAAACCGTTTTTCAGCTTTGCATTTTGGCAGAGATATACACTTTCTCCTAGATTCAGTGCCTTTGGCCAATTCCCTTGGGACTTGTGGCTTATCCTGACTCTTTCTCTAGTTCATGAACCATCAGGTTAGGAGTTAAGTGTGCCATAAGTCATTACATTACATTACAGACAGATACAGAAGCATATTTGATTCATATATTCTGTTACATTGAATAAATATAGTTAGCTTATTGATTTAATATTGATTTATTCTCAATGCCTTGCCACCTCAGCCATACAGCCCAGAAAACTCCCAGCAACCCAGATCATTGTAAATTTCAATTCATGACATGGATTCCTCTGAAGTCTCAGTATATTGGTGTTCCAGAGGGGCTCATAACCTCTATTTGTGTGTTATTACTGCTACCCATTCATAGCTACAGAGCTGCTCAATCAAGCACATAAGCCTCATGCCCCTCCCTGACTCACTGAGCAGCTCTGAAGATCTGGCCACACTACACGTTTATAGCAGATTGATACCACTTTAACTTCATGGTTGTTTCCTATGGAATCCTAGGATTAATAGTTTGAGGAGAGCTCTTCCAGAAAGGTATAATGCCTTGTTCCTTGTTAAAACTACAAATCCCAGCAAATTAGCAGATGGAGCCAAAATTGTATCAATCTGCTATAATTACACTGTGTGAAAATGCTCAGAGAGGAGGAAGATTGTGTGGAATCAGCCATTCTTGCCAAAACGGATATTTAGCCAAGGATCATAAGTGCTGGCACAAAAGCAATAGAAATGTTCGTACCAACATTTAAGAATTCAAATTTAAGACATTTAAATGTGTCTCCAGGCTGGAATTGATTGCTAAAGTTACGAAAATCTTCTATCCGTCTAACGTTCTCCCTGTTTTCTTACTCATTCTGCAGAAATCAGCGTGCTACAAAATGGACGGGCTGCACAGGGGCTCTTGCCTTATTTTTGACAATGTACATTTTGAAGGGGGGGAACTCAGCCAGCGAAGAGGATCCCAGAAAGATGCTGGTCAGTACCTTCCTTGCCGTGGAAATGCTTGCCTTGTCCCTCACTGTTGTTTGGAGTTATCATTCTGAAAGGTGCTTTGCACATGCACAGCAAGAAAAATAATGGCTAACCTGCAGCTTTTCAATGGTTTCAGTGTATGTGTGTCTAGAATCAGTGTTTACCTTTCTGCTCGCTTGTCTGAATGGGAAGTTTACCTGATCTGAAAGTTTTGACATGACAGTGAAATAGGAACAATTTGCTCAGCAATAGATGTGTGTCAGGCTGTGCTATTTTTGAATTCCCCCGGTAGCACAATAGGTTAAGCCCTTGTGCCTCCAGGACTGCTGACCAAAAGGTCGGCTGTTCGGATAAGGGGAGCAGGGTGAGCTCCCATCTGTTTGCTCAAGCTCCTCATGTAGGGACATGAGAGAAAACTCATGGTAACATCCGGGCGTGCCCTGGGCAATGTCCTTGCAAACGGTCAATTCTCCCACACCAGAAGCGACTTGCAGTTTCTCAAGTTGCTCCTGACACACACAAAAATAAATCCCCGCTCGGAGTCATTTTGTTGCAAATTGTATGTATGTTCAGTTGAAGAAGGTAATGACATGCCTTCAGACCTTCCTCTTGATTGTGTGAAGGTTGAGAAGTTGAAAGATTTACAGTAAATATGAAAAAGTTAAACCCCTGTTTTGGAGGAAGGTAGGATAAAAATCCAGTAAACAAACACGAGGGGGCCTACAAAACTTACACAAAACAGTGGGTTGCTGTGAGTTTTTTGGGCTGTATGGCCATGTTCCAGAAGCATTTTCTCCTGATGCTTCTCGCACATCTGTGGTAGTCATCCTCAGAGGTTGGGAGGTCTGTTGGAAACTAGGCAAGTGGGGTTTATATATTAGTGGAATGGCCAGGGTTGGAGAAAGAACTCTTGTCTCTTTGAAGCAAGTGTGAATGTTGCAGTTAGCAACCTTGATTAGCATTGAGTAACCTTGCAGCTTCAAAGCCTGGCTGGTTGCTGCCTGGGGTATTCCTTTGTTGGGAGGTGTTAGCTGGTCCTGGCAGTAACCAGCCAGTGATTCTGGCCATGAAAGCCTTCGACAACATATATAAAACATTCTGCCAGATTGTTGCTCTGAGATCAGAGTGAAGAGAGGGGCCAGGAAGGCAGTTTCATCTTGCTTCCTGCACTGTGCTTATAATATAATATTATTGTATATACATATAATATTGATAATTTTATAATGTAATACAATATAATACTACTAATATGATATTATTATATATTTATATTACATGTAATATTATTAATATTACAGTAAAACGTTATAGTTCAATGTGATATATAATATTAATATTGTGTTATGGCAATAATATATTGTATTTACATTTTACTTGTAAGCCGCTCTGAGTCCCCTTCAGGGTGAGAAGGGCGGCATATAAATGTCCTAAATAAATAAATAAATTGTCAGAAACATGGCTTGGTCCACATTTTATTTGTAATTCTATCACAAATATTTTATTCTAACAAGAGTGCAGAAAAACAGCATGACCTTTTAAAAATACGTGTATTTTTCTTTGAATTGTGACACTTGTCTGGTTGTATTTTGCCATTACTTTCTCTAACTTCTCATTTCCACTGCTGTCTTTTAACAGCGGAGCTGGAATCAGTATTTCGATGGCTTGGGCTAGAAGTGATCAGGTATAATAATACAACCTCAGTAGAGATGGTAAACCATTTGAAGCAGTGGCAGTCCTCGGAAAACTGCAAAGACATGGACTGCCTAGTATGCTGCATTCTGTCTCACGGTATATCTGGAAAGATTTATGGGACCGACGGAAATTTAATTCCAATCCGCACTATCATGTCCTACTTCACTGCCAAACACTGTCCCCAACTAGCCAAAAAGCCCAAGCTCTTTTTCATCCAGGCATGTCAAGGGGAAAAGACACAGCAACCAGTTTATCTGGAAACAGACGACGAATGTGGTGTTCATCTTAGCGAAGACGCACAATCTTCAGGGTCTTTCCCTTTGCAGCAGATGGCTTCGAGCATCCCCGAAGAAGCAGACTTTCTGCTTGGCATGGCCACTGTGGATGGCTACCTCTCCTTCCGGCATGTCCAACAGGGCACGTGGTATATTCAGGCTCTGTGCGACCAACTCCGCACCTTGGTGCCAAGGTAATTCTTACGATACGGCACAGCCTTTGCATTGCTTACATGTGGCGGTTTTGATATAAGGACAAGTGTGTGTTCATAAATAGCTAGGAGTAATATTTGCCCCTGGTGGCGCAACAGGTTCGCTGAGCCGCTGAGCCTACTGACGAAAGGCCGGCGGTTCAAATGCGGGGAGTGGGGTAAGCTCCAGCTATTAGCCCCAACTTCTGCCAACCTAGCAGTTTGAAAAAATGCAAATGAGCTTGTCCTGCTAATAGTATGGCATCAGTCATTATAACACTTCTTCTTCTCTGATCCATATATGTTCATAATTTGCTTGAGAGGGATACCATAAAGCAGATTTGGAGGCAGAGTGGGAGAAGAAGGGAACAAAAGCTTATCACAAAAATTAATTTCTGCTAATATGCTTCTTGATTCCACCTGCTGTTTTTTTATGGCTTGACTAGCTGAGGACCCGGCGGTGCCTGGGTTATTTGAGGAAGGCATTGTGTGCCAAGGTTGGTTCCTATTAGATGTTTATGTGGTTTGCAGTGGTCTCAGGAACTTAGTGAAGGTACTGCGAGTCCCATTGGCCATGGTCCATCCCCCTCCCAACAGCACCAGGATGTAGAGTGGGTCATGGGGGCTCTGTGTGTCACATTTGGTCTTGATCATTCTCTGGATGAGGGTTTCAGCAGTCTCTGGAAGTGAGGGAAGGTACTTGAAGTCCCATCATCCATGGTCCCCTGTTCTCCAAACTGCACCAGGATGTAGAGTGGGTCATGGGGGCTCTGTGTGCCAAGTGTGGTCTTGATCAGTCATTGGATGAGGGTCGCAGCAGTCTCAGAAAGTGAGTGAAGGAACTTCAACTCCCATCATCCAAGGTCCATCCCACTCAAAAATGCACCAGGATGTAGAGTGGGTCATGGGTACTCTGTGTGCCAAGTTTGGTCCTGATTCGTCATTGGTGTGGGCCACAGTGCTCTAAGGAAGTGAATTAAAATACTGCAAGTCCCATCATCCATGGTCCATCCTCCCTCAAACTGCGCCAGGATGTAAAGTGCATCTTGGGTGGGGGTGGGGGGTCTGTGTGCCAAGTTTGGTCTTGTTCTGTCATTGTTGGGGGCCTAGTCAGGAAAATCAAGTTAAGGAAGACTTGCTGTCAATTTTGGGCCTGGTCTGTGATTTATAGGGGCTACAGTGTTGTTTGGGAAGTGAATGAGGCGAAGGTATTGCAAATCTCATAATTTGTGGCCCATCCTGCCTTAAACCACACCAGGTTGTGAAGTGGGCCATTGGACCTCTGTTTGCCAAGTTTTGTCCTGAGCCGTCATTGCTGTGGGCCGCAGTGGCTGACTGCCTGAGTGAGGTCTTTCCTTTTTCCTCTGAGTCACCTTAGAATGTTGGAATGTGGTTGGCCAATCAGAGTCCTTTATGCAAATACCATTTCAGTGTCAACCAATCCCCTATCTGGGGCCATGGAATGTTGGAGTTCTGAGGCTGGCCAATCAGAGCCCTTTATGCAAATAATCTCACAGTGGTAGCCAATCGAAATGCTGGCACATATTCCTCCCTCTGCACCACCCACCACCCGCAAACACTGACTTTTATTATATACATAGATAGATAGATAAATAGATAGATTTTTCTTACTTATTTAATGCCTTTGTCTATCCCATCAGGATTTCAGGATAGATATACAATCCATTCAAATGAGTAGCCAGCATATGCAGGGAGGAAGTTATAAAAGCCAAAGTGCAGAATGAGCTCAAGTTTACTAGATAAGTTAAAAGTCAAAAAAGTGAAATGTCAGGAGAAAATGCTGCTAGAACATGGCCAATTGGCCATTCAGCCTGGAAACCATGCAACGCCCCAATAGAAAGGGTTGTTATGCTAATAGCAAAAGGAAGAACAAGGAACTGGTAGGTCACTGCATACAGGTAATGGCAAAATGAAAAGAGAAAAGGCAGAACTGCTCAAGACCTTATTTACCTCAGTCTTCTCCCAAAAGGTTAGCAGTGCTCAACTTGGGGAGACTAGAGCAGAGGATGCAGATGGGGAAATGCCACACCAAATAAGTAAAGAAAAAATACAGGAGTATCTGGCTACTCTAAATGAATCAAGTCTCCAAGATCAGATGAATTACTGCATATACTTGAGCATAAGGTGACCGAAAAATAAGCCGAGGCACCTAATTTTACCACAAGGCACTGGGAAAACGTATTGACCAGGCCCGGATTAACTGCTTTTGGCGTCTTAGGCCATACTTTAGAAGCCCCTCCCCCAGGGGCGGGGCCATTTCCAGGCATGCACGGCAGGGCGCAAGCGCCGCAGCGTCCTCCACCATGTTCCTGGTACTGCGCATGCACAGCAGCGGCCCTCGGGGGCTTTCCTTCCTTCCTCCTCGGAGAAGGAAGAGGAAGGAAGGGAAACCCCCAGGTGGCCGCTGCGGCACCCAGGAACATGGCGGAGGAGGCAGAGGCTGCAGCGCTCGCGGAGAGGCACCACGGCTTCCCTCCGCCTCTTCCTCCTCCTCGCCGCCGCACGTGACGTCACCCAGCCCCGCAGGTTGGTTGCGGGAGAGGTGCGCCATTGGCCACAGATGCTGCCGCCGAAAAGGGGCAGGCGCCGCGCAGGACGCTGGGATGAAGGCAGCCAACAATGTCGCCTAGGCAACCGGGGCGCCCTTCCCACCCCCCCTGCGGCGGCCCCCGCCCCCTCTCAGATGTGGTGGAAGGGGGAAGGAATGAAAGAGAGGGAGGGAGGGACAGAAGGAAGGAGGTGCCGCAGGCTAAGGAAGGAAGAAGAGAAAGGGGTGTTTTTTTTGTTCCGTGATTTGGCGCCCTCCTAGGCCTGCGCTCATAGGCCATGGCCTTGTTGGCCTTGTGGGTAATCCGGACCTGGTATTGACTCGAGTATAAGCCAAGGGTGGGAAATGCAGCAGCTACTGGTAAATTTCTAAATGAGAACAGATACCAATACAATTACATTGAAGCATCAGTGGGTTAAAGGTTTTGGAATATCGACATAAAACTGTAATTTAAGTTAAGACTGTCCAACTCTGATTAAACCATTATTCTAACCTTCTTCAATGTAAATGTGAAGCAATAATAGAGTGAAATAATAAATGTAATAATAATAGAGTAAAATAATGGAAATGTAATAACAGTAATAATAGAGTAGAATAATAAATATAATAGAGTAAAATAATATAAATGATTGTTGAGTGGACAGGGCACTCTTTGAACAAATGTGCGCATATTAGTCCTGTCCGTTCCCCCCATTGCCAGGACTTCACAAGCTCCTCCCCATTTGAAGTATAATTGCCCCCATCCAGTTAGGACCATGCCATGGAGGAAGTGAGTTTGAAGTCCATAATTCAGTTTAATGCTCACTTTTTGTGTGCAGGGATGCTGCACAGGCTCGGTAGGAAATCCATTGTGCAAACAATGGATTCTGGGTTAACTCTGAGTTTTCCGGACTGTATGGCCATGTTCCAGAATAATTCTCTCCGGGCGTTTTGCTCCCATCTATGGCAGGCACCCTCAGAGGCCGTGAGGTTTTCCATTCTGTTTGTAAATGACCAGCACTGGACACAACTTCCAAGCACAAACTCTCTTAATACAGTTCTCTCGCTTGTCATTTAATGCTACTGTCAACTCAAAATTATGCCAATTTAAGTGAATGGCCGTTATTCTAGAAGTCATGTTTGTTTTTCTGTTGTTTCCTTTCAGAGGCGAAGACATATTGTCCATCCTTACAGAAGTCAATGCTGACGTTAGCAGACGTGCAGACGCTCTAGGGCAAAAGAAACAGATGCCGCAGCCAGCTTACACCCTCAGGAAAAAACTGATATTCCCCATCCCTTAAAAAGAAATACTACCGCTTCTATCACAGAAGGCGCTTTTGGAGTAACGCTGCATTCAAGAGATTATGATGTTTGGTTTTTGTTGGGGGAAAAGATTTGCCTTATGCATTCACCCAGGACTCTAGCAGATCATTTGGAAAGTGCTATTCAACAGAAAAGACAAACCACTATCCAGAGTGGAACTACTCAGCTTTTAGCCATTTTTAAAAAAATCTTGGTTCTCAACAACTACAGCTGCCATGAATTGTTTGTTGTACCTCTCTTTGCTTGGACGTTTCTCATGCTCTCTCAAACTGGTTAGGACAGCCATCCTCAAGCTCCAGCCCTCCAGCTGTTTAAGCCTCCAACTCCCAGAAGCC
The DNA here is from genome assembly GCA_030556195.1 of Anolis apletophallus. Classification (NCBI taxonomy): domain Eukaryota; kingdom Metazoa; phylum Chordata; class Lepidosauria; order Squamata; family Anolidae; genus Anolis; species Anolis apletophallus. The sequence continues at coordinate 178,143,012 of JARBWK010000002.1, forward strand.
TTAGCCAATTGTTCAATGATGGAGTTGGGGGCCCAAAGCAGCTGTAGGATCAGAGTTTGAGGATGCCTGGGTATCCTCTTTTGAGCAGAAGAGCATCGCTTTCATATCTTGCCTGTGAGCTTCCAGAAGGACCTGAATATGGATATGCATTTGTCACTGCTGTAACAGAAATATCAGACGTTTGTTGGCATCAACATTGCCTTAAGACACAATAAATACTTTGTTTCAAAGAAAAAAGCAATAGGAATGTCTACGGTGTAAAACGTGTGTTTTATTTTTGGAAAACAATTTAATAGAAACACTGTATTTTACATTTCGTTTGACGCTTTCTCTCAGGTATATACAGTGCTACCTCTTATCTAATAATTTATCCCCAGACCTTTGCATGTCTTAGTCCAGGGAGTCAGTGTACTACTCCTTGTGTACCTTGAAGCCTTTGGGCTGCTCCCATTAATATTGGGCATATCAGAGACTGGAGGCTGGCAAGTTGTGTCATTTCTGGGGCCTTTTCATGATTATGATTCAAGTTTAATTGCCATAGCATCATCCTGTGGAATTCTGGGATTGGCAGTAAGGGGAGTTCCTTGACCAAACCCAGGCGGATTCCTTAAGATGAGCTGTGAAAGTCACACTACATTTTTTTTTAAAAAACTAAATCTGTTGGAAAACTTTTTTTAAAAAATTATCAATGTAAAAATTGCCAAAATGCAGCCATAATTGAAAAATACCTCCTGGAAACATAAACAAGCAATGGGATCACTTTTTCACATGTGCTGGTCCTGCAAGAAGGCAAAAAAGCATTTGGATTGAGAAACATAAAACTATAGACAAAGTATGACAATTAAAAATGTCCTTGAATCCAGAGGTATTCTTACTAGGCGTAACAGATCACTTTTGAAGACGTATGATAGACTTTACATTTTGACGACAACTGCAACTAGAATTGTGTATCCGTGGACGTGGAAACTAGAAGAAATGCCAAAAATGGAAGAAGGGATTGTAAAAGTAGGTTAAATATGTGAAATGGACATTTTGACAAGATGAATGACCTTCAATATTCAAGAAACCCTTCAAAAACTTCCTGCAAGAAGAGAAAATTCCGACATGGAATTTGGAGGCCTGAGCTGGCCTCGCATAAATCACACAATAATAATATATGATTGGTGTGTACTTGGCTCAAACTTTTTAATGGACATAATAATGATAATTATCATTACATCTGAGGATGCCTGCAAGAGATGTGGGTGAAACCTCAGGAGAGAATGCTTCTGGAACATGGCCAGACAGCCAGGAAAACTCACAGCAACCCAGTGACTGGCTATAAAAGCCTTTGACATTAAATTATTATTGCTATTATAAACACAGAGAGGTAAATTCTCCGGTGAGATATAAAGGTTGAAGCAGATGTCCAGCACCAGCATGTAAACACGGAACATGCATATATTTTATTCCCAAATGTTTGTGTTTCTCTTCTCAAACAAGACTGCCCTTCTTAATTGTTTGTAGGCCCCAAAAGACTGTTCTTATATCAAATCATCACTCTAGACCAAATGTGAATGTGTAAGTTAAAATGTACTTATGTTAGGACATTCTTCTGTAGAGGCTCTCCTGTATTTTGTTACGGTTATAAACCGCCCTGATGGCTGTTATTTATTTTAATTTATTATTTTGAATTAATATACCACCCTTCCCAAAAAGGCTCAGGGTGGTTCACAGCAATGAACAACATACCTAAAAGCATAATAAAAACAGATTAAGACCAGAGTAGAAATTACAGACTTGGAGATTATGTAGGGGAGGTGCCCAAAGGATGCATTTCCCCTATGAAATAAAGTATTCAAATGAAAAACATTTAGCTGGGAATTCTCTCACTTCAACCAGCATGTGCTGGTTGTTCATATTTGAGAAAAGAGAAAAAAATAAACACTAATCATAGCACCGAAATTGTATAATGCAGGAGTCCACAAACTACAGCCTGTGGGCTGGATATGGCCCATCGGGGTCTTTTACCTGGCCCGTGTCCTAAACTTTAAACTCGCAATCACACACCACCATTCACTCCCCTATTGCTGCTGCCACTATTTGCATCCCACTGCCATCACCGTTCACACTACTGCTATTTGCATCTGGAGAGGAAGGGAGGAGGGAGGTAGAAATGGAAAGAGGGAGTGAAGGGGATGGAAAGGAGCAGGGGAGGAAAAAGAAAGGGAAGGGAGAAGAAAGGAAAAAAGAGGGAGAAGCAAAAAAAAACTAAGGAGAAGGAGGCTAGGAGGATAAAAAAGAAAGGTAAAAGGAGGGAGGGAGAAAGGTAGATAGGAAACAGAAGGAAGAAAAGCAAGAAAGGGAGGTAGGAAAGAAGGGAAGTCCAGTGGTTTGAACCTTGGACTGTGGCTCTACCCACTGGTGTGTGTGTGTGTGTATGTCAGGAGGGACTTGAGAAACTGCAAGTCACTTCTGGTGTGAGAGAATTGGCCATCTGCGAGGATCTTGCCCAAGGGACGTCCGGATGTTTTGACGTTTTATTATCCTTCTCTCATGTCCCCACTTGAGCTGGAGCTGTCTGAGGGAGCTCATCCACGCTCTCCCCGGATTCAAACCTCTGCCCTGTCGGTCTTCAGTCCTGCCAGCACAAGGGTTTAACCCATTGCGCCACCAGGGGCTCCTAACCCACTGGGTGAATTTAGGAAAGTCACACTCTCTCAGCTTCAAAGACAAAGACCCCATTTGACTGTGTGGAAGGGCCCCAAGTCCATCCAATGCTAAGGGATTGCGAGAGCTACAGTTCAATGGCTTCTGCAGAAACCTCCATTCCCTACCTGTGGGCTGTGCATCATTCTAGGCATCATCTTAAACATAAATTAATATTTCAAATATCCCACTGATCACCCATGGGACAGTTAGGTTTGTGCTAAGTTCTGCCCAATTTATATCAACAAGATTTCTATTCCGTTTGGTCAGGCTGAGCCCCTTCATTGTATTTTCAAGTGGACGCCATGCATGCCCACCTGCTCTGCCAGGGAAGTGTTTATTACATATATATAAAAACACCATTTTGCCCCACGGATGAAGGTCTAAAGAGCATGACATGTGAATAACTGGTAGTCAATAAAGAAACAAGATAGTGAGAAATATTTGTAAATACTCAGATAAATCTCATATTGCAGATTTGGAAATCTCCGAAGAAACAGGTTCTTGAACAATTGCTGTTTTTTCCCCTTTTGTAGTCTTATTTGAATGGCTCCAAAAGGCCACTTCTTTCATTGTACAGCTCTTCATTCTTCTCAATGAGTTTGCGCCTGAGAAGATTAAGAGCAGAAGCATCACTTATTTTTCTCAGAATGTAATGGGAGGTAGTTTTACGACACTCAACGCCTGCATGTTTTAAAATTAAAATGTAGGATTGTTCAACATTACGTTTCACAGTTTCCTCACAATTTCAATATCTGATAGTCTAACACAGTGCAACAGCTGTCCAGACAGTCATTCCTGGCAAACATTGAGAGTTTTCCCACAGTGTCATAAAGCCATTTTCATCATTCTTACCAATATTTTTGCAGAGTTTGTTGAAAATAGCAACGTTCTACAAGTCTCCTAGAGTAGGTTATTTGTTATGTATATAATTCAGATTGCTTACTGCAGTGTTTTTCAACCTTTTTTGAGCCGCGGCACATTTTTTACATTTACAAAATCCTGGGGCACACTACCAACCAAAATGACACAAAACGACACTCTAACACACTAATACATATAGTTAATATGTTTTTAAATGTATTTATACACTCAGTGTGAAACCTGGGCCTGTTTCGATGAACTCAACATAGATATCCTGGCAGGAATGGCAGAAAGACACAAACTTCCCACACAGAACTCTCATAACCAAGAGAAAATGCTATAAGAGTTTGGTGGGCATTGACCTTGAGTTTGGAAGTTGTAGTTCACCTACACCCAGAGAGCACTGTGAACTCAAACAATGTTGTGTTATGTTCCTAACAGCCTGAGGCCCTTTCCTGCTTAAATGGCTGAAGGGGGGGGGGGGGAAAAGAGCCTGAGGCTGCTAGGAATGGTGGGAGTTGGAGTCCAAAACACCTGGAAGGTCCAAGTTTGCCCATGCCAGCTTTCGACAGAGACCTCTTCCTCCTCCTTCCCCTTTGTGCCCTTTCTTCCCCCTCCTGCCGAACACTTACTTTTTCTTCTACACTGCTGCTTTTGCTGCCATTTTGATCCGAGGGGGCAGCGTGAGCGTGTTCAGGAGGGGAGGGGGGAGGGAGGAAGATGTGACCCGTGCGGGCGCTACTGCGCAGACTCGTCCCAGAGCAAAGCGAGGCAAAGCGAGCAGAGCGAGGCTGGGAAGAAGGGAGCCCGAGTGGAGAAGAAAAAGTGTTCGGCAGGAGGGGGAAGAAAGGGTATTGGAGGTTCCAATTTCCCACGGCACACCTGATGATCGCTCACGGCACACTTGTGTGCCACGGCACACTGGTTGAGAAACACTGGCTTACTGTATTATATGTGTGTATTGGTTTGCAGATTTTCCTAACTCTTTATTGTAGGAGGGGCTGCAGACCAAGTGATCAGAACTGGGACTATTCAGGACTCAGACTCCGTTTTAGAATGACTCCATTGGACTTTCAGACTAGCAGAGATCCTATTAGACTCTCAGAACAGAGAGATGCTGTAGACTTTGGACTGTTGATTATGAGAAATATGCCCTGTGTTATCTGCACAGAGAAACTATTTCAAATCCTATCTGCAACTGGACTAATAGGCAATATACCTGTATGCTGGATACATGAAGTTTTTGAGTAAACCAACCTTTAAAGAAGTCTATTTATTTTGCCTCTTGACAGCATGATTTCAACCAAGATGTTGCAAGGGAGAGTAGATGTTTTTGGGCAACTGAAAAAACACTTCTGAAACTGTGTGTGTGTGTGTGTGTGTGTGAGAGAGAGAGAGAGAGAGACACTTTTTCAGGGGCTACTATTGAGCAACCAGGAGTTGAAAAGATCACCTGCTGAGAGAGAGAGAGAGAGATCCATGGATCCGAAAGAGAAGGCATATATTATATTAAGTCTATACTATGCTGTGTATATCAAGCTCACAAACCCGGATGAGGCCCAAAGATAAAATTGGCCACCCACGCTGTGTATATCAAGCTCACAAACTCCTAAAATCTTTCCACAAACTCCTGGTTAAGAACCCCTGACATTTTAGATAGTTTTGCGGTGATCCTAATGTAGAAACAAGAATATGTGAGCTACATCGGGAATGTGGCGCAGCTGGCTAGGAGTCAGCTGCATAAGATCTCTACTGACCAAAAGGTAATAAGTTCGAGGCCTGCTCGGGTCGGGGTGAGCGCTCGACCATTTGTGTAGCTCGTTGTTGACCTTTGCAACCCAAAATACAGTTGCATCTGTCAGGTAGGAAATTTAGGTACCATGTTGTGGGGAGGCTAATTTAACTAATTTACAAGACCATACATCTCCAGGAAGTGTGTAAAAGGAGTGAAGGGGTGCGACAGCTCCCCCTGGTGGCCAGAAGCTGAAATGTTAAATTGCCTCTGAGTGTCTTGTCTTACATGTTTGTATGTAAAAGGACATTGAATGTTTGCCTGCGGGGTGAGAAGGGCGGAATATAAATGATGTAAATAAATACATGATGTAAATAATACCTCCTTAACAAACTACAAGAGATCTGGACTGTGAAGCATGGAGTGAGGAACCTATTCTCTAGAAAAATCAACATGGCCAGTCCTAAGGGATGACAGGAGAGACTGTCTAACAGTCTTTTGTGCCCCTGAGGTTGAGGGTCTGAAGAGCAGATTGATAATCACAATTTGTATTGTGTGCGGATCACAGCATAACAAGTCGTGATGAATGTTGGGTACTGCAGTCCGCCAACATCTGGAGGGCCACACAATTCCCACTACTGCCCTAGGTCCAAAATGTTAGGAACTGATGTATTTTTGATCAGGGATCCTAATTGTAAATATCTCCAATTCTGCCTCAGATTAATGGGGTGTATGTCACCAAATTGTAATGATGCAACACCTTTGTAAATCTGCTGCCACCAGTGAGTAATTCTTGACCATGTTTCTAAAGCTTGAACCAAAAGAGGTTACTGAGAGAGATTTATGAATAAAGAACTTTAACAGTTTATTTATTAACAAAGCTTAAAGCGTGGAGGGTTTAAGGTACACAGAGCTTAGTTGGTTACAGTATCTTCTTAGAGGCACAGATCTTAAGGTTACTAAGTTTCTAAATGGGGTACAATGTTTGACTGTATTTCTCCAAACACTGACTCAACAATATTATAGATACTTTCCCCACTTATAGGTCTTTTATCTATCTTCTAGGTTAGCTTTTCAGTCTAACCTACAAACAGCAGTCTTTAAAGGCTTTTAAAACCCTAACTGCCTTTCTGCAGTATCAAAACACAGCGTTTATCCTGTTCTTCTCAGAACAGATAACAGCAGCCTCCCAAAACTGCCACCAGCCAGTCTAACCGCTACTAACTAACTTCTGAATTTCAAATCTGGAAATTTTAAGGCTTGTTGTAGGCTCCACCTCCTGTTGCTATGGCAACATAACTTCTCAGAGGCCGGGCACTCTAATACTCTCCGTTAACCCTTTGTGGTCTGTCTAACATTTAATCATCTAACACAGGGCTGTCCAACTGCCGGCCCTGCAGGTGTTTTGGACTTCAAATCCCAGAAATCCTAACAGCTGGTAAACTGGCTAGGATTTCTGGGAGTTGAAGTCCAAAACACCTGCAGGGCCGGCAGTTGGACAGCCCTGATCTAACACAATACAAATGTAATAATACAAACCATACATTTAATAATAAAATAAAGATAAAATCCGCAATACACATATCGACTTCATTACAAGGTATTTTTCCAGCTCCACCATAGGGCCCCTTCTACACTGCCATATAAAAATCCAGATTATCTGCTTTAAATGGGGTTATATGGCAGTGTAGACTCAAATAATCCAGTTCAAAGCAGATAACGTGGATTATCTGCTTTGATAATCTGGATTATATGGCAGTGTAGAAGGGGCCTAGCATTCTCCTATGTTTCTTTTGCCCATCACACTCCTTTCCCTTCTCTGGCTACAACTGAATAATTAATTTAATATGCTTTGAAAGTCATGTGAGCAGAATATGACAGGCCATACTGGGAACTACTTGTATATCTTCCACACAGCCATATAACCCAGAATATCAAGGTGGAAAATCCCACAATATATGCTTTGAACTGGCTGATCTGAGTCCACACTGACATATATTCCAGATCAAAGCAGATAATGTGGCATTTTATTCTGCTGTGTGGAAGGGGCCTTAGTCATTCAACAGGTATTCTGAATAATTTGGTCACAAAGTATACAATCAAATGTAGAATCCAGTCAGCCTGGATTAAGAGGTGACTGATTTTCTTAGAGCAAACAGTGGCTAAAATTCAATTAATTTTAGCCATGAGTTTTTTCCTTCCATTTTTTTGTCTTGAAAATAAATAAATAATAAATTATACTATACTTAACTCCTATACCAGGGGTGCTCATTAGGTAGCTCGGGAGCTACTAGTAGATCTTCGGCCCTCTTCCAGGTGATCTTTGGGCCTCACCAGCCGGATGGGGCGCTCCTGCCATGAGCGTGCACACCCTGTGTGCACTCGCGTTCCTGCTGCTGGCTTCCGCTCTCGCGGTGCTTCTTTCGCCTGCGGGGCATTGCAGGAAGAAGAAAGCACGAGGCGGGGCCTCTGGAGGGAGCGCCCTGCCTCTCTCTCATCCAGAAGCAGCTGTGCAGCCTCCGTTGCCGGTGAGACAGGCAGGGCGGATTGCTCCCTCTGGATGCCCCGTCTCGTGCTTTCTCCTTCCTGCAATGTCCCGCAGGCGGAAGAAGCACTGCGTGGGCAGAAAACAGCAGCAGGAGCACGCGCGGTGGCAAGAGCGCGAGGCGGCGGGAGTGCGCAGGAGCGCATGGCGGCGGGGGCAGGTAGATCTTTTGGACTTGGTTGCTTTAAGAGTAGCTCACATGCTGAAAAAGTGTGAGCACCCCTGTCCTATACATACTGACTTGGATGTAAGCCCCACTACATTTAATGGGATTTAATGCTCAATAGATATGTATAGGATTGCATTATGAATAATGTACTAGCCCCTTTTAATCTGGACTTTAGAAGAGTTTTTTTTCCTACCTCAATATTACGTTTTCTTCTACCAAAGTGGCCATGTGAATTCGATGCTTCTCTTCAACTGCTGCAATTCGTTGTTGAATGTTTTTTTCCATGTCAGACAAGTTGGCTTTCTGTAGATTGGGGGCGGGGGGGGGGGGGACAATAAGACAATCTAAGGATCTACAAAGATCTATAGCCCAGAATATCAAGGCAGAAAATCCCACATTATCTGAGTATGCACTCAGTTCAAAGCAGATGTCGTGGGATTTTCTGCCTTGATCTTCTGGGATATAAGACTGTGTGGAAGGGCCCTATGAGGCTGTGGAAGCTACTTTTGAGATCTCTAGGAGGTCAATCTAGCTGAGAATGGTCTCCACTTACCACATTTTGAAGAACACTGAAACCTGGAAACCCTTTCAACTACAAATCAGGACAGTTACACCTGGAGCCATTTACCAGCCTCTGAATTATGGTCTTCCCCTTTTAAAGGAACAGTTTTTTATAGGGATGTGTGAAAACTTGGTTCTAACAAGCTGAAATAATTTGGGGTTATGATTTATATCAGGAATCTCAAGTTACATATCCATACATTATCCATATTCACAATCCCCGTGGCACAATTGTAACTGCTCTCCCAAGCTGACTACACCGAGAGAAGGAGGCCCATTTTGCTGTCATTTGTGGTGTGGGTAGATGGCATTCCCACCCCTCTCCATCAATAATCAAGTGACTGGGATCCTGCTTCTGATAGCCACAGCCTCGCTCAGTGGTAGGACGGGAATGGAAATATCATCAACCCATATCTTGATCTTGAAAATTGACCTCTGTCTCTACATAGCAGCATATACCACTGTTGAACAGCTTTTTCCACCAGGCTAAACATATACAACTCTATGTCCCTCCCTGCAATTTAAGATCTTCCAGGGAGGTCCTGCTCTCACTCCCTCCAGCATCTCAAATGAGGCTGGCCGTGACGGGGGACAGGGCCTTCTCGGCTGTGGCCCCCCATCTGTGGAATGCGCTTCCAAGCGAAATACACTAGTCCCCATCCTCTTGGCGTTTAGAAAAAAGCTGAATCCTGGTTCTGGGACCAGGCCTTTGTACAATAGCTTAAGCAACATCTGACTGGAATGGATTAGTGTTGGCGACAGATTTGAGGATATGGCTTATTGTTCATATCAATTCGAGTATTGTTCTGATTTAATTGCTGTAGATTATTGTTTTAATCTTACTGCTATTGTTTAACCTGTATTTATGGTTATAACAGTGGTTCCCAAACTGTTTTGGCCTACCGCCCCCTTTCCAGAAAAAAATGTACTCACTGTCCCCCTAGAAATTATTATTGTTAATTTAATAGCAATTAAACAGAAAGATATATGTATTAATGCAGTGGTTCTCAACCTTTCTAATGCCATGACCCCTAAATAAAGTTCCTCATGTTGTGGTGACCTCCAAACATATTTTCGTTGCTACTTCATAAATAATTTTGTTGCTCTTACGAATTCTAATCCAAATATCTAATATGCAGGTCAAAGCGCAGTAAGCAGGGCCAAAGAAGAGGGCTGCACGACCCCTCTGAAATGGCCAATTGTTCACCGCCCCCTTAAAGGGGTTCACCGCCCCCCAAATTTCTCTGAGCCTCCCACTGCCCCCTTGGATCGCCTCACCGCCCACCAGGGGGTGGTACCGCCCACTTTGAGAATCAGTAGTTTATATTGTACTGATTGTGGCATTGGATTGCCTTGTTAGCCGCTCTGAGTCTCCCCTCTGGGGTTGAGAAGGGCGGGGTAAAAACGCTGTAAATAAATAAAATACATAAATAAGACGGGGCTGCTGTGTAAATGTTCACAGGGCAGCCTCATTTTCGGGAGCAGAATGTAGTGGAAGTGGTGATCCTTCGACCTATTGAGGCTCATTTGATTGAAAGATAGGACACGCATTATCTTAATCATCTATCCCAGGACTGCCCAGGAAGTCCAGTCAATCCCCGGACAGAAGGAGGTCGATCCCAGCCGGAGCCAGGCCATGCCAAGCCCCGCCCCTCCCCCGGCCACTCCCAGCAGTCTGGGGTTGAGAAGGAGCGGGGTAAAACGCTGTAAATAAATAAAATACATAAATAAGACGGGGCTGCTGTGTAAATGTTCACCAGGGCAGCCTCATTTTCGGGAGCAGAATGTAGTGGAAGTGGTGACCCTTCGACCTATTGAGGCTCATTTGATTGAAAGATAGGACACGCATTATCTTAATCATCTATCCCAGGGCTGCCCAGGAAGTTGATCGCGATCAACCAGTCAATCCCCGGACAGAAGGAGGTCGATCCCAGCCGGATCACTTCTCAGAGGAGGGCGGAGCCAGGCCATGCCAAGCCCCGCCCCTCCCTCCCAGGCACTCCCAGCAGCTGCTCCAGGTTTGAGGAGGCCAGGGCCAAGCCAACCTTGTGCTAGCTATGCCACCACTGGCTGGGCATTGCCATCCTCAAGCCTGGAGAAGCTGCTGGGAGTGCCGAAGCCAGAGGGAGGGGGCGGGGCTTGGTGTGACCTGGCCCCGCCCCCCTCTGGCAAAGCCCCGCCCCCTCTCCAGCCTTGAGGAGGTAGGTAGATCTTTCTGACTTGGTTTTAATATAAGTAGCTCGCATGCTGAAAAAGTGTGGGCACCCCTGATCTATCCCATTCCTTCAAGGCAACGTTCAAGACGACAATCGTCTTCTAAATTTTCACCTCGTTCCGGAGTTCCAGCTCTGTCCTGTGAAGAGTTGAAGCGATCGCATTCAAAGTTTCGTTCTTCTCCTTCAATTCTGTCTCCACAAGCTTTTCAGGAAATAAAACAATTTACATTAATTTCATTATAAGAGTTATATTTGGCATTTCAGCAACTGTTGAAAAGCAAAGTCTGCATGCACAGTGTTTGTATCCATGGATTCCATGGATTCAACCATCCATGGCTTGGAAAAAAAAATCTAAATTTTGATTTTGCTATTTTTGTATAAAAGAGACTATTTTGGCAAACCATTGGACTTGATCACCAACAGATTTTGGTATCTTTAGGGATGGTACTAAAAACGTATGACAGATATCAAGGACTAATTGTAAACAACTTAAAGAAAACACAAAGTAGAAGGGAAAAAATTAAAATACCACCAGAACAAAACAAACAATCAACAGACACCATGCCACCTATTTCATTCTATTCATCAATCCTGCCTACCAAATTGACTTTCCATCACTTTGCAAATTAATTTCTTATAGATGTAAATTCTGAGTGCAAATTTTGAATACTTTAAGAAAATTTTCTAACTTTCTATAAAGGCAAGCTCTAGGATTAAAAAGAAAAGTAGAGGAAATTGCAGGAATCAAGGCTGTACCAAGGCATTTTACTCCTAACAACAACAACAACAACAACAACAGGAGTAGAACGATGTGGGACAACCTGCTTCCTGTAATGCAGTGTTTCCCAACCTTTTTTGAGCCGCGGCACACTTTTTACATTTGCAAAATCCTGGGGCACAACACCAACCAAAATGACACAAAATGACACTCTAACACAGTAATACATATAGTTAATATGTTTTTAAAATGTATTTATACACTCATTGTGAAACCTGGGCCTGTTTCGATGAACTCAACATAGATATCCTGGCAGGAATGGCAGAAAGACACAAACTTCCCACACAGAACTCTCATAACCAAGAGAAAATGCTATAAGAGTTTGGTGGGCATTGACCTTGAGTTTTGGAGTTGTAGTTCACCTATATCCAGAGAGCACTGTGGACTCAAACAACGTTGGATCAGGACCAAACTTGGCATGAATACCCAATATGCCCAAAAATGAACGCAGATGGAGTTCAGGGGAAATAGACCTTGACATTTGGGAGTTGTAGTTGCTGGGATTTATAGTTCCCCTACAATCAAAAAGCATTCTGAACCCCACCAATGATAGAACTGGGCCAAACTTCCCGCACAGAACCCCCAGGAGGCAAGAGGAGGTCTTCCCAATGCATGGAGAAGGCGGGTCTTCCCAATGCATGGAGAGGGAGAGACCAAGTAGACAACGGGTGGGGAGGGCCTTTATTGAGGTAGGTTTCTTAGGGTTTTTATACTTCAACACACTAGACTCTCCCCCCTCCCCTCCTGGAGGTTCCAATTTCCCCCAGGACACCTGATGATCGCTCACAGCACGCTAGTGTGCCCCAGCACACTGGTTGGGAAACACTGGCTTAGTGTATACTAAGAATGAATTTATATGCCAAGCTGTGATGCATCCAAAAATGGACAATTGAGAAATAAGATGAAAGTTTGCAGAAGTACAAACAGTGTTAGGGAGCCGGGAACTTATGGTTGGTGGGGAGTGTGGAGAAGAAACACTGGATCTCATACGACCTGCTGATTTCAGATACATCTGTTCAACAGTTTTAACCCCACTTGCCATGATCTTGTTGTTCAACTCATCTATAGTAATCTTAGTGGCTTGTTGCTGCTTTTGGAATTCCTAGAAATGAGAAAGTCAAGCATAAAAATTACATTTGCCAGGGGGAAACACACTTTCTGTTTGTTCACCCTTTTGGGCACTGAAATAGTAAGTTACAAACAATATTGTTATCTGTAATGAGGCACTATGGTGCTAACAGGGATACAACAAGTTACATGTTAGAAGGGATGTAACAAGTATGAGCCAACAGACTTTATCTATGAAATGACTTAACACATTATAGTTATTAAATGAAATGTAAACTAACAGCATAACAAGCAATGCAAGTACATTTGCCCCTTTCATCATTGCATGATGAAAACAGGTAACTTTTATAGGAGGGCGGGTCAGTAAGTCCATGACTTTTTGAATTTCCTGCCTCTTAACTGAAAAGGCAACACTGCTCCTGTCAACAGGCATCTGTCAGTTGATTCCTGTCAAAATTTGAACAAGCTGCGTCATTTAGTTTGTGTTTGACAGCCATTGATAGCAGACTACCACGTGATTTGAGGAGAAAATGAGAAAAAATGAATTTTGTGTGCTCATTAAGCATTTTTTTTGCAGGAAAAAACATCACTCAAACCAAGGCTAAGCTTGATAAATACTATGGGGACTCTGCACCATCAATTTCAATGGTAAAAAAGTGGTTTGCTGAATTTCATTGTGGCCGTATAAGCACGGAAGATGCCGAATGTTCTGGATGCCCAGTTGAGGTCTCTACACCCGAAACAATTGAATAAATTCACGATATGGTGTTGGCCAATTGGAGATTGAAAGTGCGAGAGATTGTGGAAGCCATAGGCATCTCACATGGCTCAGTGGTTTCAATTTTAAATGATCACTTGGGTATGAGAAAGCTTTCCGCAAGATGGGTGCCGCGTTTGCTCACAATTGACCACAAACGCAATCGTGTGACAATTTCGCAGGAGTTTTTGGCATTGTTCAACCGCAATATGGATGAGTTTGTGCGCCGTTTCGTAACTGTGGACGAAACGTGAATCCACCACAACACACCAGAGACCAAACAGCAGTCAAAACAGTGGGTTTCTCCGGGTGAATCGGCACCAAAGAAGGCCAAGGTGGGTTTGTCAGCCAATAAAGTCATGGCTACCGTTTTTTGGGATGCACGTGGTGTAATCCACATTGACTACTTTCAAAAGGGTAAAACAATCAATGGCAAATAGTATGCTAACTTATTGGGTCAATTTAATGAGGATTTGGAAGAAAAAAACGACCGCATTTGGCCACGAAAAAAGTTCTTTTGCACCAGGACAATGCAAGGGTGCACACATGTGCAGTTTCCATGGCAACAATCAATGAATTGGGATACGAATTGCTCCCTCATCCACCCTATTCTCTGGATTTAGCCCCAAGTGACTATTTCTTGTTTCCAAACCTGAAGAAATGGCTCGGTGGAAAGAGATTTGACTCCAACGATGAAATCATCTCACAAAAAAATACCTATTGTGATGATCTCAACAAATCTTATTTTTTGGAAGGGATAAAAAAATTGGAGAAACATTGGACAAAGTGTATAGAGCTCAAAGGAGACTACGTTGAAAAATAAAATGATTTTTTTATCCAAAAACCTGTGTTTCATTCAAAAAGTCACAGACTTATGGACCCGTCCTTGTAGCATTGTACTGGGAAACAAAACAATGTATTTGTGATGAGTAGGTTTCCAAAGCCCGGTCTCCCTTAATGAATATTACTTTTTACCCAACTAATTTCATGTTGTACTCAATGAGCCCAACACAGAACGATACTTTCCGGCAAAAATTTGGCTTAGGAAAGAGAGTAAGTCCTTTAGTGAACCTAACTTCTAAAAAAGCAAAATAAAAAATGGGGGTGTCACATGTCAGTTACCACAACCTATATTATATAACTTCACTTTTCTCTATGGACAAGATTCTTCCAAAGTGGTTACAATGCGGATCTAATCCCATTTGCTTAAAGCTACTTACAACATTAATTTAAAATCCCCTCCCCTTTTTTTGCCTCCACTTCAGTGCGCTTCCTTTCAATTTTCATGAAAAGCCTTTCAAATTCATGTACAACTCATATGATTAATAATTAGATGTCCCTTCAAATGCTTTGGATTTGTCAGAAGTCCCACGTGATGGTCTTTCCTTAAAATAATAATAATAATAATAATAATAATAAATAGCACTGTGTTGTTGTAAAAGGAGCTGGATAAAAAAAATGAAATTGAATGAAATAAAACATATGCAACACAGTTTTGGTAGAAGGAAAATAAATGTAGCCACATATGCAAAAAGGCCTTACTGGTACATTATTTAAACTGTTTTTATTCATATCATGATCTGTAGAAGGGGTTATTGGGATAACAATACAAAAGGTTTGCTAATCCCTCTTCCACCCAGTCTCAGCCCCAGCCTCAGCCAATCAAAATCCTGCAAACAATAGCAAAAAAAATACTGAAACACCACATACCTCTCTTTCTTGCTCATAGGCTTTACCTAAGAAGAAACTGTTTTTCTGAATGAGCTTCTTCTGTTCTTCTATCTCCAGCTCAAATTTCTTGGTCAATGACTGTTCTAGAAGGAAAATGAATCGTGGTCATCCCTTTTACTCAATATTATGTGACTTCTGTCACAGGGGGTTTCATAAATTTGATTATAAAACCTTTACTCTCATTACTGTTACCGCCGTAGTGTTTAGCTGCAGAGATGGATATAATAAAAAGCTTTCCCGGCACCATCTGACCTCCAAGGGGAGCAGAACTGCACGGGGAATAAGACATTCAAATATATTATCATATCGTTTAGATCTGAGGTCCCTAAACCAAGGCCCGCAGGCCGGATGTGGCCCTCCAAGGCCATTTATTATCCCCTATGCTGGAAATAGCAATCTTTTACAAGCCTCCTATACTAGTTATTTGTATAAGAGATTGTTTACTACATTGCATATGATTTAATATGCAGTTTCCCCCTTAATGTTCACAGTGAGATTCCATTAGAATCAGTTTGAATCAGAAGCCAGTTGGACTCAGTTAAGTCAGTTAGAAGTCAATTGAGCTTTAAGTCAGTTTGAGTACAGAAGTCAGGTTTTTTTGCACTACAAATATGTGCCGTGTGCACAGTAATCCGTGTGTGAAGATCTGTTACTTCAAACTGTGGAGAACTGACCGTCCCCACTCTCTACTGACCACTGTGGCAGGGCCGGCTATCTCACCGCTGCCACCAATTTGCAAAGAAGCGTGCTTCAATCTCTAACTTTTAAAACTTATGTCCACCTGTTTGTGAAGGCAGATGTGACTCCGAGTTGTGGTAAAAGTCAGTTGTGTGAAGAGGTTGCTACTTCAAGAGTTCTCTTCCTAAAAGTTTGCCATCCTCATAGATCAGGGGTGGGCAAGGTACGGCCCACGAGCCGGATGTGGCCCAGAAGCCGCTTCTATCTGGCCTGGGGAGAAGGGCGTCGGGGGCGGGGCCAAGAGGAAGCGGTGCCGCTGCCGCCATGCCATCGCGGGCTCTATGGGGCAGAGTCTGTCTCCGCAGACAGGTCGGAGGAGCGGCGGCTTCGGAGTGCCTGCCATCCCTGTAGGTGATCCGGGCCTGCAGCAGGAGCACTCGCCGACCTGCGGGGGCTGATTGCCCTGGCGACCCGGAATACTTCATCGTCTTCCGGTCGCGAGGGTGAACAGCCGCCTCAAATCGCGACTGCTCCCCCTGCAGGCTCGGATTGCCTCCAGGGATGGCAGGCACTCCATAGCAGGGCGATCAGCTGGGGAATGGCTGGGGGCAAGAGTGGGCGGAGGCCTGCAGCCTCCGATCGCCTGCTGCTCCGCTCTCCTCTTTTTTTTCTTGTCCTGGCGGAGGGACGAGAGAGGGCGGAAGGGGAGGAGGGCGGAGAGAGGAAGGAAGGAAGGACGGAAGGAAGGAAGAAAGCAAGGACAGAAGGAGGCGGTCAGGAAGACCTGCCTCCTGTCCCGAGCGGTTCATGGAGGCTTTGGACGACGAGGGTGGCGAAGCAGCCGAGCTCCCGAGGGGCCGCTGACCTCCACGTTGAAAGACTCCTCGCCTTCCTCCGAGCTCCCTTTAGAGCCCCCCCCCCTGGGCGGGTGAGTGGCAGGCAAGCAGAGAGGGAGAGCGAAGAAGGCAGGCAGGCAGTCTCTCTGAGGCAGGCCACACACACGCTGGGTCTGCTTTGCCATCCTCTGGGCTGGGGTCATTGGGCCATTCCATCTTGGGATCCTTCCTCTCTTCAGGATGTCAGCCTTCATCTTGGTTCGCACCTTGTCTTCTTGAATTTTATTTTATTTTAGTGGTTTTTATTATTATTTTATAATAATTTTACAATAATATAATAATATAATAAATAATATGATATAATAATGTTATATTATATTATAATTTCAATATATTATAATCTCTCTCTCTATATATATACACACTATAATAAAATAATTATGATATTAATACTTATTATATATGAGTATTTTCTTGATATATTAATATGTTAATATTTATTTATTTATTTATTTATTTATTTATTTGTCAAATTTCTAGGCCGCCAATCCCGGGAGACTCGGGGTGGCTCACAACAGGGCAATACACAATAAAACACATTAAAACACATAAAACACTCTAAAATATCCATACATTAAAAACACAATGGGCTGTATGAAATACGAAACGCACAGCATAATAAGGTATAAAAGATAAAATCAACAGGCAAGACTAGGACACTGATGGCGTCTTATAAGCTGAAGGCCTGTTGAAAGAGGAAGGTCTTACAGGACCTCCTAAAGGACATAAGATCTTGGAGGGCTTGTGTCTCGGCTGGGAGAGCATTCCATAAAGTTGGAGCTATCACTGAAAAACTCTCTCCTTGGTCGCAGTTAGCCTAAGCGTCTTGACGGGGAATTGCCAATAGATTGATGTTCTCTGACCGCAGTAATCTCGTAGGGCAATATGGGGTAAGCTGGTCCCTCAGGTACATTGGCCCCAGGCCGTGCAAGGCCTTAAAGGTAAGCACCAGCACTTTGAAGGTGATCCGGTGCTCAATTGGAAGCCAGTGCAGATCCTGCAAAGTAGGTGTAATATGGCAACCTGCACCAGCTTCAACTTCCGGGTCACCGACCGAGGAAGGCCGACATAGAGCGCGTTACACTAGTCTAGTCTCAAGATGACCGTGGCTTGGATCACTGTCGTCAGGTCATTCCGGGAGAGATAGGGGGCCAGCCGCCTTGCCTGTCTTAGATGGAAAAATGCTGTTTTACTGACCATGGAGATTTGGGTCTCCATGCTCAGTTGGGAGTCCAAATGAACTCCCAAACTCTTTACAAAAGGCGATGGGCATAACGCCACACTGTCCAGGGTCGGAAGCTGGACATCCCCATCGCCCGGACGGCCCAGCCACAAGATCTCAGTCTTCGCTGGATTCACCTTCAACCTACTGGCTCGCAGCCATCCAGTAACAGCCTCGAGGCAACGTTGGAAATTATTGGGTACAGATCCAGGCCTGCCCTCCATCCTCAGAATGAGCTGAGTGTCATCAGCGTACTGATGACACTCCAACCTAAAACTCCACACCAGCTGTGCAAGTGGCTGCATGTAGATGTTAAATAACAAGGGGGAGAGACTGGCCCCCTGAGGGACTCCACAAACTAATGGGGAACCCTTGGAGACCATCTCTCCCCTCCTCACTCACTGAAGCTGATGGTGGAGGAAGGAGGTCAGCCATTTCAGGGCTCACTCCAGCCATGGCAAGGCGGTGGGTCAAAAGATTGTAATCAACTGTGTCAAACGCTGCTGTGAGGTCCAATAAAACAAGCAGCGCAGACCCGCCTTGGTCGAGCTGACTTCATCACATGGTTTTGTTTTTTGTTTTGTTTCAATATATGGTCCACCCTCTGCCTCTCCAGCTGTCTGGGTTTAGATGGATGCCGCTCTGCTCTTGGATCGGAAAAGAGACTCAGATAGCTGAAGGTCTGGCTTGATCCATGAACATAAAATGCAAACCGGCACCGGGAATGTGGCGCAGCTAGCTAAGTGTCCGCTGCATAAGATCTCTCTGACCAGTAGGTCATGAGTTTGAGGCCTGCCCTGGTCGAGGTGGGTGCTCGACCTTTAAGTGTAGCCTGCTGTCGACCTTTGCAGCCCGAAAGTTGCATCTGTCAAGTAGGAGATAAAGGTACCACATTAAGTGGGGAGGCAAATTTTGACTGAATTATGAGGCCATTAAAGAACTCCAGGAACACTGAGGAATGCAGAAGGAACAACAAGGGACGCTGGGAACGCTGAGAGATGAGGAGTGTGTCAGCTCCCCCTGGTGGCCAGAGTTTGCCTCTGTTTATCTATATGTGTGTATGTAAAAAACGGCAGGTATTGTCTGCTAAGTATGTGTACCTGTAATCCGCTCTGAGTCCCATTCGGGGTGAGAAGAGCAGAATATAAATAAAGTAAATAAATAAATAAATAAACAATACACAAAAGATAGAACCCTCTTGAACTCACTTTGCTGTATTAACGCTTTCTCCCGTTCAGTTCTTTCACTCTTTTTCCATTCGGCTTGCCTTCTCAGCCACTTTTCTTCCATTTCATCCGAAATGCTATCCTACAAAAAAGGGGACACACAAGGAAATGTGACCAGTGGCAACAATATAAATGGTGATTCTAGGCTAAACCCAAGAGCAGTTCCCAATGAGAGTAAACTCATGGGATTTGCGGACTGACTTGTGAATGATTGATTCAATAAATCTACTCCAGTTAGGTCTGGCAATTGAATCCTGGCCTCTCTCTCTCTCTATCCCTTTCTTCTGCTATTTCCACAAATTGAATTTCTATGAATCTAAGGACTTATGTTAATGCCAAATGATGTTAATGCAAAATGGGCACAGATTACTACATACTGTGTCCAATTCTGGACACCACAATTTAAGGAAGATATTGACTTTAAGCTGGAATGTGTCCAGAGGAGGGCAACTAAAATGATCAAGAGTCTGGAGAACCATCCCAATGAGGAACGGCTTAAAGAGCTGGGCATGTTTAGCCTGCAGAAGAGAAGGCTGGGAGGAGACATGATGAGGGCCATGTATCAAGAGGTATGGGGAAGTCATAGGGAGAAGGGAGCAAGCCTGTTTTTTTGCTGCTCTGGAGATTAGGATGCGGAATAGTGACTTCAAACTACTACAGGAAAGGAAATTCCACTGGAACTTCCTAACTGTGAGAGTTAGTATTGGAACTCTCTGCCTCGGAGTGTGGTGGAGGGTCCTTCTTTGGAGGCCTTTAAAGAGAAGCTGGATGGCCATCTGTCGGGGGTGCTTTGAATGCAATATTCCTGCTTTTTGGCAGGGGGTTGGAGTGGATGGCTCCCGAGGTCTCTTCCAACTCTAGGATTCTATGACTCTATAAAGAAATTCATCATACAACATGAACCTCCATGATCTAGCCCCTATATTTATCAGATGCATGAAATATTTTATACACACACACGGAAAGAGAGGACGTTTCTGGAAATGGCGTGTCTTTCTTTTGAATATATTCTCTCAAGCTGCAGCCTATCACCTGTGTTGTTTCTGGATGGGGAAGTTGCATTGAGTTTTAAAGGATGAAATGTTGCATTTTTCTGAGTTTGAAGAACCCAACTCCCACTACGGATGCTTTTAAAAATCAAAGCCAAAATGAATATCCACCTATTTTGACTTTCATGGTTTGATTGCAGGGATTGGGAGACTTAATGAAATCAACAGAAAGTCCTAGAGACTGAAATGTACCCTAAAATTGCCCATCTCTGATTTAAGTGTTTAACTTATTCCAAAGTAATGAAAATATTTTTTGATAACTAACATTCTTTGAATTACGTCTGAAAAATGAAAACGGCTCTATGAATGAAAGTAATTAATGACCCCCAAATAGAGCTCATCATTTTGGATAATAATTTAAATCTTACCTGATACACACGGAATGCGTTCTTCAGATATTTGTACTCCTTCTGCATCGTAGCTGGAGAAGAAAAAAAAGATAAGTGCTCTATAGACAACACTGAGCCAATGAATTAAGAATTTCTTTTTTCATCAGTTACATGCTTTCCTCAGATATTAGGTATTATCAGCATTTCTCAAAGTCTGAAGCCTGTCTCAAGTTATACTTTTCCTAAATCCTGTCATATATGTTAAATTAGACTTTACTATAGTGAATTTCTTCCATGTACAGTGATGCCTTGAGTTAAGAGTTTAATTTGTTCCGTGACCGAACTCTTGACTCAAAACACTCTTATCTCAAAGCAAATTTCCCCACTGAAATGCAATGAATCTGTTCCGCCCCCCAACCCCCCATTTTTTATTATTATGTGTTTATAAATAATAAATAATGTATACATGCATATTCACAAAGAACAATAAAAAAAGAAAAACCAACTTTAAAATAGTAGAAGCACAAAGTTGTGGCCCAATGGTAGAAGCACAAAGTTCGAAGTGAAGAGGCAGAAGCATCATTTTCTTCATACTATCCTCCCTCCCTCTATTGCTCTCTCTCTTTTCTCTCTCTTAATGAAGCCAAAAAATAAACTAACCCAAACTTCCTCAAAGTAGTCAAGAGCAAGTGGACAGCAATCTCCCAAAGCAGACAAGAGCACAAGACACAGAGGCTGCTCCCTTGAAGCCATGGACTCTGGTGCTAGCACTCCCTCTGGCGCTTGTTGTTGTTCATTCGTTCAGTCCCTTCCGACTCTTCATGACCTCATGAACCATCCCACACCAGAGCTCCCTGTGGGAGGTCACCTCCCCCATCTCCTTCAGAGTCAAGCCAGTCACTTCAAGGTTACCATCCATCCATTTTGCCCTTAGTTGGCTCGGCCCCTCTTCCTTTTTCCTTCCATTTTCCCCAGCATCATTGCCTCTACTTCATCTTTGCCTCTACAGTGGGCTTTATTTCCTGAAGTATGGACTGGTTGGATCTTCTCACGGTCCAAGGCACTCTCACAACTTTCCTCCAACACCACAATTCAAAACCATCTATCTTCCTTCGCTCAGCCTTCCCTATAGTCCAGCTCTCACATCCGTAGGTGACTACGGAGAATACCATTGCTTTTACTATGTGGATCTTTGTTGCCTGTGTGATGTCTCTACTCTTCACTATTTTCTTGAGATTGGTCATTGCCCTCCTCCCAAGAAGTAAGCGTCTTCTGATTTCCTGGCTGCAATCTGCGTCTGCAGTAATCTTTGCGCCTAGAAATACAAAGTCTGTCACTGCCTCCACGTTTTCTCCCTCTATTTGCCAGTTATCAATCAATCTGGTTGCCATAATCTTGGTTTTTTAATGTTTAACTGCAACCTACCTTTTGTGCTTTCGTCTTTCCAGTTGATTAGAAGGCTCCTCCTCGCTTTCGGTCATCAAAGTGGTATCATCTGCATATCAAAGGTTGTTAATGTTTCTTCCAGCAATTTTAACCCCAGCCTTGTATTCCTCAAGACCCGCACATCGCATGATGTGTTCTGCATGTAAGTTGAATAGGTTGGGTGAGAGTATACAACCCTGCCCGTACGCCTTTCCCAATCCTGAACTAGTTCCATGGTTAGTTCGTCCTTTTGCTACTTGGTCCTTATACAGATTCCTCAGGAGAGAGACAAGGTGATTTGGTATGCCCATACTACCAAGGACTTGCCACAATTTATTATGATCCACACAGTCAAAGGCTTTAGAAAAGTCAATAAAGCAGAAATAGATGTTGTTCTGAAACTTCCTGCCTTTCTCCATTATCCAGCGGATATTGGCAATTTGCTCTCTTGTTCCTTTGCCTTTCTAAATCCAGGTTTTACATCTGGCAACTCTCTCTCCATGTATTGCTGGAGTCTTCCTTGCAGGATCTTGAGCATTACCATACTGGCATGAGAAATAAGTGCCACTGTATGAAAGTTTGAGCATTCTTTCGCATTTCCCTTTTTTGGTATGGGGATAGAAGTTGATTTTTACCAGTCTGATGGGCATTCTTGTGTTTTCCATATTTGCTGGCATATGGCATGCATCACCTTGACAGCATCATCTTTCAAGATTTTGAACAGTTCAGCTGGAATCCTGTCGTCTCCTGATGCCTTGTTGTTAGCAATGCTTCTTAAGGCCCATTCAATCTCACTCCTCAGGATGTCTGCTTCTAATTCACTCACCACACTGTCAAAACCAGGGGTGCTCATTACGGTGATTGGGAGCACCTAGGTGATCTTTGGCCCTCTTCCAGGTGATCTTTGGGCCTCACCAGCCGGATGGCACGCTCCTGCCATGCGCGCGCACATGTGCTCCCACCGCCGCCTTTGCGGGGCTTCTTTTGCCAAAATGAGGCTTTAGTGGGCGGGCCCTGGCGCTCGTCTTGCGTGGTGACATGACCGCCCATTGGTTGCTGCTGGGGGGGGGGGGAGCAAGGCGAAAGCACACGCACTGATAGGATGCGAGGCTGTGGGATGGATGGAGGGAATGTGTGTGTGAGAGAGAAAGAGAGCCAAGGAGAGAAGAAAGAAATCTGGAAAACTTTTTTGGATCCTTTTGGCAGGCAGGCAGGCAGGTGGGTGCTGGAAGGAGAGAGAAAGAGGTGAAGGAGGCCGGGCAAAGTGGGGCAAAGCCAAGCAAGCCCCGCCGCAAACCCTGCTGCTGCCCTCGGGACTCCCATTCCAAGCCGAGACCTGGGTGAGTGAGCTGTGTGGGGCTGCTTTCTTTCCTTGGTTGGGGGCGAGGAGGGAGGGCTCCACCATGTTCCTGGGGCTGAACCCGAGGAGGAGGGGGCTGCGGGGATGGAGAATCCACTTGCTGCTGCTGCTTGTGCCCTTGCCGCCTTTCTCCGCCTCGCCCTCCCTCGCCCTCGAAGGAGAAAGGCAACGAGGGCCCACGGGAGAGAGAGAGAGAGAGAGAGAGAGAGAGAGGGTGGCTCTTCAGAGCCGGCTAGGAAGAGCCACCCTCTCTCCCCCCCCCCTGGGCATGGACTGCTACCAGTGAGAGGGGTCCTCCTTCCTGCCAGCCCTCCACTTGGGCGTCCTTTCTGAGTGACACCCTCGAAAGGAAGGAAGGAAGCCTCCCCCCCCCCACTGCACCTGTCACTTTGGGGAAGCACCTCTTCCACTCTTCCTTCTCCTGCCCAGGTAAGGAAGCCTCGAGGGAGGAGGGGGAGAGGCTGCTGTGGGGAGGCTCCAGCCTCATGTGGGTCCCTCTCTCAGTTGAGTTTCCTGCCCCAGGCAGCAGCCAGGCGGCCCCTCTTCCCAGGCCTGCGCCTTCCGAGCCGCCCCCAAAGCCATATCTGGCTGGAGCGCTGGCGGGTGCGCCTATAAATACCCTCCTGCTGCGTGCGAGGGAGGGGCCTGCTGTGCACGCAAGAAGCAGGATGGGATGGGGACTTCCTGCTTCGCGAAAGCACGCAGCAGGAAGGAGGAAGGCAACAAAGACATTAAGAGAGAGAGCGCGCGCAGGCAAGGAGGATCCACTTCCCGGGTGCGCGCAGCGGCGAGTTCATGGGTAGGCAAGAAAGAAGCCCCGCGCGGATGGAAGGCTGCAGTAGGAGCGTGCATGCATACTCACATGCACAACAGGTGATCTTTACAACTTGATTGTTCATATAGTAGCTCGCATGATGAAAAAGTGTGGGCACCCCTAGTCAAAACTATCCTCGATTTTATTATCCTTCCTATACAGATCTTCTGTATAATCTCGCCACCTTCTCTTGATCTCTTCAGCTTCTGTTAGGTCTCTGCCATCTTTGTTTTTGATAATGCCCATTTTTGCCTGAAATTTACCTCCAATGTTCTAATTTTTTGGAAGCAGTCTCTTGTCCTTCCTATTTTGTTGTTTTCTTCCACTTCCATGCATTGCTCATTTAAAAATAGTCCTTTTCTCTTCTAGCTAACCTCTGGAATTGTGCATTTAACTGGACATATCTCCCTTATCACTGTTTCCTTTTGCTTTCATTCCTTTCTTGGGCTACTTCCAGTGTCTCAGCAGACAACCATTTTGCCTTCTTGATTTTCTTTTTCTTTGGGACGTACTTTGTTTCCACCTCCTGAACAATGTTGCAGACTTCTGTCCATAGTTTTTCTGCAACTCTATTTATTAAATCTAGTCCCTTAAACCTGTTCTTCACCTCCACTGCATATTCACTAGGGATGTTAGTGAGATCATATCTAACTGATCTGTGTGTTTTCTCTATTCTCTTTAGTCTGACTCTAAATTTTGCAATAAGAAGTTTGTGATCTGAACTACAGTCAACTTCAGGTCTTGTTTTCACCGACTGAGTGGATGTCCGCCACCTTTGGCTGCAAAGGATGTAGTCAATCTGATTTCAGTGTTGACCATCTGGTGAAGTCCATGTATAGAGCCGTCTTTTAGGTTGTTGGAAGAGAGTGTTTGTTATACACAATGAGTTTTCCTGGCAAAATTCTATCAGCCTACGTCCCGCTTCATTTTGTTGTCCCAGACCATATTTGCCTGTGATCCCAGTTGTCATTTGACTTCCCACCTTAGCATTCCAGTCTCCTGTAATGAAAATAATGTCTCTTTTTGGTGTATTATCCAGTAGGTGCTGCAGATCCTCGTAGAACTGATCTACTTCTGCTTCTTCAGCAGCTGTGGTTGGATCACTGTGATCTTAAAAGACTTGCCTTGCACTAGAATTGAGATCATTTTGTCATTTTTTGGATTGCATCCAAGCACTGCTTTAGCAACCTTCTTATTAATTATGAAGGCTACTCTATTTCTTCAGTATTCCTCTTGTCCGCAGTAGAAGATCTGATGGTCATCTGATGTGAAGTGGCCCATTCCAGTCCATTTCAGCTCTCTGGCCCCCAGTATGTCTATCTTTAGTCTTGCCATCTCACTAATAACAACATCCAGTTTGCCCTGGCTCATAGATCTTACATCCCAGGTTCTTTAGAGCATCGGATCCGTCGTTCACCTCCAGCACTGTCGATCGCTTGCTTTCCTTTTGACTTTGAGCTAGCTACATCATCACATCTGGGGCTAGTTGAACTTATCCTCTGCTCCTCCCTAGTAGCATTTTGACCATCTTCCGACCTGGTAGTCCCATCTTCCGATGGCATACTAGCATAAGCTCTTAACTAAAAATGCAGCTTATATGTTAAAGCAAAACTTGGGCCGAGAGATAGCTCTTATCTCACACTTAAGTTAGGATGCTCTTAAGTTGAGGTTCTACTGTACCTACAAGGGCTTGATCCTCATTAGTCTTGTTTTAAGGAAACTGAATGACTCTCCTAATGTTTAAAGTAACACCTTCTGAAGTTAAAGAGGACTTAAGTTGGCAATTTCATGCTCTCTCACACATTATACGTCTACTTCAACTGAGGACTGAAGACATGGTGGAAGGACGTGGCACTTAAACCCTCCTCCCTCCCATTTGTCTCTTTCAAGTCAGGCTCCCTCCAAAACATTCCCATCCTGTGCTTCCAAATGTGCATTTGAAATGTTCTGAAATTTCAAATGGGGAAAGGGAAGTGAAGGAAGCAGTAGCAAAGAATTTGTTGTTCTTTCCCTTTTAGCTGGTTTTCCCTAAAGTGTGTATGTTGGGGTACAGGTAAACATCTCGTGTATTACAAGTATTTAAGCTCTGAGCCATACTCAGCTTCTCTTGAGCCGTTGCTCTCTCGTTCCGCAACTCCTTCTTGTATTGCTCTTCCATGGAAGCCCATTCTAATTCATGAAATACCTGAAGTTCCCTGCAAAACCAGCACAACAAAGTGTCATCAATAAGGCATTTTTGCTTTAGTCTTCTATGTAGTTCACATCTGCAGGTTGTTTTTCTTCTTCTTTTTTCTAGTTTGGTTCTAAGTGTCTAAATGCATAGCATGAGAGAAGGAATGATTGCTTACCTGTAACCATGTTTCTTCGAGTGGTCACCTGAGAAATTCACACATATGGTTGTTTGTGCACCTGCACAGCAATCTTGTAACCATTCAACAGCTGTTTTAAGGTGGTTTGGCTTCCGAGATTGCTGCGTATGCGCACCAACAACCAGATGTGTGAAAATGTGGTTATGGGACCAGGCCTTTGGGTAACTGGAAGATGACTGACAATGGTAATAATGATAATGTTATGGAAAATGGACTATGGACTATGTGTTGTGCTCGCTGAATTCGTTTCTACATAAGGTTAGACAGCCAGTTTCATTGCACTTTTTATTAATGTACTTTTTATTTTAAAACTAGTTTTTAAATTAATTTACCGTGTTTTATATGTAATTACTGTATGCATTATTTATATGTAATGGCATCGAATTGTGCCAGATGTAAGCCGCCCTGTGTCCCCCCCCCCCCTCGGGGGTGGGGTTTGAGAAGGGTGGGGTACAAATGTAATAGATATTGGTCAGGTCTACAACTAATGTAAAGTCAGGATGGCCATTGGAATTAATTACTTTCATGGCTTTCCAAAAATACACAGTATACAAATATACATACTGCCAGAACCACAGTTCATCAAGATTATATGCCTATAGCAGCATTAGTTTTTATTATTTATTGTTGATTTCATCTGTTTACTCCGTATTTTAATTTGCTTGATCCAACAAAAGAAAAATACTTTTGTCTGGGTTACAGCAGAATTACTTTGCAGAACATAACATGCAGCCTCTATAAATTTCACAGAAAGCACAATGAAGAAAGTATAGTTTAATTTTATTTATTTATTTATTTACAGTATTTATATACCACCCTTGGGGGGGGGGGGACTCAATTTAGTCTTACTTCTGAATAAAAACGTGTAGCAGTAACTTTTTAAATTTTCAAATAAAAGACTGGGAAACTTGTTTCTCAAAGCTGCAGATTACTATTTTCTATTCAAACTTAATGGGAAAGCTCTTAAAACAAAAGTTAAAAGGGAGGATATAGAATGGTTAGGCTACATTTGACTCTTCAGATGATTGATACTATTTGTTCATTATCCCTTAATGTTTATTTATGTACTGTATTTCCCACTTTTCTCCTGGATCGGGACTCAAAGCAGTGACCAGCATGTAAACAAAGACATTATATAGCATAAAACAAAATCATCAAAGCACCACATATCTAATAAAAATTATAAGACATGCAACACATTTAGTAAATAACTTGGAAATACACAGTTTAAACATACAAAAGGTTAAAACTCCACTTAATATCCTTAGGCCGTGGTCAAAAATCTATTGCCAGAGGTGAATTATATAATTTGAACATTGCACACATAGATACTGTCAGATTATTACATTTTGAATAGCAATTCATGAGTCAGCACAAGATATACTTTCGCAGTTTGAGATGAACTGCAGTGTGATATGTTTGACACCAGATGGCGCTGTCTCAAGACTGATGAATGGAATCTTGAGGATTTGTCAGTTACAAAGTGACAGTTGGTGACAGTTTGAATATCTGTGAGGAAAGGATGTTTTAGACAGATAGCTGTGATAGCTGTTGTTTTTGGATGTTTTGCCAGTTATTGTTAAATTCAATTCAATACAAAGTTATATATTTACCTTGTGAATTGAATGAGAGTTTTATTATTCACACGAACAGAGACTGGAGGTTTTTTGGGCCGATGAGGAATTAAACTTCTATATTTCTGTTGCCTATCCGCTGTGACATAAATACTCGACGCCAAAGAGATACGCCATTTGCAATGAATGCTACTATTCTCCTTCAGGGAAGGCCTGCTTCCATAGGAAGGTTTGAAGCTTGTTTATAACTTACTCCTTTTTTTGTTTTTGATCGATTCGCTGGCATTCCTTATGGGTGCCTCAGAATACCTTCCCACTTTAAAAAAAAAATGAAAGCAAGGAGGGAGTCATTCTAACCTCTTTAGGAAGAGAGTTCAAGAGGTTAATGAGATTATTTATTTGTTTGTTTATTTATTTACAGCATTTATATTCCACCCTTCTCACCCCGAAGGGGACTCAAGAGTGGATCACAGAACATACATATGTGGCAAACATTCAATACCATTTTATACATAACTAGACAGACAATTATACATAGATTTTATTTATTTATCGTGTCAGGAGCGAACCAAACAGTTGTATTGTATTAAAAAACAAACAAACAAAACACAAAGTTTGCAGACACGGTATTCTATTAAATGTCCTTTGACCAGTATCTGGCCACTTGGAGTGCCCCTGGTGTTGCCATAAGAAGGTCCTCCATTGTGCATGTAGCAGGGCTCAGCTTGCATTGTAGTAGGTGGTTTGTAGTTTGCGTGTCGTTGACTCCACTTTGTAGCCCCATTTCTTAAGGTTGGCTCTGCATCTCGAGGTGCCAGAGCGCAGTCTGTTCAGTGCCTTCCAAGTCACCCAGTTTTCTATGTCTCTGTAGATCTTAGAAAACGATTTCTTGATTTAAGTCATTAGTATATATATTTCGTCTTTCTCCATCTTTCGGCCTCTTGGAAGGTGCTGTACTCGGTTCTGCCCACAGGGAGATGTTGTCGCTCCATCTCCCTGTTGAAAAGCTTGTTTATAACTTACTCCTTTTTTTGTTTTTGATCGACTCGCTGGCATTCCTTATGGGTGCCTCAGAATACCTTCCCACTTTTTTTATTTAAAAAAGTGGTACCTATTTATCTACTTATATTTGCTTTCGAACCACTAGGTACGTGGAAACTGGGCTAAAGGCCAGGAGCTTACCCTGATCCAGCTTTGAACTGGTAGCCTTTCAACTGACAAGATTGACTACAGCAGGGGGTTTAATATGCTGTGCTAAAGCCGACCTTATTATTATTATTATTATTATGTTTATTTGTACCCTCCTTTTTTTCTCCACCAGAAGACTCAAAACAGCTTACATTAAAAAACATTTCTATACAATTTAAAATCAACAAATATACAAACATTAAAACATAACTAAATATTGGCATTAAAATTAAGTTAAAATCCATATCCATAGAATCCATACGTCGGTAGATGAAGTCAAAGCAGTTGTAGTGCCACTGGCTCCCCACATGTTGACAGAATAAATATAAGCTTTGCAAGCAAAGATAGTCATACCTTATTTTGTTCTCATGTTCATCTTGCATCTCATTGCATTTTTCTTCCATGTCGTTCTCCATCTAGGAAGAGAAAGGAGATAATTTGTACCATAACAGTATTTGGTTGTTTATACATACACACTTCATCTTTCTCCTGGCAAGGATTTCAAAGCAGCGAAGAAAAACATTCATACAAAGTCTAGTGCAAATCTTATTTACTAAGTTTTTAAAAAGCAATTAAGCAAACAATTAAAAGCCATATATAGAACAAGTCAAAACACAATTAAAAGATAAAAGTACAGCATGCCACATTCACATTCTGCACTGCTTCTATAACAGGAGTCCTCTTTTCAGGTGGTTTTCATGTAGTTTCATTACACATGAAGGGTCATGATGACTCAACAGCCCCTATGCAGACGCATTCCCACCCCAGTACTTTATATTAATCATAGCACACCATCTTTGTTGCTTCAGAAATGTCTTTTAAAACTACTACATGGAACTTAGTTTTTGGAAGTTCGGTTATAAGTACAGTGTTCCCTCACTTATGGCTGGGGTTAGGTTCCAGGACCTCCCACAATAAGTGAAAAACCATGATGTAGGGATAATTTATTTATTTTAATATTTATCTATTATTTTAGTAGTTATACACCATTTTAAGTCTTTATAAACTTAAAATAAAGTGAAGGAAAGGAAGGAAGGAAGGAAAGGCCCTTCAAGGCTGGAGGGAGGGAGCACTGAGGAGGGAAAGTGCCTTGGAGAGTGGCAGCAAAACCCCACAAAAGAGAAAAAATACAATGATATATATTTTTAATTAATTTTTTTAAATCTGTGAAACAGCGAGTCCACAATAAGCGAACCGCAAAGTAGCAACGGAACACTGTATCCCTTTTTATGCCCATTGCAGGATTTCTCTTGAAGTGCAGTGATGTCCCCGAGACACCAACAGCGGGTTCTCCACTAAAGGACCTCACCTGTTTATGGGTCACGTGGTGATCTCGGCGCAATTGCTCCATAATCGCAGTGAGTTCAGAAATCTGTTCCACTAAGTCAGCAACGACATCCTCCCTGCAAAACATGGGGCCTGTACAGTGAGTGCCGTGCATATTGCGTAATGCCACAGAAAATGTTGGAAACCAAGAATTGCAACTAAGGAACTCATCACATTGAAATCCTGAAGCCAGGGAACAACAGGGGCATTCGTTGGGCAGCAGGGCAAATCCAGTGGGCAGCATGGGAACCCGTCGCCCCACATTGTCAGCTTCCCCATCCCACAGGGGGAAACGTCACCGCCCAGCTTCCTCCCGTGCTTTCCCCATTCTACCATAGTAAGTCTCCCGTGCTCTCAGGGCTCTGTCGTAGGATGCTTTCAACACAGAGCCAGGATGGAGCCCTGCATCATGTGATGGGGTTCCCGTTCTGTGCTGAAAGAAGTCTATGATCAGGTCATATATGTCTATACGAGCTATGGGACAGTGGCAATGGGAAAAAATAGAAAGCAGGGTTTTTTTTGTTTGCTTGCTTCCTTCCGCATGTAAAAAAACAGAGAAAAAACAACTTCTGCCAGAGTTTGACCATAGTGTAATTCTAGAAGATCCAGATATTCCTACAGATGTGTTCTCTCTTTGCATTTTTCCCCCACGTTCACGGGGCACCTGGTCTTTAACCACAGGAGGGCTACTGTACACCATGTTGGTTGTCCTTAACTGCCCTGCTGTTGACTCATTGCAGCTCCTTTCTGTGCTGCTTTTCATTGTGTCTTCAGGGCAGCAAAAGCGCCTTTGAACAGCATCATCCTGAATAGGACCTGACAGTTACTATTTCAGAAAAGACGTACATGTGTGAGAGACGTGGCAAGAATGAGAAAGAGAATGAGGGAGAGAGTGTAGCTAGCCAATAAGCAAACCAATTCCTCGCTTCGTGGTGTTTCTGGCTTTCTTCAGGGCAATTCCTTTCCGTTGCCAAGATAACAATGTTCAGTGATTTAACTGGGCCACAATACGATACACCAGGCCAAGCAACTGTCAAACAAAATCCTGGGGAAAGGGGGCCACATTCAAAAGATATTGGAAGGGGCAGGTGGATGCTGTTGTCATTGCGATGCAAGGAAAGAAGTGGGAAGGGGAAGAGCACTACTTACGTTTCAAGCTTTGGAGGAGTGCTGCAGAGGAGTTTAAAGGAGGACAGGACAGAGGAAGAGAAAAAGAAACAGAGGACGATTAATCCACCACTGTAGCCAGATAAACACACTCATTTTAGAAAGCCTTTTTGTTAAAGAACTGAACTATATTCATTTATGGGTGTGCCATATACTGAATTCCACAGACAAACGTTGCAAAATATGGGATGTGTTTTCCATAAAGTAACAGTTCCAAGTTTTGCTGAACCCCAGTCTTACCTTGATGGCACCCCTAGAACTGTGTGGAATTCTTCATGGTGCACTCCAGGTTTGACATAGCTAATCATTAGCTACTTGCGGCAAAAACTCGGATAACATTTCTATTTCCTAATATAAGCGCCGAAGAGGAACCACTAGCCAACTGCTGCAGACACTGAGATAACATTTATATTTATATTTACTAATATAAGTGCTGTGCCTTTTAATCAGAAAGAGAGTTCTTGGCCATGGGATCTGTAAGACACAAGAAACTCTGCCAACGTCTGGAGTATATGTCTAAGCATAAACATGCTCTATATAATTTTAAGCAACACTATTGTTACTTCCCACGCCTACTTAGAACTGGATCTAAGAAGTCAAGAACAAAACTTTATAGGCAAAACAATATTCCTTCCTATTGTTGTTATTAATATTACTATTATTTTATTTATTATACAGTCTTTTCCTTTCTCATAAGAGTTGTGGGAACAGATCAAACCACAAATCTACAACCATCAGTTACATCAGTGGTTCCCAACCTTTTTATGACCAGGGACCACTTGACAAGAGACCACTCTCCAACATTAGTACCAAAAGGATTTATGAATCAGTTTTTGGTCAACTTTAGATTTGGTTTGGTTATTTAGGATGCTGATTCAGAAAACTGCCTTGGATAGACCACATCAGCTCTAGTTTCTGATACTGAACATATGCTGTACATATACATTATTTATTATTTTATTTATTATTTATTAAGTTCGGCTTAATACTGAACATAATTAGTGCGAATAAAACAAGTAAAACACATGAAAATACAATAAAACAGTTAAAAAAATACATATACATATACAACGACCACCATCTTGGGTCCTGCTGCATCTCGTCATCTTGTTTTAAATTTTTATTTTTATTTTTGGTTTTGTTTTTATTTTATTTATTTTATTTTACTTTATTTTGTGTTTTATATTATTATTTTCACCCTCCCCTTCTTTTGTCTGTCTTTGCTATGTTTAAAATGATTCTATAAAAATATTTATTTAAATAAGTAATTTTATTTTGTTTAAATAAATAATGGTATTTATTATTTTATAAAGAATATAATATAAGAATATAATATGATATGATATATTAGATTATAATTTAATATAATACAATATAATATATTATAATGTCAATATATTGTATTATGTTATAGTATGATAATTGTAACGTAATACTACTAATAATAGTATGATTACGGTATGGTGTGTTGTATATGCATTTGGTATTGGTGGTGTTGTAATGTAACACTGTATAATACTGCCGATGATAATGTGATATAATAATTATATTGTGATATTATAATTTGTATATTTGTATTACATGCAATATTGCTAACAATATTGTGATATGTTGTAGTGCAATATGATGTGTAGTGCTGATGTTGTGCAATGACAGTAATGTTATTTGTTGTTTTTCAGTTTGCTGTAAGCCACTCCGGCAATATTGTTATATGTACATTGTAAGCCACTCTGGCAGTATTGTTGTTTGCTGTAAGCTGCTCTGAGTCCCCTTCGAGGTTGAGAAGAGCGGCATATAAATATAGCAAATAAATAAATAAATAAATATGCCATCCAGTAATCGCCATCTGCTCACCCACAGAAAACCATATTTAATAAACCTTGGCACTGCAAGGGGGTTTTGTGAGACCAGTCACTCTCATTGCAACGGTGTAGTAAAGGTGTGGTCGCAGACCATATTTTAGTTTTTGAGGATCACAGGTGGTCCACGGATCACGGGTTGGGAACCACTGAGTTACATGCATCTAAAATTACAAATATAGAAATTCATTAATTAAAAAACAACTGCTGAAATAAAATAAAAAGCAACATGAACAGCAGCCAAGATAATAGGAAACACTCTTTTTCCACAAAAGCTTATGCAAATTCATATATTTTTAGCTGCCATTTTGAAGGCAAGTATAGAGGATTATACTCTTGGGAGTAATGCTATAGATTACCTGGGCACAGTCACCTTGGCGGGTTTCTCAGTTGATTTTTTCCTCTCAAAAAAGTCCTCTCCCAGGGTAACGTCAATACGTTCTTTACTCTGAGACAAGGTAAAACCAGGAATGACCTCTTCTTCTTCTTCAAACTCTTTGCATATCTAGGGTGAAAAGAGAAGAGCCTGGCCTCTGGGATCTTGGGTTACACTGGAAAACTTTTTTGTGTACAAAATATAGTTTTTGATGCTGATCACATAAATAACTTCAAAATTATCACATCGCGTAAGGTTTTTGAGAAACGGCCAATTTTGTTTTTACACTTATTGCAAACATTTTAGAACATTTTCTTGTTTGACAGTAGCTTGTATGATTTTATTTTTAGACTGCTCATAACTTTGACAGCAATAACCAACATTACGTAACATGTAACACAGACTCAGTCTGTTAAAGCACCACAATAATAAATTTTTGATTGTGAAGAAACTTGCTCGGGCATGCCAGAGACATGGACACTAGGCAATGATGGCGATCAGAAGCAGATGGAAGCTGATGCTGATTCCGACTTTGTGCCATCAACATCCAGCGATCATCATTTGATATCTCAGGCAGAGCTGAACAATCTGGTCAGAAATTTGGGTTTATCATAGAGTCAGGCAGAGCTACTTGGATCAAGGCTGCAAGGATGGAATCTTTTGTCATCTGGTACGAAAGTTGAAGTTGATTTGATGACAGTTGACAACAAGGAACACTTTGGAGCATCATGGCAATAGAAAAATTGACAAAAGGGTAAGGGCTGTGACCACTCTGCAGTTGATGAACACACTCTAAATTGAATGAGCATAAATTGAATTATCTACAGACCCACTAAGAAAATCCAACAAATGCTACGTTCAGCAAAGGACAAGAGGGATCCTTTCACCTCTGCAGGACTCTACCGCATATCATGCAGCTATGCACAAGTCTTCATAGGGACCACCAAATGTAGCATTGTCCAAACACGAATCAAGGAACATGAAAGGCACTGCAGACTGCATCAACCAGAGAAGTCAGCTATAGCAGAACACCTGATGAACCAACCTGGACACAGCATATTATTTGAGAACACAGAAATGCTGGACCACTCTCATAACCACCATGTCAGGCTACACCAGGGGTGCTCACACTTTTTCAGCATGCGAGCTACTCTTAAAGCAACCAAGTCCAAAAGATCTACCTGACCCCGCCGCCGTGCGCTCCCACCGCTGCGAGCTCTTGTCACCGCGCATGCTCCTGCTGCTGTTTTCCGCCCGCACAGCGCTTCTTCCAGAGGTAGCGCTCCGCCCTGCCTGTCTCGCTGGCAACAGAGGCTGCACAGTTGCTTCTGGACGAGAGAGAGGCAGGACGCTCCCTCCAGAGGCCCCGCCTCATGCTTCCTTCTTTTTGCAATGCCCCGCAGGTGAAAAAAGCACTGCGATAGTGGAAGCCAGCAGCAGGAGCACGCGTGTGCGCAGGGTGTGCGCACGCATGGCAGGTGCGCCCCATCTGGCTGGTGAGGCCCGAAGATCACCTGGAAGAGGGCCGAAGATCTACTAGTAGCTCCCGAGCTACCTAATGAGCACCTCTGGGCTACACAGAGAAGCCACTGAAATCCAGAAGCCTGTGGACAATTTCAACAGAAAGGAGGAAACTGTAAAAATGAACAAAATCTGGCTCCAGTATTTTTTTTTTAAAAAACCCCCTCTAAAATCATAACAGTAAATAAAGAGCAACACTAAAACAACAGAGGAGTTCCTGACCAGGGTCAGCGAACACCTCCCAACAAAGGATTCCCCCAGGCAGTAAGCAGCCAGGCTTTGAAGCTGCAAAGCCATTCAATGCTAATCCAGATGGCTAACTACAACATTCACAATTGCCTCACGCAGACAAGAGTTCTTTCTCCCACCCTCAAGATTCCACAGATATATAAACCCCACTTGCCTAGTATCCAACACACCTCACAACCTCAGAGGATGCCTGCTGTAGATGTGGCAAAACGTCATGAGGTAATGCTTCTGGAACATGGCCATACAGCCCGGAAAACCCATAGCAACTCAATCATTATACAACCCCACTCCAAATGTAATATATTTTCTTAAAATTACAATGATGCAAGTTCAAAATATTCCACTCACATCCCGAGGCTCCCTGCTTCTTAAAGGTTGTACACAAGTCCTGGAGGTAAATTTTACTCTGGAAGAAAAAGAGATGGTTATGTTTACCACAATAACACATTTGCCAAGTCTATCAAAAATCTGACATAAGCATTGTGTGCCCCAAACACTTACACGCCTCAATGCTATGAAGGTTTAGTTTCATGAAACCTTGACACTCTTTGGCAAAGAAGGCTAAAGGTACTGTCAAACTCCCATTATTCCATAGCATTGAGCCATCGCAGTTCATGTGATGCCAAACTGCATTAATTTTACAGTATAGATCAGTGGTTCTCAACCTGTAGGTCCCCAGGTGTTTTGACGTACAACTCAAGAAATCCCAGCCAGTTTACCAGCTGTTAGGATTTCTGGGAGTTGAAGGCCAAAACATCTGGGGACCCACAGGTGGAGAACCACTGGTGTAGATGCATTCCAAGATTGCCTCCTCAGTTCTTATCATTGTTGGTCAGGTCAAAATACCTGGTATATATATTCAATTTCCCTTCCTTATCAATGAACGTAACATGGTAGGGTTAAATACAGAATGCATAATCTGAACACAACATTTACAGTTAATTAGCATAATGAATTGGCCACCTAGAACTACCCTTGGAAAGCTTATCTAAGCATATTTGGCTAAAAGTAGTAAAACAAATACAGGAAGGAGGGGAAGGAAGGAAAGAAGGAAGCAAGGAAGCAAAAAAAGGAAGGAAAGAATGAAGGAACTCAGCTTCTAAAATGATCCATCTTGCCTATGCAACTAGCTCCATACCACAAAACCAGATATTATTTGAAGGTAATTAGTAAATTTTGTGTCAAAAGGATTTGGGAATAATCTGAGGCCCCTTTTACACTGTGATATAAAATCCAGATTATCTGCTTTGAACGGAGTTATATGGTAGTGTAGACTCATATAATCCAGTTCAAAACGGATGTGGATTAACTCCTTTGATAACTTGGATTATATGGCAGTGTAGAAGGGGCCTGAGACTCTGATGGTATAGTCCACATAATTATAAACGGATAATTTGCCAAAGGGATATGGGATACAAATGATGAAATGGAAGTCAACTAATGTAATTTACAATTTACTGTTGGGAGAGTACAAAATTTGGATTCTTGAGTTTTGAGAGGGTTTCTTTTTACAGTTTGTACTGTAGGCCCATGTATTATGTGAGTTCGTTTGATGTGATTTCAGTGATCTGTGGGCAAAGGCAAAGGCAGGGGGAACCAGGCTGTCTGCACTGACTCTTAAGTGCACTCTACAAGGGCCAATTTCAATGGGAAGTTTGGCTGTGCAGAGCCAAAGAGCTCTCTTTGCCAAGAAAAGAGTTGTTCCCTTTCCTCTGTGGAAAATCTGTCTTGCACTTCTTTCTCTCACGAGAGAAGCACAGCCAAACTTGTGTTGCTTCTCTGCAGAGGAAAGGGACAGACTCAGTTCTCAATGGGCACGAGGTATGGCTCTGCAAAGCCAAGCTTCCCAATCCTTGAGAAAAGCTATCTGACGCAGTACACTCTGGAAAGCCAACTCAATTTTGCATTTAATTCATCTTGCTTTATATCTTCATGTATATTAATCACTTACCTATTAAAACCTGCAGGAAAGTGGGTCTTAGGTAGTTTTATTGGGCTCATACCAAAAGGCGTTGATCTAGTTTTAAAAACAAACAATCAATGAATCAGATCTCCCTCCAAAGCCAGTCCTTAAAAACTTTTGAGATTTTTAAGCTCCAAGAACTACAACAGTACCAACTTATTTAGTAAAAATTAACTATTGTGGCTAATAAGAGCTCCGATAAGTGTTCAAAATAGCATTGCTTCATATGACTCTATATTGTCTTCTGTTTCACATCTACCTCTAGTTTAACTGGTATCGCAAGTTACTGAAATATAGGGTATTTAGGCCTGTGGTGGCTAGGAACTCTTTCGGAGCTGGGAAAATCTACCACTTGCATTCCATCTTCTTTTGCCATTGGTCTTATTTATTCCAGGAGTTGAACTGTATCACAGACTTGGTTAAAAGGTACATCTGTATATGAAATAATACGGAGTTTAAGCAACTTTTGTGTTGTATCTAGAAAAATCTGCAAGTTTATTTTAGTGGTTTTTATTATTATTGTATAATAAACAAGTTAATGATATATTATAATTTCAATATATTATGCAATAAAGTTCTTAATAGAATATTTCTTGATATATTAATATGTTAATATTAATGATGTGTAATATATAGTAAATATAGTAAGTGAATCAATTCATGTAGTTCGCCTGAACTGTAACACCACCATCAAACAAGCAACTTCTTAAGAGTTTTTGAACTTTCATGACTTATTTTTATTTTTCTCTCAGATGTTCATAGCTGATAAGGCGTTGAATATACCAGTGTTTCCCAGCCAGTGTGCCGTGGCACACTAGTGTGCCGTGAGCGATCATCAGGCGTGCCGTGGAAAATTGGAACCTCCAATACCCTTTCTTCGCCCTCCTGCCGAACACTTTTTCTTCTCCACTCAGGGTCCCTTCTTCCCAGCCTCGCTCTGCTCGCTTTGCCTTGCTTTGCTCTGGGGCGAGTCTGCGCAGTAGCACCCGCACGGGTCACGTCTTCCTCCCTCCCCTCCTGAACACACTCACGCTGCCCCCTCGCACCAAAATGGCAGCAGTGAGTGTGTTCAGGAGGGGCAGTGTAGGAGAAAAAGTAAGCATTTGGCAGGGGAAGGGGGAGGAAGAGATCTCTGTCGAAAGCTGGCATGGGCAAACTTGGACCTTTCCAGGTGTTTTGGACTCCAACTCCCACCATTCCTAGCAGCCTCAGGCTCTTTTCCTTTTCCCCCTCAGCCATTTAAGCAGGAAAGGGCCTCAGGCTGTTAGGAATGGTGGGAGTTGAAGTCCAAAGCACCCAGAGGGCCTAAGTTTTCTCATGCCTGTTTTAGGGACCTTAAAGTGGTGAGCCTCCTTCCAACATTGTGATTCTGGATACAAAACAAACAACAACATAACATTGTTTGAGTCCACAGTGCTCTCTGGGTATAGGTGAACTACAACTTCCAAACTCAAGGTCAATTCCCAAGCAAACCCTTTCAGTACTTTCTTTTGGTAATGAGAGTTCAATATGCCAAGTTTGGTTCAATTCCATTGTTGCAAGAGTTCAGGATGCTCTTTGATTGTGTGCTAATTATAAATCCCAGAAACTGTAACTCCCAAATGTCAAGGTCTATTTTCCCCAAACTCCATCTGTGTTCACATTTGGTCATATTGAGTATTCATGCCAAGTTTGGTCCTGATTCAACATTGTTTGAGTCCACAGTGCTCTCTGGATATAGGTGAACTACAACTCCAAAACCCAAGGTCAATGCCCACCAAACTCTTATAGTATTTTCTCTTGGTTATGGGAGTTCTGTGTGGGAAGTTTGTGTCTTTCTGCCATTCCTGCCAGGATATCTATGTTGTGTTCATCGAAACAGGTCCAGGTTTCACACTGAGTGTATAAATACATTTAAAAACATATTAGCTATATGTATTACTGTGTTAGAGTGTCATTTTGTGTCATTTTGGTTGGTGGTGTGACCTAGGATTTTGTAAATGTAAAAAATGTGCCGCGGCTCAAAAAAGGTTGAAAAACACTGGAATATACTATGACCCTGGTTGTTAGTCCTCCACATTTGCAGGTTTGACTTTTGTGGGTGCGATTATTAATGGGGATTTGATTAAAATATTCTCGCTAAGGTCAGCTTCCCACTGAACATTTCACATTTGCTGGGGTTAGGAGCACAGGATCCCTCTAAAAGTGAAAAACCATGAATAAAAATGGCTATATTGTCACCTGAGACAACATAGCCATGTTTTGTCTCCTCTCTAAGAATTTTAGTCCCTCCAGCATTAATCGAACAGTCAACTTCCCAGGGATAACATGGCAGGAAAATAACCACCTACGTTGTTGGCATTTAATTTTTAAATTACATAATTGTTACAAAGTTTATTATCAAAGTCTGGACTTTGATAATGCATCTGCAAACATTGGGCCTGTCCCAAGGATACCCCATACCTCCATCTTGTTTCCCAATGGCCTTATTTGGCCCAGAGGCACTGAGATGGTAATTACCGAAGAGAGTGCCATTCCTGCCCACCCTTTACTCCAAATGTCTCCGTCCTTCCTACGTACTTGGGCCTCTGACCCTGCTGACCAGATTTGGCTTTTATCAGCCTTTTACATCCCGTCTTCCAAGGATCCCAACATGGACAATACAAGAACTGAGACTGGTGCATATTTGCTGGTCTCGAAAGAATCCTGCAAGAGGAAAAAGAAAACAAGAGCATCAAAACGCAAACTCCTATAATGTCACTTTAATTGCCGTAGCTGCAACCTATGGAGTCTTTCTGGGGTCGGTAGTTTGTTCAGAGTCTGTTTGAGGTTTCCAAAGGGATCCTCCCTCAACAGCCAATCCTATCATGGCGATTCAAGTAGAATCAAAGTGCTATAATTGGGCTGTGTGGATGGTCTCAGTGGCTTCCTGAAACCAGTGGAAGAGGTCTTGACAAACTGGGAATTGAGAATCTTCATCAGGAATAGGACATTAGGAATGCACACTGAATACTGCAGGTTTCTTACCTTTCCAACAGCAGAATCATGCTTCGTTTGGTGTCCTCCAAATATATTATAGATGATAGCTCCCATTACCACATGTCAAGTTGACTGGGGATTGTGGGAGATGGGGACATTGGAGGTAGGATTGCCACACTGAGAACTGGGGATTACTCCAGTTCCTTCAAAAGTTCAGAGACGGGATTTTAGCCGTTGTGGCTTGTTGGTAACAAGTAGCACGTGCTGAAATTCCCTCTACTATACCACCATGAAAGATAAAGGAGCCATTCAGTATTCTCAGAATTGCAGAATACAGTTTGACTCCACTTTAACTGCATCTGTTACTTCCTCGACTAGCTGCTTTCCTCTACTAATGGAGGGCTGATACTGAAGTTCTATGTTTGCGTGTGCAAGGGTGACACACCTCGCACCAAGGACAATAACACAGACACAAGTGGTTGGATGAAAATGACCACAAATCATTTATTGAAAACAGGAACAAAGGGTTGGCGGCCACGCATGGGTCCTGGATCAGGGTCAAACAGCCCCCACGAATGTCCAAAGGCATATGCAAGCCTGGGGTGCAAGCGGCCCATTGCCTGTCCACGGAAACTTGGCACCCCCGGGGGCCTGGGCATTATCCCCCTTAAAACCAAGGGGTGATAAGCCAGCCTGATCCAGGGGCCATGCCACACACCAAACACGGAGTTGTGACAAAGAACATAACGCATAACCATGAACAATGTGACAATGACATGAAGAATGAACAAAATGGACACCAACAAGCAATGCAATAAGTAGGGAGGGTGGGAGGAAAAACAGAGCTGGCCCCCACGTGCAGCCTGGGCAGCCCCGGGTGGCCTTAAATAGGCTGCCCAGGCAGAAGTGCAGGCCAGCCGGCACAAAGAGGGAGCAGGGCGGGGCCCGCCCCGTCATTGGCCGGCCAGCATTTGGTGGCGGGAAACCTTCCCGCTACCCCAAGGGCTTCTGGGAAGGAGAAGCCCCTGCATCTCTATGCAAAATGGTGGCAAGGGCAACCCTGCCCCGCAACCCGCTCGGCCGGTAAGTCGGTCAAGCACATTATGGAGACTGCCCTTCAAAAGGTCAGTTTGCAAGAACTGAACCCACCTTAATTCATGATTTGCC
The DNA here is from genome assembly GCA_030556195.1 of Anolis apletophallus. Taxonomy (NCBI): domain Eukaryota; kingdom Metazoa; phylum Chordata; class Lepidosauria; order Squamata; family Anolidae; genus Anolis; species Anolis apletophallus. The sequence continues at coordinate 178,184,837 of JARBWK010000002.1, forward strand.
TTCTTCCGTTCTATCCCAGTCCCACAATTGTATATATATTTATAATATAACCCGAGGCTTTACTATCACTCAGTACTACATCTGAAGAAAGACAGTTCATATCCATCAAAGCTCATGCTCAAATAAAAACCAGCTAGTCTTGAAGGTGCCGCCACATTTCTTTTTCAACTCCCCTTTCTTCATTTTCACAATTAATTTTGATTTTGTTACTGCCAACAAAGAGAGCAACAGAAATATGTCACTTATTACTAACAGGTTAACTGAAACAGGTGACTGTGTATATGTTTACATACCACTGGTGAGACTTTCTCAATACTTCCTTCCGCTGTCCAAATATCTCAGGGCAGGCCTGTAATTATAGACACTTAAAAACAATGATGAAAAGCTTACAACCTAAATGCCTGGCGCTTGTTTCCATCCTGTGTATTTAACCCCAGGCCTGGAAATCTTTGTGGGTGGCTTTTTTCTCGCCATGGAAACAAGTCTGGCTCCTTCCATTCTATGTTTAAAGGCATAGTATGCACCATTTCATTCAATCCGTCACTACAGATCGGCTGAGATATTACATGTAAAGAAATAATGGAATGCCAAACTTGCTCTTAAAAACGGCATTCCCGAAAATATCGAAAAGTTAAGCCAGAAGAAACTTTGTTAAAACTTTAAATATCTTGGGTGCTAAATACAGTATTTAGGACTCTTTGGAGCAGACATGAGTAATTTCTCAATTGGAAATAGAGTTTGTTATAAAATGTAATAGTTAAAAATATGGAAGCTTAATGAGTTGCTCTTGTCCAGTGGCTCATGTGTAGGATACCCTTACTTTCCACAGGGTTTAGGGGCGTCAAATCCTCTATTTATATGCCTCCTGTTTAACTGACAATTGTTTGAGGCTGGATCTATGTTGCCATATAATCCAGTTTCAGAATGCAGATCAAATGGCAGTGTAGACTAATATATTCCAGTTTAACACATTTAATCTGCATTCTGAAACTAGATTATATGGCAGTGTAGATCCAACCTTAGATCTGCAGGAACTGTATTAAGGTTTTAATTTGGTTGCACAAGTGGTATGCAGAAATTACTTTTGACTCCATAAAGCGGATTCACAGAAGATGCTGGAGACACATTTCAAAAAAGTTTTGAAAACCTTTTAATGAACCATCTTTTGAGCATCTCCGTTTTTCCCTTTGGATTTTATTGGATGGCCCTTAGCTTTGTGCTCCTTTTAGTAATGGTTTCATCCATGTCACTGCCAAAAATAAATGATTGCTATGGAGCTGTTTATGCAGATAAAGACAGAATTTGGTTTGTGTGCCGGCTTATTCAAAACATGTGTCTGTCCTGCTGCCCTTTGGCCAGAAAGCTTTCAGAGCAGCTTACAAGTTAAGTAGTATGAGAGTCCCTGCCCTCAGGCTTACCATCTAAATTCAAGGCAAATATTTTTTTTTGGGGGAGGAGAAAGCATTGCAATGAGAACTAATTTCAATGCCAAAAAGTTCAGTAAAAAGAGGCTCACCAGACATGTGAAGTGCAGTCTCCTTGGCTACTCTACAACTACCTCAGCCCCTTATTTTCTGATATTTAAAGGTCAAATCAAGGCATTGGATTTTCACAGATTTGTCAGAATCCTGGGCATTTTTTACTTGATATAAAACATAATTCAGTGCGAGCTGATTGAAATGGAGTAGCGCACTGTGGTACTATGACACATGCTGATTTAATTGTACATGGATGTTCAGTTGTAGAGTCAATGTCTTTGTTCAATTGGAGAATGTTGCCATTTAACACAAATGTCACTTAAGACAATTCACATCTGATTTTGCTTGTGGGGATTTGTGCTATGCAATCTGAATGTCGGATGCAGGCCATCATTTCCTGCATGCCCTTTTTCAGGTGCTCCTCCAAGAAAAGGCTAATAGTCTACATAGGATGCCAGTAGTAGAAGCTAGTTATTGATGTCACAATTCATCCTCTGGAACCTGATACTTAGACATTGGAATCTGGTTCCAGAAAACTAGCTCCCTAAACCTGGGTGCGGATGGCTGAAGCAGCGGAGGGGCTCCTGCCTCATGAGAGCCCACTGTGGTGTTTCAGCCTGGTGCTCATGTGCATGCTAGGGATGATGGGATTGTTCCAGACAATGCTGATGATGGGATGCTTAGTGAGAATTCTGAGATGCAAAGTGACCTTTCAGATGAGGCTTGCTTTCCTGGGAACAGTTCTCTTCCCAGGGCTTCATTAGATGAGAATTCTTGTGTTCAGGACTCTGAAGGTCTTGATGTTGATAACGGGACACCTGGGAATCTTAACGAGCTTCCATTCAACCACCGAGATAGCATTCGGGAATCTAGGCAGGCTGCCAGCCTCCGACGCAGCAGTCAGTTTGCAAACCGAAACTGATTTGTCTTTATATTAGATTGCTAGGAAAATTGTCCCGTTTCCAGGCTTCGTTCAGAATACCATGCCAAGCTTATCTTGTCTCCAAGCTCCTGATTTTGCCTAGGCCTCTGTTCACATTTTGCTTCTATAGCTGCCTTGTATTATTCATGGGATTATGCATCAAGCTTTCTACCTTTGCCTTTGGATTTTGGGACTAATTGAACTCTGTGATTTTACCTTGGATATATTCTACAATTGATCTTCTTTTAACCCTTTTGTTGGACACTATATTTGTTTCAATAAAAGCCTATTATTCAGACTGTCTGTTGTGTGTGTGAACGAGGGGGCTGCTCCTTGTCTGAAGTGCAACACCCACCTACTCACCCTATGAGATCCAGCAGAGTGAAAGAGGAACATCTTAGGCACTGTGAAATAGGAGATGCTGACTAATCAAGCACCTGGTATCCAGAGGCAGCTATCTAGAAATCTCCCAGCAACTGTTGAGAGTCCATGTGGTTGACAACTGATCAACTTCTGCAACTGGATTTACTCTTGGTATTCCTGCATATCCTGGTATTCACGACCTCGACACTGGCTGTTTAACAAGATTTTGTTTCATCCATTCCTGGCCCTGCATATCTGGACTACAGGCTTTGTGGAATAATTACTAGGCCACCCAGGACCTTGTCATTGTATGTTTCTGCACAAGACCTTGTCCTTGTAGATCCCTGCACTTTCTTGGATGGCCTGAATTGGCTTACCTGTAGCTGGACTTTACGGCCTGGACTAAACTGACATCCCTATAACTGCTTCCCTTTAACTAATTTTTGCCTCTGTCCATAGGAATGGGGCAATCACTTGTTTTGCTGACTCTGGTAAGATGTCAGTCGCTGTGTAACTGGACTCAAGCTGAATGACTACAGATGTGGTTTAAGTAATAAGAAGCAGGATGTGGTGGTTCTGCTGCTCCCATTGTTAGTCTCCTTGCCTTAACTTGTGCTTTGTGAATGTCTCACCACAATGTCAAGCATGAGGCTCGAGCCACAGATTGAATAGTAACCGTTTCATCAATATGCCTTTTTGGTGTTCTATGGAAGAAGGTAAGGCTGTACTGCTTTGACTCTCACCAAAATTAAAGAAGTTCAACTTGTAACCTGGGGAAAGCCCTAATTACCTCTGGGAACAAAACGGAGACTGCCTCCTTGCTCCAGAAGCAGGGTCTTGCCCCAGGTTGGCCAGCTTCTTGCACTCAAGTTTCTGCTCAAGGAAGTCAATCTGTTGAAAGCACATTCAATTTGGACTGCTTGTTCTTTGGGAACTATTAAACCGACGTTATTAACTCCCACATGTTTAATTATGAGCATTCTGTCAAATGGAATTTACAACATGCTTCATTCACATTTCAATAGTCTTTATTCAATGTATTTTGCTTTATTTGAAAGTCTCTTGGTCAAACACAATTTCAAGCAAATCAGCACCATTTAGTCAACTGTCAGTCATTTCGCTTCATGGCAATATAAAACTGGCAAGACGCATGAAATGAATGGCTATATCAGTATTGGCACTGTTGGGAAGAAATCACTATACAATTGTGTAAGAAAGCAGTTTTATGTATTTATTGTCCAATGTAAATTCCACTATAAAACCACATGCAAAAAACACAGGTCACTGATTATAATAAATGTTGTAAAGCCTTGTTGCAAATGGTACAATGGGAAATATTTCCAATATTTTTCCCTTTTCATGCTGCCTTATTTGACAAGATTTTTTCCCTTTCAGTTTTTTTTTCTGTCTGTACAGTACCATGACTCATCTATATAAACTCTACGATATCGTTTTCCACAGCCTTTCTGATTCAATTGTAGAGAGAGGCAGAAACACATACATTTATCAAATAAGTACAGAATTCAGGTAACAATGAAAAAATAACAATTTATATCTACACGAGGGTCTATTTTTGTGCTGAACTGACATTAAAATATAGTACCCATTTTAAGCATACATATAAGGAAAGCAATGGCCAAACTCACGGTTTCCTTTCTCGCATAATGAGCATCCTACGCCTTGTAGTCAAAGAGCACCAACCTGGAATGCTGCTTGTATTTCTCTTATCTATTAATCAAGATTTGATTTGCTGGTATCCTGTGTTCCAAGGCTCCAAATTTTAAAATGGTTTTGGCACAATGGTTCTGTCAATCTGGCTACCTAAGAGTTTTCTGGAGAAAAGGTAACTGAGGCACACTGTGCAAAATGCACTGAGAACACAAGTTTTTGTTGTTTCTATGAGTTGGACACCAAACAAAGGGGCTGGCAGGGAAGACAGCTGGATGAGGCAAAAGGACTGCCTGTCTTCTTCTTCGGCTTCTTTTTACTTTCAAAATGCTCCTGTTAGAAGAGGGGAATAAAGCACGCTTCAAACAAGTAACATTCATTTATTGAAAACACACAGGAATATGGTCTGCAGAAAGAATGCCACTGATAAGAAAAATGAACAATGAAAAAAGACGGGAGTCACAAAAAATCCACGTTCATATCTAGATTTTAAAAATGCAGCAGGAGTTTGTCAATCACAGAAAAAAGACACGCATTGTTTCTCTTTGGGTATTTCTGGGTAACTTGGGACAAATGCCAAGATTTAATTTTTCCTTGTTACTGCAGGATATGTTGGATTCAGAGTTTAACAGAGAGCAAATTAAATAAATTCCCTTTTTATTTATGTTGCCCAGAAATGTGAGATTTTTAATTTTTACGATATTAAGGAAATGTACTCTAAATGTTTTCCAAAAAAAATAAGTATATACAGTACTCATAAATTAAAATAGAATCAACATGGATATATATATATATATCCATCTCACAAGATTTTGCTTGGTTTTCAAGGGGATAGCTGGGTTAGTCAGTTTCAGCATGGGGTGGGGGAGAGGGGCTCTAGCAACATCTTTTGAGATGAAGATCCCATCTACACGACCAAATAATGCAGTTTCAAACTGCATTATATGGCAGTAGCGATGTGGCCTGATTTCAGCCTAAGCTTTCATGGGCTCCAATCCACTTAATCAGATGCATCAGTCTACCATTTGCAGGTGTTTTTTGCTTTATAGGAAAAAAAACGTTCCTGGTGTTCTAAGAGCACAAAAGGCACATTTGTAGGTGACATGTAGCTACAGACAAATATCTGATGAAGTCCACGAGTCCATGAAAACATATGTATCGCAGTGAGTTTTAAGAATCTTGCCAGATCCCTCCTCTTCATCTGTCTCCATTATCCTTCTTAGGATTTTGCTTAGTTTCTGAGAGCAATGGATGCTCATGGATGATTCAGACACACAGCTGTTGACAAAATATTGATGTCGCTGATTCCTTTCGTCAGAGTATTTGTACTTTACAGAAATCATAACAAATCATCACCTAGAATGCCTGAATGATGTATTAAGGGGGGGAGGCATGTTTGCATATACAAAGTTATAATGTATGTATTTCGCATTTAATCTTAGAAGTTTGGGATAAATCCTATAGCTGGGGTGGGAATCATGTATTTCTGCAGCTATTGTTGGACTGCAAGGCCCACCATTTCTTACCACTGGCCATACCAGATAATACTGGGAATTGCTATCCAAAATTTGGAGGGCCCTATGCTTCCCACCCTGTCTGTACAATAATAGGAAACCATGCATATAACTGCCACTTTCACGAAGTCCAGTCATGCCTAAATGTTAAGCCACGTGGCCACTATTTGTGCTTAATCTTCAAACCATGTTGATTTGTTCTCTCGCACTGCCAGGTAATACAATCCATGGGAGAGTTGTTATGTGCATCATTATGCTATAAGCACAAATGAGTTTTATCACGCAGCTTTGTGCAAGCATGCCATGATTTGCAAGTATTTTCACACAAAGGGGAGATAAGTCTTTTTTAAATGTGCGTAAAGCTCACTCATCGAAACTTCCCACTTCAAACATCAAGTTTGTGCTTTTTCCTCTTATTCCTGTTTGGATCTCACACACAAAGCTATGCTGAGAGAGACTGTTTCTACCTGATCACAATGCCAAAACAGAAAGGTTTTCCATCTCAGTATGGATTCATTTGTAAAGACTGAAGTTCAGACTGCCACGTTATCAGGGAATAAAGCCTTACTTTTTTAAAAACAGGGCTTTTATGTACTGAAGCTTGAAACACAGCTGCCACATTATTCTTCTTTAGCATCAGAGCATTGTGCATATTCTTTGAAACTTGTGCAATGGGAGCCTTCCACAGTTCAGACGACAACGGACTACTGTGGAATTTGTTCTGTAGGACAGATCTTCCTGAATGCTATGACTCCAGTCTATGGTCACCTCAATCAAGATTGTGTTGGAAATCTACAGCAGTCCAGCAACGATGTGCTTAATATGTTCGGCAAGCAGAATATCAGCTAACACTTCTTTCTGCCAAGTAGGCGTTTCCCATTTAAATCAAATAAATATAAAATCTACATAAAACTCATAGATTTACTCCCTTTTAAAGATTTGCCTGAGTTTCCTTTGTACAACAACTGTTCGCCTGGGAATATGAATATGTTCTACAATTATTTTTTTCCACTGAGCTTGCAACACTGTTTTTTTAGAGTAATTATTTTCCCAGTACTAGCATTTTAACTGTAGAGACTGAACTGTTTTTTCCCTTTTAAAAACAAATCTCAGCTATTGTTCTGGCCCATACGTTAATTTGGAGTTTACTCCTCTCCTTAGAATTTAATTTCAGTGGTAGGAGGTTTCAAGTAAAACCTGGTCAAACATACTCAAGACATGGAATTTACATGGATATTTACTGTTCCGTACATATAATATCAAAGGTAGAAAATACTGTATTTATGTTGCTTCTATTGATGAATAGAAGTTTAAAGATTTCAGTGATCTCAAAGCTGAACTTTGGTTTCCTCTTTCCTTTGTCCTCTCTTAATGTTTGCATCTACTTTTCCTCATCTTTCACGTCTCATCTTTGCTCGAACCTCCTTCAACAGCCCTCTCTTTAAACTTCCTTTTGACCATGACCTACATCCTATGTGCTTTGCCTTCTTCTGTGAGCTAACATCCTCCATGCTCAATTCTCCTTGAGGACTCCCATCTTTGAGGACGATGTGCTCAGGGGGCCTCCAAGGGCTCCGATCATGACTGGGAGGCTGTGGTTTCTTCTGAGGCCTCCCATCAGATTGCTGCCTGCGTTGACGTACACAGCAGAGTCCTGCCTCTGGAGGGCGCTCTTTGCCCCCTGACCCTTCTCACTGTCCCCTGCCTCAGGATGCTTGACAACTCTGGCAATCCCCAATTTCTTCAGCCTTTCCACCAGGTTCATCTTCAGTTGCCCTGCATCACAATTGGAAGGTTTTGGTCCATACATTTCCGGCAGTAAGGTTTCGGCAGGCCGAGAGGCCAAAAAGTTATCAAGTGCATTTGCTCGAGAGTCAAAAGGCAAAGGAGAAGGACAAGGCGAGTGCAAAGGGGAATTGGGTGGAGTTGAGGGAACAGCGAGTATCTTGGGTGGCTGGAACAAAGGTGCCTTCTCCAAAACTGGACTGTTGTAGACCTTTGCAGAGATGCCCTGCTCTTGCAAGAGTTTAGCCAAGCTTGTAGTGCTGCTGAAGGTGGTAGTGGAGTCCCTCCTGTTAGTGAGGAATTCTCCAATACTGAACCTACATGATGTGGCGGGGGAGCTTGCCACTGTACTGGTGGTACTGCTAGGGCTCCCAGAGCACAAGGGAGCATATGAAGAGCTGGAAAACAAAGAGGGGAGAAGAAAAAGAGGAATTAAAGAAAGAAAAAATGTGCCTAGAAATCAAGAGCAACATGGTTTTTATTCAAACATATAAAGAAAAAACATGCTTGTAAAATGCAAGGCAAAATAAAATTAAAACTATCATAAAATGATTTTTTTTATATACAGTGATACCATGAGTTAAGAGTTCAATTTATTCTGTGACTGAGCTCTTAACTCAAAAGGCTCTTATCTCAAAGCATACCTCCCACTGAAATGTTATTAATCATTCCAGCCCCCCCAAATCCCCCTAATATTTTGTTATGTGTTGTTAAATAAAAATGCACTTTATAAATAACAAATAATGTATAAATACACATTCACATGGAACAATAAAAAATAAAAGATCAACTTTAGAATGGTAGAAGTACAAAGCTGTAGCAAGGAAGCACACAGTGAAGAGGCAGATGAATCATTTTTATTCTGTACTCATTCCAGCCTCCCTCTCTTGCCCTCCCTCTCTCTTACTCTTCATGAAGCCAAACATACCAGGAATAAAAACCACACAAAATCAATTAACCCAAAGTTCCTCAAAGCAGACAACAGCAAAGCAGGCAGCCATCTCCCAAAGCAGACAAGAGTAAATCAGACAGCCATCTTCCAAAGCGGACAAGAGCATGATGCACGGAGACACAAGGCATGAAGGCCGCTCCCTTGAAGACTTAAAGTCGTTGCCTGTTGATTTTAATTTATTTGCTGGTCCCTTTAAGTATCACTTTATTTCTACCTTTCTGCTTTTAGTAACACTCTTTATGAATAATGCCAGAGATAGTAGAAAGGTAGAAATAAAGATTGAGAGTGTCCCCATTTTGCTATATAAAAGTAAGACATATGTCCCAGTCTTTCTTAAAGATTTCTCCTTAATTAACACTGTGAATTTGTCCATCTCTGCTATTCACATATTTTCATCAACCTCTCTATTTTTTGTACCAGGTGTAGGAGCAATGTTGTTGGACAGTAATTTCTCATAACCCTAGCTTGTGCAGCAGGAATGGGTGTTGGGAGCTGCAATCCAACAAAATCTAAAGGCCACATGAATTCCACCCTGTCCATCTTTTAAAATGTTTTTAAAAGATGAACCACGTGACTATAGCTAGCTAAACGTATAAATGATAGTTTGCATTGCTTAATTGGTTACACAATTCTGGGAAACTGGGATGTAAAGGACTGCTTGCGAAACAGGTACCTTACCTGGGTGTTACCTGTGTGATATCAGATGGGTGGAGAATTCTACAATTGGTATAAGTAAAGGTCGAGTTTGTAGATGAGAGGCATTTTCCTGGGTTGGAAGCTGCAAGAAAAATAAAGACAACCAATGATGAGAGAATGCAGCTTCCTGAGTCTGTTACTCATGGATGATTAGTCACTTGGAAAGTGACAAACTATTAAAATACAATCTGCCTTACTTAAGTAGCCCAAAACACACAGAAATTGGAGCAACTCCTTGATTTGTTTTCAGATTATTTTAGATGAGGCAAAGACAAAAACTGACCCCTGGATCCTGTGCCGATGCTCACGACTGGATTACAAAATAGTAGAAATAATTAAATTCACAAACTGAGAAGTGTTAAACATTATTTCTAAGTCAAATGCAAAATAATTTGTACATTGTTTTTATGGAAACTTTATCAAAACATGGGTAGGTTGTGAACCCTTCATTCATCTTTCAGATTTACTCTGTATTTATTAATTGTTGGTGAGTAAGGCACTAGGTTTACTTTTCTGACTGCCTCAGCTCTGGTTTTGAGAGCAGGATCAGTCTTTGGTGGCATGCAACTATTCTTCTTGAAAATTTCTACGATTAATCATTGCTGAAGAGTCTGCTAACATAAATGGTAACCTTAACCTATTTTTTGTGATGTGTTGTTCGGGCACGGCCCCATGTAAGCCGCTCCGAGTCCCCTTTGGGGAGATGGATGCGGGTTATAAATAAAGTTTTATTATTATTATATTAACCTTGGCTAATATAACCTATGTTGAAGCCGTATTAGAAACCCTGTTACTATTATCTAGAATATTTATATATGGGTAAAAGTCACTGGAGAGATTTCTTTACTGTGCTGCAAAGCATATTCCTTATTCTCTTCCTCCTCTAGGAAATGCCTGAATGGCTAGACAGAGGTTTGCAGATCTCCTAAATGGGGTGGAATATGATAAGGGGATGAGACAATTTTCCCAAAATTGGGTGAAGGTGTGTCCAATGAGTGCCACTGCTTGATCTTGAGGTAACCATACCTCCTCCTAACACCATGCAGTAAGGAACTATCTCACCCTTCAGGGGGACCCAACTTTCCGGCTTCTCTGAGCCACAATGGAAAAAAAGTGCCTTGGTGATGAGCAAAAAAAAAAAAGTCTGTGCATAATTTTTGTGATGTCTGCTACCACAGACAAGTTAAAAAAACAACCCAAAACCGTCCTTGCACAATAATTTTATTTATGCGCCACTGAGTTCATAGTCTTAAAATGACTGGCTAAACAGTTTGCAATTATAATGCGAATTATAAATAATATTCTGCTAATTGTAGATATAACATACGTTGATTCCATTCCATTGGCATCTACAAAGTTTGCACTCAAGAACCACACAGTGGAGCTGCAAAAAAAAAAAAAAAGCCACCAAAATATATTTCATAATGTTTTAAGCAAGTTTTGTGTTGGGCTGAATTCATAGGAATCCTGGGTTGCATGTGTTCAACCCGTTCTTACCTGTGAGGGGAACTGTTGCTAGTTTAGCAGGTGGTAGGAAGATTCCTGCCACTGACTTTGGCACTCTGGGCTTCCCTTCCTCTTGAGGAGACTGTTGCACTTGGAAGGTTATGCCCTCGTCCCTCTCCTCATCTTCTTCCAAATCAGAAAGGTGGTAGACATCATCTTGTGACAGTGGTGCAAAACCTTTTGTGACAACGCCAGGGCGTGGGTCAAGAATGGTGCCGAGGTGAGGCTGAGCCAACTGCTGCCAGTGGAAAAGTGTCTGGGAGCCTAGTGAGGAAGGAACAGATGTCTCAAATAGCTGGGGTTTTCTCCCAGGGCATACTTCCTAATTGTTAGCACTTACGTAAAATTTATGAGAATTTTTTATGGACTAGAAGCTAAATGTCTTTGTCAGTACCACTACTTTCTGGATTGCTCCTCTGCATAATCCAGAGAATGCATATTCAAAGGAATTGAAAAGCATGATGACAACATTATGACAAATAACATGCTACCGTCTATTTTTTAGTTTTTGGCTTTAAACCTAAGAACACTGGGAATGTAATATTGTATATTGCTTTTGGTGAACATGAAAGAAAGTATGTGAACTATTATTATTATGTTTATTTATAGCTCATGGGTTAAACCACCAGGAAATCTTGCTGACTGGAAGGTTGGCAGTTCAAGCTGCGGGTTGGGGTGAGCTCCCGCCATCAGCCCTAGCTTCTGCTTACCTAGCAGTTCGAAAACAGTCATGCGAGTAGATCAATAAGTACTACTTTGGCATGAAAAACGGAGCAACAGCACTTCCCTATAGCCAGAGTTGATGACAACCTCCAAATGTCGGAGATGGAAAAGAGGGAAACCATGGCCTCTCTTTATGTATTGCCTGTCTTTGTAGTTAATTGTGTAACAGAATGCTTGCCACATTTGTGTTCTGTAATCCACTCTGAGTCCCCTCGGGGAGATAGAGCATAATATAAATATAGATGATGATGATGATGATGATTATATATTATTATATACAAACATTAAAGCAATATTAAATATATTGGTATTTTAAAAATCAGTTAAAATCTATAAAAACATATTCGAAACTAAAAACCACAGCAGCCCCTGACTTGATCTTAAAACCCTTAAGATCTAAAACTCAAACTGTTTTTTTTATTACTAAAAGGAAATGAAATCCACAACTTATCTTCCCATGTTGGTAGTTTTACACAATTTGGAACTGTGGGATGGATGTGAGAACAATGTAGAAAGGCCATTTCTAGAAAATGACCATGTAGCCCAAAAAACCTACAACAACCCAATGTAGAAAGGATCAGTAGATTTGGGCAGACCAAGGCAAAGAAAGCGTTATTTAAAGTACAGGGTTTTTCAGTAGGCTAGAAAGCAGAAAAAATCTTATATCTATGTGTAGCAAATGAACCCAGGATCTCTTTGATCTTTCAATCCAGATCACATTCATGGCCTGAGTATAAACGAACAGCTGATACCTCACATCAGACCATTTCAAGAAAGTGTGGGGGAACTCTCTTTACCTTACCTTCAATAGGTTTGACAATTTGCAGTTTCTCTGGAAGGAGGCAACGTAAGCTGCTGGAGGTCACAGAGAAGTCAGTGAGCTCTGAACAGCTTCCCAGAGAAAAGCAGCTTTCCACTGGAGTGCTGCAGCCACTCGGATCTTCCTTCTTGTCACCCAGGAAATGGATCCTGCGCTCCCACTCTTCTTCAAAAAACTGCTTTTCACTCAAGTAGTTCTGACGGCGGAGAGTGAGCCTGTGCAGAGCTGTGGCTAAATCACCATCCTTGGGAATGCCATCATGGCCCAAATTCTGAGGTTCCCTTTGGAAAATATAGCATTATGTCAGAAACATATTGAAGACTACCTTTCCCAAATAGTATAGTATAGTGGCAATGCACAGTTTGCCAACTTCACCTCTGTAGACAGCAAATGAGATTACAAATCTCATACAGAGCTCCTCTGGGCAGTGGAAGGGATAATAACAGTAGTAAAGTGTACACAAGTCTATTTAATATTGATGCCAAGATTCTTGTGATACTGTAGTGCAGTGTTTCTCAAGCTGGGCGTCGGGACCCCTGGGAGGGAGAGGTCACGAGGGGGGTGTCAGAGGGGTCACCAAATACCATCAGAAAACACAGTATTTTCCGTTGATCATGAGAGTTCTGTGTGAGAGGTTTGGCTCAATTCCATCCTTGGTGGAGTTCAGAATGCTCTTTGATTGTAGGTGAACTATAAATCCCAGCAACTCCAACTCCCAAATGTCAAGGTCTATTTTCCCACAAACTCCACAAGTGTTCACATTTGGGCATACTGAGTATTCGTGCCAAGTTTGGTCCGGATCCATTATTGTTAGAGTCCATAGTGCTGGATGTAGGTGGACTACATGTAGTTGGATGTAGGTGAACTACAACTTCAAAACTCAAGGCTCACCAAACCCTTCCAGTATTTTCAGTTAGTAATTAGAGTTCTATGTGCCAAGTTTGGTTCAATTCCCTTGTTAGTGGAGTTCAGAATGCTCTTTGATTGTAGGTGAACTATAAATCCCAGCAACTACAACCCCCAAATGACAAAATCAATCCCCCCCCCAACTCTCTCAGTATTCAAATTTGGGCGTATTGGGTATTTGTGCCAAATTTGATCCAGTGAATGAAAATACATCCTGCATATCAGATATTAACATTATGATTCATAATAGCAGCAAAATTAGAGTTGTGAAGTAGTAATGAAAATAATGTTATGGTTGGGGGTCACCCCAACATGAGGAACTGTATTAAGAGATCACGGCATTAGGAAGGTCGAGAACCACTGCTGTAGTGGTATCATGTCATAGATACAGAAAACTTACTGTGCCTGAACTTTGAACATATAATGGAAGATACCACTTAGTATAACAAAATAGCAAATCACCCAGGGTAGACTTATAACTATGCCACAGTATTTTCCAAGGTGGACAAAATGTTAGGGAGAAAAAAATATTTGTGCATAGCATTTCATGTTAGGATGCGGAGAAAATCAGAAACTTATAAATATATACATAGATAGGTTGGATAGAAATAAGAGCTCTTCCCACAACTATAATCTTAGTAAGTGCAGAACCCAACGTCAACAACAAAAGCTCTGTACACATTCCAAAGTGATAATATCTCTTATTTTCTATTTGGAAATGCTTTCTGACCTGATCCCCTGAGATAGATGAACCTTTCCTTCCAGGTGTGGCATGCCAGAAAGAAAAGGCTTTGCAGTCATGACTACACTTGAGCGATTTGATCCTGGGATGGGCAGTGGAGCAGGACACAAAGCAGAGCGGCCACGTATCACATTAGCAACACGGACAGTGTCAAACACACGCTTCTGCTGCACCCTGAAATAAAAAGAAAACAATGGATATGGAAATGTCTTTCAAGCTTCCTCCAGACAAGGTATCTATTCAATGTGCATCATACCACACTAAACATTGTGGATTGATTGTAAAATATATTTGTCTTAGTTTTCAGATCCAGTTTAGCCCCGAACTCGGATGCCCAGATGCTTGCCAAGAACATGACCTTAGTTACCCAAATGCTCCTATTCCAGGTGTTGTGCAGCCTGGCCACTTGGCCAATGGAGCTCCTTCTCTGTTCCCTTTCTGCTGACAGTTATACAAGTTGTTAGTTTTTATTATTATTATTCAGGAAGGCATTCGACTGTAACCTGGGTTTTTAATCCCGTGATATGCTTCCCATCTGCCATTTACTTTGTTTTGAATGGTTTTCTAAAGCTCTCTTATGTTTCCAATTAATGCAATATTTTATTTGAAATGTTTTTTCAATATTATTGATAACATTTGAATTAAAAATATTGAAAATATTGAAATAGAACATTCTATTTTAACAAAAATGAGACCCAGGTCCATCTGTACTATGCTGTGTCAGAGCCGACTGTGCTGAGAGCTCTACTAACATGTCAAAATGAGATCAAGTTATGAAACCAAGCACTTACTTTTGCTTAGAGACAGATTCTTCCTCCAAACTCAGTTCTTTCCGCATCGTCCCCTCGATCTCTGCTGCCAAGGAGTCCTTAAAGTGGAGAGCACATTACAAAGACTTAACATGTCTGTAAAATGGATTGTGTGTATTTTTTGCCAATCATAAGAACCATGAGAAAATATCCAAATGAAACCCATGTCTGAATAAACAGGGTGAACCTAGTTCCCAGACTCAACATTGCAGTACTGGGAACAAAACAGAAGCATGATTCAGAATCCTTTAAAAAGCGATTAGGTCACACTCATACAAAGACATGACAAAGTCATCTTAACCCTTTTCACATAGTATTCCTTTTCCCAGTGAGTCTTATGAAGTAAAGTAACAAATACATTTGACAGCAGGAGGCATGGGGAGGGCTAAACATGAAAGGCCAAAGCAGAGGTGGCTGGGCCCTTTGCTAATTCTCTCACTTCCCCATCCCCAGGGTTGTCACCCTCTGTTCATTAACAGAGATTTTCTGGAAACATTATTTTCTGGAAACCAGATAGTAGAACCAAGGATCCTGTGGAACCAGTGGGATCTGCTGCACTGGCGGCTAGCCCTTGCCAATGTACCACAGGAAATGCTCCACATGACTGGGGTCGGCAGAGAAGGGCAGCTTGGCTGGCTTTGCTGCGCAGTCCCTTGGCTTCTTCTTGCGACTCATGTAACATCCCCAGGCATTCTGCATTCCGCTCTTGTACATCATGCAGCTGTAAGATGACAAAACGGTGGCAATTCATTGGGCAGAGTGGGAAGCATTAAATAGGTCAGGGACAGGTATATTAAGGGACCTTGTAACACCTTTAAGACTAAAAGATCTTGGCAGCATAAGCTTTCCTAGACATAGGTTTACTTCATGCATGGAGTGATGTATTTAAGAGTGTCATGAGTGGATTGAATGAAATTGTATGATTGCGGTCTGGCTAAGGGCCTATTAAGACTTGCCGAGGCTAAAACCACTTTCCTAAGAAATTTGGAACCTAGAAAAATGCATTATGGAGGAGATCAAAAGTGCTGATGAAGGAAAATCTTCTGAACTGCTGATATAACTGAGCTGGAAACTTCAGGTGCAAACAGCACATGTTTACATGGTTGGAAACAATGATTCTTTAAGTTGAGGAAGTTAGAAACAATGATTTCTTACTTTAAGGAACAAAAACAACATCTGACTGGAATTGATGGGGTTTCAGCAAGTCTTAGATGAATGATAGCTTGTAAAAATGATCCAGAACAACTACAGCTAATATTACTACATAAAAAGACTCTTTTCCTATTGGAAAAGTGTGTTAGATCTGTGGGGAATGCAGTCTTAACACCCGCCTCCTTCCAAGATGGACTGAATGGAGGTGGTGGTGAGTGTGCATGTTGAATGAATGTATGTGGAGTGAATGCTGAGTGAATGTGGATTTCCCCCTTTGTCTGTGTAATCCATATTGCTATTATAAAACCACTACTGAGTCTATGAGTCTAGTTCAGTGGTTCTCAACCTGTGGGTCCCCAGATGTTTTGGCCTACAACTCCCAGAAATCCAAGCCAGTTTGACAGCTGTTAGGATTTCTGGGAGTGAAAGGCTGAAACATTTGGGGACCTACAGTTTGAGAACTAGTGGTCTAGTTCTTTCTCTGAAAGTGCCTGATGTAACCTGGCCCACTGAAAACAGATTAAAGAACATTTTTAAGGTTCAAAAAGTATTCATGACAACAGCAGAGCTTCCTAGCTATGAATAAACTGGCTCTTTGTAAAAGAAGCAACAGAAATGCAAACCTGTGGGGATGGTAGTGAGATGGCAAGTTCAGTTTTGGTAATGGCTGTTGGGGGACAAAGGCAGGACAGTATTTGTCTAAAGCCAAAGTGAGTAGTTAACCATATTTTGGTCACTAACAACCATCATTAAAACTAAACGTTATCACCTCATCATCCTACCCCAAAATTCTGCAGGATTTACACATCCCATGTGTTTTCCTACCTTGGAGGAAGGCAGAATCCAAACTATCCTACAGTCTCTGAAATGCCTTCCCATGGCATTTATCCCTGCCCCCTTAAATCAAATATTCTAATCTAAACACTTTTGATTACTGAAAAAATTGAGAAATGTATACAACAAATGAAATTAAAAATGACTTTTTAACAAAGATATGTTTATTAATTATTAGTCTAAAGAAAACAAAACAAGTTAATTAGGTATCAGTTTAGGACATCAAAAATATTCCAGACAAAATTACAATATTTTTCTAGAAATCCCATTTTCACAGAAGAAAAAAATGCTCTCATTTTATGTTCTTCAGTCTTTTCCTCTTGGGTCGTATGAGAACACAGAATATACTAGTACCTCTGCTGTCAGCTGTCTTTGGGCATCTTTGGAAGCTTGCAGATGCAATTTCAACTCTTCCTTTTCAATTACATGCTGAAGGGATACAGAAAGCAGTTACTTTATCGCCCTGCATACCGTGTGAAGTAATAATAGCGCTTGTAATTTAAATAACTGCCTGACACATCAAGCACTCCTAACTTCAGCCTGTATGTACACAAACCTCTTTGATTTTGTGCTGAAGATCAACGATCTGTGACAAGAGGGATGAAATCTCCTCCTGGTAGTTAAGCAGCTCATCATTTTTTCTGGTCAACTCCTCACTCATTTGTGCAATGTGGGCATGCGTTTCCCCTAAAATTATAGCACAGGATCATGTTTAGTTAATTAAGTAATTGTCTTGCATTCACATGAAAAAGAAAAACAATATTCTTTAGGCCTTCATTGTATACAATTCTTATATGAAAACTTACATAACGAAACAACAAAAAACAAAAACATTCACATGATGAAAATGGTGACAATTGGTCATTTTTTTTACAACATTCATCACATTTACAGTTACCATCTCTAGCAATTCTGAGTTTTGGTATAAGCACTATATCCTAATTTCAATGTTCTGCTTAACAGCATTTACTTCAAACAAACAAGACACAAGTTTCAACCATACTTTAAAGAATCGCAGGGAAAGGGTAAAAATGGTTTTTGAGAGGGAAGGACAGCATCTAAGTTATTACTAGAATTCTTCTAAAATCCAAACACTGCTAAAGGAGTACCCAGTGCTAGTAACATCAACTGGTTACATCAAGCCACAACATGAAGGAGAGGCGTGTGAGCTTGAATTTCAAGACAACAAATATTATTTCCAGTGGAAAATATCACCTTGGTACTCACTGATCTCTTTGACACAGTCACTGACCAGCTGCTGCTCTTTTTCTTCATAAGTCATGGTTTCCGTCTTCAAATGGCAGGCCTTCAAAATCATTCGGAAGTCTTAATTAATATTAAAAGTAGCCCTATATATGAATAAATTCCCTCCTTCCACAGAAATTAGAAACAGGTTTGCCATACTAGCAACATGAACTTTTATAAAATTAGATAGCTCAATGTTGTATGCACGTCTATTTAAGCCACGACTTCCAATTCAGGGGGATGCAGGTTTCTGACATGTCTAGAATTCACATACATTGAGAGGCCTGTTTAGAGTCCAGACGGTACATTTTTACAAATCTTCCAACTTTACATTTGTTCATAACAAGATGTACCCCCCTAAAAGTTCATAATTGCAAGTATGACAAACCTATTTCTGATTTCTGAATCAGAATGGGAGGAAGATTTCACACAAAAACATGTATGGAAAAAGGGTGGACACTGCCGCTTGTAATTATTTGATTATTCTGAAAATCCAGTTTAGACTTTGAATTCTACATATCACTTTACAATATTTTCATAATCAAAATATGAGACTTTTTCTTCCTTCACTCTATTACTAACAAATGTTGCAATTTTCTGAACTCTTAATTGGAAGTAAGCCTTACTTAATGTAATGAAAGTTACTTTTGAGTGAATGAGTTTAGCACGAAACTCTAAATAATTTAGTGTAATTATTACTAGTTTATCTACAAAAGTTAATATTCAGAAGACAAAATGGAATGGTGGTTCCCAAACTTCAATCCTCCAGACACCTTGGGCTTCAACTCTCAGAAGTCCCAGACAACCTGGAAAACAGCCAGGAATTTTGGCAGCCAAAGTCCAAAACATCTGGAGGGCCAAGATTTGGAACCACTGATAGAAAAGCATAGCATAACTGGTGTCATAATTCAGCTTGATGTGTATCAAAGTAAAAACATGTATTTTAATAATAAAAAGTAATTAAATATAACCAGAAATCTACCAATATTGAGAGACAACCCCGCAAGACCCAATTCTATTCTAAGGATAGTTTGTGGAGGTGTTAACCTATAAATCCCTAAAATGACTCAGAGCCAAGATATCTAAAGGACTGCCTCCTCCCATATGAGCCTGTCAACAACAACAACAACAAAACTTTATTACGGTCACTGACCAGCACAAAGCGGGTACAAGCGCCCTAAGAAGAGAAGGACAACTCCCCAGTAAACAGTTATTTAAAATTAGATTACAAATCAGTATAAAAATATTTTTTAAAAGACAGGATATTGTTGCCTTACGGTTTGCGAGTTCACAACTAGAAAATGCCTCCAAAGGGGAAAAAGAGAGGCCGAAGCAGTCCTAACACCCTGAGTGCCAAACAAATGAAACTAGATATGAGCCTGTCATAAATTTGAGATCTTAGAAGGAAGCCCTGTTGTGCATCCCAATACCTAAGGAAGCAATGGGGATTCCTCTTTCGAATGTTTGACTGTGGAACTCCCCAACCAAGGAAGTTGGGCTGGGTCCCATCTCTTTTACGCTTCTGATGGGCACCCAAACCATGACAGTTCTACATGAAAGTCGGTGTTTGAAATTGTTCTAGGGTTATTCTTTATGCTAGGATGGTTTTTAGGCTGTGTATACCTCGGGAGACCTTTGGGTTGGAAGGTGATACAGAAATACTATAAATGGGTACACTGTGATAACATGCTTTGTACAGGGAGTGAGAAATAAACATCATTTTGCTTTATATATCTTAAATGATCTAGTTGAAGCTTCAAGAAGCCTAAAGGCTCGGTTCAACTTCCATTTAATTTCATTCAAAGAAAGGTCTGAGTCCTATTTCTTTCATGCAAAATATAAACCCAGAGGAATGAGAGATGTCAAAGATAATTCATGGAATATGACAATGACAGTATCTTTTTAAAATTCCCATAAGATTATTTAAAATTGAAAACACAAGAACCTAATGAAAAAGTAGGCTTCAGTATAGTGAAAACCTACCATGTGAAAGGTAAACAATTGGATAATGTGTATACAACAGTTGTATTTGGAAAGCTGTTGTATACACACAGGCAATGTTAACTCAATCTTGAGCACTGCATTGTTTGACATTGGCTTTGTTACTATATCCTTCCTTTAGTCTTTTCTGACCACTCCAGTTAATGATGCCAGGAAAGTATATGAATGTAGCTTACCTTCGTTCGAAGAGAAAGGTTCTCCTCCTCCAGGTCCCTGAGTTTATCCTGTAATATATCCAGCTGTACAAGGCCCTGTGACAGGTTGAAGGACTCATTGAAGCGAAGAGGTGTGGAACAGCTAGAGTCAGTCTCACTTTCTTCAGAAGCAATAGAAACTACACGAAGCAGTTCATCTTTTTTTGTCAGCTCATGCTGTAGTTGATGAACCTAATTTCAAAACATGTTTTGTTACTGAACATAGTCAAGACTACAGAGCACTGCTGCTCCTTCAAGACATTTAACTGAAAAGGTTGTGCTAAGAATGTTGGAGAAACACAGCTCAGTGTGTGTTTAGTCTTAAGAGTCAGCGACACTTGTAAATTCAGGGCTGTGGCTTCCTTGAATGAGTCTATCTACCTGTACTGCGGTTTCCTCTATTACTACAGCCTTCTGCCTTGCCAAACATTTTGTTGTGAGTCGATTTTGAAAAAAAATGGTTTGTTGTGGAAACAAGGATTGGTGACAAAGCTTCAGTGAAGACCCTTTTTCCCCATGGTAACTCTTCCAGGAGTCAATTTCCCTTCCGAAGGGTAGATTTCTCTCACTTTCTATTGCATTGCAAATTTTCTCACCCCCATTCTTAACTATGAGTCAAATGTCTGTAACTCGGGGAGTGCCTGTTGTTTATTCAGTGCTATAATACCAACTTCTATTTCTTAAAAAAGCCAACAACCAAATAGCATTTACTACTTACAAAGGCTTGAAGATCAACACTGTTTACTCACCTTGTCGAAGGCTTGGGCCAATTGTTCTTCCAGAGCTTCATTTTGCTCAGTGAGGATATGGTTCCGTTTCAATAGGGCTTGCCCAATTCGTGCTGCTAATTCTAGGTCCCGATCTCTCTGATTAAACATATCAAGAAAGAGCTTTATTTGTTTCTCTCAACACTGTATTCCAACCCCAATTTAAAATTGAAGTTATACAATTCATTTGCAGAACACAGAAAAAAGTTCCATTCTTGCTTCTCAAAACTTGATTTTGATGTCTTCCTATTTAAATATGATAGTGAAGAAACTGAGGGTGAGGGGGGGGGGGCATGGCAAATTTAAGATGTCAGACAGAAAGTTTTGTCCTAAGTTAAAACAAAATTGGTTTCCCTGAAAATATTTAAGTCTTATTCTCAACCTTTAAGCTAACTAAACACTGCACTCTTTGATACAACATTTAGTAATCAGGAAACGTGTTTAAAATAATATTATACTTCTCACCCACCTAGAAATCCTGACTGACCCCACTGGAAGGCCATAGTCTCTGAGGTCAGTCTAAGGCTAGATTGGTTCATGCAAGTATAGCAGAATCAATTAAATTGTTTCTGACAGTTCAGGGTTTGAAAGAATGTCACATTGATTCTGGCTAAAAATTCCAGATTGTCTTTACAGGTTGCTTTATGTAAACAGCATTTTATTAGTCTAATTGAGAAGTAACCACTACATGGGTATGCGATGGATCTATACAGATAACGCTAGGTCTATTAATACTTCATAATTTCATGCCTGATTCTTCAGGATAAATTTAGGAGGAAAGCCACCCTGAACAAATCCAGCTGGAAACCTCATTCCAGACTTGCAGTGCTTAAATGAACACTGTTACTGTCTTATTTGATGAAGTTGGAATGTGTTTACTTCTGTCCCAGAACTTCTTCCAGGTATCTGTTTCATATTAATATTGCATCCCTGATGGAAATTGGAGGAGGAGCAGTGAGTAATCTACAAACTGGTTACACTTCAAGATGACCTGTTCCAGATGTTACAGGACAGAGGAGACAGTTGGGACCTCTGGGGTACAACAATTTCCTTCATCTAATTATTATTTGTATCTTCAAAAAATATGAAGCATTATTTTCCAAACCATTACTTTTATTTTAATTTGTTTTAGGGCTCTTGAGTTAGATTGGGCAACACACAATTTCAATTATTGCACCAAGTTTAATAACACAGCATTTGAAATTTTGCTAATAAAGACCAAATCTTTATTCTTTTTGAACATTGAATAATTTTGTTTTATTGTAACACATCATTATGACGTGGCAAAAATAAACTAGAAACTTATAATGTTTGTAAATAGTCCCACTGATCAGAGTATGACAAACATACTGGCAATTAAAAAGAATTTGGTGAAGCAAAGGCACAAAATAATAAAACCAAACACTGCATGGAACAAAACTTGTACACCAAAATTGAATAAGTAAAAAATGGTACCTCTGCCAATAGATGTGTGACCACTTCACTATCATTGCAGTTATTTGTCACTTGATCTCGTCTCTCTGTGCCAAGAACTGAAAGAACAATTAAGAACAATGTCTTAATGTAGTTTAAACAAAACAGAAATACAAAGTCCACAGACTTTGGAGCCTAAAGAAAACATGTGAGGGTTAGTGAGCGGACATAAAGCACATTAAAATGTAGTGTATCAAAGACCTTTTACATAGGATTCCTGAAAATCTGTGTGGAAATTATGAAATAACAAGGGTATGCAACACCTGGGAGAAAAAGAAGAAGGAAGAGGAGGAGGAGGAAGAGGAGGAAATGTTTAGGTGTTGGGTTCTAGGAGAGTTTAATAAAATAAAAAGTTTAAGATCACATGAAATGAAAACGTAAGAAGACAGCTTTACAACAAAGTAGAAGTTAGAAAATTTGCTAAGTTGTATTCCTTGCTACATAGAGGACAGAAGAACTTTAATTACCTTGTGCGTGTTTGTGAGATCCAGCCAAGCATGAAGGAGGAAGTTCAAGAAGCGCTAGTACAGAAGAATAGAATAAAAGCAGAAGAGGAAGAAAAACAGTCAATAATTACCAATGGTTGGGAATGTATGTGTTATTACCAGTATAGCTACAGTATGTGTATTTGCTTTATATAGTGGGTTTGTTTCCATTGAAAGAACTTCTTCTAAATTAGCAACAACAACACATTTGTTGTCGTCAAATATGTTGATCCAAAAAGAGTAGTCTGCATACAGAAGCAAGATATTGCCTGTAGCTATAAAAACAATGCTACCCAGGGGAAATGCACCTATGTCGGACTCCTTGTTAGATAGGATGTGAATGTGTAAAAGGTGCAAACTACATGTCAAAACTACAGACTATCAAGTACGCGGCAGAGGGTGTTTACTGTGGCTGCGCCGACTCTGTGGAACTCCTTGCCCGAGGAGATATGAGTCATTCGGGATCTGATGCCATTTCGCAGAGCCGTAAAGACCTGGCTATTCAGGCAGGCGTTCGGCTCCGGCCGGTGCCCGCTATAATTTGCACTCTGCCGCATCACCGTCATCCCTGTGCTATCATGCTGTTATATTGTAGTTTTATATTGTAGTTTTATTGGGAATGGGGTTAATGGGGGTTTTATTGGTTTTATAGTGTTTTATATGTTTTTATCTGATTTCGCTGCTGTAAACCGCTCTGCGCTCCGGAGAGAACGGTATATTAAGCCGAATAAATAAATAAAATAAGATGCAGAAGATCCTGGCACACAGGCTGTGTTACCACAACACAGCAAGATTTCTAGATTAAGCCCATATTGCACAACAGTGATCTATAATTTCAGAGAAATGAATTGAAAACTTTTGAGCCCAAGTAAGGCTTAACAACACTATTGTATGAAAAGGGAAGCCAGTATGGTGTAGTGGTCCGTCCTCCCCGCTTTATTTTATTGGGTAGTATAAGTAGAGTATAACTGTCACCCTTATATGACCGAAGAATTAAACAAACAAAAAAATCAACCAATACAAGTAAAAGAGATTACATACAATTCCAGTGTAGCTCAATTTCTACTTTCTGATTCCATCTTAGTCTTAGTCTCCTACTTATAACTTTCTCCTTATTTCCCATCCCCCTCCCACTCCTCCCTTCGGAAACAGTTGTGATTCATTTTTGGCTTTGATTCCATTAGTTGGATCAAGGAGATGGTTTGACAGTTCCTTGTATTTTCTTTCCCCCTTCACTTTGGCTATCAGTTCTTTCCAATTGGAGACCCAGTGCCCCATCTATATATATAATTTTGGTCAGTCCGTTTAATGTCGTATATAGACAAAGAAACTATGGCTCGCAGAAGCACCAAACTTGACAACAGACTGGACCATTACACTCGCTACAGACAACAGCAAAAAAACCGGACCTACATCCCTCCCCCGCCACCCCCCTCGCCGCCCGGTTTAAAAGAGTGGCGAGGGGCGTGGCCGGGCGGGACACGCCCCCTCCCCAGCCCCTCCCACCTCCCCCCCGCCACCCCCTCACCGCCCAGTTCTTAAAGAGTGGTGAGGGGGGCGTGGGTCGGGCGGGACACGCCTCCCCCTCCCCAGCCCCTCCCACCTCCCCCGCCACCCCCCTCGCCACCCGGTTCTAAAGAGTGGCGAGGGGCGTGCCGGGCGGGGACACGCCCCCCTCCCCAGCCCCTCCCACCTCCCCCGCCACCCCCTCACCGCCCGGTTCCTAAAGAGTGGTGAGGGGCGTGGCCGGGGCGGGACACGCCCCCCCCCAGCCCCTCCCACCTCCCCCCCGCCACCCCCCGCCGCCCGGTTCTTAAAGAGTGGCGGGGCGTGGCCGGGGCGGGGACACGCCTCCCCCTCCCCAGCCCCTCCCACCTCCCCCGCCACCCTCACCGCCCGGTTTAAAAGAGTGGCAAGGGCGTGGCCGAGGTGGGGACACGCCTCCCTCCCCAGCCCCTCCCACCTCCCCCGCCACCCCTCACCGCCCGGTTCTTAAAGCGTGGCGAGGGGGCGTGGCCGGGGCGGGGACACGCCTCCCCCCTCCCCAGCCCCTCCCCCCTCCCCCCGCCACCCCCCCTCACCGCCCGGTTCCTAAAGAGTGGCGAGGGGGCGTGGCCGGGGGCGGGGACACGCCTCCCCCCTCCCCAGCCCCTCCCACCTCCCCCCGCCACCCCCCCACACCGCCCGGTTCCTAAAGAGTGGCGAGGGGGCGTGGCCGGGCGGGGACATGCCTCCCCCCCAGCCCCTCCCCCCCCCCCCCCCCCCACCGCCCGGTTCCTAAAGAGTGGCGGGGGGCGTGGCCGGGCGGGACACGCCCCTCCCCAGCCCCTCCCCTCCCCCCCCCCCCTCACCGCCCGGTTCCTAAAGAGTGGCGAGGGGGCGTGGCCGGGGGCGGGGACACGCCTCCCCCTCCCCAGCCCCTCCCACCTGCGGAGATCGGCAACAACGGTGAAGGTGGGGGGGGTGGCGGAAAGAGGAGGGGCTGAGGAGGAGCAAGAGCGCCGGCTCCCGTCCTCCCCCTCAGCCCCTCCTCTTTCCGCCACCCCCCTCCCCTGCCGTTGTTGCCGCCGCCGCGGAGATCGGCAACAACAGCGGAGGGGGGTGGAAAGAGGAGGGACTGAGGCGGAGCCAGGGCGCCGCCTCCCCTCCTCCTCCTCAGCCCCTCCTCTACCGCCGCCGCCGCCCCGCGGTTGTGGCTGATCTCCGCGGCGGTGGGGAGGCGGAAGGAGGAGGCGGAGGAGGCATTCACCCGGGTGGGAGAGGCTTCCCCCCCCCCCGAGGTGGAAGGGCTCTCCGTGGCAGGGCTCCTCGCTGTGCGCCTTCGTGGCTTGGGTGGGAGGCCGTGGCACAGCTCTGCCGAGGAGAGCCCTTCCGCCTCGGGAAAAGCCTCCCCACCCGGGCCACGAGGCGCGCACAGCGCTCTCCTCCGGCCTCCGCCACGGCCACCCCAGCCCGCCATCAGTAAGTAAGGGGCCAGGGACGGGAAGGGGGAGAAGGAAGGAAGGAGGAAAGGGAAGAGAAGGAATGCAAGCAGGAAGGGGGGGAAGTAAGAGAGGAAGAAGAAGATAAGAAAAGGAGGAAAGAAAGGAATGCAAGTGGGAAGGGGGGGAAGCTAAGAGACGAGGAAGAGACAGAAAGAAAGAGAGAGAGAAAGAGAGACACAGAGAAAAAGAAAGAGAGAGAAAGAGACACACAGGGAAAAAGAAAGAGAGAGAGACACAGAGAGAGAGAGAGAGAGAGAGAGAGAGAGAGAGAATACACACACATACATACAGACATGCACAACATGAATGGAGGGGAGAAAAGACAGGAAAAGATAGGAGGAAGGATGTATGGGAGGAAGGAAGGAGGAGAGAAGAAAGGAACACATACACACATGTACACATGCACAGAAATATACACATACACACACATACACGCATATACATATACAACCACACATATACATAAGTACACGCATACACATATACTTAAGAACACACACACATATGTACACATAGACACAAATCCATATATATACATACATAAACACACACAACACATATATACAGACTGGGCCACAGGAAAGATAAAAAGCCACAGCAAAGCGTGGCTGGGTCAGCTAGTAGCATATAAATCTATGTATTTATTTTTCCTTTCAATGATATAATACTGGAGCATATAGTCAGCTAAATCTTTCTACCATTTTTTAATTTCCCATTTTTGTGCTCTTTCCATCTCAGCGCAACCACTGTTTGTGCTCTGCCATCATATACAGTATTTTATAATATTTGCCCAATCTTTAGTACAGCCGTCTCCTTCCATTTTCATGGCAAATACCAGTCTGTTATTCAACTCTATTTTAGCCCAGATATTTTTCCCATTTCACCCTTTGTTTTCTTACAAAATTTGAGTACCTTGTCACATTCCTCCGTGAATAAATCTTAACAAGAAAGTCCTGTGATACATTCACCTTAAGTCAGAAATCAACCTGAAGGCACACGGCAGCAATGTATTACCATATTTACTTAAATCTAATGCTCACCTTTTTGGCTTAATAATACTGCAAAATGTGAGGTGGTCATTCGATTTGATGGCACATTAGAATCACGTGCATTAAATTTGACATCAAATCTTTTTTTGCAATTCACATCTTCAAAACTGAAGTGCATATTACAATCGACAGAGCGTTATACTCGAGTAAATAGAGGTATAGCATTCTAAAGGATTAGCATTCTAAAAACGTTTAGACTACAAAATTATCTGGAAAAGATTTATAAGGATCATTTTAGAAGCCATATTTAAGTTTCTGCCATGCAAATTATAAATCAAAATTGGGTGATTGAGCTTGATGTGGAAGTCTATTTTTACCCCTACACTTCTGTAGTGAGTTGTGCCCCCCCCACCAAGACACCTGCAGTCTTAACAATGAACTAACCAGAAGCAACTGCTGGTTTCCATTTCTGGTTGTTTTGATTTATTGTGTGTGTGTGTGGGGGGGGGAGGGGGAGTCCATAGTTTATTTTATTTATTTATTTATTTATTATTTGGTTTTATACTCCGCCCCTCCCTGCAGGCTCGGGCGGGTTACAACAATAAAAACGGGCAGCGTGGAACAACATGCAGCCCTACAATAAAACAATTAAAACATTTAAAAAATTACATGTCACAGCATAGTAAAGAGGAAGCACAGAAGGTGGCTTGGGTCTGGAAGTTATGCTATCATCAGCCGGTCTGGGACCTAGCCGAAGGCTGATCTAAATAAAGCAGTTTTACAGGCCCTCCGAAAGGGAATCAGCTCTGAGATGGCTCGAATCTCCCCTGGAAGGGAATTCCAGAGCCCTGGAGCTACCACCGAAAAGGCCCGTTGCCTAGTTGAGGACAGATGGCAGGAGCGGATTGATGGGATCAAAAGCAGATTTTGTTCTTCTGAACGGAGTGGTCTCGGGGGAATATATGGGGCAAGGCGGTCCCTCAGGTACGCAGGCCCTAGGCCGTGCAAGGCCTTAAAGGTCAACACCAACACCTTGAAGGCGATTCGGCACTCAATGGGGAGCCAGTGCAGTTGCTGGAGAATGGGAGTAATGTGCTCCCTCACTGGCGTCCGGCCAGCAGGCGAGCAGCGGCATTCTGCACTAGCTTGAGTTTCCGGAGCGTCGCCAAGGGACGGCCAATGTAGAGGGCGTTACAGTCGTCTAGCCTCGAGATGACCGTCGCTTGGATCATCGGGGCCAGGTCGTCCCTGGACAAGTAGGGGGCCAGTCGCCTAGCCTGTCGTAGGTGAAAGAACGCCACCCTGCTGACCGAGGAGACCTGAGTCTCCATGGTCAGCAGGGGGGTCAAGCTGAACACCTAGGCTCTTAACAAGGGGTGACGGGCTTAAACGCTCGCCATCCAGGGTAGGCAACCGGCACTCATCCAGCCCAGGCCGACCAGGCCACAAGATCTCCGTCTTCGACGGGTTCACCTTCAGCCGGCTGGCACGCAGCCAACCAGTCACGGCCTCCAGGCATTGATGGAAACAATCGGGTACGGTATCCGGCCTGCCGTCCATTCTCAGCAAAAGCTGGGTGTCATCTGCATACTGATAACACTCCAGACCAAGGTCGCGAACCAGCTGGGCCAGGGGCGCATATAAACGTTGAATAATAAGGGGAAAGGATGGCACCCTGGGGACCCCACAATTAAGTGGTAGTCTCCCAGAGACCTCCCCCGCCCCCCACACGCTGTCCCCGGCCCTGGAGGAAGGAGGCCACCCATTTAAGGGCAGTCCCCCTAACCCCAGAACCGGCTAAACGGTGGGTTAACAAGGTGTGATCTACGGTGTCAAACGCTGCTGTCAGATCTAACAGGACAAGCAGGGCTGACCCACCCTGGTCAAGCTGGCGGCGGTTGGTCTGTAATGGCGACAAGCACGGTTTCCGTCCCATGCCCAATACGGAAGCCGGACTGGAAGGGATCAAGTCCAGCTGTGTCTTCTAAGAACCCCTGCAGCTGATCCGCTGCTGCCCTCTCAATCACCTTGCCTAAGAAAGGCAAGTTGGAAACTGGCCTGTAATTGGAGGGAGCCGAAAGGTCTAAGTTCGGCTTCTTCAGCAGCGGTCTTACCATTGCCTCTTTTAACCCCCCTGGGAAGACTCTTGCTCAAGGGAGCTATTTATGATCGAGCCCAGGGGCCTCGTAGCCCTCCCGGCAGGATCTAATCAGCCCGGAGGGGCACGGGTCGAGGGAGCAAGTAGTTGGCCTAGCTGCAGCGAGTAACTTATCGACAGCTGCTGCGTCCAGCAGGTGGAAACGGGTGAAGGTGGGCCCGCCGAGTGGCGGCGGAGTCTCGAGTTCATCAACTGTATCAAGAGTGGCAGGGATCTCCCGGCGGAGAGACGAAATCTTGTCAGCAAAATAGTTCTGAAAAGCCTCAGCTGTTGGAGCCAATCCCCTATCGTTTGGGACAGTCGGGAACTTGCTGATTCTATCAAGGAAGAATAGTACACTTTTTTCGCTTCCTTGATAGCTTGCTCATAAACCTCTTTAAATTGTTTATAAGCTGATTTCGATGCTCCGTCACGGAGACTCCGCCACACGTCCTCTAGCTGTCTCTTCCTCCGTTTCATCGCCCGCAACTCTTCGGTGTACTAAGGCGAGCGATTACTCCGAGGGATGAGAGGGCGCCTGGGGGCGATCTCGTCCAGGGCTGTGGAAAGACTGGTGTTCCAGTATGCCACCTGCCCATCGACTGAGTCGCTGGGGGGTTCCCAGTCCCTTAGAGCATTCAGGAACCTAGTGAGTTCCATAAGTCTCCTCGGGCGAACCAGAATAGGTTCGGCACCCTTACCGGGAGGGGGGGGCCACTTCAAGACGGACTTCCAGGACACTGTGATCCGACCATGGAACCTCTGTAACAGAGGCTGGGGTCACGCCAATTCCGGCGGAGAAGATCAAATCCAGAGTGTGTCCGGCTCGGTGCGTGGGGCCGGTCTTGCAGAGTGAGAGTCCTAGCGCCTCCATGGTAGACACCAGGTCCACGGCCGCTGACGAGGTGGTGTCGGCGTGGACGTTGAAGTCCCCCAGGACAATAAGCTTGGGGAACCTCAACGCCCACTTCGCAACCACCTCCAGCAGCTTAGGTAGACTCCCCGCTGGTGCGTTGGGTGCACGGTACACCAGCAGAAAGGCCACACTCTCACTAAGGTCCCACACCAGGCCAGCACACTCTATTCCCGGGATATTCTCCGTCGGAATTGTCCTGGAATTAAAATTGTCTCGGCTGAGAATGGCCACCCCTCCCCTCCGCCTCTCTGTCCTCATCCGATAACTAGCAATAAACCCAGGAGATATCAGCTCGTGCATGATGACCCCGTCACCCTCTTGGAGCCATGTTTCAGTGAAACAGGCTAAATCGGCCCTCCTTTCAGTTGAAGGTGTTTCAGAGGCTGGGAGCAAATAAAAAAACCCTGAAAATATACAACCTTTGATCTGTAGCTTCCTGGTATAGATGCTTAAGGCAAGCTGATTTTCAATATACTTAGCATATGGCATACATTAAAATAACAACAAAGAAATAGAATTATACTGCCGTAAGTAAATGTGTAGCTATTTCAACATTATTGCATTATCAAAAGTCAATATGCCATCTGTTGAATGTTTCCCATGTTTTTCTTCTCTCCCCCACATTTCCATACTGCAATTCCAGCACAGGAGTATCCATCTACTTATGTTTCACAAACACAAAACAAACATAACAACATTTCTCCATATCATGGATCTCACACCATTTCTGAATGTTTTCGTTATCTGTTATTTAGCTAGATGGAAAAAGGGGGGGAGCACACAGGAGCATTTATTTTTCTGTTGCCCATTTGTAATGGGCAGAGAGCAGCTGGCAGGCTCAAACTGGCAAAGGACTTAACAGAGTGTCATTGAGGGGCTTAAAATGCAACTGGAGCACGATTTGATTTTGTGCTGCACAGAACAGTCAACATACAATTTAAAAATTGTCAGTAAAAACTGATCAGTTACACATTTTAAAACAGAGAACAGAGCAAGGATATAGCCACAGACTATTTTTTAAAGTTGCAGCAACATGGCAAAAGCCTCCTTGCCTAAACAAATAAAGAAATTAAGCAAAAAAAATTAAGGGGAGGGATAACAAAGGGATCTGTTTAGTTACCATTCTGTTTAGTGGTACTGAGCTCTCAAAATATGGCACAATTTAACAGCAGCCCTATAGTGTTTTTAATGTTACCACAAGCACTTCATGAGCAACTAACTTCATGCAATTCTCTCACAATAATCTTCTAATGCTAACCAGTAACATTATGTTTTAAAAGCATTACATTAAATGATAGGACATAAAATCCAACTGAAAAAAGAAATCCCTTTGGGCAAGTAAATCTAAACCACTTGCTGAACATAATTAGGATTCTTCCTTCTAAGAAGAATATATAGACTGCATTCAAGGAGTTCAGACAGATCCAATGAAGGTTTCCATTATGTGAATCTGGTGCTCAGGTGAAAAGAAGGAACAGGAGTAATTTCATATTTTCCTTCTCCTGTGCAAGTCCCATACTCTTCTAGTGATACCTTGACCCCAGAGCAGATTTGCAGAAAAGCTGCAGGCGAGAGAACAGATTGATGAAAAATCTTTCTACCTGTAGATAATGAAATTCTGTTCAGCACAACCCTTGATTCTGAAAAGCAGAGGCAGAGAGAGATCTTGACAAGACCAGTTTATGAGTTGAAGACAGAATAGATTTGAATTGGCACAGATTTCCTGATTTGTAGAGCAGACAGTGGCTCAGAAGCAACAAATTTGAATTGCCAACTACAACTACACAGACTGACTAATATTCCCTAATATAGATTCTGGAAAATTCATGATCAAGTTACAATGGATTTGGAGATTTTAGGTGCTCACTCACCTTGTAGAGTGAACGCTGTAAGTAGCTCTTCATTTTGGTTGATATCCCTATTATCTAGTGCCATGTCAAAGTGCTAGCTAATATACAGCATTGAGAAATATGCCGGAGCAGCACTGTTGCTTAGCTTGGCTTTTTCTGTTTTGTTCTTTGGCCGAGAATGTTGCAGTGCCACAATCTCTACTATTGACTGAGGTATGGATCAAACAGAGGTTTTTCCAAGTAACAGAGTAATAAAATGGGTGGAGCAACATTACAGTACTATGTTATGATTGCTGACAGATGCAGTTGTGAATTGCATGCTTTTGGATTATATATAACAACTTCAAAACTAGGATAAACCAGGATATAAATCTAAGGAAACTTTGTCCGACTTCTGAATTGCCTATATGGTCTAAACTATTTTGTTTCATATTATGAGGAAGGAGATAAAAAAGAAAAATGAAGAGTCGTGTACTGGTGGTCTATTTTTAAAAGGTCTACAACCTTTTACTAAAATATGGTAGTGCTAATGCGCCAAGTCAAGATTCCATGTCATTCAGTGAATATACTGTACTCTCCAAATTTTCTGGTAGCAAACAGCCCAGTTTGGGTGTATTTTTTTTTAAAAAGAGGATGCTAATAATGTGGATGTAGGAAGGAAGTAAAAACAAGAAGCGTTGAAATGTCAAATATTTGCAATCCTGACGTAGCAAGGATAGGGAACATAGGGCTCTCCAGATGTGGTGAAACAGCAGCTCCAAACATCCCTCACAGTTTGGAAGCTGTAGTAAAACATCTGGAAAGCTACATAATTTTAAAAACACCTGGAGGGCCAAAGTTTGCCCATACCTGGTTTAGACCATATAGGCAATTGTCAGATTCTTCTTCTGAAACATAGAATACAGCACCTGGAATTCATTGACTGTATCTCATCCAAATATTAACCAGGGCTAACTCTGCGTAGCTCCCAAGATCAAACGGGATTACGTGCCTTCAGACATTGATTTACTACAATTATTTTCATTAACAGAACTAATAATTACAAAATGGGTTGGGCTTTTCAGTGAAAGCAAATCCTTTCCACTGCTTGGTCTCCACACTAAGTATCTGCTGCAGTTTATAAAATTTACCCAACATTTCACAAGGCTGTTTTCAACACCAAAAAGAATTATTTCTAAGGACTTGGGGCACCTGAATACACACTGCATGCGGAGCTATTTACTTGATGACAAGTTTGTTGAGCTAACATAGCAAATAAGCTAATGTTTAATTCACACCTCTGTTTTCTCTGAGTAGCCAACTGAAACTACTGTGATACTTTCATATAATGTGGTGTTCATTTCTCAGATATAGTTAACTTCTATTTTCCACAGGCTATACCATGTAATTGCCTTACTTAAATGGAGAGCTTGGATTTTATTTACGTTTTGGGGAATAGACTTCTTATAGTTCCTTTAGCCATGTTAGCAGAAGACTCTGGGAGCTGTAGTAGTTTGGTGGTCTTTCTTCCTCCACGTTCTTCAGCTGTTTAGAGCCTGGGTCCAATATTTTGACCTCTGGTGCTTTATAATGAAGATGGAAAAGCACACAATTCCACAAACAAGGGGGGACTTTCCACCCTGAGTTTTAATCTTTAATGCTACATGTTTTATTTGAGATTTTTTTCCTGACTCTCAAGATAACCTATTTACTAACTGAATGGTATGAACTTTATTGGTTTATATACACTCTGTTAAGCAGCACTAAAATATGAATTGCTGCCAGTTTTGAAATCTTTCTTTATTACAGTCATCATAGAGCAGCATAAGAAGAGTGAGGTACAGTCTCATAAAATCATAATACATTAAAAACATTAGAATCTAGGTTAAAAGCTAAAATAAAGAGGTATATCAAAAAGCTAAAACACAAAATATTAATTAAAAATAGAAGGAAAGGAGGGGATAATTAGAAGAGAGGGATAGGAGCATTCAGAAAATATGAGAGAGCATGAGGAGGGAGGGGTACAGTCAGAGACAGGTCTAGGAGACTGGGGGTTGGAGCATGAAATATATCTATAGTTACAATGTTTTGTTAAGTTAGAATGCTAACTTGTGGTACCAGTCACCACCCAGTGAATTTTGAGCGCTGCTGCGCAGAATTTAGCTACTATATAGATTGTAAAATATCCTGAGCGCCCTGGGTGTTTATATAGCAATGGGAGGATGAGACTAGTCTCTGTAAAACAGGCACTGGAGGAGCACATGTTCAGTTGTTTCTATGTTTCCAATCACAGGAGCACAGTCTCTTCGGGTAAGGGGTCTTCCAATACTGGCCCTCAAGTACTGCTGGTGGGAGGGCATGACACTGTATCCTACTTCTAGTTTAGCCGCCAATTTTATATGGACTCACACCCAGGAAGCAACACTGTTCTAGAAAGACTGTTTGTAAACATGTATGTGACGACATATGCTAAAATCCACAAGAACTCTAGTTTACTAGGTATGGTTGAGCAGCACCCTGGTATACATTGCCTATGTGCTCTGCTTATAGAGAATGTGTCTAAACAAACCATGGACTACTAGTTTGTGGTTTGTTTAGTCTGGCAGAGAGTACTGCCTGTGGCCCTTGAATTGTATTTTTGCAGCTCCCCAAAGCCCCAATTCTGCTATTTTAATTTGTTTTAGGTTGATCTGAAAATTGCTTACAAGCATGATGCTTTGGCTTTCTCATATGAATTCCCATCTAACCTCTTTTCAGCCAAAACATGGCTGAAAATGGCAAACAAAAGATGTTACTTATGTTTTGTAATGCCCTTGGGGAATGCAATGGTGAAAACTAGTCCTCACTGTCAACACGTGACTTAGTTTGGTGTATTAACTGGGCAGCAGGTAGTGCTCTTGCTTGTTTCCTCCTCGACAAGGCAGCACTGGTTACTCTGTCTTGTTGAACTGAAATTTGTGATTTTGCTTAGTTACTACTTTTGAATGTAGAAGCAACCAGAAAGTAGGCATCAGCATGCTGGCACACTTACAATTAAGCCACCATGTTATTGTGTCCCGTTTATCTACAGTTAGGCTGACTGCAATGTCTGAAAGTGCCCACTGCTTGACTGAAATGCCAATACTTTGAACAGAAAAACAAATATGACATAAACCATGTCTGGCTCAAAACATATTGAGTGCTGGACCTAGAAACTATCAAATTTCAGGTACAGCTATGAATTTATTACCAAGTTGGTTATACAGAACCAGTACTACATCTTGTCACTATCATAACTATAGGATGGCAACTCTTTTACACACTGAGGCTGTAATCCAAGGCATCCTTACATAAACTATTTCACAAAATTTAGTTATTTTTGTGTAATAGTTCTCACAATTACACTGTGAATACTGTTATCTGTAAAAAAAATAATTAACTATCTCAAGTTGTATTGCATTTCATTCCCTTTCTTGCTGCTGTCTCTACATAACAGAGAAGCTTTGCAGAAAATCCAAAGCCAAGTTTTCCAGAAATTATACAGATTACACAATAGGCCCAAATGTTATTTGAACTAATGAAAACTTTTAAAGAGTAAT
This sequence comes from Anolis apletophallus, assembly GCA_030556195.1. Taxonomy (NCBI): domain Eukaryota; kingdom Metazoa; phylum Chordata; class Lepidosauria; order Squamata; family Anolidae; genus Anolis; species Anolis apletophallus. Next base: position 178,220,305 of record JARBWK010000002.1, read on the forward strand.
CTGAAATATAATGCAAGAGGTGGAATGGAGTCACAAAATACTGCCAGGAGAGCAGAGGGGGTGGGGGTCATAACAAGGAGAAAGAACTAGGTGGAAATTTAAAGAGACTCTCATCTTAACTGCTGAAAACCTGACATGGACATTCAAGATTTTGCACATGCTATCAACACACAGACCAACAACTGTATATCAAGTGGCATATTTTGGCTACGTTAATGCAAGACATTTAGACTACCGTGTTTCCCGAGTAAGACACCCCCGATTGTAAGACATATCGGGGGTGTCGGGGGGGTCGGCTTATATAAGCCGTACCCCGAAAGTAAGCCGTGCTGAGCTCACGAAGGGGGAAGAAGGAGGCAGGCCTCCCTTCACATAAGGGAGGGGGCGGAACCGCGAGAGGGAGAAGGCTGCTGGGAGGAAGAGGAGGAGGATGGAAGGCGCTGCTGGAGGAAGAGGACGAAGAGGAGGAGGATTCCGGGCCCTTTTGAGCCCCCTCTGGGAGCCTCTTCGCCCAGCCAGGAAGCCACGCCATGCCGCCCGAGTAAGTCTTTCGTCTTACTTTCGGGTACCGTCGGCTAATGTAAGCCATACCCGAAAGTGTCCGTAGTGGGATTTTGGGGTCAAAGAAAGTAAGACGCTGTCTTACTTTCGGGGAAACACGGTAGTATCTTTGGCTATAAGCAGAAATACTTACTCATGTAACGGAAGGTCTCCTCAGCAAGCACTGGAGAAACAATTTCAGGAACATGGCTGGGGCAACTAGGAGACGGGATCCAACTATCATTATCAGAAAGATAGAGTGAGTCCACACGTAACTTGTATTGGGGCAGCTGCTCTTCTAGCATGCTCACCAGCTCTACTTCAGGGAGGTCTTGATTAGGGCTAACATCTAAAAAGACAGACACAAAGATCAAAATAAAAATCTGTTTGGAGATGAATGTTGTGAGGACGCTTCTCGACACCATGTGCCTGGACCAGGAGAAGGAGCAGGACCCGGAAGCAGTCATCTACCGGAAGCCCCGCCCTTGGAGGACCCCGCGACCAGCGAGGACCCCGGCCGGAAGCAGCAAGGCCCCCGGAAGAGAAGGTGCTGGCGCCGGAGGCGGAACTGTCGGATAGAGTGTGAGGCAGGAGTGGCTCCCCTCCGAGAGGGTCGAGCCCCCAGGCCTCCTACCGACCCGCGGAAGAGGTATCCCGCACCGAGGGTGGCTAGGCCCCAGAAGACCTTCCGATCCAGGACTTTTTGGAGCTCCTGCTTCAGAGCTCCAAGCGCCGAACCCGGCCAACGCGAGGGCCGGTGTGGACACTCTACAGGCGAGCCAGGACCCTCAATGCAGGCGACCACTGGGAAGTCTGCAGGGGCCGTCTCCTGCCCGTATCCGGGTACCGGCGATCCTACTGGGGCTCCCTCGCCTGCCAGCTTTTGATGGCAGGACTGTGCCTTAGTCGGTCATCGCCGTGGGACTCCTTCCCCCCTTCCCCTTCCCTCCCCACCCCTCCCCTATTTGTATTTCAACTGCTGTAAACCGCTCCGAGCCTCCGGGGAGTGGCGGTATACAAGTTTGATGCATAAATAAATAAATAAAAACTAGAAATTTCCTCTGTTAAATAGTAGAATATAATCACCAAAGCAATCATAACAGCTAATCTGTCCGGATTGAAACAAAGGCTAGCAGAATACTAAAGACAACTGTCACAGTATTATTATTATTATTATTATTATAGGAAATTAATTATCCTGTCAGCATTGCACTACAGATGTTGCGGAACAATGGATAACAATGGATTAAAGTGACACTGATTACACTAAGTATCATGATTTTTGTTCCTCAGTTATTAATGTTGTTTCCTAATTAATTCTATCATAAAAACATAGGAAAAGTTTATTAAACTGCAAAAACTTTGTTTTTGTGGGACATCCTGCAGCCCATTTTGCTATAGTGTTTTAATAAATAGCTCATTGTGTCTCGACAAATTCAACAGTTTGTGGAAGTCACAAAAATGAAGTTTCTGGAGTAGAAAAACTACGGTACTTTCAAAGTAAATACCACACAATTACACAGGAATAACACTTTCAAACCAGGAAATGATTCCCCCCCCCCCAAATTGTGTTATATAGTGTTATTAACTGATTAAAAAGTAGAAATACTTCATGCATAATTTTATATTAAAGCTCGAAAGTAAAGGAATCACTATCCCAGCCTCTCATGTTAATTATTTTGGAATATTTTAGCTTTGTAACTTTAGTTTGTTTAAAAATGTCCTCCAAAGGAATAGAAGCTGTATGTATAATGTACGAGAGCTGCCTTGCAGGTTAAATAAATCTTTCTTTCTTTTTGAAGTCCAAAGCATTATTCGTTTTCAAAGATGAAATCATCTCCTCACATTACTGACACAACTTGAGACAGATGAAACTGCCATTCTCATCTCTTGCATTGATTGTAGTACAATCTTTCTCTTCTTTCAGCTCTGTATTTATTTATTTTCTTACAGTTTGTATACTACTGAGGATGCTTGGGAGTGTTTTTTACTCATAGAGAGGCCACTGGAATGGTTTGAGACAGGAAGTGATAAAATAATTTTAAAAGCACTTCAAAATTTTGTTTGCCCCAATAATGCTCTTTCATCTTTTAATGTATACTTCAACTTACCAGTGACGCTCTCTGAATCTCTTTGGTTGAAATTCATGAGGTTTGCTTCACACTTCAGTTATTTGGAAACCACATCCTCAAGTTTCATCACATGTTGATCTCTCTCATTTTAGTTGAAAGTGGCTTTGGTTTAAACCAGAGTAGGTAATACTCTGGCATTATGAGAATGTTTTTCGGGCATCAGTTACTTGGTGCAGGTGGTGATTTAGGTGCAATGTGACATATCTGAAGCTTGTACTTCGTCTGATATTATGATCTGTATATTATATCTTGTCCAAGTCAGCCATCATCTTGAAAAACAAAAAGAAACAAAACATGTGGTATTAAAATTCAGTTGAGGATATTAACATACTGCTAAGCCATTCTATGGAAATGTCATGACAAGATACTCCTTGGACTAATGAATCCCTGATATCATGCATAAGGACAGCATCGGGAATTTAAAAATACCTTCCAAAAAGATAAATGTTTGAAGAATATGAAGAAATGACACAGATATGATTTCACTTTGTGGGATATTTTTTTCCATAGTTTCCCTCTTAATCCTCATGATATTTTCAGTTGCCCCTTTGCTTTCTCTCTTTCTCCAGACAAACAGATCTTGATGGAAATTTGGTTTTGATGGATTATTTATCACTACTGTCTGTATGAGGAAAAACTCAAGTTCTTTCCTAGTCTGAGTTTTACAGAACTGCCCCAGAACTCTTCCACCCAGTCTCAGCCCCCAATCAAAATCCTGGCTACGGCCCTGGCCCCAGAATATACTTTCTAAGTAACATTAAGATGTGATTACAAGATTAAAAATTAAGTGCTTTTTCGCATGATACAGCTGTGAACAACACACATTGCCTTCTTTTAAGTTACCGTATGTACCGGTGTACTAGATGGCTTTTTAGGCCAGAAAAATCTTATTAAAAGTTGGGGGCCATCTAGTATGCCGGGTATAAATTTTAAATAATAATTAAAAGAAAATCCAACGTGTACCTTAGAACAGTGTTTCTCAACCAGTGTGCCGTGAGCAATCATCAGGTGTGCCGCGAGAAAAGCTCTCTGCCCCCCTCCTTCCCCCTCCTCCTGTCGAACTCCTGCTGCTTGGGGAGGAGGAGGAAGGGACAGGCGGCGTCGAAGAAAAAGAAGGGACCGGGGCACCGTCTCCTTCGGCCATTTCCCCAACCTGCCTCCAATCTGCCATGACTCTCGCCCCTTGCTTGTTGAAGCCGCGCGGAGGAGCCCCGCCTACTGAAGCCCGTCCACTGCTCATGCTTCTCCTCTGTGAGAGAGCTGAAGCCGGGGGGGGGGGAGCATGACGCAGCCTGGCTCCGCCCCCTCCCCCAGCTTCAGCGCTCCCACAGCTTCGCCAGCCTTGAGGGGGCAGTGCCAAGCCAGCGGTGGCAGAGCCAGCACAATGCTGGCTTGGCAATGCCTCCTCAAGGCTGGCAAAGCTGTGGGAGAACTGAAGCCAGGGGGGAGGGGGGGGCATGGTGTGGCCTGGCTCCTCCCTGGCTTCGGCACTCCCAGCAGCTGCTCCCAGCAGCTCACCATCCCCCAGCCGTTCTTTACTGTGTTACAGTGTCATTTTGTCTCATTTTGGCTGGTGGTGTGCCCCCGGATTTTTTTAATGTTAAAAGTGTGCCGCGGCTCAAAAAAGGTTGGGAAACACTGCCTTAGAAAGAAGGGCGGAGGAGGACGGAGGAAGGAGGAGTGGCAGGCCGTATTGCCATGGCCCTGCCTCAAAGCAGGGGCTGCCGCGGGCTGCACCAGGGCGGCGGGGATTCCTTCCTGCTTCTCCGGCAGCTCCAGGGTGCCCTTGCCGTTGTGGTAGCAATCCTGGGCTTTTTGCATGGAGGGTCGTGCGTTGGTGGAGGGAGGGTGGGCCCGAGGGTAGCGGCAATGCCAGAGCCGGGCTCTCCGCCTCTCCGTGAAGAGGCTCTGGATGGCCAGCGTGGGAGCCGGCAGCATGGTGAGGAGGAGCCTTTAGACGACTTCCTGTAGCCCCGGATGAGCTGGCTGAGGCATTCTGGGAGCCGTAGTTTCGCGGAGAGGCGGAGAGCCTGGCGCTGATCTTGCCTCCACCCTCAGGCCCACCCTGCCTCCACTGACACGCGGCCCTCCATGCAAAAAGCCCAGGATCGCTACCGCAAACCCGAGGGCACTCTGGAGCTGCCGGAGAAGGCAGGAAGGAACCCCCGCTGCCCCCGCTTTGAGGCAGGGCCATGGCTCACTGAACAAACAAAGGAGTCAGGAATGTGAACTCGTCTTAAACGATGAGTATATAACTAACTCTATATTTTCTGTTTAAAAGTTGGGGGGTTGTCTTATAGCCCCAGTGGTCTAGTATGTCGGTACTTACAGTATCTTAATAGCAAAAATGTCACTGAATTTCAAAAATAAAATAAATATAAAAAGGATACATAAAAACAAAAATACAATTATGAAACGACCTGGAAGTCAATAAGGACAAAATTGGAAAAATGGAAATATCTAAAATTAAATTTATTAGGCAGAATTGCAGTAATAAAAATGGACGTTCTACCCAGGATGATTTTCCTCTTTCAGTCCATACCAATATTGAGAACGGCTTTCATTTTCAAAATCTGGAAAAAGGATATTTTAAAATTTATTTGGGACGGAAAAAAAGCCAGAGTGAACCATAGGATTCTCACAGACAAGGAGAGGGGGGGTGGGGGTGGCCCTCCCAAACCTGCAACTGTACCATGACGCGGCAGCCTTGAGCTGGATTCTAGAATGGACCACACTTAAGAATACAAGATTATTACAACTAGAGGGCTTCAACCTGAGAAGAGGTTGGCACGTGTATACTTGGTATGGAAAAGCAAAACTAGAAAGGAATTTTACCAACCACTTTATCAGGGCAGCCCTGTTTAAGACCTGGGAGAGGTACAAGGACAGATTATACCAGAAAACTCCCCTTTAGGTCTCACCCTTGGAGGCCCAACACAGGAGAGAAATTCCAATGGAAAAATGGCTCACATATAGAACATTACTAGAATGGAAAGACAGCAAGTGGGACCTAAAAACCCAAGACAAGCTAAGAGAAATGGGAAATGAAATTTCTTGGTTTCATTATTTACAAATAAAAGAATACTTTAAAATAGACAGCAAGAAAGGCTTCATAAAAGAAGACTCAATTTGGGAGAAGCTGCAGAAACACAAGAAGAAACACATCAGGATCCTATACAACACATTATTGGAGTGGGATGTGGAAGAGGAATCAGTAAAGCAGGTAATGGTTGAGTGGGCCCAAGATTTGGGCCACTCGATTTTACTGCAGGAATGGGAAGGTACCTGGAAGAAGATAATCAAGTATCTAGGGTCAACCACCACAGCCGAAAATTGGTACAAGATGTACTTTCGTTGGTACCGGACTCCTCAGAAACTGGCAAAATATTACAAAAATACAAACAATAAATGCTGGAAGTGCAAGAAGCAACCAGGGACCTTCTTTCACTGTTGGTGGACCTGCCCAAAGGTACAGAGATTTTGGAAACTTATTCACTTGCACGCACAAAAAATATGGGAGGAAAAATTCGACCTAAAACCCGAGTATTATTTATTAAACCTAACAGAGGAGAAAGTTGATAGGAAGAAAGACAAGCTTTTGTGTTATATGGCGGCGGCTAGAATGCTGCTGGCAAAAAACTGGAAAAAAGAAGACATTCCACAAATAGAAGACTGGATATCTAAACTATGAGAGTTAATGGAATTAGACAAACTGAACAGTATTACCAATGATCAAAGCCACAAAACTAGAACGGATTGGCAACCCCTAGAACTTTACCTAGAATCATTAAAGATCTGATTATGAGACTTCGCAGTCAAGGAAGGGGAAGCAGGACAACAGTAGACTGGGGAGATATAATTCAAGTTTAACATGTATTCCTCGCGGACCGGATTGGAAGACTTATTTTGTAACCCCCCCCCCTCCCCTATCACTCCCAACCCCATGTCTACCAATACCCTTCCCATCCCACCCTAAGCCCTTCCCAAGACCCTTCCTCTCCCAAACTGTATTTTAAAACTTCAATAAAAACAAATTTAAAAAATACAGAATTTGTCACAAGAACAGAAAACATTATATTCCATAGCACAAATGTATGTATAATTAAAAACAAAATGGACAGAGGCACTTTTTAAAGAGTTTAAAAACTGAATCGATATAAAACTGTCCTTTAAAGGTCACTACTGCACCCTTATGCCGCCTAGGTGGCTAGATAGTTGAGCTAATGATAGCCTTGCACATATCAATAACTTCAGGGTTACTCCTACATCAAACATTTTAATTAGGAAAAGCAGCTCTGTTTTTACTGATTAACATCTGTCTGGGATTCTAAGCAATAAACTCCAATGACTGCTTTTAGACTAATGTCACCTAAAGATAATGTTAATTACATTTGTCACCGAAAAGGCTGTAAGCATTAAAAGGTAAATTACATCACTATAAGCTCAACTGAGCACACAAATGTAGTGCACGTATTTCAGGTGTTTTCCAAGAACCTCAAAATTTTATTTAAGGACTTGAATCTTTTCATTGCAATTAAACAGGTAATCTTTGTGTATCTAAATGGGGATTTCATGGTCAGAAACCTAGAGTTAGACAATGCATGTTCATCTGAATTTGAAACTATTTACTAGCTAGAAGCACTAGCTTAATAAATAAATAAATATTTATTTTTTAAAATAAAAAAACCCAAATTGCAATGGCTGTTTAAATTATATTGCAAAAGCAAACAAACCAACTTCTTCTCACAAACACTTATTTAAATCAGGTAAAAAATTCTGTTCAGAAATAAAAAGAACAAGTGGAAGCTAATGACACCATAGCATTGTATTTCCAGTTTTGTGGGGAAATCCAAATTATTTATAATTGGACAGGGTTTTAAAAAATATTTTATCCAAGTAGAAGAAAGTTACAAACCTAGCAATGAAATACACAGATGCAGCACAATTCTTTAAAGGCATAGTTTTTGTTCTGTGCTCAAATGCAAGCACATTGTAGCTTCCTAAAGCAAACATAACTATTGCTTTTATCTTTCAAAATCTGTTTATATTTTACCTTGATAAACATTAAGCTACAAAATGATATAACTAATCTGTCAAAGTCTACCATTTTAAACCATTTTACCAAGACATTTAAATCTAATTTTGAAAACTACTGTACTTAAGTTCGACCCGATAAGAAACTTTTGTCTGTGAGAATGCAACATTCAAGGTTATCCACAAATAGTAACTCAACACAATGAGGAACCCAGGCCCCTTCCACAGAGCTGTATAAAATCCACACGGAACTGGATTATCTGCCTTGATATTCTGGGTTGTATCAAGAGAAGCAGCAAGGTTCTTTATAGTCTCAAGATCTAGGCCTCTTATACTCTTTTTATGAGAAAATGTTACTTTTCATTGGGACCCACAAACTAGCTTTTCAACCAAATGGAATAGACACCACAATTCATTCTGACAAAAGGCTTTAAGTTAGGGGTGTTCACATTTTTAAGTTCATGGTTCCTCAGCCTGTTGCGGGGGGCAGACTATAGTTTGAAAAAACAAACATGAACACAATCCTATGCATATTGCATGTCTTCCTTGTAGTGCAAAACAAACAAACAAACAATCAAATAACAATAACCAATGCAATTGTACCTATCTTTCAATGGGAAGTGTGGGCCTGCTTTTGGCTGATGAGAGAGTCAAGTTAATTAGGATTGTGTTTGGTGTGTGGCTTCAAGGCGTTTCAGATAGTGGCATATGCTGCCTCAGAGTCTGATGAAGTTTCCTTCTCTGGAGATTTTTCAGAAGAGACAGCATGACCATCTGTCAGGGGGGGTTATAGTTGCTGCCTGACTCTCCCCTTCTCTTCTGAAGGGAGGAGCCACAGCAAAGATCAGCCTTTTTGGCAAACGTGGGGTGGCGACGTGGGATGAGGGCGATGTGGAGAAGGAAGGGAGGGAGGAAAGCCAGGCAGGTGCTCAGCTTCCAGGGCCTGCCCTTCCCGGCCATGCAGCAGCAGCAGGGAGCACCTGGGCAAGCAGGGCAATTGGATTTGGGAGTCTTCCTTTGGAAAGAAATAAAGAAAAGGTTGTGAGGGAAGTGAGTGAGAGAAACAAGGAGCTTGTGGGACAAGATGCCTGAGGCCAGAACCACCTGAGGAGATGGTGACAGAAGCCAACACTTAATTGGGGTGAAGGAATTTTTAGAGACCACTATCTCTCTCTTCTTCTGAGGAGCCTTCCTCTTCTAGGGTCCTGATCCCCAAGAAAGAAGGAAAGAACAAAGAGAGGAAGGACGCCAAGAAAGGGAGGGAGGGAGGAAGTCAAGAGGCACGGGAGGAAGGCCTGGAGAGAGAGAGTCGGTGGAAATTTGAACAGGGGCTGTAATTGGCCCTTGGGACAGACTTCTGCTTTAAGTGTATCCAAAAGAAACAGTTGTTTTTAACTGGCATCAAGTCAACTTCGATGTAGAGCAACCCTAAGAATGAGGTATCTCCAGGCTACTCTGCCATCATTAGTCCTGCTCAGGTCTGAAAGCCCCGAGGTGTAATGGTTCATCTGTGGCTTCCATGTCTGAATCTGTGCATATGTGGTCTTCCTCTTTTCCTCTTGCCTTTTACCTTACTGAGCTTTACTAACTTTTCTAGTGTGTTGTGCTTTCTCATGATGTGTCAGAAGTATGCCGTGTACGCATCTTGGCTTCTAGAGAGACTTCAGGCTTGAGCAGAGAATTTTATTAATACTTTGAACATTTTAATGTAAATTTTCAATTACTCAGTTATTGCGAGGCAATGCCTGGACATAAAGCCATGAGTGAAGAAGGTCAACTACATGGTTCTATCAAGTTTAAAGCAGTTTGGTTTCTTGTACACCAGTGCTGTCCAACTTCTGGCGGGTCCAGGGCTGGATAAGAGGTCACTGATGACCTGCGGGGCCGCTTGGCCCCGCCCCCAGGCCCCGCCCCCTCCTAAAGCCGCCGAAAAGGAGGAGTAGGCGGCGCCAAGAGCAGCGCGTCACAGGCCTGGCGTGACGCGCTGCTCTTGAACCACCTACTCCTCCTTTTTCGCGCCCCCCTTCCTAGGCCGGGGAGCCGCCGGGGCAGAGAAGGCGGCGCCAACGGCAGCGCGTCACAGGCCTGGCGTGACGCGCTGCCCTTGGCACCGCCTTACTCCTCCTTTCGCGCCCCCTCCCTTCCTAGGCCGGGGGAGCCGCCGAAAGGAGGAGTAGGGTGTGCCAAGAGCAGCGCGTCACGCCAGGCCTGTGACGCTGCTCTTGGCGCCGCCTCTGCCCTTTTCGGCGGCTCCCGCCTCTAGGTAGGGAGGGCGCTGAAAAGGAGGAGCTAGCTCTCTTCCTCCTCCCTGCCCCCCACCCCCTCCCCCCCCCCCGCCGCCATTTTTTTTAAAAAATCGTTTTTTTTAAAAAAAAATTAAAAAATGGCGGCTGAGGGCATAGGTGGGGCCGTGTCCAACAGGCTACGGGGCCGGATCCGGCCCCGGGGCCGCCAGCTGGACAGCCCTGTTGTACACTGTACCTGAAACTTTTCTGATGTGTCTGCTCACTTAGTTGAGAATGTTATGCTCTTTTGTCAAGTAACCTCTTTTCTTAGGGAACCTGGATGCCCACAGCTTCACATATCTCTGCTCTCTGGTCTTTTCATGACTGTGGTGAGTAGCTTCCTCTCTCATGGCAAAAGAAGCTTGAACAGGAAGCCCAACCTTCTGAGAAGATCTGTGTATAATGCAGAACCAGGAACTCAACTACCTGAGCCTGGCCCTTGCATTTAACCCCTAAATATTTTAATCTAATTTTTAATATTTTTAATTGTTGAATTGCTATATGTAAGTCGCCCGGAGCACTAACGTGGAGGGCGACTCAGAAATAATAAAGTCAGTCAGTCAGTCAGTCTAGCTTAAGGCTTTTTCTCCTGCAAAGAAAATCTAGGATAATATCTTAGTACACAAGGACCTCCTGTTCACTGTATTCAATATAAATAAAGTTGTTAAGGGAGCTTCGGGTATAGACTTTTCTCAGATTGTGAGGAAAAGGCATCACAATGACTCTTAGGTGTTCAGAATTTGGTAGCTTTAAACTCAAGTCTTTATGAATGTATTCAACATAATGGCCGGATAATTTCAGATCAGGACATATTTTATTTTTGCACATTAGTAAGAAGATGAATACACCCCTCTTTCCCTTCTATAACTCACAGAAACATGATTTAGCTTGTGGCTCTGGTTTTTTTTTTACTTCACCTTATTTTACAAGCAGGAAGACAGTTGAGGTGTTTCAATATTCAGTCTGAAGTGATACTCTTATACTTCATTGGCTGAAGGCTCAAAATTTACTAATTTCCTCAACAGGCTACAAGTTTCACACTGTTTGGCTCAAGCACATTTCTCTGTTGCACATTTCTCTGAGCTGGTACAATAGGTTCCACATTTGACCTCCAATGTGTTATTTGCGTGGCTGGTGTTTTGGTTGCCTTAGGATGTTATGGAGCTATAGTGGTAAAATATGTTTCTAAGTCCTTAAGCCAAAGATTCAGATGATTTTTAAAAATGCAATATAGGATGTTGCATCATGTTTTGATTTCAAGCCCTGCTTAATTCCTTTTCACAGAATCACATTTCAGATTCTGTTTGTACAGCTTAAATGTGGCTATAATTGTTGATATTGGTAGGTAGGAGCTGTCCAATTATGCTACCATGAGGGCTGGTGAGACACCATGCCTTTATTTCTCTGCTTCTAGCTCATGTGGAAGAATCCTAGAAGTTATCAGTGTAATGAATTTGGAAATAACAGACACAGGGCTTCTTTATATGCAAGCATGTACAAGAGGTCCATCCATATCCCTACAGTGCAGTTTTCACTCATCACAAGGAAATGAGTTTAAGAACAAAATGTGATTTAGCTATAGCCTGATCCATGTTAGAACAATCTGTTGATATAATACCAAACTGGCATCAGGCAAAGAAACTGAGGACATAGCACAGCTTCTGGAAATGAAGGCTCAATTTCCACTCACTAATCAGGAATAGTAAGAACATTTTTTTAAAAAAACACAGGGAGAAATTAACATTAGAAATGGTACATATAAGGCAAAAACTAAGATTATAGATTGAATTGTTGTGTGATTTGGCCATGGTGATCCACACTCTTGTTACATCCCGAATAGAGTACTGCAACGCACTCTATGTTGGGCTGCCTCTGAAGACTGCCCGGAAGCTTCAATTAGTCCAACGATCGGCAGCCAGGTTGCTCACTGGAGCGGCATACAGGGAGCACACAACCCCTCTGTTATGCCAGCTCCACTAGCTGCCAGTCTGCTTCCAAGCACAATTCAAAGTGCTGGTTTTAAACTTTAAAGCCCTAAACGGTTCTGGCCCAGTTGACCTGTCTGAACGTATCTCCTTTTACACATGATCACAAAGTCTAAGATCATCTGGAGAGGCCTTGTTCTCGATCCCATCGCCATCGCAAATACGATTGGTGTGGACAAGGCCTTCTCAGCAGTGCCCCCCTCGTCTGTGGAATTCCCTCCCCAGGGACATCAGACTGGCCACCTCCCTCCTGTCTTTTAGAAGGAACTTAAGACTTAGCTATAGGCTCAAACAACCAAGCATTCGACCATTGAATAGCAGCAATGTGAGAAGAAGATTTAAGCAACTTGCGAAAATGAATTGACCCAGACCTGGATTTGGATTTTAATTGGCATGTTTTAATCGATTGTTTAATTGACTCTTTTTAATTAACTGTTTTAATTGTTTAATGTTGTTAAATGTATTGTTGAATGTTTATAATTGTGACAGCACCGGATGGAGCTTGCCGCGAGGCTGCCCTGAGTTCCCTTTTGGGGGTGAGAAGGGCAGGTTACAAATGCAGGAAATAAATAAATAAAATAGTTATTGATAAATCAAGTTATTTCTGCTATAATCTTTTGTACCATTCTGAAAGCTAAAGGTCCATCCAATGAGCAAAGTACACAATAGGCATTATGTTCAAGAGTATCAATAATGACACTCCAAGAATGCTGTTAGAACAATAGAGATGAATATACACTCTATATTTTCATATTATTTATATTTCTGGAGATTTTTACAATACATTTACAGTTTTGCATATTTAGGGAAGTTTGTACAATCAAAAAGATGACAAAGGAATTACTCTAGAAAAGAAGCCATATTAGATTGCTGGAAACAAAGATTAACACTGTGGCATTTTAAAGACTAATCACATGTCGTTTTTTGACATTTCCTTTTTATTCCTCAACAATATCTCCTTCACTTGGGTTTGGTGGGGTGGGGAGAGAATACAATAGACTTAGTTAGATGGCTGACATGTAATATATAAAACAACTAATTTCCATTGGCATTTTAAAAACATCTAAATATATAGAATCATTAATATGTGCCTTGATAACATTTGAAAATTAAATTATTAGGCCAGCAATTAAACGAGCATTACAAATTACTCTGCTTTGCGTTATCCTCTGACTCTAAAGTTAGAGGACATAGGAGTCAAGCGTAACACTGTCCTTTCCCTCCCCCATACCATCTGGTTCTCTGGCAATCCTACTTTCAGGCAGCTGTTGTGACAAGTCTGTGGGTGATTCTGGGTTATTTTTCAATACCATCCTACTAAAAAAGCTGTCCTAAATACACCTTTTTCTTGCTTTCCAATAATTCATTTTGAAAGAAAACAATTCTTTTTGAAAGCCTTCGACAATACAATTCTTTCTAAATGTTTTAATTTCCATTGCAGTATTTATTTCACACAAGTCAGTCAGTCTTACAATTCCGGAAAATAGGAAGCCCTTGATTTATTTATTGAGAATAGGGCATAAATATCTCAAATATTTCACCATTAGTGAAATACCGTAATTATTCTCAATACAAATAATGTATTCCAACCACACAAGGGAGTTTTACTTGTTCAACTTGGCACGTTACTTGTCTATATGCAGAAAATTCCTTCATGGTGGAATATTTTAAATATGCAGCATCCAGCACTACTTTGCAGTAGTCTGGCACTGGAAACGGTTATAACAACACATCACCAGAATAAAGTAATAAATGGACTATCATGGACACAATAGAGCTATATTGTAAAGTTTGATAAGCGTGGAGGCTATTTTTGGAATGGCTGTGTATTATGTTTATCGTTTACATTCTTTGGTTATTTTTCTCAAGGTCAATGTATAAAACATTCTGAGTTTCTGCCCCCTCCTCCCAAACTGCTTACTATAACAGTGTTGCTCAAAGCTATGGTCCTTGGACCAGGGCCATTCCATAAACCCTCAGCTGCCAGCCCCAACAGAGCATCCAGAAAAGTAAGATGTAATTGCAGACAGTGGGCACAAAAGGGGTTTCAGTCCCTGTAATGTCAGAGAGAAAAATAACTGTTTGTAACCCATGCCAGGTAACTTAAGAATCACTGATCTGTAACACTGGAATTGGCTGAAGAACCCAGTTTATTGATTGAGGACAAGAACAGCCTGGTTCAGCTTTCTACTGTTCAATATTTTCATGATATTAGAGGTTGGAATTATGCAGCCCTTGCCAAAAACACAGAGTCTTGGGGAACAGATCTAATATGACACTTGGAACCTCTAATGATATTCCCCAGTTGGACAAGAAGGCATCTTTCTGCTGAAACCCCCACCCACCCACCCTTTTTGCTCAAAAATTCTTTGCAGAGTTGTATTTTTACACTACGAAACAGTTGTTCTTAATATCATATATAATAATAAAACTTTATTTACAGTATATCCTACAACCATCTCTGCGAAGGGACTCGGGGCGGCTCACAAAAGTATTCCAAAGTGCCGCACACATAAAATACACAATACATAAGCATATGAAACAATGAGAACATTTACACAGCTATCTCACATTAAAATATAATTAAAAGATTGACAATTCCATAAAATGCAGCAGTACCTGCGGATAAAAATGGCTGCCTACAAATATCAATCCAAAGTGCCGGAGTGAAGCGAATTGCGACATCCTAATCATTGACATTCTAATCACACTTCCCCCTCATCACTAGAGAACCCAAAAGAGCCCACAACTGAGTTATTGTCTCTTCTGCCCATTCAAAATTATGTGCAACAATTTACCACATTGAAGTGGGAAAATAACCACTCAGGGCCCTTGTAGACAGGTCCTACACCCCAGGATCTGATCTTAGGTTTTCGGTTTACCCCAGATTATCTGTTAGTGTGGACTCATATAATTCAGTTTAAAGCAGTTTAGGGCCTGTCTGGAAGGGCCCTCAGACAGCTTAGGCCGAAACCTACTGCGGTTGGTACCATCTCAAAAGCTGCTAATTAATTCTTATAAGGATTTTTACAAAATTAAATACGGTATACGGGGGTGGGGATTGGAACCAGCATCATGTATTGGTTTGAGTGTTGGGGTATGACACTAAAGATCAGAGTTCAATTCCTTTCTTGGCCATAGAAAACCACTGAGTAACCTTGGGAAAGTCACATACTCCCAGCCCCAGAAAGCCCCACGATAGGATCGTCAAGTTGGAAATGATTGAGAAGCACACAACAAACAACAAGCACTAGCTGAAATAAACAATTCCTTATATGCTAAACTTTGCACAAAGAGTTAGTCAAATATATTGGGAAAATCAAGGGAACTATGTGTATCTTAAATTGCCACACCAAAGCTATTTTAACAATGTCCTACTAATGTAATTAACAAGGATGACCACTTGTTAAATAGGTTTCCTACTGTGTACAAAAGCTTCGGTTGTCTCCCATTCAGCTCATAAGTCTATTGTGATAGAATGTGCCAGTATTTTACAAAATAAAACAACATAGTAGTGATTTATATTTAAATATCATATGAGTACTTGATTTTGAACCAATGCTTTGAGAACGTCAAGAGTTATCTTTAGTACACAGTCTAAGCTACAATTTAAATCCACTGTTCTATTGTTTTATTTAACTAATTTATTGGGATATTTGTATTTGCATCAATCACTGCCAAACTGCAAATGGTTCATTCATAAAACAATATTTAAACTACAATCTTAAATTAGCCTATGAAGAAGTGAACCCTACTGAACACAGATTTACTTCAGAATAAAATGCATAAGATTATGTTGATTATACATTATAAACCATGCACACTGTAAGAGATAATTCTGCCAAATTCCAAGGCAACATGCCACTGTTCCACAGGAAATACTTGCAGTGTGTCATGTGTCACTGTTATTTTCAGACTCTCTTGCACTGTACTGTGCTATGTCTATTTTTATTCATTGCCAAAATTGAACACTTCAAAATAGCAGTCTAAAAGGAAATGTTACCTAAGATTCCTTGTTCAGACAAAGAAAGTGTATATCACTTCTACTTAAACACTTTATTCAGCAAATATTTCAGCATATTGTTAAAGGGTTTGGAGAGCATGTATGAAGCCACAATAATGGCAAATTGTTTCAAAGAGATCAAGTGATTAAAACAAAAAGTGTATGCTGAATTGTATCTGTTCCAGACATGCACTTCAATTACTGTACATCGGTGAAAATTCAGAATAACATTGACCTTTGTTTATAATACATTTCCTCTTGCCCTCAAAGGCTCAACTAAGACATTCTGGATTATGATTAACAGCATTTCTTCTTTGTGAAGGCTCAAGCATTCATGAAACAGCATTTCTTCTTTATGTTACTTAGTATTAGTACCTAGTACACATTCTGAAGCAAATTTGGAGTTTGGACTTGAGCCATGCACACTCAAGCCCAGTCACAGCCCTGTCTGAATAGCTGGAAAATCAATCTTTGACAAGGTAGATTGTTACAGGGAGCAAAAATAATACAGAAATGTTTCAAAAGTTTAAATTGATTTGCTTTGCCATATGCTACAGAGCAAAATACCTTCAGAAACAGCAGTGTAAGCTGATAGTGCTTAAACAGAAAAAAACCAATATCACCAATATGATTTCATCAATTCTTAGGATTCCTGTCACAAAGCACTGGTTTTGAACCATTGCAAGACAGCAAAATGTTACAACACTGTATTCAACAGGATGCAACACAAAACAATGCCTGTCACCCACTGATGTTTATTTTCCCAAAAGAAAGTAAAACCCTAACAGATAAAACGGGTTGTGGGGATATAACGATTTGTCATCATATGACTGCAGCTTCCACTGATGTCACCGAGAAAAGAGAAAGAGCCTATTATTTCAGGGAAGAGGAAGGAAAAAGTGGGAACCAGCTCACCAGTGAATGACCAGTCCTTGTGAGAGAAGAATAAAGCAACAGCATGGGCTGCTGATTTGTGCCTCATACAAGTGGAAGGACTGCAGTTGTTTAAGGAAAGGTAGCATTACTTGCTTTAAAAAAAGGGTGGGGGGAAGGAACTGTTTTTCTGATGTCTCAGTTTCAGTATAATTTTGGAAATTTCTCCTTGAAGTAAGGGAAAAACAGGCGAGAAAATAATCTTCACTGACAGATGTTTTAAGTTGAGATACAACAAATGGGGGATATTAAATGAGAGGCAGAAGAAAAAAACAGAACATGCATTTCTAGTACAGGTTGAGCATCCCTTATCCAAAACTTCAATATATTCCTAAATCATATGTATGGATAGCTAAGATGTTCTAGGTAAGAGATGAAATATGGAAGAGGGGGAGATAATTTTTTCTCTTAAGTTGAATATGAATGTAAGTTGGAACAGATACATTTTTGAAATATAACTCCAGATTTGTTTATATCCTGCTTTTTCTCTCCATACGGGGACTCAAACCAGCTCACAATTAAAAGCATTACAATACAACTTAAAATATACAAATATTAAAACCCAAGATCTTCAGAAGTAGCCATCCTCTCAGTCCCACCTGCATCTCAAGCTCGGATGGTGGGAATGAGAGAGCTGCCTTTCCTTCTCAGTAGCTGCCCCTCCACTCTGGAACCCTGTTCTGAAATTTTGTTCTGTTCTGGAAGCCAGAACGGGAGGGAGCTTGTCTGTCCGGCTCCAGGATAAAAGAGTCTTATTCCGGATAGGCTTTTAAAGAAGAAGGTTCTTAAGTTCAATTCAGGGAGTGTTTTGGTTTTAACTTTGAATGTGATTTGATGGATTTTAACCAATTTTAATGCTGTTTGTTTTTAATCCTGTAATAATGTCCATATATTTTAAATAGTTATGCTAATGCTTTTATATCAAGTTGCTTTGAGTCCCCTTCGAGAGAGATAAAGCGGAGTATAAATACATATAATAATAAAACAGGGTATAAATAAAAATAATAAAGTGAGATATAAATAGATATAATAATAAAGTGGGGTATAAATAAATATATATATATATATATAAAGCAGAGTATAAATTAATATAATAAATACATAAATACCTTCAGGCTCAGAAGCATAAATAGATTCCCTCTTTTATTCCTTTTCTCTTTATTATTTTTTATTATTTCAACATTACAACATCTTGCTTACACTTAGTTTCATACTTATACACACTTCATTTCCATGTAACATTACTGAACCTTCTCTTTTTATAGATCCTTCTCTAAAAAAAGAGAAAAAGGGATGGAAAAGATAGAGGACCACTGGTTTGACCCAACCTAGTCAGCCTCTAGCCCTCTGTATGCTAGTTCTTTTCTCATATTACAATAATATCAGAAACCTTTAATGTATTCTTCAAAACTCAGAATAGACAAACAAAAAGGTGAATAAAAAGTTTCCAGTCTTTTAAAAAGGTTTTCAATGTCCCTTCTTTTAGTAGACATGTTCATTTGCCCATTTGAGACAAGTCCATCATTTTTATTATCCAATCCTCTGCTGTTGGTATTATTGTACATTTCAGTCAGATCAAGTTTCAGTCAGGTTTTAGTTAGATGTTTTCTCCTAAAATTTTCTGGATCACTGTGTTTTTGAAAATGGATTCTCTCTTTTGACTTCAGTCCCAGCTCCAACATGCAAAAGGGAGGGGGGGGGATGAAACCACAATCCCTTTTGGGACCAAGTTTTCATATATACAGTACTGTATATATCTAATATAATCCAAGAGTTGGAAGAGACCTTGTGGACCATCCAGTCCACCCCCCTGCCAAGCAGGAAAATCGTATTCAAAGCACCCCCAAGAAATGGCCATCCAGCTTCTGTTTAAAAGCCTCCAAAGAAGGACCCTCCACCACACTCTGGGGCAGAGAGTTCCACTGCTTAACAGCTCTCAGTTAGGAAGTTCTTAATGTTCAGCTGGAATCTCTATTCTGTGTCCTAGTCTCCAGGACAGCAGAAAACAAGCTTGCTCCCTCCTCCCTATGACTTTCCCTCACCATGTCTCCTCTCACTCTTCTCTTCTGCAGGCTAAACATGCCCAGCTCTTTAAGCCGCTCCTCATAGGGCAGTGGTTCTCAACCTGTGGGTTCCCAAGTGTTTTGGCCTCCAACTCCCAGAAATCCTAATAGCTGGTAAACTGGTAGAGATTTGTAGGCCACAGGTTGAGTACCACTTTCATAGAGATTTGTTCGGCTGACCCTTGATCCTTTTAGTCACCCTCCTCTGGACACATTCCAGCTTGTCAACGTCTACCTTCAGTTGCGGTGACCAGAATTGGACACAGTGTGATTCCAAGTGTGGTCTGACTAAGGCAGAATAGAGGGGGAGCATGACTTCCCTGGATCTAGGCACGATACTCCTATTTATCCAGACCAAAATCCCACTGGCTTTTTTAGCTGCCGCATGACATTGTTGGTTCATGTTTAACTTGTTGTCCACGAGGACTCCCAAGATCTTTTTTCACAAGTACTGCTGTCGAGCCAGGCATCGTCCCCCATTTTGTATCTTTGCATTTCATTATTTCTGCTTAAGTGGGGTATCTTGCCTCTGTCCCTGTTGAACTTCATTTTGCTAGTTTTGGCCATTCATCTCTCTGAATTCTGCTACTGTCTTTTGGGGTATTGGCAATCCCTCCCAATTTGGTGTCGTCTGCAAATTTGATGATTATGGCTTCATCTCTAAGTCATTAGAGGAAGCATTGGTGAGCCCCTTCTGGGTATGTCCACTTAGAATCCTAGAATCGAAGAGCTGGGAGAGAGCCTTTTCCTCAGTGGCCCCCCGTCTATGAAATGCACTGCCTGCTGAGATTAGGCGAGCCCCCACTTTAGAAAGTTTTAAGAAGGATCTTAAGACTTGGCTCTTCCGCGGTACTTTGGGAGATTAATTATATAACCATGCTATCATTTACCCTCAATATTTGCTCTGAATACACCCCCCCCCCTTTACATGAAGGTTCTTGTGCCTGACTCCAGTTTGAAGGGTTTTTTTCTACTTCACAAATAATTTTGCACCACTGCTATCTCACTCCTTGGTTTTTTAAATCCCTTTCTTGTCTATTTTAATCTGTACAGGCAGCCTGCTCACTGTTTCATATTAAGAATGGTTTTATTTTATTCTAACTTTTTATAGGTTGTGGTATTTTATAGCTTATGTTTTATGTAATTGTTTATATTGCGTTATGTTTGATTTTACCTTGTTGTTGTGTTGTCGGGCTTGGCCTCGTGTAAACCACCCAAGTGCCCATTGGGGAGATTTATTTATTTATTTATTTATAGTTTTTGTGCCCCGACCTTCTCACCTCCATAGAGGGACTCAGACTGGCATTACAGCAAAATTCAATGCCGTACAAATTTAAAACATGTTACAGCAACATTTAAAAACATAAAATTCCAAAATACATACATACTAATCACACTGCCATTTAAAACAAATTCACTCAGTCTGTAAACATGGTCACTCATTTCAAAATATAGCCAATCTCAGCCTATTCTGGGAAAGCTTTGTTCCACATCCAAGTCTTCACCCGCCTCCTGAAGGACAACAGGGAGGGGCCAGATCTAACATCACTTGGGACAGAATTGCACTTCCGAGGGGCCACCACAGAGAAAAGGCCCTGTCCCTCGTCCCCACCAGATGCACTCGCGAAGATGGTGGGATCGAGAGCAGGACCTCTCCGGAGGATCTTAATGTCCTTGATGGTTCATAGGGGAGAATCTGTTCGGACAGGTAAACAGGGCCAGAACCATATAGGGATTTGTAGGTTAAAACCAGCACTTTGAATTGTGCTCAGAAGCTAATTGGCGGCCAATGGAGCTGGCGTAACAGGGGGGTTGTATGCTCCCTGTGCCCCGCTCCTGTTAGTAACCTGGTTGGACTAATTGCAGTTTCCGAGCAGTCTTCAGAGGCAACCCCACGTAGAGAGCGTTGCAGTAGTCTATTCGGGATGTAACCAGAGCGTGGACCACTGTGGCCAAGTCAAGCTTCCCAAGGTACGGGCGTAGCTAGCGCACAAGCTTTAACTGTGCAAAAGCTCTCCTGGCCACCGCTGAGACCTGGGGCTCCAGGCTCAGCCATGAGTCCAGGATCACTCCCAGACTGCGAACCTGCGCCTTCAGGGTGGTGGGGTACAAATAAAGTTTATTATTATTATTGTGGGCCATCCAGTCCAACCCCTATTCTGCCAAGAAGCAGGAAAATTGCATTCAAAGCACCCCCGACAGATGGCCACCCAGACAATTACAGACCCACCAAATTGTAGTTTTGCCTAGATTACATTGGACTATGTTTGTTTTGCCAAAAGGTCATGGGGGACCTTGAGGAAGGCCTTAGTGAATTGTGTGTGAGGATACACCCCTGGCATTGTGTGTGTGTATGTACCAGCCTACCGGCTGTTAGGGATTGTGGGAGTTGAAGTCCAAAACACCTGGAGGGAGGGCCCAAGTTTGCCCAGGCCTGATGTAAGTGATTGTATTTTTGTGCTCATGTGTTTTTGGGGTTTGTAGTACTCCGCCTCCAGCCACCAGGAGAGGAGGGAAACCCACAAAATGTATGGTGGTGCTATTAATGGAAGCCCACCTGAATGGAGGAGAGGGAGGGAGGAAGGCTGACAGGAGGGGAGGAAGGGAGGAAGGAAGGAAAGAAGGGGGCTGAGGGGCGGCAAGGCGAGAGCGAGGAGGAAGGAAGGCACTCACCGGCAGGCAACACGGCTGAGCGTCCTCTGGCAGCGGCGACAGCCTCCCGCTCCCTTTGAGGAGAGGAGGAGAGAGGGCGGCCCCAAGATGGCGGCGGGAGGAGCCAGGCTGTGAAGAGGCCGGCTACAACTACAACTCCCGGCGCGCAACAGGCGGGGGAAGGCGCGCTCGTCCGGCACGGCCTGGCCCCAGTGCACTCTGGGGCTCGTAGTCTCCCGGCGGGAGGGCAGGGCGGGCGCGTGCGTGCGTGCGTTCGTCCTCCCCGCCCCCTTGGCCTGGGCGCGCGCCCTAGCAATGACTCCGCGTTGGAGGGGGCGGGGCGTGTTTGGAGGAGGGGAAAATGAGGAGGAAGGCCCCGCCCCTTTCCCTTCGCCACGCCCCTTTCCCTTCGCCCCACCCCCCCTTGGCCTGGGCGCGCGCCCTACCAAGGACTCCGCGTTGGAGGGGGCGGGGCGTGTTTGGAGGAGGGGAAAATGAGGAGGAAGGCCCCGCCCCTTTCCCTTCGCCCCGCCCCCTTCCCTTCGCCCCACCCCCATTGGCCTGGGCGCGCGGGGCGCGTTTGGAGGAGGAGGGAACTGAGAGGAAGGCCCCGCTCCCTTTCCCCTTCGCCCCACCCCCCCTTGGCCTGGGCGCGCCCTACCAAGGACTCCGCGTTGGAGGGGCGGGGCGTGTTTGGAGGAGGGGAAAATGACGAGGAAGGCCCCGCCCCTGTCCCTTCGCCGCGCCCCCTTCCCCGCGCCCCACCCCGATTGGCCGGGGCGCGCGGGGCGCGTTTGGAGGAGGAGGGAAATGAGAGGAAGGCCACGCCCCTTTCCCTTCGCCCCGCTCCTTTCCCTTCGCCCCACCCCCCCTTGGCCTGGGCGCGCGCCCTACCAAGGACTCCGCGTTGGAGGGGGCGGGGCGTGTTTGGAGGAGGGGAAATGAGGAGGAAGGCCCCGCCCCTTTCCCTTCGCCCCGCCCCCTTCCCTTCGCCCCACCCCCATTGGCCTGGGCGCGCGGGGCGCGTTTGGAGGAGGAGGAGAAATGAGGAGGTAGGCCCCGCCCCTTTCCCTTCGCCCCGCCCCTTTCCCTTCGCCCCACCCCCTTGGCCTGGGCGCGCGCCCTACCAATGACTCCGCGTTGGAGGGGGCGGGGCGTGTTTGGAGGAGGGGAAAATGAGGAGGAAGGCCCCGCCCCTTTCCCTTCGCCCCGCCCCATTCCCTTCGCCCCCCCCCCCATTGGCCTGGGCGCGCCGCGTTTGGAGGAGGAGGGAAATGAGAGGAAGGCCACGCCCCTTTCCCTTCGCCCCTCCTTTCCCTTCGCCCCACCCCCTTGGCCTGGGCGCGCGCCCTACCAATGATTCCGCGTTGGAGGGGGCGGGGCGTGTTTGGAGGAGGAGGGGGAAATGAGGAGGGAGGCCCCGCCCCTTTCCCTTCGCCCCACCCCCTTGGCCTGGGCGCGCGCCCTACCGATGACTCCGCGTTGGAGGGGGCGGGGCGTGTTTGGAGGAGGAGGAGAAGGGGAGTGAGGAGGGAGGCCCCGCCCCTTTCCCTTTGACCGCGCTTCCTGGGGCCTCGCGGGGAGTCCCGCAGAAGAACCCAATGGGACTGGCTCCCGTCGCGCGCCTCGGGCCCAGGCGGAGGGAGGTAGGCAGGCCCGTCCTCGCCTCGGAGCGCGGGAAAGTCCAGCCTATTCAAATAGAGTGTCTTATTGGCGCTGTTACTATCCGGTCGTGCCAAGTTGTGACCGTCGGAACTTGGGCTGGCACTTAATGGGCAGCCTGTGAAGCGTCAGTGCGCAAAACCCGAGTACTTTTCATCAGAAACAATACGCTGACAGGCCGCTTCCTTCCACACGGGGGAAGGACACCCTGCAGCACATTTTGCTCTAATTTTTCAATGAACATCTCCTCGAGTCTCAACCAATTGAACATAGTGTGTGGCAGCCACAAAAATGAAGTTTCTGGAGTAGAACAAGTACTTTCAAAGTCAGTACTGCACAGTTAAACGGGAAATAACACTTCCAAACCAGGAACAGAATTTGTTTTCCAAATTTTCTTAAATAGTGTAATCTATGATGAGACTCTATGTCCCAAGACTACTATGATGAGCTAGATAGTAGTCTTGGGACACATATCTATACTGATCATTGAATGCCATTTCAAACCACAGTTGAAAATTGTTTCATTGTCCTGATGACTACATAAGAAATCCTGGAACCAGTTTGAGAGCTGGATGGTGATTGCACAAATCACTGATTACTGATGCTTTGCACACTTTTGTGGGAGTTTGCGGTCTGGCTGTCATTGTTCGAAGCTTGCTTCAAACTGCATTACATGATCAGTGTAGATGGGGGTTTGGTGGTCCAACTGGATCAGCCT
The DNA here is from genome assembly GCA_030556195.1 of Anolis apletophallus. Taxonomy (NCBI): domain Eukaryota; kingdom Metazoa; phylum Chordata; class Lepidosauria; order Squamata; family Anolidae; genus Anolis; species Anolis apletophallus. Next base: position 178,244,312 of record JARBWK010000002.1, read on the forward strand.
TCTCAGTGTGATCCTTTCCTTGCTGCCCATTCCCAGGGTCCATGAAGGGAGGAAGTTAACATATTTTAGGCTCCAAAAAGGCCTAACATTTAAGATATTTAAAATTAAGGACATTGTTTTAAATGTGTGGTTTTTGCTTTTTTTAAAGGCGGGATACTAGGGAGTACTGGGGTTTTATGTTGCCATGGGCTGAAGTTTGTTTACTTCTGATGTGGAAGGTCTAGAGCAGGGGTGCTCATTAGGTAGACCATGATCTACTGGTAGATCTCGAAGGGCGTCCTGGTAGGTCTCGAAGGGCGTCCTGGTAGATCCCAGGCAGATCGCAGGCACAGTGTGTATGGCTCCCATGCCATTTGTGAGGAATGCTCAGGGGCTTATTATACTCACATTTAGTTGAATTCAGTCTTAAAATGTATTATATGGCTCTCACTGAAATAAATTTCCTAATACTTTGCTTGTATGGCTCTCTGGGTAGTGGGTAGGTAGATCTTTGGCTCTCTGAGTAGTGGGTAGGTAGATCTTTGGGATTTGGTTGTTTTATAAGTAGCTCGCATGCTGGAAAAGTGTGAGCACCCCTGGTCTAGACATAACAATTTATCCAAAGCTCACAGCAGTTTTCCTTCTCTGAAATGAGTTCTACTCCTTCCCCCATATCTCCAATGCATTTAGCAGATGAGCTTATTCATTATCGTAGTGCTGATTTCCTGTCTTTTCCCCATGCCCAATTTTCAGCTGATTCTCTAAATTTTCTGTTGTGACTCTGCCTAATTGAACGCTCTCCCATATACAACCTCTATCATCACAATTGACCCTGCTTACCAAGGCTGATGGATGGCATACACCCAAACATCTGGAGAGCCCCAGGGCAAGCAAGGTTTATATCACATAGCAATATTGTTAGCATCAAGTCCTACAGAAATCCTTTATTTTCAAATTTTAGTTTATCTTGGGTGACAGATTGTGTACCAGGTAAACTTGCAAAATTGGTTTGAACTTAGTCCTGGTCAGAAAGTTGTACATCTGTATGTAATGTAGTGGATACATTTCCACATTGGTTTGATTGCTATATTTATCAGTACAATATTATAGAGAAATAAGATGCCATGAATACAGTGGGGTTTGTTTTCTCACAATAGGTCTATTATTGTTTTTTCTCACAATAAGAACATAAGAACATAAGAAGAGCCATGCTGAATCGGACCTCAGCCCATCTAGTCCAGCATTCTGTATCACACAGTGGCCCACCAGTTGTACACGGGGATCTCTAGCAGAAGGGAGGGCAAAACCCTCACCTGCTCCCGACCCCCCACAACCAGTACCCAGGGAAATCCTGCCTACCTCAGCCAACACTTGAATGTCCTTTTAAGTGGGAGACCTATTAAGTGGGAGAATGGCAACGCTGTTACGATGTTATTAATTCTTCTGTTTAATTTGTAATATTTGAATCCAGTGTGTCAAGAAAAAAATAATTCTAACATGAGCGGCAGTATTAAAGGCTGGCTATGTGGGAAGCAATCTGTGGGTTTCTGGTTGAGGAAAACAGTAGCTGATGGTTGAGATTTGACACTGATTGTGATTCTATTCTAATGTTCTGTTTCAGGGTAAATGGGTTTGCCTGACGTTTTTCCTTCACTAAGGCAGTTCCATGTCTTGTTTGGTAAGCAAATTATTATTATTATTATGTTTATTTTCCCTTCTTTTTCTCTCCACAAAGGAGATTCAAATCGGTTTACATTAATAGCATTTCAATACAATTTAATATCTACAAATATACAAACATTAAAACAGAATTAAATATCAATAGAATATCAATAGTATTAAAAATTTGCAGTTAACATCCATAAAAACTGATGGAAAACATGTCTTTGAACTTTGATGGCCAGTCACATACTAGATTTTCAAGCAGGGCATCTGCTTTAGTTGCCTGTTTTTGTTGCACCCTAGACCTGAAGGATCCCTCAGTAAACCACTTTAGACCAGCCGTGATTAAATGCTTTATTTAGAATAAGTGAAAAGAAGTAAAGAGATAAAAATATAGTCCTTTGATGCTCTCAGCATCTAGTATTGCAATGCAATAGTCCAAGGAGAAAAAAGGTTCAATGAATAGAGAATTAGTCCTGATGCCCCAATGGGCTAAATCCTGGATCAGTCTCTGGCAACGAAGGCTTGGCAATTACTTGAGTACGAGGACTTGAAGGCCCGATGGCCCGGGCTTGAGTTCTTGGTAGCTTGGCAAGGAAGCTTAACATTGTCGCGAGATCCTGAGTGCCAACGGGAAGCAGCTTAAATAGGTTTTCCCTGGTTCTTCACTTGAAGACGCACACTGCGTCGTAACTTTCCCATGGATAGTTTGTGGGTCTGGCCCTCCCTTGCCCTCCGAGGAGGGAAAGAATGTCTGCTCATTAGTAGCTGTACCTGGGAGCCGGGGAGGCGATGAGGCCTTGTCGTACCAGCCCTTATCTGCCTGGGTAGAGGAAAGGCTGCGCTTGCCCTTGACCGCCAGTTGACACAGAGGCTTTTGCAGAGATGTGCTTTCTAGCCCAGTTGAGGTCTTGGAATTAACATGGTGTTTGTCTGGTTTGGCTATGAAACCAGGCTGGGGCCTGACAGTTTTAACACATAATCTGACAAAAGAGCTTCACATTTACTACTTTTGCTTCCTTTATATTTGGCATAAATTATTCATCTCCAGAGCAGGGCAAATTTTGACTGAATTATGAGGCCATTAAAGAACTCCAGAAACACTGAGGAACGTGGAAGGAACTACAAGGGACGCTAGAAACGCTGAGATGAGGAGTGCATCAGCTCCCCCTGGTGGCCAGAGTTTGCCTCTGTTCGTCTATATTTGTGTATGTGGAAACGGCAGGGATTGTCTGCTAAGTATGTGTACCTGTAATCCGCTCTGAGTCCCCTTCAGGGTGAGAAGAGCAGAATATAAATAAAGTTTATTATTATTATTTCTCTGGGTTTCCTGGGGCCCTTCCAGACAGGCCCTCTATCCCAAGTTTTCTGCATTAAACTGGATTATTTGAATCCCCACTGCCAGATAATCTGGAATAAACAGAAAACCTGCGATCAGATCCTATAATATAGGTCCTGTCTGGAAGGGCCCTGAAATGTCAGAATCCCTTGCAACTGGACATGTTGGATGAGACTTCAGTGAATTTAAGATGAATAACATCTGGGAACTGTTCAGAAGTGTATAATTGTTGGATATCATTCTATATTGAAGAAATACAAAGATTTCTAGTGTGTGTAGCTGTGTGGATTTTTCTTTGTAGTTTTAAGAAAATCTTTATATTTTGATTATTTAGTGAGTCCAGATTGTCAGTTGTGTTCTTGCTCCTTTTATCTAGAATGGTCTGCCCTGAGTCCCCTTGGGGAGATAAGGTGGGATAGAAATAAAGTTGTTTAATGTTGTGGTGGTGGTGGTGGTGGTTTTGTCTTTTTACATTCTTTAATACTTGGTATTGAGGATCCAGCACCAAAGTTATTAAAACACCATATAGAATTCACACTCAATGCTCTAGATTTATGCTTTTCTAGGACTGTTCCTGTATTCTACGGACACAAGTTGAATCTATTGAAGCTGAAAAACAGTCTGAAGCTAGCAGCAGTCAAGGCCTGGTGAGTGGGAATGTGCATTAACCTAGGTTGTATCAGTAGCATTAGTATTCTCAACGGCATGTTTTGAAAAGGCATGTATGTTACTTGCTGCTACCTTGGCATCGTATGTGTTTATCCAAAAGTGCCTGTTCCCTTCAAGGAATAGTTTTCAGGACTGCAAGAGTCTGAAAAAGAGAAACGTGTATTGGCAATGGCTATATAAGAAGTATGTGTTCATGGATTTCACATGGATACGTTAAACTCCCTATTAATATCACAGAGTCATGTTGGAGGTCCCAGAAAATGCCTAAGAAGATATATTTGTTGAAAGTGGGTACATGAAACAGTGGATACTTGTCTCTTTACTAGGAACCATAGCTTTTCCTTTAGTTCTGAAGCTCTGGGTCAACTTGCATATGACATGTTAATAGATATATTTGCATCTTCACTGGTAGTTACGTAAACAGAGGAGGATCTGCATTGCAATCATGTTGCTCTCTTAATTATGTTGGGACTGTGACTCCCAGCATTTTATTATTATTGACTGTGTTGTCTCTGAGTGGTAGAATTTGCAGTGGAACAAGATCTGGTTGGCCGCATGATACCTGCTCCTCTTCTCCATGTTTCATTTAATGGAATCTAGCCATTGATATCCCATTATTTACTAATGACTGCCTCCATCTGTGTAGTCATGAGAGATATCAAGGTATCACTGACAAAGGATGAAGTAAATCATTCATGTGATCTGTATAGAATAATGTATCAAAATATGGCAACCTAGTGCTTTCTAATGCTTTTTGATCTTCCATTAGAGTATTAAATATGTGAACATGAATATTTAACAAGTATCATAATATTGATATATTTTACTGTAAATGTTAGTTTAATTACATTAATCATACTATGTTGCTTTTGTAAGTGTGTGTATTTCCTATACAGGCAGTCCCCGAGTTACAAACAGCTTACAAATGACTCACAGTTAAGAATGGGGCTGAGAAAACAGGAAGTGAGATACTCTATATACCCGAGTATAAGCCAAGTTTTTAATAATAATCAGAATCATAATAAAAAACTTCATTTATACCCCACCACCATCTCCCCAAGGGGACTCGGGGCGGCTTACATGAGGCCATGCCCTTCAGTACAGTAACACAATATATCACAAGATAACATAAAAACGCCAAGGAGAAAAAAAAATACATAAAATACAAAACCAATGTAAATAAACAGCGCAACACTATAAAATCAGAACATTAAAACACTAAACATGAGCACAGTGGGCAGGGCCAAATTCAAGGTAATTTTTTAAAAACCACTGGGTGATAGGACAATTAAATATATCAGGACAGGGGATCCGGGAGATAAGGTAAGATTTAGTTGGACAAACCGGAAAATAAAGTGCTTCTGAGGGCCTTTTATGCAGAGTTTGGTCAGGAATTACCTTACATTCAATCATTGAAGGCACACTGGAACAGCCAAGTTTTAAAGTCCTTTTTAAGGCTGAAAAAGCCCCCCTCAGAAGTTATTTATTATTTTACTGGGTTATCATTGTTATTATTTTTATTGCATTTATTAATTTACTGTTATTATTATTACATTTACATTACTTTACTCTATTATATTTATTATTTTACTTTATTATTATTACATTAATATTACTTTATTCCATTATTATATTTATTATTTAACTCTATTATTATTAGATTTATTATTTTTCTCTATTATTACATTTATTATTTTACTCTATTATTGGAAGGATATGTAAGCACATTTACATTGAAGGAGGTTAGAATAATGGTTTAATCAGAGTTGGACAGTCTTATCTTAAATTACAGTTTTATGTCAATATTCAAAAACATTTAACCTACTGATGCCTCAATTAATGTCATTTTATTGGTATCAATTTTATCTTGAAATTTGCCAGTAGTTTCTGCATTTCCCACCCTTGACTTATACTCGAGTCAGTAAATTTTCCCAGTTTTTTGTGGTAAAATTAGGTGCCTCGGCTTATATTTGGGCCGGCTTATATTCAAGTACAGTATATACAATAAATCTACCCCTCAGAAAGGAAATTCACTCCTGAAAGAAAATGTGTTTGCACTGAAGTTTTATCCCCCAATCCTTGTTTCCATAACAAACCTTTTTTTCAAAATCCAATGATCACAGGGACAGAAAGTCAGATGAAATCTTCTGAACAAAGGCACAGAAAGCAAAACAAACACCACAAGGATGTTAACCCCTCCCTATGCTATCCAGAGCTGAAAAATATAAATATTTGGCTAGAGTGACATTTTAAAATGTACCTGTTCCAACTTATAAACAAATTCAACTTAAGAACAAGCTTACAGAACATATATGGTGAATAGCTTGGGGACTGCCTGTACTTTTCTTTTTAGTCAGAGTATATTGCTAAGGTATGATGACTTTAGAATACATTGGTCAAATACTGTATTACTGAACTGGATGCTTAACTTTGATCTTGACAGACTAAACTAATAAAATGTTATGGGCAGATAACAAGTCTTTTAAAATCAAACTGAATTGGATATTCTATAACCCCGCTCTCATTAATTCACCTCTTGTCTCTCCTAAAAAAGCAAAAGTTTGGTATAATAAAAAAGATATCACACTATAGCTGAAAAAATGCCCAAAGTAGAATATTAACGAGCCTACAAGCTTTATATGAAATTATACTGTTTTCCTGCACATTTCTGTACTCCAAAAATATATATTAAGATGTTTTTACTATTCAGACAGATGAACCTGCTGTATCTTGGGGCCAATTTACTCAAATAGGAGATGAACACATATCATGGTCCTCTGAAATATCCCATTATGATCTCCAGGTGGAAATAGGTAATTCATTTGAGGTCTGAATAAAATGATATTTCCTGCCTTGTTTTGTATTGTTCTACAGTGTTAAAAAAATCTATAATTCTATTCACTGTCAACCCCAGACAGTACATGTAAAGCATTCAGCTTTATTTAAAATCTTCCTTAACTTCTGCTTGTTGTAATCCAGAACTGTACTCACCTAGGTTTGTCACAGCCGGTGCTACCAAATTCAGTGTCGTGGCAGCATCCAAATAAAGCACAATTACTTGGTTACAGAAGGGATGCAGGGAGCATGCACTTCCTTTTGAAGGAAAATTGAACTTGAAGAGACTCTGCAGTCACGGCGTTTCTTTTTCTTTAGTTTTTCAGCTGGGCGAGGGGGGGCGGGGCGGCAATGTGACTCTGGAATTGCCAAACCTACCTGCATCTAATCTAGTCCCATTTGACTGCTTGGTTTCCTTATTACAAAACCCAGAAGTGTCATTTTGGTCTTCTATAGTTGCAGAAATGTAAGTGCTGACATACGGTATATTTTCAAAAGCTGCTGTAGTGTTCCATCCCTTCTTCTGACTTCTTACCCGGAGAAAGTGCAGAATTACACTGTCCGCTGCTGTTTCAAAAACCCTACGTTTGGAAGTTGGAAGGAGTGCATTCACCTTATGTTAGTGCTATACAAATACCATAGGGTAGAGCTTTCCAAACATTTCATGCTGATGATGAAGGAGACTCATTGAGTTTCTTCTGCAACTCAATGAGTCTCCTTCATTATTTTACAAAGTAAACTGAGCTTTCTGAGAAAAAAAATGACACATTTTGAATCATTTCACAACGCAGTGATACAGTTTTATTAGCACACCAACTTGGAAGTCTCTGAACAGACTCAGAAGCAGAGTGGGCAGATCAAAAGACAACCTGGCAAAACGGCACTACCTAAAAGAACCCGCCACTTTGTGCGACTGGAGCAGAACAAACAACTCAGCACCTGTATGCTTCCTCACAGTGCCTCATGCACAGAGGAAAAACTGTTTAAAGCTACAGACAATGCGGGCACTGTTGCCCGTTTTTGATCAAAATTTTTTTAGCTGCTTGTGCTCCTTCTATATGAGTTTTATACTTATTTGTGCAATGCTTTTGATACAAAATAAATAAATAAATTAGCGAACCAGACGTTAAACTAATGGTTTATAAGAAATACGGACACATACATAAATTGCAGTAACAAAATGTATGGTAACACAACATATCTCATTGAAAATCTTTCCTTTAGATTTTAAAATATATATGATTTGCAAGATAACATATTGTCAAGATTAGTCAATTCTCATTGACATTCACATGACACATCTATACACTTCAGTCGACACACTAATTTGTCATGAGTCACAGTTTGGAAAGCTCTGCCCTATTGTGCTGCTGTTGCCCACTTTCACATGCCATACATTGTCATCCTGAAATTTATCAGTTGTGACTCTAAGATGCCTCTTACAAATGGTCTTGGAAAGGTTTTCCTATTAGTATTTTTGCCTTTTGTGAACCATTGCCCAATTCACATGCTGTACATAGCATTTCTTACTGTGGCCTAATATATATGGATAAAGAGTAATTCTCAGGCTTGTGCATTTCGGCTGAACCTTGATGTGTATCTGCTGGCCCTATACCGGTAGACCTCCCGTATCCTTTTCTGTGCACCTCCCAAAAACAGATGGGTAGCCGGAGAGCTGTTTTTGGTCCGTAGCCGAAAAATGTGTCTAGATCCAGTCCATTGGAGGCAATGGGGAACTTACGAGGCTCCCCTTTCTGTTCCTGGGAGCCTTTCCTTTTTTCCTTCAAGAGTGTCAGCAGCAGGGTTAAGAAAGCACCCTATACAGCCCATTATGGGGGGAGGAGGGACTTCCCACAGGCTCCCTTTCTATATCCTTCATTAAGACCTGGATTAAAAGCATCAGAGTTAAGATACCACTCTTTGTGCTATCCTTTTCCTTCTGTCTGTAGATGAGACCAGGTTTTATGCTTTGTTAAAGCTGTTTCTACTCTAGAGGAGAAGTACTGTAGGCAGAGCAATTCTCAGGCTTGTGCACACAACTTTCCAAGGCATTTGAAGGAGGCCCAGGGAAGGAAGAGCGATGACCTGGAGCTATCTTCCCTGGGCTTCCTTAAAAAAACTGTTTTTTTCTCTACTGCAGGCCCTGTCCTGAGTGGCCACACTTCGATCTCCTTTCTGTTTTCTTGTTCAGGTTTAATGCTTCCTTAAAGCTGTTTCTACTTTAAACTCTAGGTGGTAGTAGTTTTCAGAGAATGAGGGTTTTCTTTATGTTTGCTGGGATTTATTATTATTATCTTTTAGAAATATTTGAAGGAGAGGAAGCGAAGGAGAAAAAGGGAGTCTTCCAGACTCCCAAACGCTGTCTCATACATTCCCAATTCCCAGTCAGTCCCACTAAACAAACAAAATCAAGAAAATAAAGGAAAATAAAAAAAGATTAAACTGTGATTCTGAATATTTATTTATTTATTTATTATTTCGGTTTGCTAAACTGCCCTTCCCAAGGCTCAGGGCGGTTTCCAAGCATATAAAAACACATCAAGATTTTAAAACATCCTAAAATATCCTAAAATACCATTAAAAAATCCTACCAATTACAATCACATAAAACACATGAAATCACATGAAATCACGCGAATCAGAGCAGGGAAGAGGAGCTGAGATTGGCTACCAAAGAAGTCGGATTGGCCAAGGGAAACAGCTAGTAGGGGAACTACCTGGAATATTTAGGAATATTTAGGATTGTTTGAATATTAAATGTTGAAGCAATAGATAATGAACATTACACAAATCCATTGTCCCTCTTTTTTCCTTTTCTTTTACTAATAGGAAGGGGGTGCAACAATTTAAGTTCAATCTACATCGCACGTCATATCCCTACAGGAACATTGGTGGCCGTAAGGATTACAGATCTGGAAAGATGTTCTGAAGAGCACTTGAAAGCTTTACAAGTAAACAAGATGTTTAATACCTCAACAAGTTTAAGAGAATATGGTTTTAAAACCATACATTTTTATATGATAGACTAATTCTAGATATGCTAAGAGGTTTAGAAACTTATGATCAGATGTAATAATTGTTTTTCATATTGTTTGAGCTTACATTTCTGCAACTGCAATGATTTTCAGTCACAAATCTCCATTCTAGCTCAGGGATTATTTTAATTACTATTAATAAAAGGATATAAGTATGTGAAGTGTTGGCTGCCAATTGAATTATCAAAATTACTATTCATTTCTCCAGAATGAAGTTATATTATCCCACTCCTTTCACCATCCTAATATCTTGACTTTTTGTGCAATGTTCACTGCTGGAAGCTGGCTTTGGATTATTTCTCCTTTCATGGCCTATAGTAAGTATCTTATTTGCAAAATGCATATTGATGTAATTATCTTCCCTTAGAATCATAGAGTTGGAAGAGACCTCGTGGGCCATCCAGTCCAACACCCTGCCAAGAAGCAGGAAAATCGCATTCAAGGCTCCCCCTGACAGATGGCTATCCAGCCTTTGTTTAAAAGCCTCCAAAGAAGGAGCCCCCGCCACACCCTGGCGCAGAGAGTTCCACTGCTGAACAGCTCTCACAGTTAGGAATCTCCTTTCCTGTAGTTTGAAGCCATTGTTCCACTTCCTATTCTCCCGGGAGCCATTGTTTGAAGCCATTGTTCCACTTCCTATTCTCCCGGGAAGCAGAAAACAAGCTTGCTCCCTCCTCCCTATGACTTCCCCTCACATTATACATGGCCCTCATCATGTCTCCTTCTCAGCCTTCTCTTCTGCAGGCTAAACATGCCCAGCTCTTTAAGCTGCTCATCATAGGCCTTGTTCTCCAGACCCTTGATCATTTTAGTCGCCCTTCTCTGGACACATTCCAGCTTAGAGTCAACATCTCCCTTTAGTTGTGCTCAGAATTGGACACAGTATTCCAGGCGTGGTCTGACCAAAGCAGAATAGAGGCGTAGAGTGACTTCCCCGGATCTAGACACTATTCTCCTATTGGTTTTTAGCTGCTGTATCACATTGTTGGCTCTTAGCAGACTAGAGTTTTTAGATTGCACGATTTCCATGAGTTTTCAAATGTAAGTACACAAGCTTTGAATTGAGATTTCAAATGTAACTACAGGTTATTTTATTAAGAAATAACTATAGGTGAGGGAGACATTTCAGTAGCTTCTAGCCTTGGCATCTAACTAACTTAATGAGTGAAACCATCTAAGACAGTGCTACTCAGAGTAGTGGTCCCTGGACTAGTGCCAGTCCCTAATGCCAGTTGCTGGAGAGTTTTCAGTAAAGAAAAGGGCAGTTATAGTTAATAGGCAAAATATGGTGCTGGCCTCTGGAACAATGGAAAAATATGGTAACTGCTTGGCCCTTTTATAAGATAAGCCAGTGAAACACAGATTTAAGTATAAAGGGAATAAGGGAGATAAATACTCTTATGATTGAGATCATTTGTGTTATCTAAAGTCAGCAGTTCTTTTAAGATGGAAATTAGGCCTGGTCAATCATGGTTCTAAGTGGTTCAAAAGTACTTACAAAACTAAAGTTCTGGTGCTGAACACTAGGTGGTGCTGTGCTTTGCTTCTATAATGTTGCTAAAGTTCTGGTGGTGAACATTTCAGAACTCTAACAAAACTTTCAAAATGGTAGTTCGTAATTGGTTCTGTCTTAAAAATTGCCAATAATGAAATAATAATGAAATTTTGAAAGTTTTGTTAGAGTTCTGAAATGTTCACTGCCAGAACTTTAGCAACACTATAGAAGCAAAGCACCAGCGCCATCTAGTGTTCACCACGAGAAGTTTAGCAACACTATAGAAGCAAAGCACCAGCGCCACCTAGTTTTCACCACCAGAACTTTAGTTTTGTAAGAGTATTAGAACCATTTAGAAGCATGATTGACCAGCCTAATGGAAATATTTTAGGAGCACCAGTGAAAATATACTGTATGACACAATAATTTTGTTTTGATCCTTTATATTATATTGGACCCTCCTTTGATTGTACACAATGTATTGTGAATTGCTCATATGTTGTTCTTCTTGTAACATGTAGCAAGAGATCAAAATGTTGGTTCAAAATTTTATGAAATGTTGGAGGAAAATATATTAGGATAATTCTGTATAAAAATCTTCTTTTAAGTGCTATACATCTTTTCTAGGTTCAGCCAGTCATCTCTTGAGGACTTACTTTCCTGAAGGCATGAGTGAAGTTTTGATTGGAAATATTCTTTTCGGAGCAATTAGTGGCTTAAACTATATGCACCAACATGGGTACATACACAGGTACTTCCTAAAAGGTTCATGGAAAGGTGTCAGTTGGGCATAAAATTTAGTGATAGCTTCATCCTTTTTGATTCATTTTTATCTCCTCCACTGATGGAAGTTGTGTTATTTGTCTGCCTCTGGAGTTATATCCTACCTTTCTATGAGCATTTTCATTTTAGATTTTCAAAATGAAGTAAAAATAAATACACACACACATACACCCTCAATTTTGTGAGAGGGAAGAATACCGTATTTCTTCCATTATCTCTCTCTGGCATTACTTCGCGAACGAAGATTATTAGGAAGGACTCATCCCACGCTTTCTACAAGCGCGTTGATGACTAAGGAGGTTGGATGTGTCCTTCGAGCCTATGCCATGGATTTTTCTGGTGGAGCGCAGCGTGCACAGAACTGGCCTCACCCTTTAAACCAAAGGTTCGTCTGCCGGGGTCTAGCAACCTTGGACGGTGGCAGAGAGGTCCTCAGGTCGTAGGTTTAGTTCGAGTTTCCTTCTCTAGATGGTTGACCTTACAGGGTTAAACGAGCACCATCTGCCCGGGTTTGAAATCAGAGTTTTCCTTCTCTTAGGATGCTTGCCAAAAGGCTAGAGAGCCCATCCTGCCCTTTGACGTTTTTTGTCAGACCCTTCGGTTGTGACCTGCCTGGCATGGGAGGCCCTACGGTAGTTATGCCACCGCCCGCATAACTCACAACTTCATTATGGTACGCAAGCCTCTCCCCCTTGACAAGGAGGCGCTATTATAAAACACCATTAATCGTAAGATGCAGCCGAATTTCAATTACTCCACCAACGAAAATACACGTTACACCTGCGATTCTAAGACACACCCCATTTTAGAGATGTTTATATTGGGGGGAAAGTGCATCTTAGAATTGAAGAAATATAGTACTAATTCTTAGCAGCTGTAGTCAAAGGATGAGTGTATTGAGGTACCTAGATTTATGTGCCTAATTTTAAGAATATAGTAATTAAATATATTGTAGTAGTCATGGATTGCTGTATTCATTTACTTTAATGAACACATCAATCATTCTGTATTCTGTGATGGCGCAGCAGGTATTAAAGCCGCAGAACTTGCTGACCGGAAGGTCGGTGGTTCGAATTCGCAGGACAGAGTGAGCTGCATGATCATATCTGATATTTGTCCATTCGGTCTTCTTTATTGCAATCAAAATCAGCATAAAGATTCATGCACATTATACATCCCAACTGGGAATTCTGCCCTTTTGGCATGAGACGAAGCCATGGCTGTCAGGTCATGTAAATGATATTTTGTTTTTATTCTTCCAAGTTCAATATCATTGTTCTTTTTCTTTCCAGAAGTTTCAAAGCTAGCCACATACTGATCTCAGGGGATGGTCTAGTTTACCTCTCTGGCTTGAACCACCTTCACAGTTTAGTCAGCAATGGACAGCGGTTAAAAGCTGTGTATGAGTTCCCCCAGTTCAGTACATCAATGCTTCCTTGGCTGAGCCCTGAACTACTAAGGCAGGTCAGTATATACTATATTTAACTGTGGATTGCCTCACTATATGTACATATTAGATCAAAGTTTGAATTTGCACTAGAGGAACCAATATTGATAAATTAAAACCTTTTCTTTTATTCTTTGTACTTGTTTTTGAAAACATGTTATTAAAATTCAAACTCCTTTACATCAGACCTTGGTTTTCTTCATGTGAGCCCTTTCCAGCCGATGTGGGGGGCATGGGCTAGAGGGGGAAGAGTATACTTACAGTATACAATGTTGGATTTCGCCAATTTGGCTTTAATCACAGAACCCTACAGTTGGAAAAGGCCACAAGGGCCGTGTAATCCAATCCCCTTCTGCCCTTCAGAAAGACACAGTCAAAGCGCTCCAAACAGATGGCCATCCAGGCACTGCTCCAAAGAAGGGAGACTCACCACACCCCAAGGCAACACATTCAACTATCAAACAGTATATGTTTCCAATTGCTTTAAATATGAATACAATTTAATGAACAGAAACTAATTCTGGATTGTTATTGAGATTTGTATCATTGTACTTAGGTTTGCAGTATTTTTTTAAAGGAATACAGGAGTTGTAGTCTGGCACCTGGCGAGCCACATAAAAGGATAGGATGGGCCAGATTTATTTATTTATTTGTTATTTACATCATTTATATTCCGCCCTTCTCACCTTGCAGGGGACTCAGGGCGGATACAAATGTACATATACAGGCAAACATTCAATGCCATAGACACACAACATAGACACACTCAGAGCCTTATTTAACATTCTGGCCACCAGGGGGAGCTGTTGCATTCCTTCATTCTTTGCATACTTCCTGGAGATTTTATGGCCTCGTAAATCAGTTAAATTAACCTCCCCACAAAGTGGTACCTACATTTCCTACTTGACAGATGCAACTTCAGGTTGCAAAGGTTGACAACAAGCTACCAAAACTACAAAAAGGGGGAGCTTACAAAGACAAAGGAGCAACAAGGAGAACCACAGTAAATGATCAGGTTCGCACTAGTAATGAGGACAATAATGCAATGACTGTGGTATCAAAAATAGCAAATATAATAGGGATGGCTAGACAGCAAAGTGATACAACGTTGGTCTACACATTTAAACATATGCAATGCATTATAGCAAAGTCATCAGTATCAATTGCGACATAGAAATATATGTGACACATGTAACCATACTATACATTCAGGCATGTACAACACATCATGGCAGCATCATCAGTATCTACATGCAAGTATATGTAACATATGTGACGATACTATACATTCAGGCATGTGCAATACATGCTGTCTAGCTATCCCTATTATATTTGCTATTTTTGATACCACAGTCATTGCATTATTGTCCTCATTACTAGTGCGAACCTGATCATTTACTGTGGTTCTCCTTGTTGCTCCTTTGACAACAAGCTACACAATTTGGTCACCCCGACCCAGGTAGGCTTCGAACTCATGACCTTCCGGTCAGTAGTGATCTTAATGCAGCTGAATCCCAGCCAGCTGCGCCACAGTCCCGGCTATATGGCCATGTTCATTCTGCGGGTCTTGGGTTTTACACATATGTGACCTAGTGTATTGGACTTTAAGTTGCCACAGAAATCACAAGGTTTAGTAATGTTAAGTGCAACTTTTCTCCCCATTTGGTTGCTGCGAGTTTTCTGGGTTATATGGCCATTATCCAGACACATTATCTCCTGACGTTTCGCCCACATCTAGGGCAGGCATCCTCAGAGGCTGTGAGTTAAGTGTGAATGTTGCAATTAGCCACCTTGATTAGCATTGAGTGGCTTTGTAGCTTCAAAGCCTGGCTGCTTCTTGTCTGGGGGAATTCAATTGTAACGTGCACACTTGCCTCAAACAGACAAAAGTTCTTTCTCCCACCCTGGACATTCCACAGATATATCAACCTTATTTGACTAGTTTCCAACACACTTCACAACCTCTGAAGATGCCTGCCATAGATGTGGGCGAAACGTCAGGAGAAAATGCTTTTGGAACATGGCTATACAGCCTGGAAAACTCACACAGAAAGCTTTCCAGACATGAAAGCTTTCAACAACACAAGAAATTAATTCATTTTGACATAAATTTTATGACAGTAAATAACTTTCTATAATACCAGTATGTTTTCCCCACTTCAATGCTACAAAGTGAGAGTGTGAATATTATTGCATCACTGTTAATGTAGACCCAAAATTGCCTTGCCCATAGCTGTATTCAGTTGGTACTGAAATTCCATTAATATATGATGCCACATGAAAAGAAGCAAAACTGTACATAATACATTTGATCCATTCAGCAAAGGGCATTTTTGTGTGACACCTTCAGGTTTAACTGTCAATTTTAATCAGCATTATACTCAAAAGGCCCTGCATTGTATAAATTTAAGAACGGTAGAAATGAGAGGTAGCAAAATTCTCATTTTTAGATAATCCCCTCTTCAAAAATTTAAGTTAATAAATAAAAGCAAATAAAGACCTATAAATACAGATACAAGTAGTAGCATTTCAAGTATATTTTCAATATTAATGTTTTATATACATACCTCCTTTTGAATTCCTATGTTGACCATTTACATTTATCATCCGGATATTTTCTCTTCTAGGATATGTATGGCTATAATGTGAAGTCCGACATCTATAGCGTGGGCATTACAGCTTGTGAATTAGCTAATGGCCATGTACCTTTTCAAGATATGCCTCGCACACAGGTAAAATACTTTTCCCCCCATTTGTTGGTTAAGTATATCTGTTTAATGGAAATACTGATATGCAGAAACTGATATGCACTTTGTACTTTTTGAACATCTCACTAATCTAATGCATTAATACCTCACCCTCCTATGATGTCTGTAAAATGTATCACGAGGCCTGAGCTGAGAGAAGAATGTTGATGACAGTGTCTTAAAATACTTTTTCTTACACCATTTAAAAGAAGTACAAGAGGTATGGCTGGAAACTAATATAAGCATGCCTACCTGTTGAGGACATATTCTTTTGAATAGGCTTGTGTCCTCTTATGCTACTAAGTTCCTGATCTAATCCTTAACTGGCCATATGAAGAGTCCAGGAAGCAGTTCCTGTCTCTGTTGGCTTTGTTTGCCTCAGCTGACGTTGCAGCTATGTCAAACCATGACCAAATTATGAATAGGGCATTGATGCAACCGGAGATAAAGGGAATGGAGATAAACAAAAGAGGTGAGCGTTTGAACATTGAATTGTTTCCCCTCCTCAAGCCATTTTCTTACTAGAATAATACTATTGCTCTAAAAATGAACAGGTGAACATTTATACAGCTATAACTAACCCTATTTCTTCCAAATATTTACTCCCCCACAAAAAATCTCTTTAAAAAGGCCTGTGTATTAGAATCATGGATGCTTGTTTATATATATGAATAAAGATTTTCACCCACTTTCGTTGTAAAGTCTTAACATTAAAATAATAAAAAGAATTTTTTGAAAAAATAAAGATTTTTTTTCCTGTTGGCGGTAAACAATTAGTGCCCGTCTTACAATCAGTGGCTTCTTAGAACTGAAGAAATATGGTAACGCTTCCCCAATGTGAGACAAGCAATTAATTTGATATTTTGTATTGGCCCAATCTTTCCACCAGATGCTACTACAGAAGCTTAAAGGCCCCTCTTACTTTCCCTGGATGATGAATACATTTCCACGTGGCGAATCCAGGATAAAAAATTCACATTCAGGGATCGACTCTGGGATTGGTGAAAGCATAACCCACACACTGACGAGTGAGAGACTGCAGACACCGCCAAAAACCTTTTCCCCTGCTTTCCACAACTTGATCGAACTCTGTTTGCATCAAGACCCAGAAAAAAGGTAATTCTGTCAAAGTAAACTGCAATTACATTATAAGTGTTATAAAGTGAAATTACATTTGCATGGAGTTTAAAGAAACGTGTGTAGTGTGTGTGTGTGTGTGTGTGTGTGTATACCTGGGCTTTTCCAAATGATTGTGAAGTCACTCTTAACCTTAGCTAAGTATATTTCGGTTTTAAAATTAAGGTCAAAATTTCCAGAATGCGATATTCCATGCTGAATAGATTATTTTGTAGGAATCCAGAGTAGTGTGTGATAAACAATTGTCAGATTAGCTAAAGGTGTGGTATACTTAAACAAAGGTCAGCTATTAATTTATCAATGGGAAAGACACCATACATACTTGCAGTTTTCGGGCACAGAAGAGTATAGTACCCTGTTCTATACTTTTGCAAATAGTAATCTACACAGTGGAATGGAAAGCCAAGAAAGAATTGTGGTCTGTAGCTGCTTCCCATAGTTTTGCCTGATCTAGGTACCAGTGCTAAGAGTATGTAAAGATACAGAGAGGAAAGTCTGAAGAAGATATACTGGCCTTCAGTTTCCTCTAATGTTGTATCATGCTGTCTTTACATGTTACTCTGAGGAAGGAAGGGGAAAACGGGATATCTACGTTCCATACTAGCAAAGTCAGGACCACTGCAAGTGGATGTTATACAATTTGATAGGTTTGTATATGTAGTTTTTAGTTGACTGCTAGGAGCCCCCAGTGGTGGAATGGGTTAAGCCCTTGTACCAGTTGAACTGCCGACCGGGGTGAGCTCCAGTCTATCAGCTCCAGCTTCCCATGCAGGAACATGAGAGAAGCCTCCCACAGGATGGTAAAACATCCGGGCGTTCCCTGGGCAGTGTCCCTGCAGATGGTCAATTCTCTCACACTAGAAGTGACTTGCAGTATCTCAAGTCGCTCCAGATATGAAAAACAAAAGTTGACTGCTGGGAATGAAAGCCACGCTTTTTTTTAAAGCCCTTCTTATTCTGGGATTCCTTGAACCTAGGAATGAAAAGAAAATATGAAGTCATTGTTCCTTCTGGGCGTATTTACTAAGAGAGTTTAATACAGTTAATCTCAAGAACTATAGACACCAAGTTCTTGTGCAAATACACTTCAGTTGACCTTAACAACATCAAATGAGAAATCAACTATATTATTTAACTGGTTGAAAGAACTACTTCCAAAGTTATCCATATGCAAGAATAGCCTTGAAAAAGCATATATTTTCTGTAGTGTTAATGTGATGTTTGAAAATATTAAGTCCTTTAACCAAGTAGGAAAGCTTTTGCTTGATTTTCTGACCTGTTATGATGGGGTTGCGGTGGCACAACAGATTAAACTGCTAAGCTGCAGAACTCGCTGACCAGAAGGTTGGCAGTTTGAATCCGCTAGACAGGATGAGGTCCTGTTACTAGCCCCAGCTTCTGCCAGTCTAGCAGTTCAAAAACATGCAAATGTGAGTAGATCAATAGGTACTGCTTTGGCAGGAAGGCAATAGTGCTCCATGCAGTCATGCCGGCCACATGACCTTGGAGGCAACTACAGACGCCGGCTCTTTGGCTTAGAAATTGAGATGAGCATTACCCCCCAGAGTCAGATTCGACTAGACTTAATGTCAAGGGGAAACCTTTAACTTTATACTTGTGCGTTGAGATGAAAATGTTAAATGGTTAAATGATAAGCTTTGTGGGGTTTTTTCTTCCTTGGGATCTAGGCCATCAGCAAGAGGTCTACTGTCACATGCTTTCTTCAAGCAGGTGAGTTTCTTACACATTTCATCAAAAGAACTATCTGAAGCTAAAGATAATGTCCAGAGTTTGGGCATAGAAAAAGATTGTGAGCTCGGAGCACAGACTATTTAAATCTGAAGATCCTTGGTATGTAATTGTGGTCAGGTGGCAGTCTGATATTTAAGATCAGTTTGATTTTAATAGCAGACATGCTGTAAGCAGGTTTGTGCTGAGCAATGGTATGTGTGCAGAAGTAGAATAGGTTTTTAATTGTAGGTTTCTAATAGAAATCAATGTGCTACAACAAACCCGGGCAACCTACAGGCCTAGGGCCCTTCCACACAGCCATATAACCCAGAATATCAAGACAGATAATCCACAATATCTGCTTCGAACTGTGTTATCATGTTGGAAACCGCCCTGAATATCTGTGGGGAGATAGGGCGGTAAACAAATAAAGTTTATTATTATAATTATTACCATAGTGCCGCAACTTAGTGATTTTACCATTTTGAAGTTGATCTTTGTTTTTCATTGTTCCACGTGAATGTGTATTTTCTTATTTAAAAACACATAGCAAAAATGGAGGGCGGGATTCAGGGGACAGAACAGATTAAGAGCATTTCAAGGGGAAAATTCACTTTGAGGTAAGAGGATTTGAGTTAAGAGCTTGGTCATGGAACAAATTAAACTGTTAACTCAAGGTATCACTGTAGTTAGAAGCTGTATTTCCCAAAAGTCACGGGCAGGTAAAATAGTTGAGAAACAACTAGCAATAAAATCGAAAGAGAAAATGCATTGTAGATTAAAATAAATGAAAAAATAGAAGCAATGAAAGAAGGCCAAAGAAGCGAGAAAGTATGTGATGTTGTGAAGGAGGTAAGAAAAGCTGTACTGTTCTGATGGGAGTCGGAACTGGAGAAGAGGTCGGGATTTGGTGGGTTAAAGCTCACTTTTAGGCAGGCAGTGGGAGTTAACTCAGGGTCCTTCCACACTGCCCTGTATTCCAGGATCTGATCCTAAATTATATGAGTCTCCACTGCCAGATAATCTGGAATAATCAGAGAATCTGAGGTCAAATCCTGGGATATAGAGGCAGTGTGGAAAGTTGCCCTTTTCTCTGCTGTGTACCTGAATGCTCCACCCATTTAAATAACACCATTTGGATCAGTTTCCAATTGTTTTAGTTCCTCTGCGGATACAAATTCAACATTACAGTTCCTGTTTTCTCTCCTTTCAGGTCAAAGAACAAACAAAGGGCTCAATGCTTTCCTTGTTGCCTCCTGCCATCCGGGACACTCGGTCACAAATATCAGCCGTGGTACATCCAGCAGCCATCTGGCGTGAATCTGGATACGGTCTGCAAAAAGAGAGAGAGACGTATTGGGAATTCTAAAGATACCAAAAAAATACCTCTGGCATCTCTGTGTAAAAATGTGATTTTTTTTCGGCTGCTTTTCTTTTTTTTAAATACAAATATTTGTGCTATACTTGAAAATATTAAATATTTGTATAGTTGATTAAATTGAGGAAGGGAAAAAAAATCCCCAAACGGTATGATGTGAATTGACTTTATTTCTTGAATAACAAACTCGTCCACATGCTGTGAAGCTTCTTTTTTATATTCCTACACACAAAGTGTAGTGGTACCTCTCTTATGATATGTCTTCCTTACTGAGGCACACGATAATATCTATGCTATTTGTATCTGAAATACTGTTTATGTTCTCTATTTTTTTTAGTATACTGTTAATTTCCATACCAACCATCTTTTCAGTGTTTTTAGAAAGTCGTGCCTTCACCTACCTTTGAGAAGATGGTACGGTGCACATCCTTGAGTCTTCAAGGGCTCGTCTGCCATGTCCTACAATATCTGGAGTAGCTATTACTGTAACCTGGAATAAATAGCTATGATCTTTTAATGCAAAGCACCTCTTGCACAACGTAACCTAGGAAACCTAGTGCACCTAATGTTAATGAAAATAGGAGAATGAAATTACTTGATCATGTTCTTTATATATTGCTAACTACTCCACAGCTATGATACTACTTGAAATATCACTAATCAGGACTTGTACCTAGCTAGCCTTTAAAAATGGCAGTATTTTAAGTTGAGGTTTGTAGGACTAATGTGGCAAAAAAATCTATAAAACAGACAATAATACTCTGTCAAGTCAAAAAAAGATGGATACAATGATTCCAGCCGGTCATGACTATTGGAAGTCTGTTACCACAAACACAATTATGGAAAACAATGTATTATAAATCAAGGTTGTATTTTGACTTTTTGATGTGCCTTCAATTGAGAAGAAAAGTCCAACTGACAGAAATAATGGAAAATGCCAGACTGGCAAAATATGGGCTTTTTGTTGTAGCACTGTGAATGACCGAACAAATATTAACTTAACCTAAACCCTTATTCTGTGTACAGCATATAACTGGGAATGGGACATCTTTAATACTGAGATATTAATTATATTTTATTAATGTACATTTTATTTAATCCTGTAAAACAGATGTTAGGTAATTTTTTAAGTGTGTAACCTCACAAATTATATCAAATGTGATACAACTAGCATCATAAGTGTCCTGATAGGAAACTACTGAAGTAAAATCATATTGGCCATCTTTTGCCAACCCAGTACTGATAAATATAACTGGAATAAAATGCACTTAAAAAGATATGAGTGTTAATATCTTGTCATTTTAATTGTCTATTCTTTCATGTTTCCTATGTGTGCAGCTGGTTGTGGGTCATTTTAGCTGCTTTGGGGATGAAACGTTATATAAAAATTGATTTGTGTTTGTATCAGTGGTTCCCAACCTGTGGTCCATGGACCAACAGTGGTCTGCAAGAACTAAAATATAGTCTTCGGCCTCACTGTTATATCACAGTTGCAACAAGAGTGACTGGTCTCGCAAAGCCCTCTTGCAGTGCCGAGGCTTATTAAATATGTTTTTCTGTGGGCAAGCAGAAGGTGACTACTGGATGGCATATGTTCTGTATCAGAAACTAGAGCTGATGTGGTCTATCCAATGGTATATGAAGATTAGGACATAGTTCATATGTTAAAATCTCTTCCAGCACTTGTTCTTACATCTTTCATCAGTTTTTTTTAAAAAAATGAAAATTGCACAATATGTATTTTTACAATAGTAATGATCCTCTGAAGATGCCAGCCACAGATGGCAGAGAATGCTGTTAGAAAAGGGCCATACAGCCTGGAAGCCACACAACACCTTAGTAATTTTGTTAATAATAATGATGATGAAAACATATTTCTTACCCACCTGTCCACACAGCACAATAGTTAGAAACACAGAATCATAAAAACAGTCAATAAAATATATATTTAAAATATTCCTATAAAATGTGCATACAAAAATACAGTAGACTTAAGATGTGACTTTAAATTTTAAATTAGTTTAAAAATTGGGTAGACCTGCTGGAAGAGATAGTTGTCTCTTAAAATCCGATAGCTGATTTAGCTGTTAAATCTCTTCCAGTCGTGGGGGTCCCAATGAAAACGTCTTCTGGGTGACAGTCGCCAGTTGGGTTCTGGCTGGTTTAGAGATGGGAAGGCCTGGTGAAAAATGTAGGATACTTGGGGGAGGGAGGTTTTTTCCTGGTCTCTTCCCCCCAAGTCTTCCCATCTCTAGGCTGGTTGGAGTAGACACCACTAGAGGACCTGAGAGTCCTAAGGGGCAGATTGTATGGGAAAAGGCAAACTGGTACGTAAACTGGACCCAAACCATATAGAGCTTTAAATATCAAGACCAACATTCTGTGCTATGCCCAGAAACTAATTGGCAATCAGTGGACTGACTTTAGTATAGGTGTGATATGGTTACTGTAACTAGTCTGGCTGCTAATTGGAGATTCCAAACTTAGAACAGAGGTATCCCAAAGTAAAGCACATTGCAGAAGTTCAGTGTTAAGGCTATCAGCTCTTGCACCACCTTCTTTAGGTTCTTTGATTCTAGGAAGGGTTGCAAGTAAGTTTTAAAACATCCCAAAGCTGCAAAAAATTACGTTCAATGAGGGTTTTATTTTTCGTTACACCTGGGGAAAAATAGTGACTGGTTCAGGCGCAGATGGTTCCATTCATTCATTATCCGGGGGTCTTGTGTTCTGACTCAACACCTTTTGAAGAATCTTAAGGACTATTTCCAATTGTTCCGGTGTCATTTTTAAAATCTGCTCCTGATTATGAAGCATCTCAGATATTGATCCTGCTTGATTCCTTGGCGTCTCAATTAGATTGGTGAAAGATCGAGATGAATCTCTAGGCGTAAGGGCAGCAGCAACTGGAGCAGTGCTTGGCCTTCCCTGGAGGGCACTACTGTCTGGTATTTTTCCCAAATCAATAAGAGCTCTTTCAATGGCTTTTTCAAGATGCTTGTATGCTTCTATGTCTATATCGTCTGTGCCTGCAGGAACCTGAACAGCAAAATAAAAGCAGACAGTTGGGTTGTCTGTATAATCGTAACAATGATCACCATAAACTTTACAATAAAGGTTTTCATAAATCAGCTCTTCGTATTCCAATTTTATCAACATTTATTTGTTTGGTATTTATTGCAACGTGCGCTCTGATGGAGGGTAAAATGGTAGGAAGATCCTCCCCACTCATTCCATGGGTTTTCACAGCTCACATCTAACAGTGGTTTGCACTCACCCACTCACACAGCATAATTTTTCCCTATTCTGTGCAACTTTCCACACCACCCATAAACTAGCTCCAGGGGAATTCCCAGGCTTCATGACCAGGTTGGGGGCTGGGCTGTCACATTGCTCTCCCTTAGGGTTAAATTTATTGACAATCTTTAAGTCTGAATTGTAAAGGAGAGCTCCATCATTCCATCCACGGCTGATGGAAACAATCCTGCTTTGATCACGTCTTCCTGCATAGCAGAAGGTGGGACTGGATGGTCCTTGCCATCTCTTCCAACTCTATGATTCTATGGTAGTGCTGCCACTGTACTAAACATTGACTTTAATGTGGCTCACTCCATTTCAAGAAATAGTGCAAGATCCTTAAGGGAAATTTCAGGATACTTTTGCCCAGAGAAATCTTAAGCAGCTGGGGTTCAAAAAATTCAGCCAATTCTGTTGTCAAGAACAAGTGGCACCAATAGTGATGCTTTTGAGTCTGAGAACCTGAGTTACAACAAGATAGCTTGAAAATGCATAGGAGTTAATAATCAGCAAGCGAGGAGGTTTGAAGCAATGCAGTGCACTCAGGCTATTGGCCCTTCAACTGCAGGCTTCCCACCAAAGACATAGATTATTCAAAGGGTATGTAGGTTCTATAGCAGGAGTGGACAACTATGGAAGGATAGGGGGCCACATTAATTGCCTAGGAGACCCACAAGGGCACATGTCCCACTATGTTTTGGCATCTTCCTAAACCATTTAGGGCACAGAAAAGGCATTTATTCAACAGGCAGTGAACAGAAGTCACTTCTTCCCTTTCTGTTTTTAAAAAAGGCTCAAAATGGAAAGCCCTCACATCCTGAGAGGCCATTTTGGAGCCATATTTTTTATTTTGCAAGGTAGTCTACACTCCCTAGACCAAAGCTTTCCAAATTATGTGTCGCCTGTAGTCCACAAGTGTTATCGCATGAAAAATATTCCCCGCTTGCCTTCTATCCTCACAAATAGTGGCTACTACTTAGAAGGAGCACGATGGCCACCCCTGGAGGAGGAGGAGGAGGCAACAGCAGCAACAGAAGCGGTAGCCACTTGGGTGGCACCAAGGCCAAGCACAAGGCACTGTCACCTCATGTTTGTCCTCAGCTGTCTGCCTTACTCTCCGATAGCAGCAGCCTAAACAGCAGCTGAGGGAGAAGGAAAAGAAGGAGGAAGAAGAGACCGCTAAAGGACATCCAGTCCAACTCCCTTCAGCCAGGTAGGAAGACACAGTCAAAGTCATCCCAAAAGAAAGCTATCCAGCCTCTGTTCAAAAACCTTAACAGAAGAAGACTCCACTGAACTCCCAGGCAGTCTATACATGGAAAAGACCCCAAAGGGCCTCTAGTCCAATTCCATTTGTCTAGGCAGGAAGACACAGTGAAGGCACCCCTGGATGGCCATCTACCCTGTTTAAAAACCTCCAGAGAGATTTGATCATTCGAGAAGTGGCGTGCTGGTGCTGTTCAAATGTAGGTACTATTATAACTTACAATTGACTCAGTTTATTGATTGAGTTGCAGTAATTACCACTAAAATGGGTACGTTTCTAATTAAGAAAAGAACACCTGTTGACAATGATGTCTGTGATGAACCCACATGGAGCAGCTATAGAGGAAACTACACAAAAATCAACTATAGTACATAAGAAATAAAGATTTGCAAACCTCGTTTATACAGTAAAGCCCTACAGGGATTCTGGGGGCAATTTGGAAGAAAAGAACATTTGGAGCAAAAAAATCTTGGTGAGACTTGGGAAACATAAAAATGCCCTGTGGGGGGCATTTCCCATTCTTGTTTTATAGGAGTATGTGTATGTAGATGTTGCCTTCAAGTTGCTGGTCAACCTATGAGGTTCCATACATGTCAAATGATTTTCATGGGTAAGGAATACTTTAGGCCCCTTCTACACTGCCATATAATTCAGATTATCAAATCAGATAAGCCACAATATCTGTTTTGAACTGGATTATCTGAGTCTACACTGCCCTATAATCAATTTCAAAGCAGATAATCTGAATTATATATGGCAGAGTGAGCCTTAGAGGTGATTTGGCCTGTTCTTTCCTCTGAAATACAGCCCGCACCATCTGCCTTTTATTGGTGGCCTCTCACCAAGGAGTATCCAGACTTGACTCTGCTTAGCTTCCAAGATCAGACCAGATCTGGTGACTTCCGGGTATTTATGGCTGTTACGTTTCTTCAAAGTTTACATTTCTATTTACAACAATCTCTCATGGCCCTAACTTATAAGTTGTAAATGTAAGTAAAATAGTCTATATTTTGTATTTTTAAGCGGAATTCCAATAATATCCTTACCAATGTATTTCCTTTATTTCCTGTATAGCCAGAAGCTGGAAGAATTTTTGATATATTTAGTTCAGACAGGGTAGGGCACTTGCTAGATTTTCTGGGTTTTATTTCCTGATAACGTTTCCTTTCCGCCCTCTGCTTTGCGCTCTCCTTTCTCGTAGCACTAGGAGAGAGTTGGACTTTTAAATCCTTCCTGTTTTCTGCCATTTTTGCTTTTGGGGAAGATGCTTCACTATGTCTTCTGACTCTTTCTCTTAAAACTTCCTTAGATGAACTTCCACTACTTGATTTTTCTTTCTTGTGTGCATTACTTGGTGTTTGGTGTGTACGAGGTGGCCCTGGGTCTCTCTTTCTGTCAGACTTCCTCTTGCTCTTGGGTCTGTGATGATATTTACACGGTGCCTTTGCATCGTCCTCAGACTCTGAATGTAAAAGAAGAAACGTCTGAGGGTTTACTGGAAAGGAAGGCTTGGTGAAGTAATTTGGCTTGGCAAGATAATTTCTCATTTCAGTTTGTACACCAATATCATGTGCACTCAAAAAAGATGAGCAAGCAAATGGTTCAGGTACTGTCTTCATAACTTCACCAGATGGTTTGCTTTTCAATTCAAAGGACCTCCTCTTTAAAAGTGGCATCTCTGGATTTTCAGGAAAAGTTGGCAACTTGTGACTTTCTCTCCTAGAACTATGTTTCGTTCTTTTTGGAATGAACGTAGTCTGAGTTTCTTGGCTCCTTGTTTCTACTTCAAAGATATTGTCTACAGGCAAGTCTAGCGGTTCTCTTTTTTTATCATGTTTTTCATCAGTTGCTGAAGTTTTATGAAGACCTTCCTTTGAATGCTCTTTGCCTCTGTCTGATACACCTACATTGTTAGTTTTCAAATCTTTTTCAGCATTTGTTAAAGGTATATGACAACTTTTATCCTTTATCTCCTCGCCTTTCTTTATCTCAGTTCCAGAATGTGTGGGAAGATCCTCAATGTTTCTCTTTAAAACTGATGTTAAACCTTTTACTTCTGATTCTGAAAGCTGTTCTCTGTGGTCTTCTTGCAGAAGTCTGCCTAAGAGAGACTTTAGATTGTGCAGTTCTTCTTCTGAAAACCTATCATGCAGATTTTGGGTTAAGTGAGGTATTGTTTGCGCTTTTTTGGATTCTTTAGCCCCCCTTAATGATACTTCTTTGGCCACAATTGGAAAAAAGTGTTTGAGTATTTCTCGTAACTCTTTCTCTGTAATCACTTCTATCTCTGAAAGTCTATTTGAAACATAGGCTTGGATCTTCTTATTCAATGCAGACCTTAAATTATCCATTTCTTGTTCAGAAAGGATTTCTAAGAGATTCTGAATACTTTTACTTAACATAGGTGTTTCTCTAGCTAGATCTTCCTCAGATAAAATATAGTCTTCATCCAGGACCTCTTTTGGTGTCATTATGTGTTTCTCTTTCTGGGGAAAGGTCAACTTCCGACATACTGTATTCAAATCTTTTAGTGTAACTCCAATTTCTGCAAGTTTATCTTTAAGATGATCCTGGAGCTTTTTGCTTAAAAATGATTTTAAACCTGTTATTTCTGTTTTTAAAACCTTTTCAAGCAGATTGTCAAAATTGGAAGGTCGCTGTTTACTACTATCTGTTTCTGTGCTGAATGGTAGTTTTACTCGAATTATTTCCAAAGAGGAGTCCCTTCTTAGAGGACAAAGGGCTTCTTTGCTATCTTCCGGTTTGCTTATGGCTAGATCTGTAACTACTGGTTCAGTTGCAGGAATGTCTTCTAATTGACTGTCACTTAGTGATTTTATTGTTATTATTTCACTTTCTCTTCTCTTTAGCAAATCGGCGGCACTTGGAAGAGAAAACTTCTCGTCTTTCTCAGCTACTTTCAAATCTGGAATTATTCCCTGTTCACAAAATTTCTTAACAAGACGGGTTTGCAAGTTTTGACTCACAATGTCTTTCAACTTCATTATGTCTGCCTTTGAAAACTTTTCTCTAGGAACAGATCTTTTTTCCTCAGGCAACTGTTTCTCCATAAGATTGTCTTCTAGTTCTTGGAATAGCTGTGTTTCTGAGAGCCTATCTGCAACTAGATTTTCAATGTTTTTGCTCAGAACTGATTCCAGTACTGAAACTTTCACAAGTTTATCAGCAAGAAAGTCTTCAAGAAAGCTCTTAAAATAAATATGGGCCTGCTCTACTTCTGCACCAGACATTTTATCTTTGGGGGGCTTTGGAGAAATTCCCCGTAGTTTTGGTGGTTCTTCTTCTTCTGTGGCAATTTTGTGGCCTTCTTCTAAAGTCATATTTTTTTCTATGAGTCTTAGAATAGACAGTTGTTCACCACCCCTGGTTGATTTGATATCTAGACCTTTGTCTGCCTTTGTGTCTGCCTTTGTGGAACGAACCCCATGTGGTGGATCTTGGTCTTCTTGTTCTTTCGTATCATCGGAAAAGTATGGTTCGTCTAGATATCTGTATTCATGTGTATTACCTCTTCTGGGTGCAGGTGGAGTTACTTTACAGACACGTCTCAAGAATGGTTCAAACTTGTTCCCACTAAAAACTGCTTCTTGGAACTATGGTTTTAAAGAAGAGAGGTCATCGTTAGGATACTCCAAATGCTGAGTGCAAGAGATATGTGAATTACAGGGATTTAAAAATCATCTCATTTTCATAGGCCACTAACTAATGAAGAGTTTACATAGGGAAAAGTTGTACAAATAATACTTAAAGGCCAATATGAAAAAGTCCCTTCATGTGCATAATATCCTTGTGCTCTAAGGACCCTTCTACACTGCCATATAATCCATCATCTGCTTTGAATTGGGTTATATGAGTCTACACTACCATATAATCCAGTTCAAAGCAGATAATCTGGATTTTATATGGCAGTGTAGAAGGGGCCTAAAAGAATGTGGGAATTGTAATACAAACAAACAGGAAGGACAAAACTTCCCCAAACTTCTGACCAAGCATACACGGTAGTTCAGGAACATACTGTAAGTGCAATCATTCAGTCACACATACAATAATATCTGGAACGAACTTCTCAGAAAAAGGGCAGAAGAATGGGGAGGCAGAACACAAAATATACGAGGATAGGTCAAAAAGTTTTGCCTCCTGTCTCATAAACATGTTATAAATGCTACAGATCATAGCCTGAAATATCCTCTACTTAAAACTACTGTTCAACATAGTCACCATCAATTTGTAGGCAACACATTTGCATCATTTTTTAACCCAGGCATCAAAACCATTTTGGAAAAATTCATGACCCATGATTTTAAAACTGTTTTAATGTCATTCAATGTCAGACTACACAGAGAAGCCAGAGGTCTTCTGAAAGACAACCTACGTGGTTTCAGATTCAATTACGGTACTTGAATTACATTAGAACAGTTTTAAAATCATGGGTCATGAAGCAAAACTCTGAATTTTTCCAAAATAATTTTGATGCCTGGGTTAAACAATACGGCAAGTGTGTACAAATTGATGGCGACTATGTTGAATGGTAGTTTTGTGTAGAAGATATTTCAGGCTATGATCTGTAGCAACTTCTCCTGTTATATGTGTATTTTTAATGTTTTTATGACACAGGAGGCAAAACTTTTTGACCCACCCGTGTATCTATCAAACTGAAAAACAGAAGAATCCCAACACCTGTTTTTGCCAGAAAAAATAAAAATAAGAAACATTGAAAAATTAAATGAAATAAGCTATGTGTTGATAACATTAGTTAACAAAGCAACATCAATAAATTTCTAGTACTAATAGGTCAATATAAAAATCATCCTAGTCTCTCTACTACTCCTTCAGATGAGGCAAAATAGAAACATTGATATTGTCCTTGGTTGTTTTTCTGGCAATCCCTAGTGTCAGCTGCAACATTTAAACAATTATACTTTATAATAAATGCTGCATATCATTGCTCTGAGCACAATTGTGCATAGCCAGTTATTCCTTACCCCACTGTCTTTCCAACGCCATTGCTGTGAATCTAGAAGGAAGTGAGAGACATTGGAAACTAAAACATCAAAGTCTAAATGAGTACCTTCTTGTTCAATCATAAAGTATTAAATCTGAAATCATGCATACACTTGTATCTGCTGGACTAATATCCCAAATAATTCACATTTGACAAAATATGTCCTCTGTAATCCTCTCCAGTGCTATGGCATTCTTGGGTCAGAAGTCCTTCATTTCAATAGGGTATGGTATTATGCTATGTAACACAATTTGGGGAAAAAAGTTCCTGGTTTGAAAGTATTATTTCCTATTTAATTGTGCACTTGCGACTTTGAAAGCAGATGTTCTACTACAGAAACTTCATTTTTGTGGCTGACACAAACTAGATTGAATTATTTGTTGAGACTCAATGAGATGTTCATTTAAAAACTTGAGCAAAACCCAGCTTACTTGTCCGAACGCATCTGCCGCTACGCCCCACCTCGTACGTTAAGATCATCCAGGGAGGCCCTGCTCTCGCTCCCGCCAACTTCGCAAATGCGGTTGGTGGGGACGAGGGAGAGGGCCTTCTCGGTGGTGGCTCCCTGTCTGTGGAATGCGCTCCCTAGCGATATGCAATCAATTCCATCCCTCCTGACTTTCAGGAAAAAAGTAAAGGCCTGGCTATGGGACCAGGCGTTTGCACAATAGCACAAGGCAGTATTTTAGACTGGATTTTGATGGAAAGTTGTTGAATAGGGCTCAAGTGCTTTTTATGGACGGAACATTGTTTTTAACATAAATGAATGCATAGGATGTATTAATGTAATTGTATTTTAATGTATTTTATTGATGAATGTTGGGGTTTTATACTGTGTTTTACTGTGTGGGCATCGAATTGTGCCTTTTTGGAAGCCGCTCTGAGTCGTCGTCCCGTCCCCCCCTCCCCCCCCCGGGGGTTGAGAAGAGCAGGATAAAATGCCAGAAATAAATAAATGTGCTGCAGGATGTCCCCTCTCCCCCCGAAAGAAAAGAAGCTTTTGCCATTTAATAAACTGTTTCTATGTTTTTATGACAGACCCAATTAGAATATGGCATTTATAACCCAGGAACAAAAATTGTGTTACATATGCTGTAGTTTTACATATTACTGTGATGTCCAGGAATGTATCTCACATGGAGATGCGAGTTAGTTCTACCATCACATAGGATCAGACAACCAGTCTCAGTAAAAAGACATTGTGGTATATTTATTAAAAGGCCAGTTGGGGATTTCCACTATATCATCCACTATTAAGATGATTATTAAATGGATGAAATTACAGAGAGTGAAGGGGGATCGAGAAGAGAATTTCAGTGTACATTACTGCAATATTTAAGGCAAGATCTATACATAAGTTTTTGAGTAAAGGTAACAATTCTCCTTAAACAAGCATACTCAAGCTGGAAAACCTTTATATACAGGAGTAGGTGATTCTTCCCTCAGATTCTTTGTTTTATTGCTATTACAACAGCTTTTTTTCATGTCAGGAGCGACTTGAAAAACTGCAAGTCGCTTCTGGTATGAGAGCATTGGCTGTCTGCAAGGATGTTGCCCAGGGGATGCCCTGATGTTTCACCATCCTATGGGAGGACTCTCTCATGTCCCCACATGAGAGAGCTGGAGCTGACAGACGGGAGCTCACCCCGCTCACTGGATTCAAACCACTGACCTTTCGGTCAACAGTCCTTCCGGCACAATGGATTAACCCACTGCACCACCGGGGACTCCATTATAACAGCTGTATGGAATATAATGGCATAAAATGCTAAAGAAAGACCCCCGGCTCGTCAAATCCTCAAAGAGAAGCTCCTAGGTATCCCATCAAAACAAAAATTATATAAACTTTATAAATTATACAAATCAACCAAGTTAAATATGCAATAAATTCAATTTATTGATTTCAGAGTACAAACTGCTGGAAACAGATAGTTGCTATTAAAAAGTGATGTTGTTTACCTGGCGCTTTAGGAGTTGCAAACTCATCTGGAACAAGATGAGGAAAACCAGATCTGGGAAACGATTCCTTTAACTTTTAAGACACATATAGGAAGGGAGGAGTTAGAAAGAAAACATACGTTATTAATTATGACATATCTTTTTAGAAGTTTGAATGCCATAATGTATAAAACAACAAACTGAAGGTAGCCTCATTATGCAAAGCAATAGACACACAAAAAGCATCCTTCTGTTTTTATCATGCTTGAAATTCTTCCTTATGAAGGCTCAATGTGAACAAATCAAACTTAATTGTGCCTGTTTTACCCAGAGTGATATTTGTTATGTGCTGGTAAGACCAGACTGCTCAGGAAAAAAAATCTCCTAGTCAACGGGCTGTAGTCTACAAAACATTGTGCTGTGATCAGTGTGTTAGCTTCTAAGGTCCCTTCTACACTGTGCTATAAAATCCAGATTATCTGCTTTGAACTGGATTATATGGCAGTGTAGAAGGGGCCTTAGAGTGGTGGGCTGTACCTTGTCTGCACTTTTTCTTCTGACTGCATTCCAGAAGATTTGCAACTTCCTTCAGTGTTTTCCTGTTGACTGTATATAGACTAATGTTCTAAAGTAATATTTGCATGTAGAATAATGCTTTGCCTTGGCACTGGTGTTCCCGCAAGCCCCCTGAATGCACAGGGTAGTATAGCGCAAGCTACACCGCCATAAAATCCAGTTCAAAGCAAATAATCTGGATTTTATATGGGAGGGGCCTAAATCAACTCCCAGCCTGAAAAAGGTTTGTAGCCAAGTTCAAAACAGGGCAATTGGACATTTTGCAGGGTAGAAAGAAGCAGTGCTTGTCTCCTCCCTGTGCAATACCATGCTGATGAATGAATTTGTTTTGGGATTTAGCCCACATTTACATTGAGGGCCCTTCCAGACAGTCCTATATCCCAGAATATAAAGGCAGAAAAACCCACAATATCCGCTTTGAACTGGGTTGTATGAGTCATACACAGATAATGTGGGATTTCCTGCCTTGATATTCTGGGATATAGGGCTGTGTGGAAGGGGCCCAACTCTCTAAATTGCTGAACCTTGACTCCAAATAGGTCGATAACTCATTTAATGTTCAGATTAAAACCTGGATCACACTCAACACTCTACTGACATGAGAGCCACCAGCAACCATTGAGGTCACAAGAGTGTGATTTCCCCCTGGAAGACTCAGCTGAGAAGCTCAGCAGACTGGTGATGACTGTTTAGTGTGTGTTTGTTGTATGGTTTGTATGATAGGTGGAGAAGAGACAAAGTGTGTCCCCTGACACTCGGCAGTGGCCTGAAGAAGACGAAGAAGCCAAAGACCAAGCAACATGTCCCTCATCTAGCAGCCATCGCTCACTTATTTTAAAGTCCTGGTTTTCTATAGCGAACAGACAGTGAATTAAAAACAAGATGATGTAACATTTCTATAAATATACAGTATCTGATCTATTTTCGCCCTAAACTGCATATATCAAACTCAAGGCCCGTGGACTGAACCCGACTCTCCATGTCATTTTATGTGACCCTCCAGATGCTGGACTGCAACTCCTGTATTCCTCCACATTAGACATCATGAACAGAGCTGATGGGATTTGGGATACAGTAACATCTGGAAGGTTACAGTATGTTCTGTTTACTCAGGAAAGTGAGGGTTGCATTCAGATACAAAGTTTGTGGAGATGTCTGACTTTCAAATGTCCTTTTAACCTTTCTCCATCCTCAGAGCCACAAGTGATGGTGGGTTGCAATTCCCATTATCCCCAGTCCACATGGCAGATGATCAAAAGTGATGGGAGTTGTTATTCAACAAATCTGAGGACCCAAATTGAGTGAAAACTAAGGAGCACTGACCATTATGTAAAAAAATAATAGTTGGCCCTTTATGTCCATGGATTCTCCATCCATGGATGCAATGACTCTTTGAAGGCAACCATGAGGCTAATGTGGCTCAATGAAATTGAATTTGACACCTCTGCCCTAAAGTATCTATAGAACTGTCATAACTTTTCCAAAAGTATCCTAAGATATGTGGTGCAAATTTTCTTAGAGACATCCCAAGAACCTTCAGAGAACGGCATGTACAAGGCTGTTGCACTTGAGTCCTGAACCACCTTTTACACCACATACCATACTATGTACAAATAGTCCAATAAGATGAAGTTTATTAAAATATGAGTATATAAAGAAATTAGTAACTTTAAAAACAAAGCATCAAAGTTCAAAAACCATTAAAAAAGACCCTCAGAAGTCCAAAATCAAATTAAAGCACAGTTTTCATAATTAATCCATAAACATGATAGTAGGAATCCTAGGCAGGCAGCCTGATCCACACAGGAACTAGAAACAGGAACAAACTTGAGAACTTGGATACATGAAACAAAACCTAAGAACAGGACCCGAGAGCTGTTTTCCCCTTGAATTCAACATTGCTCACACAAAAAATTGTACCATAAGAAACCACTTAAAAGGCATCAATCTCTCCCATGATGTCACTTTGCGCACACCTGTTTTCCTTTCCTTATCTCTAAGTCACTGAGAAAACCTAGTCTGTCTTTGTTTAACGTTTTGCCTCCGGAGTTACAGGTAACTTGATCTGGAAAAAAAATTGTCTCCCACATCCCTTTCAGACTGCAACTCCATCAGATTCTCATTAGAACTGCTATTGCTTTCTCCAGTTGCCTAGGAACTGCCATGATAATCCATAACAACTTCCTCCAAACCACTTCCATCCTCCTCTGGCCTTCCAGTCTCCATCCCAGCATCCCCTTCTTCATCTTTTGAACACACAGACTCTGACCAGGCTACAACAAAGGGTTCCTCGGCAAGGGAAAAACATTTTCAAGAGAGTGGTTAAAGATCTGACATAGTGGAGGAGTATTATCTTCAAAATACCATAACTCACCCATCACTCCCCTCCCCCACTTTGGCCACATGAAAAGTACATTTGAAAACAGCATACGGAATAACTTTACTTCTGTTTTGGCATGAGGTGATCAGACTATATGTTACCTGCATTGGTTCTGGGAGATACTCTAGGGTAGCCTTTTTCCCCAGTATGTCAGGAAGTTTTTCTTGTACCTCTGGACCTGTAAAAGCTGGGCTTGTTGGCACTTCACTGGAACTTGACAATGAAGTTTCAGATCCACCTTTTCCTGTTGTGACCTTATCTTCCAAGACATCCGCTTCTGAAGATCCTGAGGGAGTGCCTCTGGTAGAGCTAGAAGTTACAGCCAGCACTGGAATATGATGGGTAGTTTCAGTGGGTTCTACCAGTGCAGTTACTATTTCAATTTCCCCTTCTGATTCACTTTCCTCTAAGAATGGTTTAGGTGCAGGAAGTTGCAAATGCAGGCCAGAAACATCTTGGGGGACACCTTCCCATCCCTGGAAAAGAAGAATGACACAATAACAGCAGTAAGTCTTATTTAAAAGATGTACTAAAGGGCAACCTGGAATGACAGTAAATATTTTTATAATTATTTGGATTTCAGCTTTAATGAAAGTCATGCCACTTGAAACACTTTGAAGAGCAGCCTGTATCAATCTGATACTTCCAGGAAAACACAGAGTTAAATTGGAAGTTATGGGAAGTTTGATCCCTTTGATGAATAACTGTCCTCTCTCATAATGTGTTTTTATTCACTCTTTGCTTCAGCAATTAGACTTGCATATTATGCTTGTATCTGCTTTTCAATGATCACTCACAAAACACGACAAATGCTAAATATGCAGGTGAGGACAATCATGTAGTGTAACAAACAGGCATCTTTCACTACAGGGAAATCACCTTTTTAAAAATGAATGCTAAACATATAAGCACTTCTGACTTGTAGAATTCTCCCTTAAGAAGAATAATTTAAGAATATTTCATGGATTTTAATTCCAAAATATATTGCCATGGTCTTGATGTGTACAAAAGCAGAAAGGTGAAGTCAGAACAGTTACTGCTTCTTTGTCCAAAATACATATCTAAGTGACTTATTGGAAATGTATTCAGTTTGCCCTTTTTAGACTAACTGCAACTGTCACAGTCACAGCGTCTGGTCTTATTTTTGGATTTTCCTGTTCCGTATCTATCACTAACACTTTTGTGCTTGATTCAGAATTCCGAATAACTTTGAAACTGCATTTATTTGTGAGATTTGAGTTAACATTTTAAAAGCCTTTTACTTTGGATTTTGTTTTTAAACAACCAATCTTCTTAATATATAAAAAGCTTCTGTGTGTCGTGAGTAGGCTAAAAACAAACTAACTACGGGGCCAACTGACATAAAATTTGGCCCTCAAACGTCTCATACACCAAGGTATGACCAACAATTTAAAAAAATCCAAAAGCATGAAAATAGCTTAAAATCCTTAAAAAATAAAAAAAAATACCTTACAATGCATGTGCAAAACCTAGCCCCGCCCCCTCCTGCGTGAGAGGAGGAAACAACAGCCACCCATAGCAAAGCAGCTTTGGGAGCCAAGCCAGCAGCCCTGCAATTAGGAACTGGCAAAGCTGCTCTGAAAAGCAGCCTTTAGAGCCTCCTCAGAGAGAGGGAGATGGAGGGACAGAAGCAGCTCTATTTTGATGGAACACAAGCATCTTACCTATGAGATGCTAGTCATACTCATGGTGGAGATCTCAGCCATCATTAACAATAGACCATTGGCCCCACTTAATAGTGACCCAGACAACCCACAGTTGTTGACTTCAGCCTTAATTTTGACCCAAAAGGTTCCGGGTTGGAATGACATTATGTTATCCGTCCCAGAGGGGACATACAAAGCTCAGTGGAAACGTGTTCAATCTTTGGCCAACCAATTTTGGAAACGTTGGAAGTCAGAGTACTTAATCTGTTGCAAAAAAGAAAGATCTGGCAACAGGAAAGCACCAACGTAAAAGTTGGTGACCTGGTGCTGCTTAAAGAAAAAGATGCTCCCAGACAGAAATGGTCAAAGGGTATCGTGACGAAGTTATATCCCAGTTTAGATGATAAAGTACGTAAAGTTCAAGTTAAGATTGCTTCCAAAGGAAAGGTTTCTGTATTTGACAGGCCTATCAGTGACATGGTCGTTTTGTTTTCAGAAGTTGAACCATCTAAAAAGGGGTAATGTATTAAAAGGTGTTTGATTCTATTTTAGTTTAAATTTCCGAAAGTCCAGAAATTTAGGCCAGGAGTGTGATGGTGCAGCAAGCGCCACTTGCATGGAAAACCTTAAGTTCCGAAAGGTTTGCACTGTTGAATTGTGTTTTTGCAGCCTGCTCAGTTTTGCAAAGGTTTGGTTGCATTGATTGGTTCTTTGCACCTGCCAATCATTGTTTGCAGAGCCCAGTTGAGTTTGTTCCACCCCCTTTCCCAGGGATTTTGGGGATCTAGCCATTTTGTATTGCAGAGCTTTCCAGGATTTCTCCCGAGAGGACGTGTTTGGAGGGTTTTCAACACCAGTCTGACTATCCTTGGAATTCATACAGAAAGCTCAGCATATTGGAAGGCTGAGCAACGATAAGGAGTTCCAAGTGCCTCCAAACCCGTTTTTTTGGTTTGGAGGTCAGGCCATCTAACTGGGGCTGAGAGTGTCCCTACCTCGAGGCCATTGAGAGAGGAAAGACTCAGAGAGCTTTTCATCTTCAGCTTTCTGGACCAAAACAGCAAAGAACTTTAAAGTAATCCAGTTATTATTTTTGGGGAAAACTAAGCAGTGTGTCTGAGTGAAGTTAACTCATGTTATGAACAATAAAGCATTTTGTGTTAACTGAAGTGTCCAGTTTGGTCCTTGGAGTCCTGAGTCCTTAAAGGGAGGCAAGAAAGCAATCCCCGGGATAGAGAAACCACGTCCTTGCCTTCTCACAAGGTAGTCATAGCCCGGGTGAGCGGCACGTATACATATACACATACACTGCCCACCTTCATAACCTTTGCAAAACCTTAAAAGCCTGGCTTCTCCCTGCTTACAGGAAACCTTTGTGGGGAGGTGTTCCGTAGCCCAGATTGTTTCATGTCTGTGATTCCTGTTTTCTGAAAGCCACAGCAACGCGTGGCCAGGGTACAGCTAGTAAAGCCTATTTTCAGATATTATTTTCCATTTCAAGTTATGCCATTACTACTGTCCCTTTGCAAGAGTAGTTTCTCTTTGGCTGTGGCGGTATCATAGTTTCATTTTATAATCATATATTAATGCTACACAGTCATACCTTAATTGGTTGCCTTACGTCTGGTGGAATTTCATCTGGTAGAACTTCAACTATTTTTTCTTCTTCCTTGGATGTTGCTACAGAAGGAGAACAATTCATCAGAAAGCAAACGAAAGAGACCTAAACACCTTCTATGGTGCCATATAATCCAGATTATCAAAGCAGATTATCCACGTTACTTGTTTTGAACTGGATTATATAGCCCCCAGTGGCTTCAAATCTGGGGAGAGCGGGTTGAGCTCCCTCTGTCAGCCCTAACTCCCCATGTGGGGACATGAGAGAAGCCTCCCACAAGGATGGTAAAACAGCAAACAACCCTGGGCAACGTCCCTGCAGATAGCCAATTCTCTCACACCGGAAGCGACTTGCAGTTTCTCAAGTCACACCTGACATAAAAAAACCTGGACTATATGAGTCTACACTGCCACATAATCCAGTTCATAAAGCTTATATATGGCAGTGTAGAAGGGACCCTAGTTACAGGGAGGATGCAACAGAGAAGGCTCTCTCTCCAAACAAGCCTGTGATGGTGGCAGAACTGGGAGAAAATTTCCCTGTGAAGACCTTAAGACTCTGGAAGGTTTGCACAGCAGAGAAATAGACAAGTGCAAACAGGGCAGAGGCAACTCTATCTTCCTGTGGATGCCCAGTGGGAAGCAGCCATACATTTCTGCCTGTGCAGTGTTGTGGTATCACTTCCAAATGAGATTTTGGCTAATGTTTGCCTTTCCCTGTGTGTGTGTGTCTGTTTTGTTTAGTTGTTTCGGGAGTTGGGTAGTTTGGGGCTAGGGGAGTGGACTGTTGTCTCTTTGTGCAGTTTTGGGGGATTTGAGGTGGGCCAAATAGTTCCCAAAAGTAACCCCCCATTGAAAATAATATTGGGGAAGTGGGTCTGGTGGATCTGAGGTCAAATTGGGGGGGGGGGGGCTGTGGGCCATATGTAAATAATTAGCAGTCTAGATCTACATTGTATTTATCCTTGAGAGGCTGCATATGTATCTCTGCATTTTTTCTTGTGGTGGGTGCTCCCTGGGTGTTTTTTGGACTAACATTTCTATAAGTATCACCAGTTTTGTTTCTAGAAACCATTTTGAGCATTTTGAATACATTGTTTGATCTTGGGGTTACAGATCCAGTCTCTATCTTGCATTCAGTTTCTTGGACAATTAACTTGTAATGTAATCTTTCATTTTCCTTCTATTTTTTTCCTTTTGGAATAATAACAACAACAACAACCATTATTATATTTATTTATTTATACTCTGCTTTATCTCTCACAAAGGGGATTCAAAGCGGGTTTTTTCAATACAGAACATGAAGTGAAGCATGAAGACTGACGTCTGAGGCTCAAACTCAACTATCACCTTTTATTTTCTTGCCCTTTGTGACTAGTCAGGCTGCCACAGCAATTGTTTTAGGCCCTTATTACACTGATATATAAAATCCAGATTATCTGTTTTGAACTGGATTGTATGACAGTGTAGACTCAAATAATCCAATTCAAAGCAGATAATGAGGATTATCTGATTTGATAATCTGGATTATATGGCAGTGTAGAAGGGGCCTTAGAATGATTCTTTCTAACACGTGTTTAGGAGATCTAGATATACATTCATGTATCCAAATAGTTGGGGATTGGTGGCAATTTTCTTTCATCGTGCCACCTCTTTCAACTACTACCAAAGTTACAAGAGGCTGATCCATCTTGTTATCCAAGACACATGTAAACCTCCAACAAATTTGGGAGGTCCAGCAAGGTTGGCTGGATGTCATGTGACTCTCCAGTCACCAAATAATACAATGCACTTCCAGCCTGCTGATAGCGGTCTTATTTTAAATTACTGTTATTTTAACTCACATTTCTCTTCCAATTTGCAAAAAAGATAATAATGAATACTGAAAATGCATGTGCAGGTATATACTGCCTGGTAATAAGTAGGTAATTGGCCCATTGAGCTTTCTGTTCTTCCTTTTAAGATGAGATTACAAATAAAAATAAAAGACCACTCAACCTTGAGAAGGAGTTGATGAGAATAGAGGCACATGAAATCTTTCAACGATTTCCCTGAAGCGAGACATCTAGGAGGGAGGAAAAAGTTGTTTAAAATCAAATATAGTGCTTCCCAGTATATTCCCAGCCTCCCCACCCCCACTCTGCCCCAGTCCCCCTGTTGTGATAATTAGTTTTGGAACCTCATCGTGATTTGTTAACTTTTAGTCTCTCTCTGGGATTGCTACTTTATAGACTTCAATAATTAAATAAAACTTATTCTGTCATACATAATACCAATTAAAATGTAACTGGGAAAGGCTATATGTAAAACACTATTGCTGCTTATATGTCTGATGACAGGAAAGCATGTTAATTCTTGCCTAGCCTAGCGAAATCAGCCAACAAACTCTTAAATGGTGGGTGTTATTGATAAGAAGAGGTAGATTTAAACATGAATGCATAAACAAATAAGCACACGCCCACTGTTCTGCAAATGTTATAATCTCTTGCACAATTAATTCAAATATGAGTGTGGAGAGCATGGTATTAACTCATGAGTAGAATGGATTACTTGCCCATGACAATCACATCTGAGCATCTTAGAGATGCTTGGTATCCTTCATCCAATTCGTTTTACTATATGTATTTAATCTATATTCCATCTTTCTCCTTGAGCATGACACAAAGCAGTTTCCAAAGACAGTAAATCAAAAGCATTTACAATGAGCTTCAGGAATAATTAAAATCACCTTTTAAATTATTTAAAAATCTATGAAAAACATACAAAGGGGTTTTTTTTAAAAAAAGAAAGAAATAAAACATTCCCATAAATGCCCCCTAATGTTCAAAACAGTTTATATCATACAAATATGTAAACCAGAGACAAGGTTATCATACCACTGATGATCAAACCTCCTTGCACAATGGGACTCAGGGCAGGGGCTTCTCTATACACCTTAACCCAGAGGTGCTCACACTTTTTCAGCATGCGAGCTACTCTTAAAGCAACCAAGTCCAAAAGATCTACCTGCCCCCGCTCCCGCGCGCTCCCGCCACCGCGCGCTATTGCCACCACGCGTGCTTCTGCTGCTGTCTTCCGCCCGCGCAGCGCTTCTTTTGCCTGCGGGGCATTGCAGGAAGGAGAAAGCACGAGGTGGGGCATCAGAGGGAGCGCTCCGCCCTGCCTGTCTTGCCAGCAACGGAGGCTGCACAGCTGCTTCTGGATGAGAGAGAGACAGGGTGCTCCCTCCAGAGGCCCCACCTCGTGCTTCCTTCTTCCTGCAATGCCCCGCAGGCGAAAGAAGCACCGCGAGAGAGGAAGCCAGCAGCAGGAGCGCGCGTGCGCGCAGGGTGTGCGCGCACATGGTAGGAGCACCCCATCCGGCTGGTGAGGCCTGAAGATCACCTGGAAAAGGGCCGAAGATCTACTAGTAGCTCCCAAGCTACCTAATGAGCACCCCTGCCTTAACCCATTTCTACAAGATGGTGTATTTTCTGTGTCAAAAGGTTCAACATCAAAACCCTCTAACCCAGTGGTTCTCAACCTGTTGGTCCCTATATGTTTTGGCCTTCAACTCTCAGAAATCCTAACAGCTGGTAAACTGGCTGGGATTTCTGGGAGTTGTAGGCCAAAACACCTGGGGACACACAGGTTGTGAACCACTGCTCTAGCATCTAGTATTAGTCCAAACAACACCCATCACACAATAGTTTGTTAGTTGCTATGACTCAATTTGAAAATTTAGTAGGTACAGCAGGCAAAAGGGAATAGAGGGTAGGGCAAGTCAATTCAGATGTAACACCTCCAGCTCTGAAATCGGGGCAACCCAGTAAAACAATGTTATGGACACATGGTTGGTGTTGATTAGTCCGTCTTTCCAAATTGGATGTGGCACAGATGTGGCAGGATGAAATGAAAGCAATACCTTTGCAACTGGTTCTTACTTAGCATACCCAAAGGATGCAGTTATACTTCCTCCACTGCAAATTTCACCTCTGCTACTGTCATTACCAAGACCCCATTAATTTCATAAGATTTTCTTAAGGAAGGGATATTCAGAGTTGGTTTTTGCCAGTTCCTTCCTCTGAAAAATGTAGCCTAGAGCAAGTGGTATTCATTGGCAATCTCCCATCCAAGTATTAACCAGGACCGACTGCAAGATCAGATAGGACCTATGGTACTTAGGTCCTGCTATTGCCTTCATCTCTGCTATAATTGTCACAATTTATGGCAATTAAATATACATGTTAATATGCACTATACCAGTGTTTCCCAACCAGTGTGCCGTGGCACACTAGTGTGCCGTGAGCTATCATCAGGTGTGCCGTGGGAAATTGGAACCTCCAATACCCTTTCTTCCCCCTCCTGCCGAACACTTTTTCTTCTCCACACGGGCTCCCTTCTTCCCAGCCTCGCTTTGCTCGCTTTGCTCTGGGGTGAGTCTGCACAGTAGCGCCCGCACGGGCCACGTCTTCCTCCCTCCCCCCTCCCCTCCTGAACACGCTCACACTGCCCCCTCGGATCAAAATGGCGGCAGAAGTGGCAGTGTAGACAAAAAAGTAAGTGTTCGGCAGGAGGGGGAAGAAAGGGCGCAAAGGGGAAAGGGGAGGAAGAGCTCTCTGTCGAAAGCTGGCATGGGCAAACTTGGACCTTCCAGGTGTTTTGGACTCAAACTCCCACCATTCCTAGCAGCCTCAGGCCCTTTTCCTCCCCCCCCCTCAGCCACTTAAGCAGGAAAGGGCCTGAGGCTGTTAGGAATGGTGGGAGTTGAAGTCCAAAGCACCCAGAGGGCCGAAGTTTTCCCATGCCTGTTTTAAGGACCTTAAAGTGGTGAGCCTCCTTCCAACATTGTGATTCTGGATAGAAAACAAACAACATAACATAACATTGTTTGAGTCCATAGTGCTCTCTGGATATAGGTGAACTACAACTCCAAAAGTCAAGGTCAATGCCCACCACACTCTCATAGCATTTTCTCTTGGTTATGGGAGTTCTGTGTGGGAAGTTTGTCTCTTTCTGCCATTCCTGCCAGGATATCTATGTTGTGTTCATTGAAACAGGCCCAGGTTTCACACTGAGTATATAAATACATTAAAAAACATATTAACTATATGTATTACTGTGTTAGAGTGTCGTTTTGTGTCATTTTGGTTGGTAGTGTGCCCCAGGATTTTGTAAATGTAAAAAATGTGCCGTGGCTCAAAAAACGTTGAAAAACACTGCACTATACTATAAAGTGGGAGGAAGAAGGGGATTGTGTGTTATGAAATTCTACTGTTTTATCTTCCTTCTTTCCTAACCAGAGAAAATATATTTTAGGAATTGGGGTGAGGAAGAGATTTTGAGTGGAAAAATGCTTGTAGAAGAGAGGGGATTAACAGCACCTCTGTCCTATTCCTCAATCCCTGCAGCTACATTTTAAAAAAAAACAAGAGAGAGAAATTACAAAACGCCATTCACAAGTTGTGTGGCTGTCAGTCAGCTGTACCTCAACAAAAAATACCTTTGGTTGAGGAAATTTCGTTTTTGGTCCCCTTTTTACGATCAATTGGTCTAAATATTCAGACTTCTCGCGCCATGATGTCAGACTCCGGTATTCCTTTTTCATTCTCTGCAACCTAAATAGCAAACACACCGAAGACTCCATATTTTACAAATATTTGAATATCTAAATATGTGGATTTCTTTGTCACTGGGACAAAAATATATTCTGATACAATCCATGGTATTGGTAAATTGGGATACTGTACCTTGAAGTAAACCCTTTCAAAGGTACTGCAATTACCAGTCCATCATCCCAATTTTTGTTTGTTTGTTTTGTGTGAGGAGCAACTTAAGAAACTGCAAGTTGGATCTGGTGTGAGAGAATTTGCCGTCTGCATTTGTTCAAAGATGATGATACAGGTTTTTCCCATCACTTTTCAACATCACCTGTTGCTGGGCTAGAGGAGGACGAAGAATTATCTGTGTTTTACTTCCTACTGAGTATCAGAGGTCTAAATAAACAAGCACAAAAAATAGCAAAACATATAAATATAATAGAGTTATGATGTTAGCATTCAAGCTAAAGTCGTCCCAAGTCCATACAATGGAGACATATCTATATCATTTGGTACATACACAATAAGAGACGAGTGTGGAGTCAAATCACAAAATAATACATGGGAAATGCAGAAATAGCTGGACACAGTCCTAAATATGGTCTCCAAGGAGACAAAACTCACAATTCAGTCCTGTATGGGTAATAATGCCCTGAAGAAGGACCTTTGAGGTCCGAAACGGGTGCAGCATGGCGGTATTCCCGTAGGCGTGTGCTTCCCCTTTTCCGAAGTTCGACCCATCTCCAACTGTCCCCTGAGCGAGGTTTGAGAAAGATGCAGGCTGCTTGCTGATTTACAGCATATTCTCTGGCACGTATGGTGTGCTACAGAGTCTGACGACTGGTCTTCATTTGCGCCAGCCATTGGGGCGCTTTTTTGTGGCTTGCCTCCAAACCCGCTCCCGAGTAGGAGTTGTCCTGCTTCAGCGGTTTTCATTTTTTCGGAGGTCCTCACGTTTGGATTTACCAATTTATATAATTTCTAACATATACCTTCTACGACTGGGATACTTACCCTTGGTAAACTACAGCTTTTTTAGCACCATATTACTGTAGATGATACCGAGCGTTGGCCACGCCCACATGGACTGACATCATACGCACAG
Source organism: Anolis apletophallus (assembly GCA_030556195.1). Taxonomy (NCBI): domain Eukaryota; kingdom Metazoa; phylum Chordata; class Lepidosauria; order Squamata; family Anolidae; genus Anolis; species Anolis apletophallus. The sequence goes on from JARBWK010000002.1 coordinate 178,288,995, forward strand.
AACGTAGACACGCCGCTTGGCTGTCTCCGTTCCGCTCCCAGAATACATGTAGGACTGGATTGTGACTAGCGGCCTTGACACAGTCTTGGAGGCACTTATTTTTGGATTTATCCATTACATTTCTTTCTGTCACAAGCCTATATATATTGGGATATTTATCTTGGGCGAACGACAAGCTTGAACACTGGCCACGCTTATATGGACTGACGCTACCCACATGGAGCGTGAACACGTCCCCAGGTCACCTCCGTCCCGCGTCTTCAATGCATTATTACCCATACAGGACTGAATTGTGAGTTTTGTCTCCTTGGAGACCATATTTAGGACTGTGTCCAGCTATTTCTGCATTTCCCATGTATTATTTTGTGATTTGACTCCACACTCGTCTCTTATTGTGTATGTACCAAATGATATAGATATGTCTCCATTGTATGGACTTGGGACGACTTTAGCTTGAATGATAACATCATAACTCTATTATATTTATATGTTTTTGCTATTTTTGTGCTTGTTTATTTAGACCTCTGATACTCAGTGTGTTGTTCTTTGATCTGTATACTCAGTCCAGTACTGTGTTTTGTTTGTTTTACTTCCTACTACCTGAACCTGCTCCCACCTTATTTGGGAGTTTCCTCTACCCTGTAAGTGCCTGGATTGGGGATTCTTCAAATCCACTGGTAGAAACTAGTTAGAAGTCATGGATATCCACAAAGAGGGGAATGGATAGGGGAAGGAAGGTCAGTTACCCTAGAACATTACACTGATAGAGAAATCTTGCAGATTGGCTCAGCGGACTGAAAAGGTTCACAGTATCTCAGTCTTCCTTTGAAGTCCACACTATCAATCTCTCTCCCAACTCTTACTTTTTTATCAACTGATTTCTTGTGGTAGTTTTTGCTACTTATTGGTATTTTATCTTTTCAGTTTATCAGGTGGTAGGATATCATCTAGACCAGACCTGGGCAATTGCCAGCCCTCCAGGGGTTTTGGACTTCAACTCCCAGAAATCCTAGCCAGTTTACCAGCTGTTAGGATTTCTGGGATTTGAAGTCCAAATACCTGGAGGGCCGGCAATTGCCCACGCCTGATCTAGACTGAAGACCAGGATCTAAACTGCTTAAAAAACAAAACAAAACAAGGGAAGTATGACAAAGCCAAACTGCAATGTAAAGGAATGCATGTGAGGGATGGTCACAGCTTGGGAAGTAAAGCTGTTTCCTCCTAGTGCACTGTAATTTCCCCTTTTAAAAATTACACTTTAAAAAGAGTCTTTGATGCCAGTTTCTGTCATACAACTCCTAACATAATTCCTAGAGTTTATGATGGCCCGAGGCCAAAAGGGTTTCCCATGCGTACTTGGGGTAAAGGAATACAATGTGATTCCTGTACATGCAGGCCGATACTTGTGGCTTCAGCAATATATCCAACAAAATATGTCCTCTTTAGGAACGTTAGCTCCTCCAGAGATTCAACTGCATTCCTCTGACAGAAGTGATCATGGTAATATGTTGGAGGACCTAGCAAATTCCCTGAGAGGATACTTATGGCAGTGGTTCTCAACCTATGGGTCCCTAGATGTTTTGGCCTTCAACTCCCAGAAATCCCGACAGCTGGTAAACTGGCTGTGATTTCTGGGAGTTGTAGACCAAAACACCTGGGGACCCACAGCTTGAGAACCACTGCTATATGATAACTTCCAATGGAAGTCATTTATTTCAATATGGTTCATATTATCCAGTGTTTCTTGTTTCCATGATAAGTTCAGGAATGTATCCCAAGTTTCTGGCATTCAACCCCCACTATCCGTTGTTAGACTTTATCAACCCCCTCCCCCCCCCCCGGCCTGCATTTCCTTGCCTTTCTCGGGGTGGTTGTTGCAAAGCCTTCTGAAGACTCATGTAATGTTCTGTCATTTCTGCAGGAGGATCCAACTCAACATTTCCAACCGTAACATTCAAATCTGGAGATAAGCATGCAGGGTAATCCATGCGCTGTGGCTTCATCACATTGCTGCAAAATGAGAAAAAGTAGGGATTCAAATATTTGCCACAAAGAATGGTCCCATCCTCGGCCTTCCTTTTTCACAGCCCATCAAGGCCCAATATGAGGGGAAGAAATATGTTTTGGAGCAAAATAGCTAGTCATGTTCCCAGAAACGTTTTGAGTGGAAATTGTAAGGCTCTTCAATTCTCCCTACTCATTTTAGGCCAGAAACATATGATCTCTTTTCCCACTCCTGCCACCAAATGGGAATAGATCTGGGCCAGGTCTGTGCTCCCTGATCATCCTTAGTCTGCTTAATCACAACATGGTTTTTATGAAGGAAAAGACCCTGAATATGTCCAATGTAGCAAATGTTCTGAATTTATTCCCCTTTCTCTTAGGTCAATGATAATATTCAAAGTAAGATAAAGGGAAGGGTGCAGTTTCTTAATTACAATGTACAATTCTGAGAAACACAGCTATTAATAAGCATAATTGTTGTTGCATGTTGTTATTGTTACTGGAGATGTTCCATAAGGGTTGTTGTATGCCTTCAAGTCATTTTCAACTTGTGTGCCTTCAAGCCATTTCTAACCTATTACAAGTTTTTCTTGTCAAAAAGATACGTTCTCTACCTTTGTTCCCGAGTTGAATTTGTATGTAAGTTGAACAGGTACATTTTAAGTGTAACTTCAGCAAAAGAAACAAAAAAAGTTTTTGATAGCATAGGTAAAGGTTAATACCCTTGCAACATTTGTTTTTTCTGTCTGTTCAGAAAATTTCATCTCATCTTCTGTTCCTATGATAATTGGATTTTGAACATTTTGGATTGTTGTGGAAACAAGGATTAGTGATAAGGTTTCAGTGGAGACACTTTCCCCCCTGATAACACTTACAGGAGTGAATTTCCTTTCCAAGGGGTATATTTCCTCTCACTTCCTGTTTTTTTCACCCCCGTTCATTCGTAACTAATTAGGAGTCATATGTAAATCAGATATTTGTAACTCTGAGACTGCCTGTACTGTATTTTCAAATATTCCAAAATGGAATTACTGGCATCTTGTTTAGTAGTTACAAGAATATAAGCTGAATTTACAATTTTGTAATTGCTGGGGATGCATGTTTACATAACCTAACATTTTCAGCTTTGCAGAATCCCAACAGAGAAGTAAGCAGGGGACTGTAGATGAGGGCACAGCACTCGCCAGTGCCTTGAGATAAGGAGTTGCAGTAGGACTGCAAGGGGTCTCTCCAGCTGCCTGTTTTTGGCAAGCCTGCAGCCAGGGCACCACATATTTAATTTTCCAGGTCGCTGATATGCAACACCTTGCAAACATTTTGGTTGGGGAATTTCCAGCCAGTAAGGGCAGGTTTTTTCAGACATAGCTATGATATGGGAGCTCTGTCTTTGGGAATGAAGGATCTTCATCATTATGTCTGCATACAGTGGGTTGTTGATATCCATTGAAATTTGTTTCTGGGACTCCCCATGGATGCCAAAATTCATGAGTGCTTAAGTCTCACTAAATAAAATGGCAAAATCAAGCTATTTTCAAACCATGTGGATACAGAATCCATGGATACTGGGAGCCAACTATATACGACATTATAAGATAGAATCCCATTTAATCCATTTGGATTTAATCTACAGTTTTTTAATATCAAGAATAGTTACCTGACAATATCTTTTCTGTTTTCTGGTGGTGGAACTCGCAAAAACATGGAATATGCCACGGACTGTGCTGGATCAGCTCCTGGCAGTTTCAGCTGCAGAAGGAAATCATACACTGAAATAAGTACAATTTTGGACTGTTTATAATGCATAAAACAATGCCTTTCATGGGCCCACTTTCCCAAATACACGAGATATGGAAAATAAGAGTTTCTCTTCAAAGATTTCATGAATTACTGCTTCTGCTCATTGCATTGGAATTGTTCTGGAATTGCAGGTCATTTCCATTGGCTTTTTGGCTGTATTTCTACTATATTATGAATTGACAGAATGAATGGCAAGTTTGGAAGGACAGAATTGCACTTTAACACAGACTTAGCATGAGGTGAAAGCATGAGGTGAAATCTCAATCCATCACATATACATCCAGTTCATTAAAATAATAATAGATTATATAATATTATATGGGAAGTGTTCAACTTGTGATTTTGTGATACAAAATTCAGCATACATATCTCATTTGCTGTGTCATACTGTGTTGTTGTGTCAGTAAAATAATAATAGTAAATCTTTATTTGTACCCCGCCACCATCCCCACAAAGGGATTCGGGGTGGCTCACAGAAGCACTCCAAGTGCCACACGCAGACAACAACATATTTATTTATTTATTTATTTTATTTATTTATTATTCGGGTTTCTATGCCGCCGACTCCCTGAGGCTCGCGGCGGCTCACAGGAACCGAAGGTACAACTACACACAAGCAATGCGATAAAACATCTAAGACAATTAAACAGTTAAAACAGCAAAATACAAAACCCCCAGGTACAGTTCAGAAATTAGATAGCGTGACACCCCAGGACAGCGGCTAAAGCGGAACATGGGCAGGACCTACTCACCGAAGGCCTGCTTAAACAAATAAGTTTTGCAGGCGCGTCTAAACGGGAGCAGGTCCTTTATAGCCCGCGTTCCAGCCGGGAGGGCGTTCCACAGCGTAGGGGCTATAACGGAGAACGCCCTCCGGCGAGTAGATGTCAGTTTAGCCGATTTCGCCGAGGGTATCTCTAACAAATTAGCAATATAAGCACAGACGTAAGAACTATCAAACTTATTGGCTCATTCTCTCTGATTAGAGAACATTAATTTCTGAGTTGACGTGTAATTTGCAGTTTACGCTGAGGGTATTGGGCTTCATGATTGTTGTGTCTCTTTCAACCTCATTTTCAAACTCATCATTCAAACTCAAAAACAAAATTGGGATATGTCAAGTAAAATCAAAATGGTTCTTCTTCGAGAGCTCTGTGAATGCACACTTATGAAGTTTGCGCGCCAGCGCGGGCTTCCAACGGAAACTTTCCCAGTTGGAATAAAAAGGCGCCTCCATGCGCGCCCACCCCATTCCTTTGTTTTCCGCCACTTGGGCAACATCGGAAATTCGGCAATGTCAAGTAAAATCAAAATGGTTAAAATGATGATCCTTCCAAAATTCCTATTTTTGTTCCAAACACTCCCATATAGTATTCCCACTAAAGTTATTAAAAACGGGATACTTCAATAAAAATTTGGATAGAAGGTACAAATAGAAATCGAAACCCTAAATCAGCATTTTATTCCCCAGAGGAGAATGGAGGATGCGGACCCCTCATTTACAAAATTATTTTGATGCCTGTCAAATAACTAGACTGATAGAATTATATTTTGAAGATTCGAAAAGATGGGCCAGAATTGAGAAATCAATTAATGGATGGAATCATTGTTTATGTATAAAAGGATGTATTGATAAGAAAAACCCTTTAACTGAAATTAGAGGGGGACCATTAATCTCAGCCCTGGATTGCTGGAAAAAATGGCAAAATAAATTACAAATTAATAATGTAGATATACCCCCCAATAGGGTTTCTCAATAATAAAAATGAACAGATATTTGACAAAGTTATAATAAATTTGAAAAAGAGTGGAATAACCTTGATAAAAGATCTCTTAAACATAGATGGGACAATTAAGGATTGGGAGTTAATGAAGGGAAAATGTGGTCAAAGTAATTGGCTTCTTTGGAATGGGTTGAGACAAAGGATCATTAAGTGGAGGAGAAAGAAGGCCCCGAAACAGCCCTAGATCAAATTTTAAAATGGAAATTAGAAAAGGAGAAAGGCCTGATGGGGTTTATCTATAAGAAATTAGTTGGAATACAATATAATCTGAAACAAGCTTTAGTAGAAATGTGGAAAGAGGACTTCAATAATAAAGTTTCAGAGATAGAATATTGGATTGATTCAGTCAAAATTATTAAACATATAAAGATTAGAGAAACACAAAGGAAAATATTAACTAAATGGTACAGAACACCAATTAAAATAGCACATATGACAAAAACTACCACGAAACTTTGTTGGCACAAATGTGGGGAAATGGGCTCCTATTTTCATATGTGGTGGGAATGTGATAGAGTGCAGGAGTTCTACAGTAAGGTGATGTGGGAAATAATAGGAAATAAATTATCTTTGAATAAAATAGAATTTTTCACACAGAAATTAGATAAAAAAGAAAATATAAAATATATGGTAGTAGCTGCCCAAGCAACTGTGGCTTTGGGCTGGAAGGACCATGGGAAGTGGAAGGTTGAAAAATGGTATGCGTGTATAGCAGAATATATGCTTCAGGATTATGTTTATGAAAGAAGAATCAAATTTACAGCAGGCCGATTTAGAAGACCTGGATTCAGAAATGGGAAAAACTGATAGAAAAGGTAGAAGGAAAAGAGAGATATAAAGTGCTGAACCATTCTCTTTTTACGATTGCGCAATTACATTAATAGTTGAAATAAGACAATTACTGTTCCCTGAGGGGGGGGGGAGAGGAGGAGAGGGGAAGGAAACAAAATTCTTATTTGACACAAGGGCAAGGTAAAGGAGGGTAGTATAAGATTATTAAGAAGTAACATGTGATATGTATGGTATAAGAACACAAGAAGAGCCATGCTGAATCGGACCTCAGACCATCTAGTCCAGCATTCTGTATCACACAGTGGCCCACCAGTTGTACACGGGGATCTCGAGCAGAAGGGAGGGCAAAACCCTGACCTGCTCCCGACCCCCCACAACCAGTACCCAGGGACATCGTGCCTACCTCAACCAACTCCGAGGTGGCACTTGAATGTCCTTTTCAGTAACTACCGATACACTTGGTATCCATGAATCTGTCTAATCCTGCCTTGAAGTTGTTCAGGCTGACAGCTGTCACAACCTCTTCTGGAAGTGAGTTCCATAACCCAATGACCCTCTGGGTGAAGAAATATTTCCCTTTATTAGTCCTAATTTTCCTACCTTGGAGCTTCAGGGAGTGCCCTCTAGTCCTAGTGTTTTGTGACAAAGAAAATAATTTTTCTTTATTCACCCTTTCTATCCCATGCATGATTTTATACACTTCGATCAAGTCACCTCTTAAACGCCGTCTTTCAAGGCTGAAAAGACCAAGGCGTTGCAACCTGATTTCATAAGGGAGCTGCTCCATCCCTTGGATCATTCTTGTTGCCCTTTTCTGTACCTTTTCCAGTTCCGTTATATCCTTCTTAAGGTGCGGAGACCAGAATTGTACACAGTACTCCAAATGTGGCCTTACCATAGATTTGTAGAGAGGCAATACAACATTTGCTGACCTATTTTCGATTCCCTTTCTGATCATGCCTAGCATAGAATTTGCTTTTTTTCACTGCTGCTGCGCACTGGGTTGACATCTTCATTGAGCTGTCCACCAAGACCCCAAGATCCCTTTCCTGGTTTGTCTTTGAAAGCTTTGACCCCATCAATTGGTAGGTGTAGTTGGGGTTCTTTGCCCCGATGTGCATGACTTTACACTTGTTTAGGTTATATATAATGTAACATAATATTCAATAATGAAGTTTGATTGTGATGTTACTGTACTGGTGTCAATAAAAAAAACTTGGAAAAAAATCATCTACAGTAGTAAGAAAAAGAAAAGTAACCTGATGTGAATACCCATATCCAAGAGATCCATAGCAGAACATAAATTCCACCTCTGCTGTGCAGAAAACCTAAAACCATAAACATAATATTTTTAATTGAGCAATTTACGCTGAAATTTAAAATTTTATTTTATTTACCATATTTATACCCTGTCCTTCTCACCACCCCATAGGGGACTCATATATAGGCAGCAATTCGATGTCATATGGACATACATAGTAAAATAAACATATAAATTAAAACAATTAAAACATATCAAATCTTAAAAACACTTATTTTAAATCACATAATCCAATATCATAGTTCAAGGCCGTTACAGGTTGTCATTGCACTAATCCATATTCTCTTACACTGCACTGGAAGATTACTAACTGATTGCTTGGTCTCACAGTCATGTCTTTAGCCTTTTCCTGAAGGTAGGAGGGAGGGGGGTCATCTAATTTTTCCCGGGGACCACTACTGTAAAGGCCCTGTCTCTCTTCCCCACCAACTGAGCCTTCGAAAAATACGGGACGGAGAGCAGGGCCTCCCCAGACAATCTTAACCTCCAGGATGGTTCATAGAGGGAGATAAGTTCAGACAGGTAAACTGGGCCGGAACCGTTTAAGGCTTTATAGGCTAAACCCAGCATTTTGAATTGTGCTTGGTAGCAGACTGGCAACCGGTGGAGCTGACGCAACAGCAGGGATGTCCTCTCTCTGTACACCTCTACGGCGAGCAGCCTGGCTGCCATCCATTGGACTACTTGAAGCTTCCGGAAAGTCTTCAAAGGCCACCCCACATACAGCACATTGTAGTAGTCTATTTGAGATGTAATCAGAGCATGGACCACCGTGGCAATGTTTGACTTCCCAAGGTGGGGTGCAACTGACACACAAGTTTTAATTGTGTGAATGCTCCCCTGGCCACCGCCGAAACCTGAGATTCCAGGTTCAGCTTTGAGTCCAGGAGATCTCCCAAGCTGCAAACTGTGTCTTCAAGGGGAGTCTAACCCCATCCAGCACAGGCTGCAACCTAGGAGTACCTCTGTCTTGTTTGGATTCAATTTCAATTTGTTCCTCTTATCCAGACTGTCAAAAATCTTAATCAGGATAAATTTCCCACTCCCTCGGAACATCTTCAATTTATAGAGGACGGGAAATTAAAATTGCAGTGTTTTAGGCTATGGAGGAATTCTCACGTGTTATTGGTTCCTTAAATTGTAATGATAAGAAAAAAATGACTTAGTCCATTTCTGTGTGTTTACTAAAATAACACAATACCTGGGATATATTACTTGATGAGTCTTAAAATTGCACCCTTTTAACATCCAACCTAACAGACATTAAAAGAGTTGTCTAACATGGTTTCATAATTACAAGTAATATGACATACAAGATTTGCAGCGCTAAGCTATGATTAACAACAAGAAGATAATAAACAAAAATGATATAACAAACGAATTCCTGTAAGAAGAGTGTAATACAAACGGACACTCCAATCAGGCAAAAATCAATAATCTCCAGCGCTATATATGAGTGAGACCCTCCCCATTCCAGTCAGAGCTGTTAAAGCCTCTTCATACTGAAGTATAAACCACTGCAGTCAAAATGACAATTACGGAGAGAGCAATTGTAACAATCCGTATTATAATAATAATCTGTATTTTAATAATCCAGATAATAATTATATTTTTATTCTTATATCCCATCACCATCTCCCTGAAGGGACTTGGGGTGGCTTACAGATGGCACAAGTGCCTAAAAACAAACATAAAAGTGAACACAATATAAAATACAATACAATAAGACATATACACATATAAAGACATAAATTCAGATGTCCCTTGTAATAGAGGAGGAAAGGAAGTTGATAAAAAGGAAAAGACGTAAGGACGAGAATGAAAGGGGAAAAAATTAGATGAGCATATCCACTAGGAGTGTCAAGCTCATTTTAATCAAGGGCCACATCTGCCTTGTTGTTGCCTTCAAAAGGTCATGGAATCCATGTAAGGAGAATCTGTGGATACATAGAGCCAACTATATATGTTTTACCTAGTAGTCTATAGTTTTTACTCCGTTTGGGTCCCCAGATGTTATTGAACGACAATTCCCATCACTTTTGCTTATCCACCATGTGCACTGAGGATAATGGGAATTGCAACCCAATATGGCAAAGGTTAAGGGACATTTTAACATTGGGCATCATATTCACAAGCCTTGTATCTAAATCCAAACCCCACTATCTTGACTAAACAAAACAACTTGCAGCCTCCCAGATGTTATTGTATCACAGCTCCCACCAGCTCTAGTCATGATATCTAATGATGAGGAGCATAGAAGTTGTAGTACAGCATCTAGAGGGCTGTATAATGACATGAGGAAAATAAATCAATCTAATTAACTTAAAAGAGGAGACGAAACCATGCAGCCCAAAGCACTCTGCATCACCTCCAGGAATGAATCAATTGGATGCATGCAGGAACAGAAATGGACAGACTCCATATTGTTAACATGTCTCCCATCCACAACTCAAACAATTAAATGTTTATCTCAGTTGTAAAGCCTCAGATCAGATTATATTTGTTACAGTAATTAAGACAGAGTGTTTGCAGTGGTTCTGTAACATGCATTCATTTATTTATTGAAAAGGGGGGCCTTACCATATTTCGAATTCTCATAGCACATATTTCAGTGAAGGACTGCTTCTGAATGGGGGGAAACAGAAATGTTTAGAGAGGTTCTCCATTGCCTACAGCATTACTCATTGACTAAGAGCAACTAAGCAAATCTCCAACCCAGAGATTTCACTACATTGCAATTTGAAAAAGACCAAGCTATTTCTGAATATTCCTAACACTATAACCAATCGCCAGGTCTACTGTATATACTCATGTATAAGTCAATTTTTTTTTTACAGAAGCTTGGATTGACTTATACAGGGACCCAGTGGGATAGGGTTGCCACTTTTTTATATAAGAAATAAGGGACATTTACCTAAAATTACGGGATTTTTCACAAAAATAAGGGACACTTCATAAAAACTTGAAAATCAAACGTTAGGCAACCCTAACTATACTCCTTTTGATACAGACTTGGCTTTTTCAGCTGCGGCATCACACTCTTGACCGATCTTTAGAATGGGGTCTAACAGAAGCATCCTTTCTCAGGCATTCAGAGCAATATGTCCTCTACTTGGGGCATTCTGCAAGAAGGCACAACCCAAGGCCTCCCGACAGATGCCCGTCTGGCTCAAAAGCCCTCCAGAGACCCCCACCCGCCTCTCAGCCCCGGTGTGGCTGTGATTTGTGTTCCCAGCGGTCAATGGTGAAGGCGGCCCTGCGGTCAAGGCGCGGCAGACCTGGCTCTGGGTCTCCATGATCAGCAGCTCTATGTGGACCTGCATCTCCCCATGCCCTGCCTGCAGCTCCCTCAGACCGCTCATCGGCAGCGCCATGAAGACCGGCAGGCCCCCTTCTCCCTCTTCCTTTTCCTCCTCCTCCTTCTCCTCCCCCCGGGAGCAAGGGCTCTTGGGAAATGGAGTCCCACCCAAAAGGGCCGTGCGCACCTCTCAATCAAGAGGAGGAGCCTTAGACTACAATTCCCAGCCGCGTGCGGGGAGGCGAGAGAAAATGGGAGGAGCCAAAAGGGGTAGCAGAATAAAGGAGGAGGAAGGTAGTATGTGTGTATATGTACTGGCCCAGCCTCGCCTCCTGCTGCCACCTGTCTCGTCAATACAGGAGCTGAAAATAAGGGACAGGATCTGAAAATAAGGGACACGAAATTTGGGGCTGAAATAAGGGACGTCCCTTAGAATAAGGGACATATGGCAACCCTACAGTGGGAAAGTGGTGATAAGAAACAGAAACGAAAATGCTCCCACCTCATTATCCTTCCATTTGCACAAATGGCTGATGAATGCCACTCAGGCCACAAAAAGACCAATAAGGAGGGAAATATGCTTTTCTTTCTTTGATTTGGGTCAGGGATGGATAAGGGGTGCCTCTTGTCACTGCCTTCAAACTGGAGCCAGAATAGAGGTAGGTTGCTTTCCTTCCTCTTTTATCCCTCTCCCTTTCCTGCTACTTTGCTAGGAGTAAAAAGTGAGCCGAAAGCTGTGATATCTGCTTCTACACGAGCTTTAATATAAGTAGAATCCTCCCACTTTCCCCCTCTTTTTCCCATCAGGACCCCTGTGTATGTGATTAGCTCACTTTCCCCTCGACTCCTCCATCCCTATGCATATGCAAATACAAGTATTCTGAAAGCTGAAAAACATTTGGTCCTGAGTATTTCAGATAAGGGAGACTCAACCTGTACTTACAAGTAAGAAGACCTCTTTTCTTTACACTCACTTGAATAATATCATAGAGGTGCATGGTCACACTCCCAAACAGCCTTGGAAATTCCTTTGGTCCCTCAAAGCCCACCAACTCCAACGAAATCCTATTTCTAGGATCACTTTTTTGCTTTGGAACCTGAAATTCAAAATTCAAATGCACTTACTGGAAGAGCAAATTAATAAAATGTTATATATTTGCAACAGACTTCAGAGGGAAAAGCTTGTGTGTGTGTTTTTACTCTGAGAAAGGAAAATACAGGAATTTCCAACTTTTCCCTGCAGTAAGTTATAGATCTCTCCATTCTGCTTATCGTGTAGTTACTCAAATGTAAAGTTAGCATCGTGCTTGTAGGCCTTTTAAAACACACATCACGATTTTCACAGCACCTTTCCTTCTTCTTACCAGGACATCATAATTCATGATCTCTGTCTTTGGCCCCTTCAATATGTCTTTGCCACATACAATCCAGATTATCTACTTTGAACTGGATTATATGGCAGTAAAGACTCATATAATCCAGTTCAAAGCAGATAATGTGGATTATCTGCTTTATCTGGATTATATGGCCGTGCAGAAGGAGTCTTTGCCTGCTCTGTCATGGTACTTAGCAAGTATGGCTCAAATCCTACTCGAAAGTCTCCAAAGCTTTTTCTCTACCTCTTCCTAATTTAGGGATCTCTGGTAACTACCAGAAAGGGCTAGAGAAAAAAAAACCTCATTCTATACAATTACTGGTAAACAGAGGCTTACCATATATACCTTTGTATAAGTCAACCTCATGGGCAGGTTTGGGGGCTAAAATTGTGGATTTGTATAATGGCATTCCACGGGGAGAGGAAAGTGCCAGTGCCACTTCAGAACCAGTTGCCCCTTATCAATGCTGCCACCATTTCCCACCCAGGCATGCAAAAAAAGTCTTTTGTCACTCTACTAAGGACCTCATTAGACAGGCAAAACCGCTCATCCCCCCACTATTGCTCAAATAGGTGACCTCAATGTGATGAGGTCCTAAGAGAAGGGACTTGTTTGATATATACACACACACCACCACCACCTTCTCTGAGTGAAGTAGCAAAAGGGGAGAACTTACTCTGTCCCAGGAGAAGCACCAACTCCTCTAACTCTCTCTGCCATAGTTCCATTTCTGGCATTTTTGAATGCCTGGTCAGAGAAATGGCAGTAGTGTTGGCGTCTCTTTGGCATTTCCCATCAAAGGAGAGCAGAGAAGGTTAGTGCTTTATTTAATTTTCCTGGGATGGGCAAAGCTTGTGCCTTTTGCCATTGTAAGCCACCCTAAGTCCCCCTTCGGGATTGAGAAGGACGGGATATAAATATTGGATTTTTTTTTTTGCCAAGGAATGGTTCATTTTCAACTGTTAAGGTACAGAATGTGCATTGACTCATGGATAGCTCAATCCTGGCCTTTTGGTTAATTTTTGGATTAACATTTCTAAATTTATACATAAATACATACATTTATACAGTATATTCTTGACTCTTATTTTGGCAAGTGAGATTAAAATTTCCACTTTAGTTTCACACGTCCCATAGTCTTTCATGGGAGGATCACTCATCTACAGAAGAATCCTACACTTGTTTTTCAGTGGTATATGGCTACACATGCATTTTTGCATACATGTGTGAACAAGGACACTGCCCACATTTAGATATGCAATAATCAACAGGCAGGTTATTAGTCTATTTTAAGAGCATTCATGAACGGAAGAAACATACCTTTACTGAAAAATACCTCACATCTCCAAAATTAACGACTTCAGGTTTTTTGCTGCTCCTCGAACTTGATTTGTAAACTTGGGGGTTTGTGCACTTCATGATTTTATCAATATTAATACGCACCAATAAATAGATGTCACGTTGAACAATGACTTTTTAACATGGTGCCTCCTGTTAAGGAAACATGAATTTTTCTGGGAACAGACAGCAAAACAAACATGGAATAACGTATTACGAAGAACTGATGAAAGTCTACTTCGCATTCTATACATACAAAACCCTGCAACAAGGACAAAAAAAACAAGATAAAAATATCTTAATTGTACAATGTACAACGACAATAAAGTTATTCTATTCTATTCTGAAACCGGGTTCCCAGTATTTTAATTTCTTTTCTGTAAAATCTATGTGTCTACATAAGAATAAAACTTTTATGTTGGGGGCAAGGGGATTATTGTTTTTTTTCCCTGTATGATTTCTCTCACCTAAATTGTTCCCCCAAACTCTCATATGTGAGGTAGAAAGCAATACCTGCCATCAGGTTTGACGAGGATTAGGTTGTGAGGCTGGAGTGATTATCATGTCCTTTCATAGCATTCTTGGTCCACATTTTTCGTACACAATAACTCTTTAGAAATTACATGTAGCTTATTTTGGTGTGCTTTGCCTTATGACTGTTCCACTTTCCCTCCATGTAACATAGCTGGAGAGTCAATGTGTTAGGATTTCAAAATACACTCTTTAAGAGTAAGGTAAAGGTTTCCACTTGACACTGAGTCTAGTCGTGTCCGACTGTGGGGTGGTGGGGCACCATTTCTAAGTCAAGGAGCCGTAGACACCTCCAAGTGCCATAGACACTGCCAAGGTCATGTGGCCAGCATGACTGCATAGAGCACCGTTACCTTCCCACAGAAGCGGTACCTATTGATCTACTCAAATTTGCATTTTTTCAAACTGCTAGGTTGGCAGAAGCTGGGCCTAACAGTGGGAGCTGACCCTGCTCCCTAAATTTGAACCACTAACCTTTCAGTCAGCAAGTTCAGCAGTTCAGCGGATTAGCCTGCTGCACGATCAGGGGGCCTCTTTAAGAGTATGTTCTTATATGAGGATCTTTGGCTTTCAAACGAAGATCAAGTGCGGAGTATCGAACACATAAGGAAGAAATACATCAGGATTCTTTTGAGCAAACCTGGCCAGGGCAAGGTACTTTCACAATGGAATTCAAGTAAAAGGGACAAGCACCAATGCTTTCAATGAGGTTAAAAGCAATGACAGTTTGTACAGTTTGATCAGTGAATACTGTATGATCAGGCACAAACTCTTGTTATTTAGAAATACAGTCTTCTCTCACAGATCAAGCCAAGGAGAAACAGGTCCCATATTTTGGAGCAGAGGTAGCATTGCACAGGGTTTTAAATTAAAGTCTCTGTCCCCTCCCCTTTTAAAGGGGGGAAATCTAAAACTAATTTCAAAGATTGAGCTCACCTGATGCATGGGAAAGAATGGACAAGGCAAACTATTAAATTAGGATTTGGCTTAGCCAAAATATCAGAGAGAAAACAAGCTTGGACCACGAGAAAAGAAAAGAAAATGTATTTTTAATACACCTTCAGTGAAGGAGAATCTAAGGAGGTTTCTGTGCAGTCAGGGAAATCATTAGATCTACCACAACACTCACAAAATCTGGGTGCACTATAGCACTGAAACAAATATTTTAAGATAGTTTGCTACATGTTTCAGATCAGTCCACCTCCAGTAAAATATAGTGTTTCTCATAAACTAGAAACCTATAACAATAGTATGCACAGTTCTTAATATGTTACTAAAACGAATGCATGCACAAGTTGCTTGCCCAGAACATTTTTGCTACCCTGCACATGTACATCTACGTACTAACATTGCCGTTCTATGAATCTTCACTTTTGTGAAGCTTCAATTTTGGAAAAATTAGAATACCACATGCTTCAAAATTCCCTCTCCATGCACAATGCCTTTTTGTTGTTTTAATGTGGCATTGTAGTTCAATCTTTCCTATGGGGCGAGGAAGGAGTTTGAAGAA
Organism: Anolis apletophallus; assembly: GCA_030556195.1. NCBI lineage: Eukaryota > Metazoa > Chordata > Lepidosauria > Squamata > Anolidae > Anolis > Anolis apletophallus. Next base: position 178,304,746 of record JARBWK010000002.1, read on the forward strand.
ACCCTGGAATTATCTTGTGTTTGTGTTTATTTTATTAAATCTATCGACCCGTTGGGCAGGTAGCAGGTGCAGCAAGTGGCACTAACCGTAAGTAAAATACCGGTAAACAGCCATCTGACTGAGGCTGAGGCCAAAATTGTGGGGAACAGCAGAGTTGTTTGGGGCTGGAGCAGCTCCTCCTTCTCTCTGTTAGATGTAAGAGTTTAAAACAAAAGCCAGTGAATCTGGCTTTGGTTTTAGTGGATTAAACCACTATCTATAGGAAAGCTGCTGACCCGAAGGTTGGCAGTCCAAAGCCGAGAGTCAGTTTAGCTTCCGACTGTCAGCTGTAGCTTCTGCCAACCTAGCTGTTTGAAAGCATGCAATGTGAGTAAATCAATAGATACCACCTTGGCAGGAAGGTAAAAGGGTAGGTACCCCATGCAGATATGCAGACATGCCAGCAACACAATCAGAGATGTCTATGGACAACAAACTCCTTGGCATGGAATAATGGACCAAGAGCACCTCCCCATGGCCGGAGTTGAGCATCGCCTCCAGACGCCAGAGATGGAAAAAGAGGAAGGCCATTACATTTGTCTGTGTTGTATGTCTGTGTGTAAAAGGCACTGAATGTTTGCCTCATATTTGTATTGTAATCTGCTAGAAGTCCCTCTGATGAGATAAAACAGAATATAAATAAAGTGTATTATTATTATTATTATGTCCCATAGAATCTAAGGTTCACCCTGTTGTTGTTGTTGTTTTTTTGAAGTCCATTAAACAGGAAAAGGTGCAAACCTTGATTCTGCCACTTTATATACTACCCCACTGTATATAATAGGACTTGAGCATCCACCAAACTCCAGTGGATGCCAAGGGCACACTGTACACAGAAATAGAAAGAAAAGCAAAGTAACAGTATAATAAGTAAGTAAAAGTTCCATATAAAATAGGGTGAGTGGTTACTGGCTTTCCAAATGTTGCTAGACAACAATTGACTAACCATTGGCTATGTTGGTTAGGACTAATGAAAACTCCAACCCAAGAAACACTGGAGGATTGTAATTTGCCTACTCCAGATGTAAAACAACATGCACAACAAATGTAGAGTTATAGGGAAGTTCTTGGATTAGAATCTCATTTAGTTTTTTTATAGTGTTAAAAACAGCTGCAAGAAGGGAATCAGGCAGGAGGGATACCACTGGGAGCAATATTTAATTCGTATTGTATCATTATCCCGAACTGGGGTCCTTCTTTCAAAATTTACTGTTGCCCACTGAGGGAAATGTGCATGTACATTTGTGGTGACAGTGTTTTGAAAATTAGTATTTTACTATACACACGCACATAGAAATGTTGTTACAGCTCTCTCACTATATGGCTGCACTCTGAGAACGTATAGTTGTTTGCATTTGTAAATAACCAGAAGAAAAGGATACACTTGGGAGTGAAATCTTTGCACTGCTTCACAATAACTGCCAACAAGCCAACCTATTAGAAGATAAAATGTCAAATTAGGACTGTTATAAAGTCACATTACAGTCAAAGGCAAGGCTTACTTTAAAAAAAACCCACCATTTAGTGCTCATGTACAAGCTTTGAAGTTAATAAGGCAAAGCTTGGAATTTTGCATTCAATCCCCTCCAAAATAAGGATAAAGGAGGAAGGCAGAGAGTGTCAGAAAAGCATCTATTTCTGTTATATTGACTATTCTAAAGCCTTTGACTGTGTGGATCATAATAAATTGTGGCATGTTCTTGGTGATATGAGGATACCAAGTCACCTTGTTTGTCTCCTGAGGAATCTGTATAACAACCAAGTAGCAACAGTAAGAACAGACCACGGAACAACTGACAGGTTCAAGATTGGAAAGGAGTACAGCAGGGCTGGATACTCTCCCCCTACCTATTCAATTTGTATGCAGAACACATCATGTGACGTGCAGGGTTTGATGAATCCAAGGCTGGAGTTAAAATAGCAGGAAGAAACATAAACAACCTAAGATATGCAGATGATACCAAATGATGGCTGAAAGCGAGGAGGAGCTGAGGAGTCTTCTAACCAAGGTGAAAGAAGAAAGGGTAAAAACTGGGTTGCAATTAAACATAAAAAAACAAGATTATGGATTATGATAACTGGCAAATGGGGGGGGGGGACCTGGAGGCAGTGATAGACTTTGTATTTCTAGGCACAAAGAGTACTGCAGACACAGACTGCAGCCAGGAAACCAGAAGACGTTTACTTCTTGGGAGGAGAGCAATGACCATTTTCAAACAAATAGTTAAGACTAGAGATATCACGCTGGCAATGAAGATCCGCATTGTTAAAGCAGTGGAATTCCCCTTAGGAACCTATGGTTGTGAGAGCTGGACCATAAGGAAGACTGAGTGACAGAAGATAGACGATTTTGAACTGGGGTGCTGGAGGAAAATGCTGAGAGTGCCTAAGACCATAAGAAGATCCAACCAGTCCATACTTCAGGAAATAAAGCCCAACTGCTCATTCGAGGGAAGGATATTAGAGGCAAAGATGAAGTACTTTGGACACATTATGAGAAGACAGTAAAACTTAGAGAAGTTAATGATGCTGGGGGGGAGAAGGAAAAGGGAAGAGGGGCCGACCAAGGGCAAGGTGGATGGATGGTATCCTCAAAGTGAATGGCTTGATCTTGAAGGTGCTGGGGAAGGTGACGGTCGACAGGGATCTCTGATCCATGAGATCACGAAGAGCCAGAAACAACTGAAGGAATAAACAATATAAGGAATATATCTCTAATATATGGCACATGGCATTTCTAGCACATAATATTGGAATGGAAAATCATCTTATATAAAGGCAAAATAACACATATGCTAACTGGGGGAAGTTGCAACAACTAAACACAATACCGAATATAATGAGCTTATCTCAACAGTACGCTGCACATAATTCAAGCATATATTGTCCAGACAAAGGGTATGGTGGACAAAATCATAATTGGTGATCAGTTCAGTTCGTTCCTACCAGCCCTGGAACAATTACAGTTCTCCTCTGAACTGAACTGATCACTGTATTATTGACACTTATAATGATTTTGTCCACCATACCCTTTGTCTGGACATTATATGCTTGAATTATGTGCAGCATACTGTTGAGATAAGCTCATTATATTCGGTATTGTGTACTCAACCCAGTGTTGGTAGTTTGTAAAATAACACATATTTCATGCATTGATGAAACTGCACACATCAGATTGGCACTTACATACATTTCTGTATCTAACAGAAATACATATATGAGAAGCAAAATATTCTCTCATTTGGGTACTGCATACAGCATGCAGCCTTCTGTCTTTTGACCCAGTCATGGGGAAGGAAACGGCCTTGAATCAATCAACTTATATAGAGCAACCAATCTACTTATACAGTGCTTTCAACCAGGTTGTAATCACACTCCTCATTCTTATTTTTCAGAACTTTATTTGTAGGCCCATATTAGTTTAAAAAGTAAACACCTGATATTAAAAATCAGTATTAAGAACACATTTAATCTACCTACCACATCACCACAAGGAACTAAATTATGAATGCCAGCAGACAGGAGAGATTCTGCATTCTCAGGGGCCTTCTGAGTTCTCAACAACATCTATAAAAAGTGAGAAATTAAACTTTGGAGTTGGTTATACATTCTGCAACCTGATATAGCTTAAGCTCCTACAATGACCGCTTTACTGAATTTACCTGTTTGGCTCTAAAATCTGCCACAGCATGAAAGGACAAATGAGATATTGCAGTCTGTGCCAATATAGAATTGAAAGGGCTGAAACAACTCCATTATGAGTAAAAATTAGACCTGGGGCTATTTTATTTATTTATTTATTTAAGCAAGTAAGAGCAATCATCATTTAGGTGGAAAGCAATATGCATGGTATGGGAAAAGTGATTTTTCTCCATCTCATGATGCTACTCACTAACCATCCAATGACAGTCCCAAGCACACTGCAATGTGCCTTCGTTTAAGCAGCACTAGAATTTTCCTGTCTCCACTAAATATAATATTTTATCCTGGCCCTCATATGAGCTACCTCAACATGACTTATGATAGTATTTCCTGCCCAATCCACTGATTTATCGCACTTTATGCTCCTGTAAAATGTATTTTACTTATTGAAATTTTATCTCAGCGAATTCTCTTCTGGCCATATTGCTCTTATGTTTTGTATAATTTGTTGTTTTGTTTTTATTTATTATTATTTTATTTACATCATTTATATTCCGCCCTTCTCATCCCGCAGGGGACTTAGGGCAGATCACAATGCACATATACAGGCAAACATTCAATGCCATAGACATACATAGACGGACAGCGAGCTACACAATTGGTCGAGAGCTCACCCTGACCTGGGCAGGCCTCGAACTCATGACCTTCTGGTCAGTAGAGATCTTATGCATCTGACTCCCAGCCAGCTGCGCCACATTCCTGGTGCACTTTTAGTTGATGAATTTAATTGCTAAATGTTTTTGTATGTTTTAATTGTCTTTTGGGCTTGTCCCTTGTAAGCCGCCCCAAGTCCCCAAGGAGAGATGGTTGGCGGGGTATAAAAATAAAGTTATTATATTATATATTATTATAATAATGTAATGCAGTTAAACTGCATTTTATGGCAGTGTAGATTGGGCCAAAGATTAACTCAAGTGATTTAAGACAGATAAAAGAAAGTACAGTACTTGTTAGAAGTAGTTTTTAAATTTTGAAAATTCAATAAAATATATATTTAAAAAAGAAAAGAAAGTACAGTACTTTTTTTCTCATGGTACATGTGAAACCACTAACTAGTAAACTCACAGTACTCTATACTCAGACTATACATAGAATTTACTTTCATATTTACATAAGGATTAAATAATTGGGAACGGGGAAATGTATCCTCCATATTAATATCTTATTCTTTAAAAAAAAAAATTTTATTGTGAAACAACATATACAACGTATACAAAGAAAATAAAACATACATGCATACATTTATACACTACGATAAACAGGATTATTCTGTGATAGGGTAAGGAAGGGGGGGGGGAGGAACTATTAATAACTTATTCTTGTACCAGTAGGGAAGCTGAAATTTGGTTCAGACGTAGCCCAAGATGAGGAAGATAGATTCAGTAGGTTTTTTCTGACTACATGAAAAAACTGAAGCAGCGGGGTATTTGTAATCTTGCTCTTAGAATTGGGGTACATAGTATAGTTAAAAGTACAGATAATTTAATTTAAAAGTATAGGCAATTTAATTGAATATCCATGTAAGTCAAGGCACACTATTTAGCTCTGACAACTGGGGAATGAACGTTACCTCATAATAGAAGCCAAGATTCTAGTTTAGAGGAAGCCGAGCCTTGGATGCAATGGAACATTGGGCAGTGTGGATTCTGCTCCCGCTCAACATGAGTCTCCATCTCCTTCTCAAAGGTAATGAAGGCATGCAAGGAGACCAGAGGTAGGATCATACCCATCAGGCCCACTCCTCCAGCTCTACTCACAAGCATGAAGGGTGATATATGCATACACATGGGCATAAAAGGTTTCCCTTCATACTGGGAAACTTTCCTCCCAGTTGGATATACAGAGCCTACATGGATGTTGCATTCATGCAGAAGTCCCTTTTATACCTTCCTAGGAAATGTGGAGGGAAGGAGACCACAACTCCATCCTCCAGCACAGTGGTTTCCAACCTTTGGGCCTCCAGGTGTTTTGGACTTCAATTCCCAGCTTATCAGCTGTTAGGATCTCTCTCTCTCTCTCTCTCTCTCTCTCTCTCTCTCTCTCTCTATATATATATATATATATATCTCCTAACAATATGTCCCGTCTATATATTTACAGTATTTAAATCCCACCCTTCACACCCCACAGGGCACTCAGGGCAGATTACAATGTACATATACATGGCAAACATTCAATGCCATAGATACACAACATATGTAGACAGACACACAGAGGCTATTTAACAGCCTATAGGAGCTGAAGTCCAAAACACCTGGAGGTCCACTGCTCCAGCAGATTCAAATAGCCTGAGGAGGAGGAGACCCATTTCCCCCCAAAAAATCTTGCTCTATGCTGCCTTCTGACAGCAAGTCTGGGCCTAACTTGAATGGCACATTTATTTATTTATTTAATATCCCGTGCTATCTCATCCTCCGCAGAGGGACTCAGGGCGGCTAACAACCGGCACAGCATGGTGCCCACAACAAGAAAAAGCATAAATACACATATTATAATAAAAACAATATAATTTTTTTTAAAAAACAATCGCTGATTTAAGTCGTCATCCTAAAAGCAGTCCATCATAGCTTTCATTATAATAGGTTGGCTCAGAGAACCTCTGGTTTGCTAGTAAAGCTGAATTACTGTGTCATAAAATTATACATTTCTTTGAAAAAGAAACGTGTCACCAACATGAAATGTTTGGAAAGCTCTGCCCCTAAAAAAACCTGCCAAAAGAAAGTGTATAATGAATAGAAGCATTTCCCAGGGTTATGAACAAGAGAGGTTGAGTAGGGTTTGTTCTTAAGTTGAAATTGTACTGTATGTAAGTCAGAACTGGTACATTTCTTAAGTGTAACTCCAGCCATATATACATATGCTATCCTATCTGATTTGTCATCAATCTACCCGTTTGGGCTTCTCACAGCTCTACCGTTTGCCAAAACATATGATCCTGTGCTTTTCTTTTCAATTTCTGGCTGAATAGCTTAACCAATGTGTTCATCCCACTGAGTACAGGGACTGCCCAAGAGCACTTATGGTCTCTTGGTATCCAGTTTGTTAGTTGACATGTCCATCAGTTATCTTTTCACGGACTATCTAGTCCGTGAGCTGCCTTTTGCTGACGATCCTGCCCTTGTCGCCCATTCAGAAGCAGCCCTGCAGCGCCTAATATCCTGCTTTGCAACAGCTGCAGAGCTGTTTGGGCTGGAAGTCAGCCTGAAGAAAACAGAAGTTCTCTACCAGCCCGCATGACAGGAAAAACACCGTCATCCCCACATCAGCATAGGCAAATCTGTGCTTAAGTCCATTCAGCAGTTCACCTACCTGGGAAGCATCATCTCTTCAGATGCCAAGATTGATAAAGAGATAGATCACAGATTAGCAAAGGCATATAGTCCATTTGGAAGGCTTCACAAAAGAGTCTGGAACAACAAGCACCTGAGGCGAAGCACCAAAATCAGTGTGTACAGACCTATCGTACTGTCTATTCTCCAATATGGGTCTGAAACATGGGTCACCTATCGCCAACACCTGCAACTCCTTGAACGCTTTCATCAGTGCTGTCTTCGCACAATCCTAAATGTACACTGGACCGACTATGTGATGAATGCTGCTGTCCTTGAGGGATCACCAGCATTGAGGCCATGCTATTGAGAACACAGCTGCGCTGGGCAGGGCACGTCTCTAGGATGGAGGACCACCGCCTCCCTAAGATACTACTCTGTGATGGCACCGACGCTCTGGAATGCTTTGCCTGTTGAAGTTCGATCGATTAGAGAGTTGCCCTCCTTCCAGAGGGCGTGTAAAACAGCCCTCTTTCGGCAAACAATCAATCTGAGCGGTCCTTCGTAACATCTTTAATTCTTAAATTTTTAACAGTTTTATAACTTGCTGATATTTTGTTGGACGCTATGTTTATGACTATATGTTGTTTTAGATTGTGTAAACCGCCCCAAGCCTGTAGGAAGGAGCGGTATAGAAATTGAAATAATAATAATAAATTAATTAATTAATTAATTAATATGGTGAACTCGCCACGGGTCAGCGCAAGAGAGACACCCCCCCCCCCCAAGAGATAAAAGGACTCCCTGAAATAACATCTCAGGCTCGGCCAGATTGATCACCAACCGTGGTCCACCCTGGCCTCACATCGGGAGGGATAGAGACGCACTATCCACATTGCTGCGGCCTCTTTCGAGAAGACTCAACTCAACTCAACTTTATTTCTTATGAGTCACCCTCCACCAAAGGTGCTCTGGGCGACTTACACAATTAAAATAAACAGGTTACATAGTCACAGCTTGTTACTTAACAATCATAGGCTCTTCTGAAGAGCCATGTCTTAAGTGTCCCTAAAAATGTATGTAGATCAGGAGTGGCTCTTTGGTCTGGCGGTAGGGAGTTCCACAAGATTGGGGCTACAATGGAGAAGGATCTCTGTCTTGTGGACTCCAAACGAACCTCTCTAGGGCCAGGGACATAGAGAAGATTATCATGAGCTGACCATGGCAGTCTCTGATGGTGGAGTGGCGTTAAATGGTCTCTTAGATATGAAGGACCCTGACCTCGAAAGGCCTTGAATGCTAGGACCAGAGTCTTATAGAAGACTCTGTGTTCAACCGGCAGCCAATGCAAGCGCTGTAGGGACGGCGTTATATGGCACCTCATTGATGTTTTTGTGAGGAGTCTAGCAGCTGCATTTTGCACAATTTGGATCTTACGAATTGCTGCTCGAGGTAAGCCCACATACAATGCATTGCAGTAATCCAGCCTCGACGTAACCATGACATGGATTACCCTAACCAGCACCTCTGTTGGTAAATAAGGCGCCAATTGCCTCGCTTGGCGTAGATGAAAGAAGGCCCTTTTACTAGTGGAGGCAATCTGGGCTTCCATCGTCAAACGAGTCTCGAAGAGAAACGACAACGCAGAAAGAACCGCAGCTCGGAGGCTTTCTGCTGTGCTTTCTGCAACCGGACTTGCCTATCTCGGATCGGCCTTTTTCGTCATCAACGCACTTGTAGAAAGCGTGGGATGAGTCCTTCCTAAGAAACTTCGTTCGCGAAGTAACGCCAAAGATATGTATATGTATATCATGAACATATGCCATATGGGGAAGGGTGAACAACACCCCTGTGGTGTTTGTTTGGCTGTTGAGAATATTTCACCTCACTCCCCATCCTTGTGAGAATTAGATTTTGAAAAACAATGGCTCGTTGCGGAAAGGATTGGCGTGAAAGCTTCAGTGGACGAGACACCTTTCCGCCATGGTAACTCTTTCAGGGGCGAATCTCCCTTTCGAGGGGTAGTTTTACCTCAGTTCCTGGTGTCTCAGGGCTGAGGCATTTTCACACTCAGGGGGCCCTTCCACACAGCCCTCTATCCCTTGATATGATGGCAGAAAATCCCACAATATCTGCTTTGAACTGGGTTATCTGAGTCCACACTCTGATAATAATGTGGGATGTTCTGCCTTGATATTCTGGGATATAGGGCTTTGTGGAAGGCAGGGGCAGTCTTACCTATACGCGAACTACGTGGCTGCGTAGGGCGCCATCTTGGACGCGGCAGTGTGGGGCGCCATGCCGCCGTTGCAAACCTCCCTGCTGCACTGCTGCGTCGGCTTCAGCGCCTGCAGGAGTTTCTCGGCATGCGCAGAGGTTTTTCGCACATGCGCAATGGCACCGGAGCTCAACTTTAGCTCCAGAGCCACTGCAGGCGCTGAAGCCTGTTAAGGCTTTGGCTTCAGCGCCGGCAAAAGCTTCTGGGCATGCGCAGAGGTTTTCGCTCAACTTTAGCTCCGGAGCCACTGCGCATGCGCAAAAATCTCCGTGCATGCCCAGAAGCTCCTGCAGACGCAGAAGCCTGTAAACACGTCATGTGACGCAATTGGGCAGGCAGGGGGCGGAGGCAAAGGGGGGGGGCGCCAAAGTAATGTTCGCTTACCATATAAAATAACCTTAGACTGCCCCTGGTGGAAGGGCCCTCACAACAGCCTGAGGCTGTTGTGAGGGCCCTTCCACACAGCCCTATATCCCTATATCAAGGCAGAAAAGTGTGGACTCAGATAACCCAGTTCAAAGCAGATATTGTGGGGTTTTCTGCCTCCATATCCTGGGATATATCTATATATATATAAAGGAAGAGTCGTCATGGAACGACCGTCCCAAACAGAGAAACCTTACAACGCAGAAACACCAAACTTGCCAACAGAAATAGGCCTCAAGCAAGGTACGTTTGTAGCAAAGAAACTTTCACCCCCAAACCTAAAAGGCCCACAAAACGAGTAAAAAAACCCAACATTTCCCAGCATCCTCCGGGGCTGCCAACGACTCTCCCAGCCTCTACATTCTGACAACATGATTGGCTGCCAATAAGGGCTGATTTGCGTAACTCCTGCACTGGCCAGCCAACATGAACATTCCGACCCATAATAAACTGTCAGAGGAGGATAAGGCAAAGGGCTGAGGCACAAACACAAACACCCAATTCACTTCCCACAGAAAATTTACACCCCTACAAATCACAGACCACGCCCAAAATTGACAGTAAGGCTTCAATAAAGCGGAATTGATGCTTTTAGCAGAAATAATGCTAGGAGAGAGTGCTGCTCAGTATAGGCTTCAGAATACTGGGGTAGCTTGCCAAGTAATAATGACGAGAATAAGATACTCTGATTGGTAGAAAGGCACAAGCAGTAATTTGCCAGGGAACATCATGTGCCTTTTAGATAAGAGCGGCCCTGATAGGCCGAATGCTAGCAACGTGCTTTTGTTTACAATGTTCTTGCATGGATAGGTAGTGCGCATGGCAATTAGAGACGTCTCCGTGAATGCTAGGGAGAAGTTGCATAGATTTGAAACAACCTGGGAACACGCTGTACCAGAGCAGATAGCATAGCCTGAGAATCAGAATTAATACATACGCCATGCCTTTTAGCAAATAGGAATGAGATGCTAGGATGCTTTGTTTAATTGGGTAGTGTAGTGTGAGTTCATGAATACTAGCCAATGCAATGCATAAAGATGGGAGGGACCAGGGCTCTGCAGCCATTGATTGTATAAAACCTGAGTGTTGTCATTTGTTCGGGGCTCTGCCATTAGCAGCTTTATGCTAGGCAGACTCCGTCAGCTGATGTAAACAATAAAAGTTGGCTTCATTTGGACCAGTATCAATTGTTGCGTCATTCGTTCCTGTGCCCGCACGAAGGTCGCCGCCCGAGAGTCAGAGGTAATTGCCAGAGGAGTTTTGGGACTCCTGATTTTCCGCTACATCTTGGTGACCCCGACGTGATGGAAAAGGCAATCCAGACGGGTCTGTAACGCTAATAACGCAATCCTGTTGGCAGGACGGCCCTTGCTCGCAGGTGAGGAGCTGGGACGACTTAGGAGGGCTGAGAGGGGCCCCTAACCAAACGACCGGCTGCCTAACTCGTCCCAGAGCACCGCTTGCTGAACCAAGGGACCGCAATTATCATATACTGCCAGTGAAGCCAAAGAAGAGGGAAGTCCGGGGGTGCAGGGGCTGCACCTAGTGAGCAATCCGGCATCTAAAGGCGCGCCAAGGGAAAGTCGGGGGTGCCGGAGGACCGTGCGCCTAGTGAGCAATCCGACGCAAACTGAACGAGGACGCGGGTAGGATCCCGGGGTCTGCAGGAATCGGCAAGTATACTGAGTCAAGTTAAAACACTTAGGGAACATACACCACTGGGAGGGGGCAAGCACTGTAGTGTTCTTGGCCACTAGAGATGGGAGGAGCGGGATCCAAGGAAAAGAAAGAGACACCTCTGAATTGTGTGTTAGTCAACTGGGATAGGTTTTGCAGGTTAGCAGTGGAGGGAAAGCCGCAAGACTTGAAAGATTACAGGCTCAAGAACCTGTGCACAGAGGTGTGGCCGGCTGTCCCAGAGATTAGCTGGCCGAAGGCAGGAACCTGGGATCTGAGAAAATGTATGAAATTAGAATCCTATTGTTTCGAAGTACATCCATCTGATCAATGGATCTACTCCGCGACGTGGATGAGATTGGTTTCAGAAGGAGTTTGGTGGGCAGGCCCAAAAGAGTCGGCCCGAGAGGGATGTCTTGTTAGCCGAAAGGCAGGGAGGAAAACTCCGGTACTGCAAACAGAACTGGAAGAATTACCACCCTTGAGGAGAAGACCAGGGCGAAGGGAGAATACCGCCGCAGAAGTGGGGGGGCCCAATGCACCTCCGCTCGATGCGATTCTAAATCTCCCCATCCAAGCCCCGAACGCAGCCCCTACCCTTGAAGCAAGCTCAGCCGCACAGATGGCGTCCACGGCTGTGACGCAAGCTGAGGCGGTGAATCTTGTTTCAACTGCGACACCCCCCATGAATCCTCCAATGATGCCCCAACCCATTATAGCGAGCCTGCCAGTCACGGACCCCCGCGTGACAAGTCAGTAGTTAACAAAAAGATAGCACCCCTCAGCAATCAACAGATCAAGGTTATTGGAGTATCAGGCAGGCCACAGAAATGTCCATTGTTACAGAAGAGGAGATGCAACATTGCAGGAAGAGAAGTTACACACCAGTTACTGTATATCCCAGAGTGCCCGATACCATTGTTAGGAAGAGATATGCTAGCCAAAATCAGAGCAAGGTTGGAATTCCTGGAAACTGGCCAACTGGAACTGACTGTCCCAGGCCAGGAGGAATATCGTTTGTTCAAAGTACAGGAGGTCAGGAAGAAAGAGATACAATGGTGCTGGGAAGAAACGCCAGAGGTGTGGGCGGAAGATAACGATCCAGGGATGGCCAAATATGTTACACCAGTGGTGATACAGATAAGAACAGGGTGCCTTCCCGTGAGAAAGGCCCAATATGCTATCAGTAGAGAAGCTGTGGAAGGAATCCAAGAACAGTTACATAGACTGCTACATCATGGGATCATCACATACTGTAATTCACCATGGAACTCGCCCCTCCTCCCTGTCCGCAAGGCGGGGGGCGGGTACCGAGTTGTCCAGGATTTGCGAGCTGTCAATCAGGCTACCATCCCGTTGACACCTGTCGTTCCAAATCCTTATATTATGATGAGTTTGATTCCAAGTACAGCAGCCTGGTTCTCAGTTCTGGATCTTCGGGACGCATTTTTCTGTATCAGATTGGCCCCTGTGTCACAGCCCATCTTTGCATTTCAATGGGAAACCCCAAAGGGAGGACAGCATTCTCAGGTCACGTGGACACGTTTACCTCAAGGTTATCATTCAAGTCCAACGATCTTTGGCCAAGCCCTGGCCAAGGATCTGTCAGATTTTGAGATTCCAGAGTCAGAAGGGGCCTGGCTCCAGTATGTAGATGATCTGTTGATAGCAACTAGAACAGAAGAAGGATGTAAACATTACACACTAGAGATGCTAAAGGTGCTGCAGGAAAAGGGATACAAAGTGTCAAGAAAGAAAGCACAGTTGTGTCAGAGCAAAGTCAAGTATTTGGGATTTGGATTATCCCAGGGAAGTAAAGTTCTAGAAGTGGAGAGAAAGGAGGTTATCTGTGCTATTCCAACACCCAAAGACAGGAGACAGACGAGAGAGTTCCTCGGAACCACCTCGTACGTGCGACACTGGATCCCAAGCTACGCCGTAATAGCGAAGCCCCTTTACCAAGCAACGAAAGGAAGCAACCAAGACCCATTCGTGTGGACGGAGGAATGCGAGCATGCTTTCAAAGAATTGAAGCAGGCTGTCATTTCCCCTCCTGCATTGGGCTTGCCGGACCTGGACAAGCAGTTCTATCTCTTTGCAGCAGAGAGAGATGGGACAGCTGTGGGTGTGTTGACACAAATTTTAGGTACATGGCAGCGGCCTGTAGCGTACTTGTCCAAGCAATTAGACACAGTAGCCAGGGGTTTGCCACCCTGTTTGAGGGCCGTTGCAGCTTCAGTGGACTTAATTCGAGAAGCCACTAAGCTTACCCTAGGGAAACCACTTATCGTAAGAGTACCACATCATGTAAAAGCACTATTAGATACCAAGGGCCCCCGCTGGCTAACAAATGAGAGACTGACAAAGTATGAAGGGATTTTGTGTGATAATCCGCTTGTTTCGCTTGAGATGTGCCCCATGTTAAATCCAGCTACATTGCTGCCCAGCCATACAGAGCCCTCAAACCATGATTGCATACAAACGATGGACCTTGTTTATTCCAGCAGGCCAGACTTGCGTGACTTTCCCTGGGAGAAGGTAGATTTAACCCTTTACACGGATGGAAGTAGTTATGTGTTGGAAGCAAGACCCCTCCCTTCAGGGACTTCTGCGCAACTTGCGGAGTTAATTGCGCTCACTCGAGCTCTGGAACTTGCCCAAGGGCAAAGGGTTAATATTTACACGGATTCTCGTTTTGCGTTCTTAACGCTGCATGCACACGGTGCATTGTACAGGGAAAGAGGCTTTTTGACGTCAGCTGGAAAGGCTGTCAAGTATGCGGATGAAATGTTGGCTCTCTTAGACGCTGTTTGGTTACCTAGGAAAGTTGCTGTTATGCATTGTAAAGCACATCAGAGGGGAAACAATCCGGTGACTCAAGGAAATAGGCAGGCTGATTTGATTGCCCGAGAGATAGCCATGCAGAAACCTGCCTCTGTAATGTTAAAACTCACAGACTCAGGCCCAAAAGTTGAAAGGTGTCATTACACAAGAGATGAGGAGGACTGGGCCTTGAGCGAAGGGGGGGGGGAGTGGGAAGAAAGTTTCATAGTGATGCCAGACCACCGCGTTTTCATTCCTAAGGAGAAAGCGTGGCACATAGTCCAACATTTTCATGAGACCACCCATCTAGGCAAAGGTGCGCTGGCAGCAATGCTGGAGAGGCAAATGTATATTAATAGCTTGCATAGCTTAACTGCGGCGGCTGCGCAGAGGTGTTGGACATGCGCCAAGAATAATCCCAGAGAGGGCCCATTGAAAGCGCCTGGGATTCAATATCAAGGGAGCTGGCCGTTTGAAGCTTTGGTGACAGACTTTACCGAGATGCCCCCAAGTGGCGGGTTCAAGTACTTGCTAGTTTTTGTAGATACATTTTCTGGATGGGTTGAAGCTTATGAGACAAAGACAGAGAAAGCTATGGAAGTGGTAAAGGCTCTTTTGAAAGACATTGTTCCTAGATTCGGAATGCCTTTACAGATAGGATCAGATAACGGCCCAGCTTACGTACACCAAGTGGTGCAAGGACTGAGCAAATTGCTAGGCATCACGTGGCGCCTTCATTGTGCTTACAGACCTCAATCTTCTGCCAGGGCGGAAAGATTGAACAGGACATTGAAAAACTGTTTGGCAAAGATTTGTCAAGAGACAAAATTGAACTGGAGGCTAGCCTTGCCCATGGCCTTGCTAAGGGTCAGGTGCACGCCACACAAGAGAACAGGGCTGTCCCCTTTTGAGAGACTGTATGGGAGACCCCCATTAAACATGAAGGACTATAAATGGAATGGCATCAGACAGCCATGTTTTAAGAAATCAGCAAACCTTAGAGCAAGTTCAGCTGCTAGGAAAAACACCTTGAAGAATTGAACCAATACGCTGCAGAATTGCGCTGCCCCTTTCTCCCTACTGCCCCTCTTCATTGCTTTTCCCAGGTGACGGGGTACTCGAGAAGGAAAGGAGGATCCAACCGCTGCAGCCCACCCATAGACGGAGAGGACCACACACCGTTCTCCTGGCCACGCCCACCGCTGTAAAGGTGCGAGAGATAAGGGCACGAGAGTAAAGAGAACACTGGCTGTTCGGAAATCTGCAGTTGATCCGGAAGGTCCGGTAAAGATAAAGATCAGTAAGCAAGCCCCTGGGAAAAGGGTCAACAAGGCCACGAAGTTGATCCCTACGGGTGCAAGTGAACCGCGTGGTCAAGTATGACGCTGTGTGGCCCATCGAGAGAAAGGAAAGAACTGAAAGCATTATCATTGAGGGGGTGGGTCCTAGTACTGATGGGAAAGAGGGAAAGGAGACCACCCATAAGAGTACATGACACTTATCCTGAGACTTTACACTGCTCAGACATAGGGGGGAATGGGACAGAATCTTTTCCATAAGCTAATCACACGTATGCCAGAGACAGTATAGACAAAGCTTAGTTTGTGATATCTTATTGTTCACTTAATATGCAATAAGAGATAAGGAGGAGAAGAAAATCATCTCATTAATAGAATTGATTTGGGGTGCTACCCCTTATGTAACCACGCAATCATAATACATGATCACTATTTGACAAGCTGTAAAGATAAGATAGGTTGGATAAAATCAATAGCAATGCTAATCTTTGTGATTTTCTGTTCTGTAACAATTATGTTGTGTTGTTTACCGTTAGTATTGAAATATTGTACCTTTGCAGTAAGAAGGTCGGCCCAAAATGGTCAAAAATGTAACAACAGGAGGAAAAGAGGGACTGGAGACAAATTGGGATGCAACCTAGGCTATAAAAGCATGTTGTGTAAATGATTTGGTGGGTCAGAAATCATTTACAAAGAAAAAGAGAGGAATAAAGCGGAATTGATGCTTTTAGCAGAAATAATGCTAGGAGAGAGTGCTGCTCAGTATAGGCTTCAGAATACTGGGGTAGCTTGCCAAGTAATAATGACGAGAATAAGATACTCTGATTGGTAGAAAGGCACAAGCAGTAATTTGCCAGGGAACATCATGTGCCTTTTAGATAAGAGCGGCCCTGATAGGCTGAATGCTAGCAACGTGCTTTTGTTTACAATGTTCTTGCATGGATAGGTAGTGCGCATGGCAATTAGAGACGTCTCCGTGAATGCTAGGGAGAAGTTGCATAGATTTGAAACAACCTGGGAACACGCTGTACCAGAGCAGATAGCATAGCCTGAGAATCAGAATTAATACATACGCCATGCCTTTTAGCAAATAGGAATGAGATGCTAGGATGCTTTGTTTAATTGGGTAGTGTAGTGTGAGTTCATGAATACTAGCCAATGCAATGCATAAAGATGGGAGGGACCAGGGCTCTGCAGCCATTGATTGTATAAAACCTGAGTGTTGGCATTTGTTCGGGGCTCTGCCATTAGCAGCTTTATGCTAGGCAGACTCCGTCAGCTGATGTAAACAATAAAAGTTGGCTTCATTTGGACCAGTATCAATTGTTGCGTCATTCGTTCCTGGGCCCGCACGAAGGTCGCCGCCCGAGAGTCAGAGGTAATTGCCAGAGGAGTTTTGGGACTCCAGATTTCCGCTACACATTAACTTAATTTCCCTGACTAGGCCTCACTTAATGGAATGCTGTTTACGCTCTGAATTGACAGTAAGGCTTCATTAACTTGATTCTCCCGACTACGCCTCAGCTCATTGGACATTGTGTATTGCCTGAATTGACAGTAAGGCTTCATTGACTTGCTGTTCCTGACTAGGCCTCAGCTCATGGGACATTGTGTATGGCTTGAATTTACAGTAACCTACCTTGGCACACAGAGCCCCTATGACCCACACTACATTCTACTACAGTTTGGAGGAGGGTGGACCATGGATTATGGGACTTGAAGTACCTCCATGGATAATGGGATTTGTAGTACTTCAAAACCCATCATTCCCCACAGACCACTGTGTCCCAGAACCAAGACCGATAAAGACCAAACTTGGCAAACAATGCCCCCCATGACCCACACTCCATCCGACTGCAGATTAGAGGAGGACACACCATGGATAATGGGATTTCAAGTACCTCCACTCACTTCCAAAGTACCCCACCCACACTCGCATCAACCTCTACATCAACACAGCAGACGGAAAGACAAAAAACATTGTATATCCAAAAATGCATTGTATATCCACAAGCATTGCAATATATATATATATATATATATATATATATATATATATATAGTGTGTGTGTGTGGAAGGGCCTTGAGTGTGAAGTTGTCTCAGCCCTGTTGTTATACATCTAAGCCAGTGTTTCTCAACCAGTGTGCCGTGGCACACTAGTGTGCCGTGAGCGATCATCAGGTGTGCCGTGGGAAATTG
This sequence comes from Anolis apletophallus, assembly GCA_030556195.1. NCBI lineage: Eukaryota > Metazoa > Chordata > Lepidosauria > Squamata > Anolidae > Anolis > Anolis apletophallus. Next base: position 178,322,458 of record JARBWK010000002.1, read on the forward strand.
GCACCCCCCCCCCCTCCTAGCAGCCCCCTCACAGGTTTCCAAGAAACAAATTGACCCTCTCTGCTTGGAAATGTTTTTTTTTTGTACTATGTTACTGGATTTTTTTATTCCCCCCCAAGGAACTGTTTATAACAGCTTCATGACATCCATAGTTAACTAGAAGCAAGTTTCACTCAGGGTGAAATTTCACAAAGGTCTGGAGAACAAGCTCTATGAGGAGTGGCTTGAAGAGCTGGGCATGTTTACCCTGAAGAAGAGAAGGCTGAGGGAAGACATGATGATAGCCATGTATAAATATGTGAGAGGAAGTCACATATGTTTTGTTTATCGAAACAGGCCCAGGTTTCACACTGAGTGTATAAGTACATTAAAAAAAACATATTAACTGTATGTATGACTGTGTTAGAGTGTCATTTTGTGTCATTTTGGTTGGTGGTGTGCCCCAGGATTTTGGAAATGTAAAAAAACGTGCCACGTCTCAAAAAAGGTTGAAAAACACTGGTCTAAGCCACAATTTCCCACTCTCCCTCTGCAGGCACCTTTGTGGACACCCGTACAGGTGGGTCCTTCAGGAGTGGCGGACTTCACTTCCCAGAAGCCTCGGCGGGCAAGGCTAGCGGAGAGGGATTCTGGGAAATGTAGTCCGAGCGCTCTGAGGGAAGCCCAGCGCGTCGGGTGGTTCCAGAGCGAGAGAGAGGGGGAGCGAGGCCTTCTTCCGCGCTTCCCTCCCTCCCTGCGAGGCCCGCCCTACCCGGAGGAGGGAGCGGGCCTTCTCCCCGCGGAGGCGCTCGGCGGGCGTGGCGGCGGTGAGGCTGATGCCGCTGGGGCAGGCCCCGAGGTTGATGGCCGTGGCCACCGAGAAGGACGCGACGTCCGCCGCTTCCTCCAGCTCGGGCTCCTCGCGCGCCCACCGGTAGTAGCCCGACGAGAGCGAGGACTCGGGCTGCACCGACCCCCTGTCGACCATGCCTCTCCGCAGCGAGGTCTCCGCGTGGGGCGGGGCGAGGGAGTCCCTGCGCTTGGAGGAGCCCCCCATGGTCGCTGCCGGAGGCCTCCCTCCTTCCCTCCCTCCCTGCCTGCCTGCCTGCCTGCCCGAGGCCTCGCCCTCCCCCCGTGCGCCCGCCCGCCCGCCGCCCCAGGGGTCTTGCCTGGGCCCCTCCGCCCGCTCAACGCCGCCCTGGCCCCGCCGCCGGCGTCACAATTGGGCCCACAAAGGGCTCGCCACCCCGGCCTTGGCCTCCCTTGCGCCTGGCAGCACTCCCGAGTTACGAACAGGCAGCCCCCGAGTTACGAACAAGACAGTTTCTTCAGCTGGAAGTGTACCTACCGTGTTTCCCCGAAAGTAAGACAGCATCTTACTTTCTTTTCCCCCCGAAAAGTCCCCCTACGTCTTACTTTCGGGGTACGTCTTATATAAACTAAGACGTACCCCGCCGCCACGCCCACGCCGCCACCGCCGTCAAGCCGCCGCAACCGGCCCCATCGGCCGCGGCACACCTCCGCGGCGCAGCTTTCTGCGCGTGCGCGGCCCGGCGGCGCGCGCAGTCTTAGTCGCTTCCAAGCGCTCCTGCTTTGGACGAAGGAAGGGAGGGGGAGCAGAGGCGTGGCGTGGCGGCGGCGCGTCACTCTGACGCAGCGCTGCTGCTTCGCCACGCCTCTGCTCTCTCCCCCTCTCTTCCTTGGAGGCCTGGCAGAAAGGTGCGCCGCGGGGGGGTGCCGCGGCCGATGGGCTGCGGCGCGGCATGGCGGCGAGGTATGGCTTACTTTCGAGTACGGCTTATATTAGCCGACCCCCCTGACACCCCCCGATACGTCTTACAATCGGGGGTGTCTTACTATCGGGAAACACAGTATGTCTAGCCCAGGATCTGACCCCAGATTTTCTCTTTATTCCAGACTAGCTTGGGAGTATTGGGATAACGATACAAAAGGTTTGCTAGGGTAGACCCTCTCTCACTCAGACTCATTCCCCCCCCCCCCCACCCGGAATCAAACTCAGCCCCTCCCGAATCAAAATCCTGGCTACGGCCCTGTGTACAGAGCTATCGTACTGTGTATTCTCCTCTATGGGTCTGAAACATGGGTCTCCTATTGCCAACACCTACGACTCCTCGAACGCTTTCATCAGCGCTGTCTTTGCACAATCCTAAATGTACACTGGACCGACTATGTGACGAATGCTGCTGTCCTTGAGCAAGCAGGGATCACCAGCATTGAGGCCATGCTATTGAGAGCACAGCTGCGCTGGGCAGGGCACATCTCCAGGATGGAGGACCACCGCCTCCCAAAGATACTACTCTATGGTGAACTCGCCACGGGTCAGCGCAAGAGAGGCACCCCCAAAAAGGACTCCCTGAAACAACACCTCAGGCTCGGCCAGATTGATCACCAACAATGGTCCACCCTGGCCTTACACCGGGAGGCATGGAGACGCACTATCCACAATGCGAGAAGACACGCCGAATGGGTCTCGAAGAGAAACGACAACGCAGAAAGAACCGCAACTTGGAAACGACATCACCCAAGGAGACTTTCTGCTGTGCTTTCTGCAACTGGACTTGCCTATCTCAGATTGGCCTTTTTAGTCATCAACGCGCTTGTAAAAAGCATGGGATGAGTCCTTCCTAAGAGTCTTTGTTCGCGAAGTAACGCCGAGGATATAGGGCTGTGTGGAAGGGGCCCCAGTTCAAAGTAGATACTGTGGGGTTTTCCTGCCTTGGTATTTTGCGATATGGGGCTGTAGGAAGGGATCCAGCCTCAGCCGCCATGTCTTTTATAGAAGACTAGCTTGGGGACCCGGCGGTGCCCGGGTTATTTGAGAAAGGCATTGTGTGCCAAGGTTGGTCTTTGGTACTTCAAGTCCCATCATCCATGGTCCACCCTCCTGTAAACTGTAGAAGGATGGAGACTGGGTCATGGGGGCACAGGGTGCCATGTGTAGTCTTTTTAGGTCTTTGCTCAGGGCTGCCGTGGTCTGTGGGAAATGAAGACTTTGCAATCCCATAATCCATGGAGGTACCTCAAGTCCCACTCTTCTCCATACGGCAGTAGAATGTAGAGTGGGTCATAGGGGCACTGTGTGTCAAGCTTGGTATTGCATTGGGCCTCTGTGTGGCAAGTGTGGTCCTGATCTGTCATTGGTGTTGGCCACTGTGCTCTAAGCAAGTGAGTTAAAGTACTGCAACTTCCATCATCCATGGTGCATCCTACCTCAAACTGCACCAAGATTTAGAGTGCATCTTGGGGGGGTCTGTGGGCCAAGTTTGGTCTTGTTCTGTCATTGTTGTGGACCTAGTCAGGAAAATCAAGTAGAGGAAGCCTTACTGTCAAATCAGGTTGTGGCCTAGTCTGGAAAATCAAGTAGAGGAAGCCTTACTGCCAAATCAGGCTGAGGCCTAGTTTGTTAAATCAGCTGAAGGAAGCCTTTTTTTAAAATGCACTCTCTGGCACCTTTGAGATTTTGGATGTTGGAATGTTGGCCATGAGAGTCCGTTATGCAAATTTTCACTCAGTGGCAACCAATCTCCTCTGGTGCCTTAGAGGATTGGAGTTCTGAGGCTGGCCAGTCAGAGTCATTTATGCAAATAATTCCGGAGTGGCAGCCAATCGAAACGCTGGCACATATTCCCCCCGTCGCTCGGCCCACCCGCCCACCGCCCGCAAACACTGACTTTTATTATATGTAATAGATAGATAGATAGATTTTCTGGCAGTGCGGACTCATATAAAATCCAGTTTAAGGCAGAAAACCTGGGTTCAGTTCCCGGGACAGAGGGCCTGCCTGGAAAGGGCCTGAGTGTAACTCCAGTCATACATACATAATAGTAACAACACACAGGAGTAAACTACCTGCTACTAGCAACAGTCTAAACAACACACAGAGAAGTGGGTGTAGAACACAATGATAAATTCATTATATAAATATAAACATATATAAATATAGTACATTTGGAGCACAATATGTAGGTCAACACAGTATTAGTTCAACACAATATAATCAGATGTATAGTACCACTATATGAGCATCAACACAAGGGTGTGGGAGCAAATGGATAAGGCAGCAGTGTTGACCTCCATATTGTGCTGTACTATATTTATATAATGAATTTATCATCATATATACATAATACACATACATATACAGTCAAATATATAAAGCAGACATCCTGGGATATAGAGTCTGCCTGGAAGGGCCCTGAATTTAACTCCAGGCATATATATACACATACACACACATATACATACAAACATCTTCAGGAAGAACTCATCCCACGTTTTCTACAAGCTACAATCACGTTGATAATTCGGTGGTTGGATGTGTCCCTTGAGCCTGTGCAATGGATTTTTCTGGTGGAGCGCAGCGTGCACAGAACTGGCCTCACTCTTTAAACCAAAGGTTCATCTGTTGGGACCTAGCAAGCTTGGACGGTGGCAAGATCCTCTGGTCGTAGGTTTGGTTTGAGTTTCCTTCTCTAGATGGTTGACCTTACAGGGTTAAACGAGCACCATCTGCCCAGGTTTGAAATCAGAGTTTTCCTGCTCCTAGGATGGTTGCCAAAAGGCTAGAGAGCCCATCCTGCCCTTTGACGCTCTTTGTCAGACCCTTTGGTTGTGACCTGTCTGGCATGAGAGGCCACCGGTGGCTATTATGCCACCGCCAGCATAGCTCACCACTTCATTAGGGTACACAAGCCTCTCCCCCACTGCAAGGGGGCGCCAACGGAGAGGTATGTACATACGCACACATAAATATACACACACACATATACACACATATCTTGGCTTTTCTTTGCGAACGAAGATTCAGGAAGGACTTAATCCCATGCTTTCTACACGCGCGTTGATGACTAAGAAGCCCGATCCGAGATAGGCAAGTCCGGTTGCAGAAAGCACAGCAGAAAGTCTCCTTGGGTGATGTTGTTTCCAAGTTGCGGTTCTTTCTGCGTTCTCGTTTCTCTTCGAGACTCGTTCGGCCTGTCTTCTCGAAAGAGGCCACAGCATTGCAGATAGTGTGTCTCCATGCCTCTCGATGTGAGGCCGGGGTGGACCATTTTTGGTGATCAATCTGACCAAGTCTGGGGTATTATTTTAGGGAGTCCTTGTATCTCTTTTTCGGGGCGCCTCTCTTGCGCTGACCCGTGGCAAGTTCACCGTAATCTCTTTGGGAGGCGGTGGTCCTCCATCCTAGATACGTGCCCTGCCTAGTGCAGCTGCGTTCAATAGCATGGCCTCAATGCTGATTATTCCTGCTTGCTCAAGGACAGCAACATTTGTCACAGTGTATATTTAGGATTGTGCGAAGACAGCGCTGATGAAAGTGTTCGAGGAGTCCTAGGTGGTGGTGATAGGCGACCCATGTTTCAGACCCATATAGGAGAATAGACAGTACGATAGCTCTGTACACACTGATTTTTGTGCTTTGCCTCAGGTGTTTGTTACTCCAGACTCTTTTGTGAAGCCTTCCGAATGCACTATATGCCTTTGCTAATCTGTGATCTATCTCTTTATCAATCTTGGCGTCTGATGATGCTTCCCAGTAGGTGAACTGCTGAACGGACTTAAGCACAAACAGCTCTGCAGCTGTTGCAAAGCAGGATGTTAGGCGCTGCAGGGTTGCTTCTGTATGGGCGACAAGGGCAGCATTGTCAGCAAAAAGCAGCTCACGGACTAGTTTAGAGCCTTAAACCTCAGACGGCTTAAGTTGAACAAGCTACCATCAGTACGATAGCGTATATATATATGCTGTCTTCTTTGAGATCTGCTGTAGCCCTTTGGAGCATCATGCTGAAAAAGATTGTAAATAAGGTTGGTGCAAGAACACAACCTTGTTTCACTCCATTAGTTATTAGAAAGGTCTCTGAGGGGCATCGCCATATCTGACTTGACCGTGCTGGCCCTCATGTAACAGGATAATCATTTTGAGGAATTTGGGGGGACATCGTAGTCATTCCAGGATCTGCCACAGACCTTTTCTACTCACAGTGTTGAAGGCTTTGGTGAGGTCGACAAATGTTACATAGAGTCCTTTGTTCTGCTCCCTACATTTCTCTTGCAGTTGTCTAAGGGCAAAAACCATATCTGTGGTGCTTCTATTCGCTCTGAAGCCACATTGGCTTTCAGGGAGAAGTTCTTCTGCAATAGCAGGAAATAATCTGTTCAGGAGTATCCTTGCAAGGATTTTTCCAGCAATGGAGAGCAGTGTTATACCTCAATAGTTTGAGCAATCGGATTTTGTTTCTTTTTTCTTATACAGGGTGATGATAACTGCATCTCGGAGATCTGATGGCAGTTCACCTTTTCCCAGCAACTCACAAGGAGCTCATGGAATTTAGCATGGAGTACATGACCTCCCTGTTTCCAAGCTTCAGGTGGGATTCCATCAATCCCAGCTGCCTTGCCATTTTTCAACTGCTGTATGACCTTAAGGGTCTCTTCCAGAGTGGGAGCTGTGCCCAGTACATTTTTCATTGGTTGTTTGTATCATGTGTTGGATAGCTGAACCTTGGACTACTCGGTTGGCACTGAAGAGACTCTGAAAATGTTCAGCCCATCGGTTCAGGATGGAGGCTTTAACTGTAATTAGTGTTTGACCACCTCTATACTGTATAAGGGGCTTTGGGCCTGATAAGTAGGTCCAAACACTCCTTTTAGAGCTTCGTGAAATCCTTTGTGATCACCCAGATCTGCACAACGATGTGTCTTTTCTGGTAAATTGATCCACCACTTGTTCTGAATGTCTCTGAGTTTTTTGTTGGAGTTTACTACATGCGAGATGGAAGGCTGCTTTTCTTACATGGCAAGATGGCTGGGCGAGGTGTGCCTGGTGAGCAGTTCTCTTCTTTGCCAACAGCTCCTAGATCTCTTGGTTGTTTTCATCAAAACAGTCTTGGTTTTTCTTGAGGGAGGATCCTAGGGATTCTTCAGCAGACTGCAGGATACTGTTTTTGATGTGTTGCCAAAGCGCTGTAGTAGAAGAATCTGTAGGGTGGTCTTCAAGTTTTGTTTGCAGTTTGAAGTTTTGTATATACACACACACATATGTACACATGCATATATATATATATATACATACGCACACATAAATATACACACACATGTACAGATACATATGCATATATACACATATACAGGCAAATATATATACACACATATATATACACACGTACAGAGATATATAGACATACGTATAGGCATATCTATATCTATAAAAAGAGAGTGGTCGTGCAACGAGGCAAATGGACGCAAAAACTACATGTCCCAGACACACGAAACTCCACAGGCCACTAATCCATACCACAAGGTCCATAGCGAACCCACAAAAACACCCAAAAACCCAAAACAACACCCCCCAAAACACCACCGAAAAACTACATTACCACGCATGCGCAAAACGTCACAAACGCGGCAGCAACAAGAAAACCACGCCCCTCCTCCAACTCTCCCTCCCACCCCGCATCCGCAGAAAAACACCTTACCACGCTCCCGAACCCTAACCGCCTCCCAGCCGCTCCCGAAACCCGATCCACACCGACAACAAAGCCCCTCAGGAACCCGGCCCGCGGCCCACTCCCAAAGAGACGACGGAGGACGCCTAGGAGGCGCGGGGAGGAGGCCAAGGAGGCACGGGGCCCAGCCGGCTCCGGTAATGGATGGGAGCCACCAAGGCAGGCCGAGGACGTGACGGAGAAGGAGCCAAGGCCATCGCCCGCAATATCCGGGTGCAGCAACGCCTGCCAGTCGGTACAGCAAGTGGGCCTGGCCATGGGACTACACGTCCCAGAAGGCTCTGCACCACTCACAGAGAACACAGGAGACCCGGAGCCATCAGGGAAGTGTAGCCCCATAGCCACGCCCCTTCCTCCCCAAAGGCCGGCGCAAAGCCTTCTGGGAAGTGTAGTCCCATCAAGGAGTCGAAAGAGACGGGTGTAAAGGGTATATTTCAATGGTTTTAATCTTCATATAATCTTCATATAATAAAGTAAATATTCATCCAAAAGTCAACTAAGAAGTGGAATGCAGGTAGTTGTAGGTCACTATCAGTACATTCTCTGGCCATACAAAGTCCCAAAAATCATAAGTCAATGGCACATCAATTATACTTCCTTCATGGGACGGTCAGAGAGAGAAATGGGTCAACGGTCTGAGAAAGGCCCCGCCGTTTCGCCTATATTTAGGCTTCAGAACCCAAGTATGAGTAAACAAATAAAGTGACCATTCCACTGATCCGGGTATCCTACACACACATGTATATATACGTACAGACATATATATATATATACACACAAACATATATATGTAACACACATATACACACATACATACAGGCATACACACACACACATATACGTAGTGTTATCTTGAATTACGAGCTCAATTTGTTCCATGGCTGAGCTCTTAAATCGCTTCAATTTTCCCACTGAGGTGCTATTAATCTGTTCCAGCCCCCCATCCCATTTCTGTTGCGTGTTTTTTAAATAAGGAAATTACTTTATAAATAACAAATTATATAGAAATATACATTCACATGGAACAATAATAAAAAAAGAAACCGACTTTAAAATAGTAGAGGCACAAAGTTGTGGCAGAGAAGCACAAAGAGAAGAGGCAGAAGCATCATTTTCTTCTTCATCCTGTCCTCATTCCAGTCTTCCTCCTTCCCTTCATGAAGCCAAACATACCAATAAAAAAACCCCCCACACAAAATCAACTAACCCAAAGTTCCTCCAAGTGGACACGAGCAAAGCAGACCACAATTTCCCAAAGCGAACAAAAACATGAGGCAGCTTCCTTGAAGTCCTAAATCTTGGTACCAGTGCTCCCTCTGGTGTTAGCTCTTAATTCAAAACACTTTTAAGTTGGGACCCTCTTAAGTAAAGTTTAAACTGTATATAAGCTTTGGCTGGCATAGGGAAGGGTTAACAGCCCTGTAGTATTTGTTTTGCTGCCTGTGCCTCTGTTCAGAAGATTTCATCTCCCTTTCTGTCACTGTGATAATTGGATTTTGAAAAATATAGCTTGTTGTGGAAACAAGGATTGGTGATAAACCTTCAGTGGAGATACTTTTTCCTCATGAAAACTCAGGAGTGAAATTCCTTCTTCCAGAGCCAGAGATGAGCACTGCCTCCAAAGCCAGAAATGAAAGAAGCCTTTGCTTGTTTGGGTGTCTCATTGTATTGTAACAAGTCATTGTATTGTTTGCCGGTATCTGTTTACACTGTAATCTGCTCTTAGTCCCGATGGAGAGAAGGGCGGAATATAAATAAAGTATTAATATTTTCCCCATGACAAATCTTTTAGGAGTGAATTTCGCTAATGGTTACATTTGCTTCCTTAAAACAACTCAAAAAAATCCAAAAAGAAGCCAGAGCCTGGTAAGATGATTGCTGTCCAGAATTAGAACTGGAGAGACTCAGGTTTAAATCCTCAGTAATCATGAAGCTCACTGGTTGTCTCACCCGTTTTTACTCACTCTCATTTCCTGTTGTCTCACCCGTTTTTAATTGGGGGTCGTTTGTAAATCGGATGTTTGTATCTCAGATTCTCTCACCCCTCTTCTTAACTACGAGTCATTTGTAAGTCGAATGTTTGTAACTTGGGGACTGCCTGTATATCACTCAAATACGTCGGTGTTAATGGTTACATTTGCTTCCTTAAAACAACCCAAAAAAATCCAAAAAGAAGCCAGAGCCTGGTAAGATGATTGCTGTCCAGAATTAGAACTGGAGAGACTCAGGTTTAAATCCTCAGTAATCATGAAGCTCACTGGTTGAATTTGGGCCACTTCCTCCTTACCTCTTACCTAGACCAACTCACTATTATTAGCAAAAAAAAATCAAGAATCAGACCCTGAAATTATTGAAAGCAACGTTGCAGTAAATAAATGCATAATTCCAGCACAGTATAATTTGTCTAGTTTTTAACTACATCTTTTCTGCCAATCTAGCAGTTTCCTGCCAACCTAGCAGTTCCAAAACATGCAAATGTGAATAAATAGGTACTGCTTTGGTAGGAAAGGTATAAGACGCTCCAAGCAGACATAACACAGGCTCCTCGGCTTGGAAATAGAGAACAGCACTTCTTCCAGAGCCAGAGATGAGCACTGCCTCCAAAGCCAGAAATGAAAGAAGCCTTTGCTTGTTTGGGTGTCTCATTGTATTGTAACAAGTCATTGTATTGTTTGCCGGTATCTGTTTACACTGTAATTTGCTCTTAGTCCCGATGGAGAGAAGGGCGGAATATAAATAAAGTATTAATATTTTCCCCATGACAAATCTTTTAGGAGTGAATTTCGCTTCCAAGGGGTAGCTTTCTCTCATTTCCTGTTGTCTCACCCCTGTTTTTAATTGGGGGTCGTTTGTAAATCAGATGTTTGTATCTCAGGGGCTGCCTGTATAGTGAACCTATACATCTTAAATTCCTTATCTTACATGTAATGAAACATCTCATTAAATGTACCACTGCTTAATATCGACAAGTGAATATGGGAACCACGTCCTTTAAAAAATGTATGAGTATATATTCCATCAAGCTTTAAAAAATGTATGAGTATATATTCCATCAAGTTGCAAAAATGTGAAAATATAATTGTCACTCTTCTTTGAACACTATTCTAATCTCTAATCACCCAGAGTTATTTTTTAAAATGAAGTCCCCCAGATGCCCTCCTTTTATATATAAAAAAGAAAGTCTCAGCTTGGATACCTGCCCAACATTTTTCTTAATAAAGACACGTGAATGTATTCTTCACAACAAGCAATCTACAATATGTCAATGTAGTGTTTCTGACCCCAAATTCTTGCTGATTAGCTCAAGATGTTTTAAAACTAAAAGGCCTCCCTTATGCCTTCTATGAGGAAAATTCTGCTATGACTTTTGATCTCTCTGGCCTTTTTTTTAAACCAGAAACTTGACCAAAAGCCACTTCCAGTTTGAAAAGAGGTGGTGGTGAAGTTGACCACTCCTTTACCACCACCACCCCAGATGGTACTGGAAGGCAGGCCCGGATTACCTATAAGGCCAACCTAGGCTATGGCCTAGGGGCGCAAGGCGAGGGGGGCACAGATCATGGACCAAAAAAAATGTTTTTAAAAACCCCTCCGTGGCCAGCCCTTGGGAATGGTGGTAGTTGAAGCACAAAGGCCCCGGAGGGAAGGCCGAGCCTGGTCTCAAGGCAGGACACGCAGAGCGAGGAGCAGTAGCAGCGGCTTCCCTCCCTCCTCCCCTCTACTCAGCCGGGGGCAGGGCCTCCCAGGGTGACATCACTCCCTCCTCCGCCACGCCTGCCTTCCTTGTTTCAAACTACACTCCCAGGAAACGTGGGAGTGTAGTAGGCTCGTACCATCCAGTTCTGAACAGATGTGGGCGATCAGCTTGGATAATCTGGCAGTGTAGCGATGGAACCATTCTCTCAGAGATGTACAGAAAGCACAAAGAGACAATACAAAAGCTGAGCACCTTTCCGCGAAAGGCCACGCATGCGCACAACACACCAAAAAGACCCCCAAGGAGGTCCTTTTCAATTTTTTAAAAAATGGCTGCTGTGAAGTCCCCCCCCCCCGTCTCTTTCTCGCGCAGGCGCAGATAGCGTAGTTGCGCCCACGTGACCCAGCGCCATCCTTGACCCCGCCCCCTTTACTTTTGTCGGCGAGAGGGGGGAATTTAGACTGGAAAGTGGCTTGCGCACGGAAGCCAAGGGGGGGGGAGGGGGGAAGAGGAAGGAGATCGCGCCTCGGGCCTACGATGCCGCCGCCGCCAAGGATGCCCCGAAGCACCTCCAGTGCCACCGGGTGAGCGAGTGGCTGCCGTTGCTCTTTCCTTTGGGCAGAAAAACATGAGAAGGGTGGTGGAAGGAAACCCCGGAATAGGGAGGGAAGGCTCCCCTTGCGGCGGGGGTGGAAGACAGGGATTCCTGTCAGGGCCTGGTGGGCAAGGATGACCAAGGGCCTCCCTCAGTCACCCCCCTCCCTCGCCTCATTGTGGAGAGGATAGGCTTCTCTGGAGGCTGAGGCCCCTTCCACACAGCTATATGAAAAACATCCCACGTGACCCGCTTTGAAGCAGGTTATATGGTAGTGTGGACTCAACCCCCCAAGTTCAAAGCAGGCCTTGAGGGTGGCCTGCCTGGATATTCTGTGTGAAAGGCCCCCCAGGCCTCTCCCCACTACTCTCCCTCCCTGGGGCACAGGGATCCTAATCAGCCCCGTCAGATGGCCACCCCGCCACGGCCCCCAAGCGAGGAAAGGCAGGCACGGCTTGGGCCCCACCCTCCCTTCCCGGATCCCAAACAACTTTCAGTGCCGATAGAGGGGGCATAATTCCAAAGTGTGGCCTAGGGTGCAAAAAAGGTGTTAATCCGGGCCTGCTGGAAGGGTGCTTTCTCAGCTGATTTTCTAAAATTCTGAGTTGTCCAGAGGAGTGCTGAGCCAGTCTGGCATGGTGGTTTGGGGTAGGATGACATGGGAATCCACTGGGTGATCTTGGACAAGTCACACTTGTTCAGCCTCGGTGTAAAGCAATGGCACAACCCTCCTCTGAATCAATCTTGCAAAGAAAACCCTATTGCAAGTCAAAAGCAACTTTAAAGCACATAAAACATGAGTGGCCCTGGGAGTCCACATACTGCAGACTGCCTCTGCTTTTTGCTTTTATGATTTCTTGCAGCGGATTCTTAAGATTTTTTTAAAAAAAATTCAGTTGAAGTATTTGTAGTTAATACACTCATTAGTAGAGGAGTGCAGCGCAAATGTATGAAGATACATAATTTTTAAAAGCCTACATTCTAGCATTCTCACGGTAGCATAATTTTTGTATTTCAATTAATGAGGTAAGAAAAATAAAACTTTAATTACACAATTGAATAGAGGTAGCATTATATTAACACTTTTCAAATCAATATGACTATCACATTATTGACAATTTAAATGGCATTGTAAAAAGAGGCTTACGAATTTCCGTTTTAGTTTTACAAAGTTTCCAACTACGGTACTTTTGTAATGTCAAATATAATCAGCTCTTGGTTTTTAAGAAGTATTTTCTGCAGTACACTGCCTCACAGGATAAACTTCTAGTTGACAAATGTGAACTTGAAACCATATCAAACAGTTGAAAAATTTGCTGAAATCTGTATTATTTCCAAGGTAAGGGATGAAAAAGATGCATATTCCTGTTCAAGTAAGTTTAAAAATGAAGTTATATAAAACATGAATTGTATGGCATCATAGATAGCAGTACCTTTAGTAAGCCATGCCTAAAATGCCCCAATACATAGAAATATTTTATAAATACTCCAATAAAAGCTCTTACAGTTCCTGTGATGATGATTTAAAATGGTATTTTAAGACCTGATATAATTGTTTAAGAACAAATTGGCACTAAAATTCCTCTGATATTTTGAAGATAAATATGTACCCATATCTATAACAAATATAAAATACAGATGATTAAAGATGCTCTCCTTTTCTTCTGAATTTCCTGTTCCATTTGTTTGATTTTTTTCCCTTCAGTGCACTGGGCATTACATTTGAAGTACACATTTAGGAAGTAATTTCTGATTCTTAAAAAAATATTTTTTTAACTCTACATTACCTTAACTCTAGGCATTTTAAAATATAGCTAATACAATATACAAATAATGTAAACAAATAATGGAAAATATATTTAAATACAAAAGGATTAAGTACAGGTAAAATAGGAAATTCTAAGGCAACATGACACTATCGTATTTGAGGAACTGCTCTATACTATGAAGATACTTTGGCTTCTCTTTCTGGTGGAGGAAATTCTTCCACTTCAGCATTAAACATCAGTTCTGCAAGAAAATAAAAAGAGCAGCGTGAGACATTAGAATACAGTATTAGTGAATAGTACTAATATCTTAGTACATTAATCTAAATATGTTACAGCTAGGATTCTCTATCTATTACATATAATAAAAGTCAGTGTTTGCGGTGGTGCGACCGAGCGACCGGAGGAATATGTGCCAGCGTTTCAATTGGCTGTCATTGTGGGATTATTTGCATAATGGGCTCTAACTGGCCAGCCTCAGAAATCCAACATTCTACGGCCCCAGACAGAGGGGATTGGTTGCCAATGAAATGGAATTTGCATAACTGCCTCCAAATGGCCAAGCACATTCAAACATTCTAAAGTGACTCAGGGGGAAAGGGAACGGCCCACAGCACTGAGAGATCAGGACCAAACTTGGCAAACAGGCGACCAATGGCCCACTTCACTACCTGGTGTGGTTTAGGGCACGAGGGGCCACGAATGATGGGATTTGCAGTACCTTCACGTCATTCACTTCTCAAACAACACTAAAGCCCCTATAAAACACAAACCAGCCGCAAAATTGACAGAAAGGCTTCCTTAACTTGATTTTCCTGACTAGGCCTCAGCTCAGGATATTGTTAGGCCCTTACTAGGCCCCCGGGACTCGCAGTACCTTCACTCAGTTCCTGAGACCACTGCAAGCCACATAAACATCTAATAGGAACCAACCTTGGCACACAATGCCTTCCTCAAATAACCCGGGCACCGCCGGGTCCTCAGCTAGTAAATAAATAAATCCTCAAAAGTGAGGAATCTCAAGTTCAACTTTTCCTTTTGCAGCTATATCGACATTTCTTCCCCAAGTTTCCTGTCACTCCTGTCTTTTAGCGAAAACCCCTCTGACTTTCATTAAAAATAGTTGAAAGCAATCTCAAAACATAAAACACAGAAAAATGTAATACACAATCTAAATTTTGACAAAACAGGATATCTATTCACTTATTCCTAGTTTCTGCCCAATCACTATTATATTTTTAAATCTTGTTGTTATTCATTCAGTCGCTTCCAACTCTTGACCTCATGGTCCAGCCCACGCCAGAGCTTCCTGTTGGCCGTGGCCACCCCCAGCTCCTTAAAGGTCAAGCCAGTCACTTCAAGGACACCATCCATCCACCGTGCCCTTGGTGGTCCCCTCTCTTTTTCCTTCAATTTTCCCCAGCATCTTTATCATCTCCAAACTTTCCCGTCTTCTCATGATGTGGCCAAAGTACTTCATCTTTGCCTCTAATATCCTTCCCTCCAGTGAGCAGTCAGGTTTTCTTTCCTGGAAGATGGACTGGTTTGATTTTCTTGCGGTTCAAGGCACTCTCAGAATTTTCCTCCGACACCACAGTTCATTTTAAAAAAAACGTTAACACTGCTACAATCACTGTTAATACAACTCTGTCCCTGCCTTCCCTTTGCAACGCCTTTGATGCATGTGGGAAAGAAAAAATATTTGCTAATGAACTCTCTAATGAAAATACAGTTATCTCCCTACATTTGCTGATGTTAGGGGCACAGGACCCCCATGAAAGTAAAAAAAATGTGAATTTAAAAAAATTGGGAGAAAAACTCTAGGAATTCCTACGTCCTCCAGTGTGATTCTATGGTCAACTTCCAGCACCAATCATTCTGGAGGACCTATACATGCCTAAAATGTGTTCTCTCTAGGTTTTCCAATGTGACTATAATTAAATTCTGCTGGAAGTTGATCATTGAATTGTGCTGGAAGACCTAGATTCTCTTAGAACATATTAATCAAACCCACAAACATGACATCCACAAATGGGGAAGGCCAACTGTACATGCCTAGCTTATTGATCCCAACTCAGACCCCCTGTTCTATACCTTCGCTGTGATCTAGCTGGGGCCGGTAGGACATGAAGAGCCAGGAGAATCCAACAAGAAGAGCTATCACAAGATTTACCACAATCCAGGGCTGAAGAATGTGTTCCTCTGCATCTGAGGTCCTGGAAAAAGAATGCAAAAATTCATATTGTGGCCAAATCAGATATCAGAGCAGGGGTTCCATGGGATGAAACCAGAGATGGGAACCATGCAACCCTCCAAATACTGGATAGCAAGTATCAATGGTCAGGAATACCAGGCGTTGCAGTCCAACAACTTCTGGAGGGCTGCAGGATTCCCAACCCTAGTTTATATAACAGCTTCATGGGTGTAAATAAAGAAATCATCTGCTTTTATGTACCTAGCTAATGAAAGGTAAGATATACTGTAAATAATGGCATCACTGGTCAATCCAAAAAGGTTGGTGTCTGATTTTCAAAGAAAGAAGTGATAACGGATGCGATGCCAAAACATTCTTATGCCCACTAGTTATCTGGCCCCTTTCCCAAATCTTTTTATTATTATCCAAGGTATTTCAATGTTTTCAAGTTTACAAAGCACTCTAGGAAAAAAGATGCAGGAAAGCACAAGTTCTACTCTTTAACCATCCAACTCCTTTAAAAATCAAAACCCATCTCCCATTTTCTGCGTGATTGAAACAGCTCCATATTTACATACAGAAATAATTATGTTGTAACTCTTTAGAGGTGTCTTCTAGAAAAACAGTTTCTGAAGTAACTAACACTGCCTTGTCCTGCTGATTAGAATTATTTTTAAAAGTTTGTTTTCTTTTAAAGTGCTATTATGAAGACACCAGGTTCACCTATTGTCCTGAGATTGGGAAAATATATGAGATAGTTCTAATATATAATTGTATTCCCATTTTCACTTTTAAACTGTATCATTTTAATTGTGATTTAAAATTTGAATTTTATTCCCACTGCATAATATTGCTATTTGGTTGTTGAAGGTTATTTTAGGCTGTATGGCTATGTTCTAGAAGCATTCTCTCCTGACATTTCACCTGCATCTATGGCAGGCATCCTCAGAGGTTGTGAGGTCTGTTGGAAACTAGGAAAATTGTATTTATATATCTGTGGAATGTCCAGGGTGGGAGAAAGAACTCTTGTTCGTTGGAGCTAGGTGTGAATGTTTCAATTGGCCACCTTGATTGGCATATGATGGCCTGACAGGTTTTAGATGTGGCTTGTTATTGCCTGGGGGGAATCCCTTTGTTTAGAGGTGATTAGGTGTTCCTGATTGTTTCTTGTCTGGAATTGCCCTGTGTTTGAGTTTTTCCCCTTTATTTACTGTTATAATTGTAGAGTTTTTAAAATACTGGTAGCCAGATTTTGTTCATTTTCATGGTTTCTTCCTTTCTGTTGAAATTGTCCACATGCTTGTGGATTTCAATGGCTCTCTGTGTAGCCTGACATGGTAGTTGTTAGAGGTGGCCAATTGAAACATTCACACCTAGCTCCAACAGACAAGAGTTCTTTCTCCCGCCCTGGATGTCCACAGATATATAAACCCAATTTTCCTAATTCCAATAGACCTCACAATCTCTGAGGATGCCTGCCATAGATGCAGGCGAAACGTCAGGAGAGAATGTTTCTAGAATATGGCCATACAGCCCGAAAAACCATGAAATCCTTCGACAATACATTTAACTGTCATTGTTTGGGATAATGTTACCTCGTAAATTAATACAATCTGCTACAGTAGTTATGAGATACCTCTTGTAACTCTGGAGGGCTAATATTGGTATCAGCGCAAACTATTCTGATGTTCTCTCTAAGTGTTCCAAGGTGACTATAGCTAAATTCTGCTGGAAGTTTATCATAAAGTTGTGTTGGAGGACCTAGACTCTAAGAACGTATTAATCAAGCCCACAAAGTATTAAACCTATTCACTGTTTCAATAAAACTAAACAGAAGTTTAAAAAGGAGTTCAAAAAAGAATGATCTGATTGGTGACTTCTGATGCAATAATGGGGGATATTCAGCAAAACCAGGTTTTCACTTTTCAGAAAAACAACTGACAGAACCCTTCAAGGACTGAAGCACAGTTACAATTGAGCACTACATCCCACACAATGTTACAAATAATTTTATGTACATAGTTTGGTACAAATATCACAAAAAGTTTGTTTAGAAGAAAGGAAACAATTCCTACCAGAGGCTACCATTCTCTGAAGGCGGTGTGTAAAGGTTGATCTTGTCACTTGTCATTTGCTGGCTCAGAGATAATATAAGAGCAGCAAAGTACACTGGGAAAAACAGAAAAGACAAATATCAATAACACAGAGTCTGCCATACTTTCCATGCCTATGCTGACTTGGTTCCTTAATTGCTGCTACCACTGCTTTAGCTGTCCAGCTGTGGAGATGCACATTTCAACATTCCACATTCACTGCACAGACTGCCTGCTTCTACTCCAATCATTCCCCACTGCTGTTTTGCAGTGTGCAAAGTCACTATGTGTCCTGCATCGCCTAAGATGCTTGTAGTTCCTCTTACTGATGTTTCTTTCATTTTTAAACCAGGGGAACAGGAAGGGGGAAAAGCATTACTGGGTGTTTTTCAAGAGGTCTCTTGTGCATTCTTATATATAGTAACTGCATCTGCACAGAGCAGCCTCTAGATTAGTGATTCTCAACCTGTGGGTCCCCAGATGTTTTGGCTTACAACCCCCAGAAATCCCAGCCATTTTACCAACTGTTAGGATTTTTGGGAGTTGAAGGCCAAAACATCTAGGGACCCACAGGTTGAGAACCACTAGATCAGGGATGATCACACTTTTCCAGCATGCGAGCTACTTATAAAACAACCAAGTCCCAAAGATCTACCTACCCACTACTCAAAGAGCCATAAAAGCAAAATATTAGGAAATTTATTTCAGTGAGAGCCATATAATACATTTTAAGACTGAATTCAACTAAATGTGAGCATAATAAGCCCCTGAGCATTCCTCACAAATGGCATAGGAGCCATACACACTGTGCCTGCGATCTGCCTGGGATCTACCAGGACGCCCTTCGAGATCTACCAGTAGATCAAGATCTACCTAATGAGCACCCCTGCACTAGATCATTCCAGATCAGGGATGTCCAACCCTTTTACGCCAAGGGCCAGCTCACAGTCCCTCGGCCTGTTTGGGGGGGGGGGCACTATAGTTGGCAGAAAAATGAACACATTGCTGTGCACACTGCATATGTCTTATTTGTACTGCAAAAAAGAATGAAAGGACAATAGAATATATAAAGCAATGAATAGTTTTAACCAACAGAAATGTACCAGCCTTTCAATGGGAAGTGTGGTCCTGCTTTTGGTTGATAAGACAGTGAAATTAATTAGGATTGTTGTTGTGTGCCTTCAAGTCTTTTCAAACTGTGGCACATGCTGCCTCAGAGTCTGGTGGAGTCTCCTCTAGAGGTTTTCCAGCAGAGGTGGCATGGCATGGCCATCTGTCAGGAGGGCTTTGATTGTGGCAGGGGGCTTATAGTTCTGAGGCGCCTGCCTTTTCCTGGGCTTTGATCACCAAGAAGGAAGGAACGAAGGAAGTCAAGAAAGGGAGGAAGGAAAGAAGCAAGCGAGGAAGAGAGGGAGGCCTGGAGAGAGAGAGAGCCAGTGGAAATTTGAACAAGGGCTGGACTTTGGATATGCCTGTTCTAGACAGATATGAGTTTAGCAGAAGCCCCACCTGTCCTCCCATATCTATATATAATCATCCCTCTGATGGCACATTTACACTGAGCACTTATCCAAACAGGCAAGTAAATTCGTTTCATGATGGTAAACAACAAACAAATAAGATGATTTTGGGTGAATGCAAGCCAAGGCCACCTTAATGCATTAGCCAAGGTCGCAAGTTAATCTGAGCTCTCTACTAGAATCCACAGCAAACCAGGACTTTGGGCCCAGGTAAACATTTGGGCTAGATCCAAGATGAAACCAGCTGCAATTGGGTGACAGCATCCTGTAAATTGTGTGAGTATGGGACATGGGATGACACTCGCCATTCCTCATTCTCCTTGCCATAATGGCCAGGGGGCACAACATGTCCTGTGTTGGTTGCTTATTATTTGGCATGCTGTTTGCCAGAGCAATGAAATGATTGGATTTATCTGGCACCCCAGACAGTCAGAGTTGGTGCCGCTGGACAGTCCGGACTCTCACTCAGTAACCACCCCTCCAGTATATCCCTATTCTAAAAGTTTATGAAGCCGAAACCATGAAGCCTAGGCGGCAGAACTGTAGGGTCAAATGAAGGTGTATCCCTTTTGGAGCAGCCACAGAGCTGCTTCTTAAGGAGAATATTTGGAACAGATAAAACCACTCCGGTCCAAGCAGTGAGAGCAAAACTTGGGGCCCATTCTACCCAGTGCTAGGTTTTCATAAAAGTCTTTAATTACTTGGCTAAGGATTCTTCAAATGGACCAGGGAGACTCCTTAAACCCTGTCTAGAAGAACAGCTAGGCCTACAGCAACCCAACCTCTGGGAATTCCAACCTTACCAACTAATATACCTCCCAGGAAACATTCAAAGAGTTCTGTATATCAGTGCACAAATGGATATAGCTTTGCTGGCTGACTTCAAACTGGTTAGCTAAAAACAAAACAACATTTGGCACAGAAAAGTACCTTAGGATCAAGGTCACATGGAAAGATAATAGCTTTCACCGGAGCTAGATTTGAGCAACTTAATTTTATGGTAAGAACAGGACAATTTCAAAAAAATACCTTACCACAAAAGAACACGTGTCTGTGGTGCACCAGCCATAGAGGACATTGTGCATATTTTGTTTGATTGTTGTCTGTATGCCAAGGTGAGATCCCAATAATTACAACTGCTTTCGGTTAGAACAACCAACTGGGTTCCAATTGCCAAACTGTCCTATTTTATACATAAACAGCTGCATAGCTATAAAATACACATATTTTTTAATATATGTATTTTACGGGGGGGGGGGTTGAATTATTTGTGTTTGTTTATGTTTTATTCATGCTGTAACCCGCCACAAGCCATGAGGAGGCGGGGAAGAAATAAAACTATTATTATTATTGTCAAATTCAACATAAAGCCTGCCCACCTGAAAGATCTCCTTATCTCACAAAAAGGGGTCCCTTGTCATGACGATGAACTTATCTAAATTCTCTGATTCAGTTCACCGACTGATTATTTTTCACTCATCATACTACTCCCCCTGCTTACCTTGTGATTTAATCCCATTTTATCAAACTTATTTAATTAAATTTTATTGTGTTTTAATTTATTTTAGATAACTATTACAAATCAAATCAATCTTTATTACGCTCAAAGACCAGCATAAACTTAACTATCACTGGAGTTTTAGGACAGTGATTTGTATCTATTTGTCTGTGTATTTTTGTCTTTTATTGTTGACATGGTCAATGGACTAATCAATAAACAGATCTGTCTGTCTGTCTATCTAGAAGGGACACTATTTTATTATGCCACTGTATATAATGGGACTTGAACATCTACAGATTTTGGTATCCATGGGGGTCCTGGAACCAAACCCTAGTGGATATGAAGGGCCCACTGCACTCTCAGTTTTTTAATGGCTCACACAGTGACAGGATGAGAAGCAAGCTTGTAGCATCCTAGAGACCAAATATTAATCTCTTGGGTACAATGAGATCCCTTTGCATACTGATCCAGATAAGCACAGAATTCTACCACAGTGACAGCAGGCAAGCAACCAACCAACCCAATACAGTCCTGATGGTAGGGAAGGGAAGATGTATAAAATCATAATTGATCATGTAAAGAAAATCAATTACAAGTGAGCAAAATGTGCTTCTTTATTGTGGTTCCTCTGCATCACGTGTGACTAGAAAGAGTAACAAATAAATATTGCCCTTATTGTGGCACTGGTAATTTCCACAAACAGCATGTTGTTTTAAACCCAGACATTATAACAGGCATGGGCAAACCTCAGCCCTCCAGGTGTTTCGGATTTCAACTACCACAACTCCTAATAGCTTGCTGGCTGTTAGGAACTGTGGTAGTTGAAATCCAAAACACCTGGAAGGCTGAAGTTTGCCCATGTTTGCATTAGAAGAAGGGGAGCAGCCTTGTTTCTTCATTAGGATTTGTAGATAGCAGCAGCAAGGGAAAAGGAACGAGGAAGCACTGAGAGAGTGCTTGCTTTGCTAAGTTCCTTTGTTGTAAGGAATGAGTAACCATGCCCTTGTACCTTCAGAGAAGGTGAAACTGCTAGGAAATAAGGTGGATCAAGCACTAGAGCTGCTGTGGTTGCCACCATTGCCATATCCCTTGTTTTCATTTTCCTTGTAGTGTAGAAGCACAACTATCACTGAGAAGAAAGAGGGAAGTCGGAGACACAAGCAAACTGCACTGCTACAGAACTGTGGCATCACATTTTGGCAGCTTAAAAATAGAATCTCTTCCGGCTGGGGTAGGCTGCAAAATGGGACTGAGGGACACCCTCTCTTCACCCCTGATTTTGAAGTTTTCTCTGTTGGAAGCACAGCCTCATGTATGATACGTACACAGAGATCATAACAAAGTATTACAAGTTTTCAACCCACAAATATACTTCACTAAACTCATCACAGCCACCACTGAAATAACATAGTAATTATGGCAAAATACAAGTCATGATTAAGGTCCAATTTAAAAACCCAATACCATCATACAGGCCTCTTTTTCTTATATATAACTTTCGGCTATGCTTTAATACTCACTGAAAGATGCAAGTGCTGCTGGGTCCAAAGTAAGAAAGCCGCGTACGGATACAGATGCTTTAGCCAAATCGATCCTGAACAGCGGATGCAAGTTGTGTTAGTTTAAATATTCTAGAAGACACCAAGTGAAAAAAAATAATGGTATGTTTTATTCTGAGACCAATGGTGTTTTGAGAACTCAGACTTCTAATAAAACCAATAGTAAAATCCCATTAACTTTAACAAACTCAACTGTTACCTAAACCTCCATCTTATGGATTGTTGTGGCGCTTCATTATTTCACATTCATGTTCAGTATGTACTAAACCAGAAATCGGGTCAGTGGGCAACACCGGACTCTGTTCAGATTGTCTAACACTAGGAATCCCCAATGCTGTGGCACAATTGGGAAAAGGAGAGAGAAAGAAACAGCACAATGGAGATGTGGTAATACTAGAAGCCAACTCCAATAGATAACATGTTAAAGGCCCCCAAAGAGCCAGTTATGTAGGCTGCTGCAAATTGCAATTCATGTACAAGACCATGGCTTTAATTACTTTTAAATCACTGAATTAATGAATTTAGAAGGCAGAGAAGTTCATGAAAAATGTACCTGTCAAAAGCTGAGACTGTGCTGATTGTAAGCAGGAAGTAAAAAAGACACTGAGCAGGATACGCCAAATCCTTGTACTGCTGCAACAAGTTTGAGACTGTTGATAGCTGGTTTCCTGCCATAACATAAATCACTATGATATTCCAGACCGCATAACCAGCAAGAAAGCCATGAGTAAAGAGTCCAATCACCCTAAAACAATACAATCATATTAGACAAATGTTTATTTATAGGGCTCTTACTATACAAGTGGTCAAAGCTTGCTTGCATACAGCTTCCCTAATTTTCCTGAACCCTGGAATCCTAATTTTAGAAACTTTAACTGAAAAAGACACTTGGACAATGTTTCCTGGTTTCATCCTGCCAAAGCTGTTTCATGTTTTCCAAAACTGTGAGTGACTTCACTTCTGAAATCTCTAAAGAAGCCCTGGAGGGAGGAAAAACTGGTGTAAATGACTCTCCACAGCCTCCTTAAGGGCCTTTTTCACTTAAAAATCACTAACAAATAAAATCAGAGTGGCGCATGGAGGAGGCATGATCCTTTCAAGTTTCATATAACTTTTGGAAACTGCCCATCCTTAGTCTTACCCTTGTCTTACAGAAACAAGCTGGTTAGGCTGCCAATAGATTTTTAAAAAAGGTTTCTTTGTGGTTTGTTTATTTTCAAGACAAATTGTATCTTCTCTCAATTTAACTAACAACAAAAATCAGTTTCCCACTAGAAATTTTCTAAGGATCTAAATATATTTTATAGCTTTCATTCCACACTGCAACAGCAAAACATTGCTCAGTTTCGGATGAAAGATTGAAAGGGACAGCTTATAGTTTGTCATCTCCACACAACTATTTTTGGAGGTGGTTTGAAGAAATAATTATAAATGGAGCCTAATGTCTGCTTCGTGCAAATATATCTAATGATATTATGCAGAACAGGGCTGACATTTACACTAAGAATGGGTAACATATGGAGCACAGGTCATACATCAGCTTCTCAGGTTGCAAAAATCAGATCATGCTGCTGTGACAAAAACTGCCATATCCCAAATGGCGAAAAGTTACTGCTCCCAAGTCTATTCCTTTTTTTTCCATGTCAGCAGTCTCACTTAATCACTATTCCAGGTTTGGAAGCACTGAGGCCCCTTCTACATTGCCATATAATCCAGATTGTCAAATCAGATCATCCACATTATCTGCTTTGACCCGGGTTATATGAGTTTACACTACTATATAATCCAGATCAAAACAATTAATCTGGATTTTATATGTATCTATATGGCTGTGTAGAAGGGGCCTGAGAAATTTCATTTGTTCTATTTACTTCTTTTAATGATAACCAAGTGGGAATACACACATACCTAAAGCCACGGTGAACAGAGAGTGCCACATCCTTTGTAGTCCATGAAGCCTTTATATCCATAAACACATCAATGTTTTCAGTGGTTTTAATCAAATCTTTGCGATCAGCAGCTTGAAAGCGACCTTCAGACCAAAAACGAAGAAGTTTAAACAATTAAAAATAGGGTTGTCCATCCAGTAATATCTGCTTTTCTCTCAGACTCTGTGACAAGGCTATTTGCACTGATGCCTCATTGATTTATTCATTTTTCCATTGCTGTTATTATACCATGCATGCAATCCTCCTATAACGCTACGCACACAATTTTTGTTCCTGGGTTATAAAGGTCATTTCCTAATTGGTTCGATCATAAAACATGGGAAAAGTTTATTAAACTGCAAAAACTTTGTTTTTGTGGGACATCCTGCAGCACATTTTGCTATAGTTTTTCAATGAATATCTCATTGAGCCTCAACCAATTCAACACAGTTTGTCGCATCCACAAAAATGAAGTTTCTGGAGCAGAACAACTACTTTCAAAGTAAGTATTGCAGAACTAAACTAAGCAGGAATAACATTTTAAACTAGGAACAGAATCTTTTTCTGTTATTGAAGGATGAGGAAATTACTTACGATTTTTTTCGACAAACACCTTGCTAATAGGTTGGCTAACGCCAGTTGGGACAGAAAACACAGGATGCTGTTCTGAGCCTTTCATTTGCTCATCTTCAATAATATCTTCTTCCTCCACACCCAGATCATTGGCAGTTTCTGCCGGACGTGTCTTCCTGTCATGTTGGGACAAAGGCATTTCAAAAGGTATTTTCCCTTTTAAAAGCCCTGATAACCAAGGCGTCGATCACTAGAGCAGCAATACTGTGCTGTAATAACCAAGCCTCTGTCCTAAAGCACTGGAACTGTTGAAAGACCCTCTGATTGAAAACTAATGAACACATATTCCATTTAAGGATTAATTCCCACATTGTTATGGCAGAAAGACACCTGTTCTAAGTAAGAAACCATAAACAATATCCAATGTCAGGAGGAATATGATTTTCTGTAAATGTCTGGGGGGTTTTAAACTAGGAATTCGGGAATGAAATTAGAAGCCAAAGAGCTGCTTGGTTCAGATCTTGCTTGTATCTTGTATACTAGATAAACCACTTCATTTTAGTCTTAGCTGGCATTTGCAACATGGAGATAATATAGACCTTAGGCCAGGCATGGGCAAACTTGGACCTTCCAGGTGTTTGGGACTCCGACTCCAACAATTCCTAACAGGCTACCGATTGTTAGGAATTGTAGGAATTGAAGTCCAAAACAACTCAAGGGCTCAGGTTTGCCCATTAAATTAAGATATTTATTTATATTTATTTATTAACTTTATTTATACCCTGCTCCCATCTCCCCAAGGGGACTCGGGATGGCTTACATGCAGGGGTGCCCACACTTTTTCAGCATGTGAGCTACTTATATTAAAACCAAGTCAGAAAGATCTACCTAGCTCAAGGGGAGGAGGCGGGCCAGGCTTGGCCAGAGGGGGCGGAGCCAGGCTGCACCAAGCCCCGCCCTCTCCCCTCTAACTTTGGATCTCTCAGCAGCTTCTCCAGGCTTGAGGATGGCAATGCCAAGCAAATGGTGGCATAGCTAGCACAAGGCTGGCTTAGCACTGCCATCCTCAAGCCTGGAGAATCTGCGGGTAGAGCGGAAGCCACAGGGGGCGGAGCCAGGCTGTGCCAAGCCCCGCCCCCTCCCCTCTGGCTTTGGAGCTTCCAGCAGCTTCTCCACGCTTGAGGATGGCAATGCCAAGCCAGTGGTGGCATAGCTAGCACAAGGCTGGCTTGGCCCTGCCCTCCTCAAACCTGGAGCAGCTGCTGGGATTGCCGAAGCTGGGGGAGGGGGCGGGGCTTGGCACAGCCTGGTTCTGCCCCCCTCTGAGAAGCGCCCCATCTGGCTGGGATTGACCTCCTTCGGTCCCGGGATCGACTGGTCGATCGCGATCGACTTCCTGGGCAGCCCTGCTCTATAAATACTTCTCAATATGAGGCCTTTTGGGTTGAAAAATCCATGTATACATTTTAAATAAATAAACGTAGTGAAATAGAATGAAAGTCAACCACAGGCAATGACAAGGTTCTTTGTTTTGAAATAAAGCTGGAGGAAAACACTCCAGAACTGGCCATTCTCACTTCACTCTTTTCCGTTGTTTACGAGTTGCTGTTTCTTCCATTCTGTTTTCTTCTGCTGGTAAAGGATCCATGCTATTTCCATTCTGCTCAGTGAAAGAGGTCTCCGATTCTGAAAGTTTACAATGTAAGACAAGGGAAGTTGTACTGCAGGTCACAGTGAAAATCAAGGTACAAAGAAGCATAACGCCGGAGGTGAATGCCATACTTTTTTCCTGGGATTGAAATGATATGTTGAAAACATTTATTTCTTCTATTTCCTACTTTTTCCACACAACAACCTGTAAGTAAAGGCTAAGGAATAATGATTGGGCAAATGTCATATTAAGTGTCAGCTGATTAGCTTGACAGTAGAGGGGGATTTTGTATATACACATAAAGTCCAAAGCACAATTCAAATTCTATATACCATACTTTTTTGGAGAATGAAGTTGTTTACCTTAATCATAACACTGTGAGCTTACTATAAGAACTGTAAACACTTCCAAAATATTAATATGACTAAGGAATTAAGAACTCATTTTTATTTTTATATTTTTTTAATTTAATGAGAAGCAGGGAGATGTAGCATGCAAGAAGCAGTAATGGAACAGTGTTATTTGTTCTGCTTATTTTCACTTTTAGCACTCCACAGTTGTGAAAACATCAACAATCCCAGTTATTTAGACTCTCATCAGCCAAAAGTAGGCCCACACTTCCTATTGAAATACTGGTAAGTTTATGATGGTTTTGGAATATTTTGGATTCTGGAAGTCCAGATAAGGGATATTCAACTTGTAGTGAGAAATATTCAAAGTTGCAGTCAAACAACATTTGGGGGAAGGACTGCACGATTCCCATCCCTCTAGCTGCCCAGCTGGTATATATCCTCTGCTTGTCCCCCTTGCCAACCTTTGCCTACCTAGAAGCGCTCTCTTTTTCTTGCGCTTCCTCTGAGGTGGGCCATCCTGTGGTGGGCCATCCTCAGGCGTCAGAGGCTCACTGCTTTCAGACGTCCTGCGGACTGCTGCTTGGACAATGTCATCTAGAAAGAAGAACAAGAAAGGAACATAATTTAGTTGGCACCATAACAATGATTTCTTGATCTTGAATATTTATACAGAAAGAATTGCTGCTAAATTAGAGAAACTGAATATGGAAACAGTTACTTTCCAGATGGGTATTTTATTAGGCACAGGCAGAATTTTTAAAGAACGGAAGAGTTGAGCTTTTGGTGGGATTTTAGAAGAAGAGATGGCTCTGGTGAAGGGGAGCACAGGGGTGAAATAAAATAAAAGGTGGGGAAATGTATACTATATGTCTATATAAATATAACTTTTTCTCAAATTAAAAAAAATGAAAAAACATATGAGTGTTATCAAGGACATCTGGTAATGCATACTGTTCTAGTTTTTTTAAGTGATGTGTCCCAAAGAACATAAATAAATAATCAAACCCCACCCCCACCAATATTCAAATGTGGGCACATTGGGTTAGCACAGCAACGTATACAGAGAAATTATTTTGGAAAGCCATGACCTTTTAGAGGGTAATAACCTTTTGGAAAACCAATCTTCTGGTGATACAGAAAACCTACTGTGTGTTACTACTCTCTTCATCTATCATTCCCCACATTGTTCTTCATAAAACCATCATCTTACCTAATGAGTTTCTTCCCTTCGCTTTTTTCCGTTTTTGGCGACCGAGTGGAATTTCATCTACAGTAGAAAGAAAAACAAAGAATTAGGCTGAACATTTGATGATCATCAATCGGCATTTGCAAGGCTTGCTAGACAGTCTTGATTTTCCTTTTTTCTGGACTACAGCTGAAGCATTTTCTGCAGTGTCCACTATAAATACTGTAATGTCGTTGCTAATACAGTTGTGTAAATAGTGGCCTTCAGAAACAATATATGGTGGTTCGTATCACCAATGTTCCCAAAATAGGAAAAGGGGAAGGAAAAACAAACACAGCGCCGCCAGAACGCCTGACTCCACCTCCTTTATTTATTCTTTGTATTAATCTGCTAGAGAATGCTGAAACAGGATAGTTTGAGCATAAACGAGTTCTAACTACTGTTTTAATGTTGGTTTGCTTTATTATACTGTAAATGTAAGCTGCTTTGAAAGATGATCGGACAAGACAAATGTCCTCATATAGTTTTATTGTTCCATTATCATGGGGTTTTTTTTCTAGTCCATAAGCCAAAAAAGTTATCCTCATATCACAAAGGGATTAATATTCAGTAATCATTATAATTTGGGCCACTCTACCGAATTACAATACTAGTCTATGGAATACACTGCAATTAAATTTACATCTGAATAAACACAAATTAGATGGTAGTTTATAATTATGATGAAAACATCTGGATTTTTTTTGAAACTCAGAATTCTATGCCCTGTTACCATTGAAAATTTTGGGTACAAATTTAAAAATAACTTCAGAAAAGAAATTGTTTTCTTTTGCTTGCTCCCCCCCCCCCCCCAATGATTTTTGAAAGCTTGTCCTGTCTCTAATGACCAGAAGGTCATGAGTTCGAGGCCTGCCCGGGTCGGGGTGAGCTCTCAACCAATTGTGTAGCTCGTCGTCTGTCTATATATGTTGTATATCTATGGCATTGAATGTTTGCCTGTATATGTGCATTGTGATCCACCCTGAGTCCCCTGTGGGGTGTAAAGGTTGGAATATAAATGATGTAAATAAATAAATAAATAAATCATAGCCCTTGGACAATTATCTTTATTGCCTAGTTTCCAGCAGACCTCTCAACCTCTGAACATGCCTGCCATAGATGTGGGCAAAACGTCAGGAGAGAATGCTTCTGGAATATGGCCATACAGCCCAGAAAACTCACAGCAACCCAATTATTAAATTGTTTGCTCAATAATAAACTCACCTTGATTTCCTCTTCA
The DNA here is from genome assembly GCA_030556195.1 of Anolis apletophallus. Lineage (NCBI taxonomy): Eukaryota > Metazoa > Chordata > Lepidosauria > Squamata > Anolidae > Anolis > Anolis apletophallus. The sequence continues at coordinate 178,351,858 of JARBWK010000002.1, forward strand.
GGTCAATTAAATTTCAAATCATGATGGAACAGCAATTAGAAAAAATATAAAAGAAAGAATAAAATTAATATCAGTAACAGATGATTAGCCTGATTAACCACATAAAAACCCTGGCTCTCACACTCAAGGAACAAACAAATCAGGGATGCTGGGACAAAGGAGTTTCAAAGCTTTCCTTGACATTTTTTCACTTGCCAATTCCCCAACAAATCAATTAAACTTACCTTGGCACTGGTGGAAGAACACGGGGTGGACACTAAAATAAAAACACAAATATCCCTCAGCATATGAAAAAGGTCACCCTTTCCTTAGAACATATTAAATAGTGGTATATATGAATGCAGCCATTGTGTGTGTGTGTGTGTGGAGTGACTTGAGAAACTGCAAGTCGCTTCTGGTGTGAGAGAATTGGCCATCTGCAAGGACGTTGCCCAGGGGACGCCTGGAGGCTTCTTTTATGCCCCCACATGGGAAGCTGGAGTTGACAGACAGGAGCTCACCTGCTCCCTGGATTCGAACCGTCAACCTTTGGGTCAACAGTCCTGACAGCACAAGGGTTTAACCCATTGTGTTACCGGGGGCTCCTAATGCAGCCAATGAAGCAATACTTACTAGCCACAAGAGAACCATCAGATAAACTAAAATGGAGGAATGAATGAAAACATTCAATTAACTGGCAAAGATATTTTTAATATTATTAATTCTGATCTTTCTTTCCTACATAATATAGTTTCAATCAAAACAAGCTATGGAGAAATAAGATAGACTAGAGCTAAAATGGAGAAATGAACACATGTTAACCTTCATCTTTGGAGCAGCAGAATTCACATAAAGCTGGATTTTCCAGAAAAATGTGCCTAAAACACACAACTAATAGTTGGCATATAAATATATGGTATCTATTCTAATCCCAACATCAACTGCAGACAATACACATTATATTTCAAAATACTTCTAGGAATTATTCCTAGCATTGCCCATCAAACAGCACTATGCAGCAATTTGGTCTTCTCTTTTTTCTTTTAATAAAATAGGGGGGAAAGCAGTTGAAAAAGACAACAAATGATAGATGAAAAACAACAACACTGCCTTGATTCCTCTAAAATCCTGTGAAGAACGCAAATCTCCTTTTGGAAGATCTGTAAGTGTGATAACATCATGTTTCCTGATACTGCGTAGGTAAAATAGAGCTGATGCACCTGACTATTCTCTCTCAATGAGTCATCTTATGCGTCAGGTGTTATATTACATAAGTAAATTCAAAGGAAACTTATAATGACAAGTCAGATAAACTCTTAATTCCAATAAAAATAAAAGCAAACATCTACTGATGACAACTCAAAATAGGACTCACCACTTGCTTCTTCCCCATATCATTTAAAAACCGATTCTAAGGGACATGAAATCACCTCCTATGCCTACAGCAACCTGAACTAATTCTGTACTAAAAATAGACATCCAATACTCAGGATTAGGTGGAAGTGAACCTTTGCTCCTTGGGATTTAGGGCTTCATGTGAGTCCACGTTATTGATCTGCCACGAAAGGGGGTACTTCGTGGCACGTACTACTTCAAGTCAAACTCCTACATCTTTATATTTCAGAAATAATGCTTCCAGTGAAATGTGTGACCATACTGGTAATAAACAGGAATTGTATTTAGATCCTCAAATTACCCTGATAGCATTAGTTCTACTGGAACTAAAGGGGTTTACAGTAAGGCTCTTGGCTTTGCTACTCAGTGGAATTACAGTGTTTAGAATGTACCTGAATTTACTCGGAAACATTTTTTCTGCTAGAGATGGAAATTAAGATCATAATGTTACATACACATAGATTCTATGTAGGTATTCAGGCTCAGTGGAGAATAAAAATGCAAGTGGGCAGAAGACACAGATCTGCCTTTGAATCACCCTCCACAATGGAAGATGCTTTGAAGTGATAACTCCAAAGCAGGAACCCTTTTCTACTAAAAGTCATCTCAGAAGTGATGCCTCCAGCTAATGGGATCAGGTGGAGTGACACTGATGTGTTTATTACTTTGCTTCACAAGCAGGTTCTACAGGGCAGAACACCTGAACATGAATGCCTTGGTTGTTGTATGCCTTCGAGTCACTTCCGACTTGTTTTCTGGAGCTGAGAGTAAGTGGCACTGAACCCTGGTCTCCAGAGTTGTAGTCCAACACTAAAGCCAGCACATCACAATGGCTCTCAGATGTAGACTGAATTCAGCGAGACTTCCTTCTAAACAAATGTATCCATACAATGACACATTATATGAATCCGATATGGGGACAACATGGTTATGATAAAAGTCTAATATCACATACTGAATAACTGTGGACAAAGAAAACGGTTCTGCATGGCACATATAAGTAGCATGGCTGAATGTATTGCAAAAATATAAGCAGCCCCAAGTTACGAACAAGGTGGGTTCTATAGGTTTGATCTTAAGTTTAATTTGTATGTAAGTCAGAACAGGGACGTGGTTTAAGTGCAACTCCAGCCATATATATATGTATATATATACACACACACACACACACACACATATTGTATATTGTTTAATTGCAACTTCACACACACACACAATGCATTCATCCTTTGAATAGCATAGGGAAGGTTCAAAGGGCCCTTCTACATAGGATATCAAGGCAGAAAATCCCACAATATCTGCTTTAAACAGGTTTATCTGAGTCCACACTGCTATATAGCCCTATTACACAGCCATGTAATCCAGAATATCAAGGCAGAAAATCCAACATTGTCTGCTTTGAACTGGGATATATTGCAGTGTGGACTCAGATAACCCAGTTCAAAGCAGATATTGTGGGATTTTCTGCCTTGATATTCTGGGTTACATGTCTGTGTAATAGGGCCCAAAGCTGACTTGGTGTCAAGTCAACTGCTCTTTTTGGATACACTTAAAAGGCCTTCATCCGCATGATTTGTGGTGTCTATTCCAATTACTTGAATAGCTGGTGCGTGGGTACCAATAAAAAGTAACATCTGCAAAGAAAAGGAGTTCAGAAAGATTGTATCTTGGAGCTATAAAGCACAGCAGAGCTTTTGCTGCTTCTCTTCATTTATTCTGGAGAGTGAAGCCACAAGGAGAAGCGGGTAAGAAATAAAATAATCTGAAGACCGTGGCTACATCCACACTGTAGCATTAATGCAGCTTGACCCCACTTTAACAGCCATGGGATCCCGGGAGCTGTAGTTTTTCTTCAACCTCCTCTTCCAAAGAGGGCTGGTGCCTCACCAAAGGACAACTCCTAGGATCTCATAGCACGGAGCTGTGGAAGTTAAAGTGGGGTCAATCTGCATCAATCACATGTTTTATAGGCCCCATCTACACTGCATTACATGGCCAGTGTAGACTTAAATAATGCAGAATGAACTGTATTACTGGCAGTCCATGAGTTACAAATATCTGACTTACAAATGACTCACAGTTTAAAATGGGTGCGACAAAAGGAAGCGAGAGAAATCTATCACACAGAAGGCAAATTCACACCTTGAACAGTAACGAAGTCTTCTCCACTGAAGCTTTCTCACCAATCCTTGTTTCCACAACAAGCCAAATTTTTCAAAATACCATTATTACGGGGACAGAAAATGAGGCAAAATCTTCTGAAGAGAGGCACAGACAGCAAAATTAACACCACAGTGGTGTTATGCTATCCAAAGCTTGCATGGTTCCACATTAGTGTGGCATTGAGGGCTGTATGATGGTGGTTGAGTTGTGGATGGTGTGTGTGTGGTGGAGAAAGCATTTACTGTAATGACATTGTGCAGTAGCACAATGACAATATTCAATTCTATATACTGTATATATATTTGTGTAACTCCATCCATATGTGATGCCTGTTTAATTCTGTTATAATGTTGTTTTGTTTTATTTTAATGTGTCACATTTTAACGGTCTTGATAGGGCTTGGCCCCATGTACAGGTCCTTCTCAAAAAATTAGCATATAGTGCTAAAGTTCATTATTTTCCATAATGTAATGATAAAAAATAAACGTTCATATATTTTCGATTCATTGCACACCAACTGAAATATTTCAGGTCTTTTTTTGTTTTAATACTGATGATTTTGGCATACATACAGTATCTCAAAAAATTAGCATATTCCATCCGACCAAATATGCTAATTTTTTGAGACAGTATTTTTGGGTTTTCAGGAGCTGTATGCCAAAATCATCAGTACAAAACAAAAAAAGACCTAAAATATTTCAGTAGGTGTGCAATATATGAAAGTTTAATTGTTATTATTACATTATGGAAAACAATGAACTTTAGCACTATATGCTAATTTTTTGAGAAGGACCTGTATATGTGTGTGCATATATATGTGCATGTATTTGTGTGCATATATGTGTATGTATATGCGTGTATATGTGTGTGCATGTGTATATATGTGTGTGCACATATATATGTGCATGTATTTGTGTGCATATATGTGTATGTAAGGGACCGTATGTATGTGTGTGCATGTGTATATGAACATGTGTCATAGATCACTGCATGTATTTGTCTGCATAACAGTATCTTCTGTATCAGTATATCAATCCGTGCATGTATATCTGTCTGCATGTATTTGTGTGACTAAAACTGCCCTACTTTGGATTAGCAGTGTGCATGTGTATATATTCGTGTGCATATATATACAGTATGTGCATGTATTTGTGTGCATATATGTTTATGTATATGTGTGTATATGTGTGTACATGTGTATATGTGTGTGTGCATGTGTATATATTGTTGTTATATACAGTATGTGCATGGGCCTGCATAATGTTTATGTATATGTGTGTATATGTGTGTACATGTGTATATGTGTGTGTGCATGTGTATATATGTGTGTGCATATATATATGTGCATGTATTTGTGTGCATAGGTGTATGTATGTGCATGTGTATATGTGTGTGTGCATATATATGTGCATGTATTTGTGTGCATATGTGTATGTATATGCGTGTATGTGTGTGTACATGTGTATATGTGTGTGTGCATGTATATATATGTGTGTGCATGTATATATGTGCATGTATTTGTGTGCATATATGTGTATGTATGTGTATGTGTATATGTGTGTGTGCATATATATATGTGCATGTATTTGTGTGCATATATGTATATATGTGTGTGCATATATATATGCATGTATTTGTGTGCATAGGTGTATGTGCATGTGTATATGTGTGTGTGCATATATATATGTGCATGTATTTGTGTGCATATATGCGTGTATATGCGTGTGTACATGTGTATATGTGTGTGTGCATATATATATATATGTGCATGTATTTGTGTGCATATGTGTATGTATATGTGTGTATATGTGTGTACATGTGTATATGTGTGTGTGCATGTGTATATATGTGTGTGCATATATATGTGCATGTATTTGTGTGCATAGGTGTATGTGCATGTGTATATGTGTGTGTGCATATATATATATGTGCATGTATTTGTGTGCATATATGCGTGTATATGTGTGTGTACATGTGTATATGTGTGTGTGCATGTGTATATATGTGTGCATATATATGTGTATATTTAATACATATGTATTTGTGTGTATGTGTGTGTATGTGTATATATGTGTGTGCACATATATATGTGCATGTATTTGTGTGCATATATGTGTATGTATATGCGTGTATATGTGTGTGCATGTGTATATATGTGTGTGCACATATATATATGTGCATGTATATATGTATGTGCACATATATATATGCATATTTGTGTGTATATGTGTATGTATATGTGTGTGTGTGTGCATGTGTATATATGTGTGTGCACATATATATATGTGCATGTATGTGTATATATGTATGTGCACATTTGTGTGCATATATGTGTATGTATATGCGTGTATATGTGTGTGCATGTGTATATATGTGTGTGCACATATATATATGTGCATGTATGTGTATATATGTATGTGCACATATATATGTGCATGTATTTGTGTGCATATATGTGTATGCATATGCGTGTATATGTGTGTATGTTCACGGGTTTCTTGTTGTATAATTATAGATAGGTAGGTAGGTAGGTAGATAGATGGATGCAGCACATTCTTGTACCCGACAATATTCCCCAGGGAAGCGGCTCAGGGAGGAAAGGGAAGGCCCTGCGGCTGTGGGGGATGGTGGGGGTGGGAGCCCAAAACACCTGGGGGGAGGGAAGGAGGGCCCAAGTTGGCCCAGGCCTGGCCTAGAGACACAGGCTTGAAGGCCGCCACACAAAGCAGAACTGTTCCCGAGCGCCCAAGGCCTCCTGTGGCAGAAGAAAGGGGCGCCGTGTTCTGCGGGGGAGCCCTTCCCCGCCTTCACTCCCCAGCCCCGGTGCGGACAGGGCTTTTATCGCGCGGCGAGAGCGTGTTCTCGTTCCCCTCACCGGGCGGGCGACTTCCATGGCGCTGCGGGCCTCCCTCTCCCTCTCCCGGTCTCCAAGGGAGTCCAAGCGACGTCACGAAGGCGCGCCCCAATCACAGCACCCGGCCAGCTCAACCCCTCGAAGGAGACCCAGGCAAGGCTTTCGGCAAGCCAGCACACAGGAGGCCCCGCTCCCCCAATGCCAGTGCCTGGGTGCCTTTGGCAAGTGAGCCACACAGGAGGAGGGCAGGGCAGGCCACAGTCTCTGCTCTGGACTGGAATCATGTCATATGGCATTACTATCTGTACCCGGCACGCGTTGCTGTGCCCTTTTTAGGAGATGCGAGAAAGTTCAATCATCCACGGTGTGCCCTCCTCTAAACTGCAGTTGGATGGAGTGTGGGTCATGGGGGGCATGGTGTGCCAAGTTGGGTCTTTATTGGTCTTGGTTCTGGGCCACAGTGGTCTGTGGGGAATGATGGGTTTTGAAGTACTACAAATCCCGTTTTCCATGGTGGTACTTCAAGTCCCATCATGCATGGTCGGGGCTCTGTGTGCCAAGGTAGGTTACTGTAAATTCAGGCCATACACAATGTCCCATGAGCTGAGGCCTAGTTAGGAACAGCAAGTTAATGAAGCCTTACTGTCAATTCAGGCCATACACAATGTCCAATGAGCTGAGGCCTAGTTGGGAGAATCAAGTTAATGAAGCCTTACTGTCAATTCAGAGCGTAAACAGCTTCCCAGTAAGTGAGGGCTAGTTAGGGAAATCAAGTTAATGAAGCCTTACTGTCAATTCAGGCCATACACAATGTCCAATGAGCTGAGGCCTAGTCGGGAGAATCAAGTTAATGAAGCCTTACTGTCAATTCAGAGCGTAAACAGCTTCCCAGTAAGTGAGGCCTAGTTAGGGAAATCAAGTTAATGAAGCCTTACTGTCAATTCAGGCCATACACAATGTCCAATGAGCTGAGGCCTAGTCGGGAGAATCAAGTTAATGAAGCCTTACTGTCAATTCAGAGCGTAAACAGCTTCCCAGTAAGTGAGGCCTAGTTAGGGGAAATCAAGTTAATGAAGCCTTACTGTCAATTTAGAGCGTAAACAGCTTCCCAGTAAGTGAGGGCTAGTTAGGTAAATCAATTTTATGAAGCCTTACTGTCAATTTAGAGCGTAAACAGCTTCCCAGTAAGTGAGGCCTAGTTAGGGAAATCAAGTTAATGAAGCCTTACTGTCAATTCAGAGCGTAAACAGCTTCCCAGTAAGTGAGGGCTAGTTAGGGAAATCAAGTTAATGAAGCCTTACTGTCAATTTAGAGCGTAAACAGCTTCCCAGTAAGTGAGGCCTAGTTAGGAAATCAAGTTAATGAAGCCTTACTGTCAATTCAGAGCGTAAACAGCTTCCCAGTAAGTGAGGGCTAGTTAGGGAAATCAAGTTAATGAAGCCTTACTGTCAATTTAGAGCGTAAACAGCTTCCCAGTAAGTGAGGCCTAGTTAGGGAAATCAAGTTAATGAAGCCTTACTGTCAATTCAGAGCGTAAACAGCTTCCCAGTAAGTGAGGGCTAGTTAGGGAAATCAAGTTAATGAAGCCTTACTGTCAATTTAGAGCGTAAACAGCTTCCCAGTAAGTGAGGCCTAGTTAGGGAAATCAAGTTAATGAAGCCTTACTGTCAATTCAGAGCGTAAACAGCTTCCCAGTAAGTGAGGCCTAGTTAGGAAATCAAGTTAATGAAGCCTTACTGTCAATTCAGAGCGTAAACAGCTTCCCAGTAAGTGAGGGCTAGTTAGGGAAATCAAGTTAATGAAGCCTTACTGTCAATTTAGAGCGTAAACAGCTTCCCAGTAAGTGAGGGCTAGTTAGGGAAATCAAGTTAATGAAGCCTTACTGTCAATTTTGGGCGTGGTCTGTGATTTTTTGGGGTGTAAATTTTCGGTTGGAAGTGATTTGGGTGTTTGTGTTGGGGATTGGCTCAGGCCTTTTCCTTATTCTGTTTTGGCAGTTTATTATGGATCGGAATGTTCATGTTGGCTGGCTAGTGCAGCAGTTATGCAAATCCGCCCTTATTGGCAGCCAATCATGTTGTCAGAATGTAGAGGCTGGGTGAGTCGTTGGCTGCCCCGGAGGATGCTGGTAAATGTAGTTTTATTTTTACTCGTTGTTTTGGGGGCCTTCTAGGTTATTGGGGGGGGGAAGTTTCTTTGCTACAAACGTACCTTGCTTGAGGCCTATTTCTGTTGGCAAGTATTGTGTTTCTGCGTTGTATGGTTTCTTTGTTTGAGGTATACATCACATGACGTGAACCCATTTATATAATAGATAGTGTCGATATCATATAATAATTGTAATGTAATGTAATATTTAAAAAGTTATGATATATGTTATAATATGAGTATGGTATAATCTCTCTCTCTCTCTCTCTCGGCTTCGCGAACGAAGATTCTTTAGGAAGGACTCATCCCACGCTTTCTAGATGACTAAAAAGGCCAATCTGAGATAGGCAAGTCCGGTTGCAGAAAGCACAGCAGAAAGTCTCCTTGGGTGATGCGGTTCTTTCTGCGTTGTCGAGACCCGTTCGGCGTGACTTCTCGAAAGAGGCCGCAGCATTGTGGGTACTGCGTCTCCACGCCTCCCGATGTGGACCATTGTTGGTGATCAATCTGGCCGAGCAGGCCCGGATTAACCCCTTTTGGTGCCCTAGGCCACACTTTGGAATTACGCCCCCAAACCAACCTCTACCACACACACACACACACACACACCCCACATTCCTTCTTTCCACTCTGCCTCCTCCTCCTCCTCGCTCGTGCCCTCCTTCCTTGACTCAAGAAAGGAAGGTGGGAAGGAGGCGGAGAAGCCCTGCCCGCTGCTGGACATCCTCGGCCTCGGCTTCCTGCCCTCCCTCTTCCTCCTCCCGCCCTCCTTCCTTGACTCAAGAAAGATGGGCGGGAGGAGGAGGCGGAGGGAAGCCCCGCCCCCGGGGCCGCTGCTGGACATGCGCGGCAGCGGCCCCAGGGGCTTCCCTTCCTTACTCCTCTTCCTCCTCCCGCCCTCCTTCCTTGACTCAAGAAAGATGGGCGGGAGGAGGAGGGAAGCCCCGCCCCGGGGCTGCTGCCGCCATGTTCCTGGGTGCCGTGCGCATATGCCCGGCAGTGGCCCCGGGGGCTTCCTTCCTCCTCCTCCTCCTCCCGCCCTCTTTCCTTGACAATGGCGAGGGACGGCGCCATTCCCTCCTCCCTCTCCCGAGAGAGAGAGAGAGAGTCATGAGCGTTGTGGTTTACTTTCAACATTTTTTTTGGTCCGTGAACTGCGCCCCCCTTGGCTTGAAGTGGCCTAGGGTGGCCTTATGGGTAATTTTTTTTGGTCCGTGAAGTGGCCTAGGGTGGCCTTATGGGTAATCCGGGCCTGTGGCCGAGCCGGAGGTGTTGTTTCAGGGAGTCCTTATATCTCTTCTTTGGGGGCGCCTCTCTTGTGCTGACCCGTAGTGAGTTCACCCTAGAGTACTATCTTTGGGAGGCGGTGGTCCTCCATCCTAGAGACGTGCCCTGCCCAACACAGCTGTGTTTTCAATAGCATGGCCTCAATGCTGGTGAGCCCTGCTTGCTCAAGGACAGCAACATTCGTCACATCGTCGGTCCAGTGTATGTTTAGGTCGGTGAATTGGGCAGTGAGCGAACCTGGGAGCATCGGGAGGCTGAAGCATTCACAAGTTTCCAAGAAACAAATTGAGCCTCTCCGCTTGGAAATGTTTTTTAAAAAACTATTTTACTGGATTTTTCGAGAGTTGCCCCCCCCCTCCCCCAAGGAACTGTTTATAACAACTTCATGACATCCATAGTTAACTGGAAGCAAGTTTCACTCAGGGTGAAATTTCACAAGGGTCTGGAGAACAAGCCCTATGAGGAGCGGCTTGAAGAGCTGGGCATGTTTAGCCTGGAGAAGAGAAGGCAGAGAGAAGACATGATAGCCATATCTAAGTATGTGAGAGGAAGTCATATCTATGTTGTGTTCATCGAAACAGGCCCAGGTTTCACACTGAGTGTATAAATACATTTAAAAACATATTAGCTATATGTATGACTGTGTTAGAGTGTCATCTTGTGTCATTTTGGTTGGTGGTGTGCCCCAGGATTTTGTAAATGTAAAAAGTGTGCCGCGGCTCAAAAAAGGTTGGGAAACACTGCTCTATATGTTCCTCCAGCAACAGCAAAAATATACTTGTGGGCAGCAAAATCAGGAAATCCCACGAGGCTCTTCCTCCAGGGGCAAACCAACTTAGAAGTCCCTGAACAGGCTCAAAAGTGGAGTGGGAAGATCAAAAGACAACCTGGTAAAATGACACTACCTAAAAAAAACCCTCCGCCTTGTGTGACTGTGGAGCAAAACAAACAACTCCACGCCTGTATGCTTCCTCACAATGCCCTGCCTCATGCACAGAGGAACTACTCTTTAAAGCTACAGACAATGTGGTCGCTGTTGCCCATTTTTGGTCTAAAATTATTTAGCAGCTTGTGCTCCCTTTATCAGTTTTATATTTATTTATTTATGCAATGCTTTCAGGCCTAAAACGGGAGCTCAACTTGCTCTTCGGATTCAAGCCGCTGACCTTCCGGTCAGCAAGTTCAGCAGCTCTACAGTTTAACCCGCTGCACCACCGGGAGCTCCTGATTTCCCTTTACTTACAAAAATAAATCGCAGAAAAGAAATTAAAATGGAAACACATTGGTACCAACTGGGAAGCACCCAATGAAAAATCAAAAGAAACCGGAGCTATGTCTCAAGATGCTCCCGAGGTGATGGTTTTGGGAGCTGATTGACTAATAACCCTAATAACTGTACCCAGGGCCGAAGCCAGGATTTTGATTCGGGGAGGGCTGAGTCTGATTGGGGGAGGCTGAGTCTGAGTAAGAGAGGGACTACCCTACCAAACCTTTTGTATTGTTATCCCAATAACCCCATGAATGTGGGATATAATGAGCATGGTGATCAGATCGTGATATGAATAAACATAACAGTTTAAATAATGTACCAGTAAGGCCTTCTCGCGGACCACTCTGAGAATATGGGGGGGAGGGCTGAAGCCCCTCAAGCCCCCCCCCCCCTGTCTGCACCGGGACTGTGGCGCAGCTGGCTGGGTGTCAGCTGCATTAAAGATCACTACAGACCGAAAGGTATTGAGTTCAAAGCCAGCCCAGGTCGGAGTGAGCTTCGGCCAATTGTGTAGCTTGTTGTCGACCTTTGCAACCCGAAAGACAGTTGCATCTGTCAAGTAGGAAATTTAGGTACCACCTATGTGTGGGGAGGCTAATTTAACAAAAAAAAAACCGAGTCCATAAAAAATCTCCAGCAAAAGCATGCGGGGAATGCGGAAAGTACTTCATCAGTGTTGCAGATGGACAGTGAAGCGACAGCTTCCCTGGTGGCCAGAAGTTGAAATATTAAATAGCCTCTGACTGTCTGTCTATATGTGTTGTGTGTCTATGGCATTGAATGTTTGCCATGTATGTGTACATTGTAATCCGCCCTGAGTCCCCTGCGGGGTGAGAAGGGCGGAATATAAATACTGTAAATAAAGAAATAAATGACCAACAGCCATTCTTGCAGCACTTTTTCTTCTGTGGGTCACATAGTGTCAAACAGTGATGACAGAACCAAGGCCAGAAATGAATGCACTTCTTCCTATGTCACTCCCACTAAATAACTCTCAACAACCGAGAAGAGGTAATTTATAGCACAAAAGACTGTCTTGTTATGTTTTGGGGGGGGCAGGAGGGAATTCTCAAACGTTTGAATGCTGAAAAGGGAAGAAATCTTACAAAATCCCCAAATGTGGAAAACAATATGATGACTACAACTGGCTGAAACAGATAAATGCAACAAAATAAATTATTTTAATTTCCCCCCCATAACAATGACATTACATTCTGACACTACAAACCAACAATTTTTGGAACAAAATTCATGTTACTGAATACAGTGTTTAAAAACACCACATAAGATAGTGGTTTCATTTCTCTTCACTTTAAAACATGAGCTTTGGTTTGTTAACAATACCAGACAGTGAAATGTGGTTTGCTGCTGCCTTGTGAATCCTGGCATGCACCCACAGTTTAATGGTCATGATTCCATCCCACAGGATTTGGGATTCCTATCTTGGTGAGGGTTTTCTAATGAACTATCCTGAACTCCAGCCCTAGAGATCTCTACCATCACAAGCAGTAAATACGTCATCAAGCTACAGATCCCAGGACCCCTTAAGCTGGAACTGTGGCAATTAAAGCAATATAATAGTACTATAATTGTATAGTTGGGAACGCTTTTGGTTTGTTTAGACCAGTGTTTCCCAACCACTGTTCCGTGGCACACTAGTGTGCCGTGAGCGATGACCTGGTGTGCTGCGGGAAAACCTCTCTTCCCCCCTTTCTTCCCCTTCCTGCCAAACTCCTGCTGCTGCTGCTTGAGGGAGGAGGAGGAGGAAGGGCCGGGCGGCGGCAAAGAAGGGGCTGGGGTGCCACCTCCTTCAGCCGTTTCCCCAGCCAGCCAGCCTTCAATCGAGGGAGGGCGGGGAACGGAAGCGGAAGTGAGGAGCACAGTCCAAGGCAGGCCCCCCGGCTTCTTTCGAACTGCAGGAAAGAAGGAAGGCAGGCAACCATGGACCGAGTGAGTGCCTTCCCTTCTGGTGTGGAAAAGGGAGAGAGCCATTCAGGAAGGGAGCCACCTGGGGGTTCTGTGTGGGAAGTTTCGCCCAGTTCTATCATTGATGGGGTTCAGAATGCTCTTTGATTGCAGGGGAACTATAAATCCCAGCAACTATAACTCCCAAATGGCAAGGTCTATTTCCCCCGAACTCCATCTGCGTTCATATTTGGGCATATTGAGTATTCATTTCAAGTGTGGTCCAGATCCATCACTATTTCAGTCCACAGTGCTCCCTGGGTGTAGGTGAACGACAACTTCCAAACTCAAGCTCAATTCCCAAGCAAACCCTTTCAGTACTTTCTGTTGGTAATGAGAGTTCAATATGCCAAGTTTGGTTCAATTCCATTGTTGCAAGAGTTCAGGATGCTCTTTGTGTTAACTATAAATCCCAGAAATTGTAACTCCCAAATGTCAAGGTCTATTTTCCCCAAACTCCATCTGTGTTCACATTTGGGCATATTGAGTATTCATGCCAAGTTTGGTCCTGATCCAACATTGTTTGAGTCCAGAGTGCTCTCTGGATATAGGTGAACTACAACTCCAAAACTCAAGGTCAATGCCCACCAAACTCTTATAGCATTTTCTCTTGGTTATGGGAGTTCTGTGTGGGAAGTTTGTGTCTTTCTGCCATTCCTGCCAGGATATCTATGTTGAGTTCATTGAAACAGGCCCAGGTTTCACACTGAGTGTATAAATATATTTAAAAACATATTAACTATATGTATTACTGTGTTAGAGTGTCATTTTGTGTCATTTTGGTTTGTGGTGTGCCCCAGGATTTTGTAAATGTTAAAAGTGTGCCGCGGCTCAAAAAAGGTTGGGAAACAGTGGTTTAGACCAGTGGTTCTCAACCTGTGGGTCCCAAGATGTTTTGGCCTTCATCTCCCAGAAATCCAAACAGCTGGTAAGCTGGGTGGGATTTCTAGGAGTTGTAGGCCAAAACACCTGGGGACCCACAGGTTGAGAACCACTGATTTAGACAAACCCCCCAACATTTTGTTTATCTCCCCACACCGAAAAGGAGTGAATTGCATCAGCACATTGCTTGCTTACATTCTGGTTTATTAAGCTTTAATACCTGGCTTAAAGTGATATGGACTATGTCCAAGAATTGTATAGCTTCTTGCTTGAATCATCTCGAAAATCCATTTAAACCAAGATACATTTTATCTGGAAGTCTCAGCATTATGAATAATGTTGTAGTGAAGCATGAACTCTATACAATCAGTGTAAATCTTTCTAGTCTTCGGAATTATGGCTGATTCTCTGAGCAAATCCATGTCGCTGGGACCCACTGAGGTTCGTCCTGTGCTCGACGTACAGCAGACAGCAGCTGAAGACAGGCTTCCTGTAAGTTGTCATTCACAATCACCTGGTCAAAGAACTGGCCAAACTGCGTTTCCATTTTTTTAGCTGACTCTTCCATCTCCTGCAAGTCTTCTTCCTATAGAGAACAATTGAAGGGCTAAAGTTATATACTGAAATGATATCGAAATTAGTGGAATTGTTTTATTGCTTTTGACTTCAAAATCGGCACACCATCTATTCTCTATAAGATGTCAATATATGTGTCTCAGGAGTAATAGTCACTGAGATTTATTTTGTTTCAGTCCATAAACTGTAAATATGTAATAATAATGAACTGCTACAAGCCAGTCGGTTGAGGGTGAATCCATCGAAGATGGAGATCCTTTGGCTGGGTCATCCAGGTGGGGGTGGGTGTCGGCTACCTATGCTGGACACCGAGACATTACGTCTGTCGTCCTTAGTAAAGAGCTTGGGGGTTCAATTGGATCCGCTACTGTCAATGGAGGCTCAGGTCTCCACTGTCAGTAGATCTGCCTTTTTTCACCTATGGCAGGCTAGGCAGCTGGTTCCCTATCTCACCGAACGCGACCTAGCCATGGCAATCCAGGCAACGGTCATCTCGAGGCTAGATTACTGTAATGCCCTTTACATTGGTCTTCCTTTGTCGGTCTTCCTTTGAGGCTTAAGCTGGTACAGAACGCGGCCAGGGCTCATATTACTCCAACTCTGCAGCGACTGCACTGGCTGCCAATTGAGCACCGGATCATTTTCAAAGTGTTGGTCTTGACCTTTAAGGCCTTGTATGGTCTGGGGCCAGTGTACTTGAGGGACCCTCTACTCCCATATGTTCCTCAGAGATCGCTTCGATCAGAGGATCACAACCTCTTACCGATTCCATCCCACCCAAACATCCATTTGTCTTCAACAAGACAAAGAGCTTTCTCTGTGGTTGCACCGAGTCTATGGAATTCTTTGCCATCTGAAGTCCGAACAACCACTGACTTGCTGGCCTTTCGGAAAGCATGTAAAACAGCCCTTTTCTGGCAGGCATTTAACCTTTAACCACTTTGGTTGAGTACACACTGTTAATCTGTGTTAATCGTTTATGATTTTACTGTATACCTGGATTGTTTTAAATTGTTATTGGTTGATATACTGTAAACTGTCCCGAGCCAATTTTGGAAGGACAGTATACAAATTGAAACAATAAATAAATAAATAAATAAATAAATATAAGTACCCAATAAATTGATATAGATTAAAATAGGCATAAAGACATAAATATGAATTAGATTTTAATTGCAAATTATCTCAAAGAAAAAAAATATTCAATGTTGAGTCAAGGAATGCCACATAAAGCAGATGGCCTTTAACTTCCTCACCAGTCTCACCTTAAATTTCATGTTCACGTAATAGTCTGTAATCATCCTGGCGTTTTTCCGGGACTGTTTCATGCAGCTGACACTGGATGGCTTAATGAATATAATGTAGGGCTTCAGTTCATGCGTACGGACCAGTTGAATGTTCTGCAGCACAAAGCAAATAAAATAAATCAAAATAAAAATCAAAAAGTGAAACAAAACAAAGACCATATTATTTTAGTTCAAGATGGGGAACTTTTTGTGTATAGGTTTTATTCATTTAAATAACATTTAACACATACAAACTAGAACACATACGGCCAAGTGACATCAAAGTGTGGCTAAGATGACTAGAAATATTCAATGAGGAAAAACACACATGTTGAAGAGGCTACAGCAGTTTGCTTCTGCTAGAGCAGATACGTCAAACTTTGGCCCTCCAGATGTTTTGGACTTCAACTCCCACAATTCCTAACAGCCTGCTGTCAGGAGTTATAGGAGTTGAAGTCCAAAACATGTGGAGGGCCAAAGTGTGCCCATACCTGTGCTACAGCCTCCTGGGAAGGGCAAGCCTCTGCCTCTTCTCTTTGCTTAGTTAAATATGTGAGAACTATTGCAGCAATTAAGGAAGCTAAGGACAAAGGAAAATAATGGGAGAAGGAGAGGAAAACTGGGACACAGTTAATACTGTTGAAAAAATGGGATGATGAAAGATCAATCGGGACTGTCTCGGACAGATCAGGACAATTGTAGAGGATGTGGTATCAACAGTTTAGTCCATGAAACAATGACAATAAAACCTTCTCTTTTAAAAAAATAGTTTCTCTTGATGGTTTTAGAAAAAAATATAAAAGATATACATTTACATAACAAACTACAAAAGAAAAAGAAAATCATTCACCCAACTTTCTCTATCACACATTTTATTTATTTATTTACTATATTTCTATACTGCCCATCTCAGCCCGAAGGCGACTCGAGGCAGTTTACACATGGCAACCAGTGCCCACAATATAAAATACAATTAAAACAGTTATATACTAACAGATAAAAACAAAAAACGATTTAGCAATACATTTTTTTAAAAATACAGTTCCCAGCGTCTCATCATTAAAATAATTTTCCATCGCATTGTCATATCATTCCGTGATCACAATTAAATAGTTATATTTCATCTGCAAAAGCCTGCTCAAACAGCCAGGAAATAACTTTCTTTCAAAATGTTAGGAGGGGGAGGGTGATTTAATATCCCTAGGGAGGGCGTTCCATAGCCGAGGGGCCACCGCTGAGAAGGCCCTGTTTCTCGTCCCCGCCAATCGGGTCTGCGAAGAAGGCGGGACCGAGAGCAGGGCCTCTCCAGATGATCTTAAACACCTGGATGGTTCATAGGGAGAGAGGCATTCTGACACATAAGCTGGGCCAGAACCGTTTAGGGCTTTAAAGGCTAAAGCCAGCACTTTGAATTGTGCCCGTTAGCAAACTGGCACAAATACATCTATTAACTTACTTTTAAAAAGGAAAAGGAGAAAAGAAAAAAAACACCAAAAAAGCAGAAAAAAAGAATTCTTAAAATATTGTGACTTCTGTTATTCTCTTTATGACTCACCTGAGGCTCTAAATCAACTATACAGATCTTCCCAGCATCAAGAACTGCACGGACTGAATCGGTGCTTGTTCCGTAGAAGTTTCCTTTGTACTCTCCATACTCCAGCATCCTGCAAATGTAGTAAATGCAGGAGAACAAAATAGAAAGGCCTGCTTAAAATGAAACACAGTAATACCTTGACACATTTAATTTGTTATCTGACTGAGCTCTTAACTCAAAATGCTCTTTTCTCAAAAGTGAATGTCTCCAGTTAAATGTTAATAATCCGTTCCAGCCTCCCCCTCCTCAATTTTGTTTTGTTACATGTTTTTAAATAAGAAAATGTACTTTATAAATAACAAATAATGTATAAATGTACATTCACATGGAATTATAAACAAGAAAGATCAACTTTAAAATGGTAGAAGCGCAAAGTTCCGGCAAGAAAGCATGAAACACAAAGTGAAAAGGCAGAATCATCATTTTCTTCATCCTGGATTCATTCCAGCCTCCCTCCTTCTCTCCTTTCATGAAGACAACATACCAGGAATGAAAACTACACAAAATCAACTAAGCCAAAGTTCCTCAAAGCAGACAAGAGCAAAGTGAACAGCAATATCCCAAAGCGGACCAGAGACAAGACAGAGGTTGTTCCCTTAAAACCCTAAAGCCCTTTACTCTAGTGTTAGCACTCCCTCTGGTGCTAGCTCTTAACTCAAAGCACAGCTATTATGTCAGTGAACCCAACAGCTCTTAACTCAAAGCATCCTTAAGTTGGGACACTCTTAAGTAGAGGTTCCACTGTAGTATCTTAAGCCCCAAAATACAATGTCTAGTTCCAACTACAGTAGACCTCATGAAGCCACAGGATTTATGCAACTGTTGAGTTTCCATTTCACAATTGCTTCATCGGTGCTTCTTGGGAGCAGAAACTGTATTTAGGTCCGAGAGAGCTATTTTAAAATCTTTAAAACAAAGAGAAGCCCCATGTTTAAGAGTAGTGTTGTATTGAGGGCAGAGACTGCCTGTGTAAACCGTCCCGAGTCACCTTTGGGCTGAGAGGGGCAGTATAGAAACGTGACAAATAAATAAATAAATAAATAGTGTAAATAATATCAAAATGGGACTTAAACGAGCCATTAAGCAAAACCTTCATTACAAACCAACACAAATGTCACAAAATTATGCAAGTTTTTGAGTTCTCCAGAATGGAGGAAAAATAGTCTAAAGTCGTGGTTATGTGAACAATAATATTGATCACTTTTAGGGCTCTCCATTGAGCAGAGAGAGTAAAGGAGAGCGAGAGAATGAAATCTATATTGAGATGTGGACTGGGTGGGAACCTGAAGGGAAGGAATGAGAGAGAGAAAAGACCTGGGAGGCAGCATAGGGGAAAATTGATCGTGCAACATCTTTTTTGCAATGTTGAACAACATTTTTAGGCATGTTTATATATTATTTCTTTTCTTCCATACTTATTTCTAATATCTATGTAAAAGGAAGACTTTTGTGTAAGACAATGTATACCATCACACTCTCGTTTCCTTTGCTCTGCTCTTTTTGTGGGAATTGGTGCTTTATGCGTGTTTGATAATATGGAAGTATAGTTTGGACCTAGTTTTAAGGATTCCATGTCTCACAGGTTGATTTGTGTTCAGAACGGAATTATTTACATTGGCAATAGCTTCAGCTATATTACCACTTGTAAATTATGACGAGAATCCCGAGGTGCAGTCAACATTCTTTCACAGGATACATTTGTGTAAAAATCCCAATGAAAATAATTTGAATCAAATAGACTGGCTGATTTTCCTTACATGGCATCCTTGTAGGCATCCATTTCTCTTTGGCATTTTACACTGGCCAACATTAGTGCAGGTGGCCAAGTGTAAAATGATATAGTCGGTATGTGCCAAGTGGGAAATTCAGCACATAAAATAATACTGAACTTTACAGACTGAAAGCTGATATTGCAACAAATAGAAAAATGAGAAAATATTTTATCTAAGACTGTACCTGTGGCTGTACACCATGTTTTCAAAGGTTTCTTTGGATACATAATAATACTCCCGGCCATTCACTTCATAGCTCTTCTGAGCACGGGTTGTATCTATTCAAAAAGAATAAACATGGTGCTGCTATTAAATATGCCTCCATCTTTCTGGAAATAACTGGTAGGATAGAAAGTTTGGGCCAAGTTTGTATATTCAATACTTTACTTGCCTGGATGTTTATGGAAATAGCCCTTGTGAAAACCCCTGGTATAGATACAAAGGACATGGGGGGACTTTTCAGATGTGCATCATAAATTTTGATTCTCTCACTTACTACCTCGGCCCTGGACACTATCTAGAATACTGCAAGAAATACTCTGATCCATGATAGCTATAGTGGGGCAAAATGTAGACATTGTCCCTCCAAATAAGAACCACCAAATTATTTTCCCTTTGGCCCCACAATTCTCAGCATTAGAATCATAGAATCCAAGAGTTGGAAGAGAACTCATGGGCCATCCAGTCCAACCCCCTGCCAAGAAGCAGGAAAATCGCATTCAAAGCACCCCCAACAGATGGCCAGCCAGCCTTTGTTTAAAAGTCTCCAAAGAAGGAGCCTCCACCACACTCATGGGGCAGAGAGTTCCACTGCTGAACAGCTCTCACAGGAAGTTCTTCCTAATGTTCAGGTGGAGTCACCTTTCCTGTAGTTTGAAGCCATTGCTCCATTGTGTTCTAGTCTCCAGGGCAGCAGAAAACAAGCCTGTTCCCTTCTCCCTATGACTTCCTCTCACATATTTATACATGGCTATCATGTCTCCTCTTAGCCTTCTCTTCTGCAGGCTTAACATGCCCAGCTCTTTAGGCTGCTCCCTATAGGGCTTGTTCTCCAGACGCCTGATCCTATTAGTCGCTCTTTTCTGGACACATATTCTAACTTGTTGACATCTCCCTTCAATTGCGGTGTCCAGAATTGGACACAGTGTGATTCCATGTGTGGTTTGACCAAGGCAGAATAGAGGGGTAACATGACTTCCCTGGATCTAGAGCAGGGATGCTCACACCTTTTCAGCATGCGAGCTTCTTATAAAACAACCAAGTCAAAATGATCTACCTACCCACTACAAAAATGTGAAACATATAACACAATAATTTGCTTTGAACTGGGTTTTCTGAATCCACACTGCCATATAATCTGATTCAAAGCAGATAACATGGGATTTATTCAACTGTGTGGAAAAGACCTCAGATAATCCAGGGCCGGCAGCACTTGGGTGGCATCAGGAGCCTGCGGGGCGGGGATTGAGCCTTCCTCCTGCCCTGCCTGCGATCTACCAGGATGCCCTACGCCAGGGGTGCTCATTAGGTAGATCGTGTAGGGAGGAAGGCCCAGTCCTGTCCCGCAGGCTCCCAACGTCACCCAGGTGCAGAAGGAGGTTGGACTGGATGGCCCTTGGAGGTCTCCTCCTATTCTAGGAGCCCGTTGTTGTTGTTGTTATTATTATCATAGGTTGAATGGCCATCTGTGAGGAATGCTTTGTGTTTTTCCCTTATGGCAGAAAGAGGTTGGATTGGATGGCCCTTGGAGGTCTCCTTCTACTCTAGGAACCTGTTGTTGTTGTTGTTGTTGTTACTATTATTATTAGCAGAGGCTGAATAAATATTATCATCATTATTATTATGAATAAATTCAGGGGCTTATTATACTCACATTTAGTTGAATTCAGTTTTAAAATATATTTTATGGCTCTCACTGAAATAAATTTTCCAAATACTTTGCTTTTATGGCTCATTTTGACTTGGTTGTTTTATAAGTAGCTCGCATGCTGAAAAATTGTGAGCACCCCTGGCCTATGCAATCTACCAGTAGATCGCAATCTACCTAATGAGCACCCCTGATCTAGACACTATACTCCTATTTATGCAGGCTAAAATCCCATTGGCTTTTTAAGCTGCTGCATGTTGTCTCACATTTGACTTGTTGTCCACAAGGACTCCAAGATCTTTTTTACAAGTACTTTTTCACACACACTGCTATCATTGGAGATGATTAACGCCTGCAGCCTTTCTGTTTGCATTTCTTGGTAAATTTCCCTGCCCCCTTTCTTTGGAGGCTTAAACTGTATTTCTAATATACTCACCTGAAGTTTTATAAATTGGATAACTCAAAGTTTTATTTGAAATGATAGAATTCATGAGAGGGGGAAAATCCTTAAATTTGCCTCTCTGGTAGCTTTGCACCTGTGACCTCTTCGACATTTCTTAAAATACTTCTAATTTAAAGCTAAAGTGTTGTATTTCAGCTGGCTGAATATTTTTCATTAAATCTCGGTGTGTTTTATAATTCAGGCTATACAGTCAGAAGTAAGCACCACAGAGTTCAATATTACATTTCTTTTGGATATCCGTATTTCAATATACCTTGGTTCATATATCAAACGGACAATTTATTTAAAATCCCATATCACAGCAACGTATTTTACGTGTGGCCAAGACCCAAAGATATATAAAACAGCTCTGTTTTTAAGCAAAGCAATACGTCTGAGAACCACATATGTGGGGCTGATCGGGGTAAATAGTAAGGGTGATATGGAAACATGATGTATATATTCAGTTTTAACATATTTATTTATTGTTATATGTGTTTATTTTAAAATTTTAACATTCACATCTGGCCTGCCCAAAATGGTTTTAAATTGTCTGTTACTGCTTGTGTTGAGTTTTATTGGTCGTATTGTTTTTATAATTGTTATTGTTTTGTTATTATGTGTTGTTGGGATTGGCCTCATGTAAGCCGCCCCGAGTCCCCTTGGGGAGATGGGTGTGGGGTATAAATAAAGTTAAGAAATAATAATAATAATTATTATTATTTAACTTAGTATATAGAGTGTAATCAAGTTTAATCAAGCCTTTTTGTTTGGTCTGGTATTGTGATATGGCATAAGGGCTAATCAATAAAATGTACTAATATAGGTAGAATTTCACCCTTTGGAATATAAATAACATAAAAAGCAGTTGCATACATCAAGTAGCAAAGGATACTCCTTGAGGGCACAGTTATGTGGTTGCTCATGGTCAACTGCCCCACTTCCAACTTTAACATGACCTCACTGACCATAGATCATGACAGGCTGCTAAGATTTGCAGACATTTGACATTCCCTCTCCTTCCACTGCTAGAATTAAAAGTATAAATATAAACGGTCACCTACGTGGCACTGCACTCTGAAAGAGATGAGGATTTATACCAATAAGCTGTCGCCGCAGTTCATTCACTCCAACACCGGAAGGACCTGAATACGGTATTTCAAGAAATGAGCAGTTAAAGGATTGAATGAAAAAGTCTACATCCCCTAGTCCAGTGTTTACCAATGTTTTTTGAGCCACGGCACACTTTTGACATTAAAAAAATCCAGGGGCACACCACCAACCAAAATGACACAAAATGACACTCTAACACAGTAAAGAATGGCTGGGGGGTGGCGGCCTGCTGGGAGCAGCTGGTGGGAGTACCGAAGCTGGGGAGGGGGCGGAGCCACGCCATGCCCCGCCCCCCCCCAGCTTCAGCTCTACCAGCAGCTGCTCCAGCCTTGAGGGGAAGTGCCAAGTCAGTGGTGGCAGAGCCAACACAATGTTGGCTTGGCACTGTCCCCTCAAGGCTGGAGCAGCTGCTGGGAGTGAAGCTGGGGAGGGGGCATGGGAGGTGGAGCCATGCCCCGCCCCTCCCCAGCTTCAGCTCTCCCACAGAGGAGGAGCATGAGAGGTGGACGGGCTTCAGTGGGCGGGGCTCCTCCTCCATGCAGCTTCAGCGAGCGAGTGGCGAGAGTCATTGCAGGAGTCATGGCGGATTGGAGGCTAGCTGGGGAAACAGCCAAAGGAGGCGGTGCCCTGGCCCCTTCTTCTTTTTTCTTCGCCACCGCCCGGCTCTCTGCCCCCCTCCTCCCCCAAGCAGCAGGAGTTTGGCAGGAGGAGGGAGGGGGAAGGGGGGCAGAGAGCTTTTCTCGCGGCACAGCAGGAGGTCCGTCACGGCACACTAGTGTGCCAAGGCACACTGGTTGAGAAACACTGCCCTAGTCTACATATTGTTAGATTTATTACAGAAAGAAATATCAATTAATTCCCTGAACAGTAGTACAGAACCCAATGTTCATGAGACATCTGAGAAGATTTTAAATGACTTCCTTTGAACTGTAGAGACACATTCCAATAAAGTGGCAACTTATAAATGCAAGACCCTTTCTCACTAAGTTTGAATTCGCCACAATTGTACTGTCGAAGGCTTTCATGGCTGGAATCACTGCGTTGTTGTAGGTTTTTTGGGCTGTATGGCCATGTTCTAGAAGCATTCTCTCCTGACATTTCGCCCACATCTATGGCAGGCATCCTCAGCGGTTGTGAGGATGCCTGCCATCCTCTCGCATTACTTCACGAATGAAGATTCTTAGGAAGGACTCATCCCACGCTTTCTACAAGCGCGTTGATGACTAAGGAGGTTGGATGTGTCCTTCGAGCCTGTGCAATGGATTTTTCTGGTGGAGCGCAGTGTGCACAGAACTGGCCTCACCCTTTAAACAGAAGGTTCGTCTGCCGGGGCCTAGCAAGCTTGGACGGTGGCAGCGAGGTCCTCAGGTCGTAGGTTTGATTTGAGTTTCCTTCTCTAGATGGTTGACCTTACAAGCACCATCTGCCCGGGTTTGAAATCAGAGTTTTCCTTCTCTTAGGATGGTTGCCAAAAGGCTAGAGAGCCCATCCTGCCCTTTGACGCTCTTTGTCAGACCCTTCGGTTGTGACCTGTCTGGCATGGGAGGCCCTACCGGTGGCTATTATGCCACCGCCAGCATAGCTCACAACTTCATTAGGGTATGCAAGCCTCTCCCCCACAACAAGGGAGTGCCAATGGAGAGGCCATAGGTGGAGGCAAAACGTCAGGAGGGAATGCTTCTAGAACATGGCCATACAGCCCAAAAAACCTTCACCACAATTGCACTTCAGTCTTGTACAACAGGGTACTGGAAAGCTATTGCTACTTACCTATTAGGACAATTAATCGGTTTCTATCTCCAGGGAGTCTCTGATATCTCACTACTTCTTCATATGGCGCAGCTACAGCGCTGTAGCATCCACCAGGACACCGGGCATAACATGGTAAGTGACTGTTGCGAGATTTCCTCCGGCACAAGCGCATACTTCTACGGAAGCCAGCTGAGGAAAGCAGAAAGGTATAGACCTTGAAATCCCAGTAAGAGACTCAAGTTGGTAGACGCATTGACACTGAGCCTGGGGCTAGGAAACTGGTGGCCCTCTAGCTGTTGTTCAACAACAGTGATTATCATCCTTCAGCATTGCCTATACTGATTAAGGTTGCTGGGATTTTCATCTAGAAGGCCACTTATATCCCATCCTTGTATACAGGCCTATCCTGCAAAATTTTGGCACATTAGATGCTCCTATGCTTTGGCATCAAATGTTGATGTTGAATATTGTATTGTTATTGTAGAATTGCACTACTCCTCATCCTTAACATTCAGTGATATGGGCAAGGACTGTTGGGAGTTGGAGTTCAATGACACCTGGAGGATCAGAACAAGCTTAGCCTTTTGTTAAGTGCTTGAACCGTAGACAAAGCCTCCTTCTTTCGCCCACATTTCTACTGCTGTCCTCGCTCTATCCCTCACAACTTCTCCCTTTGCTCCGCACTTCTTAATGCTTACAAATGAACTGCGTATTTTGTTTAAGTCAGGATTCTGTGGTTTTGCAAAACGTGAAAACCCATTACAATAATGTATTTAAGAAACAAAATACAGCTACAAATGTCTATTGTTTTGCAACTGATACTAACTCCTAAAATGTTCATATATCTCTTGACTTTTATTATCAAGTTTAATGTATTTATTAGGGTGATTTACAATGAATTCACATCAATTAATGAGTCTTTCAGTAAAGCTGATGAGTCAAAAGCTTACATAATAATTAGAAAAGTCTCTAATTATTATGTAAGGGCTAGAACAGGCGTGGGAAAATTTCAGCCCTACGTGTGTTTTGGACTTCAACTCCCACAATTCCTAGCAGCCAGTAGACTGCACCGGGAATGTGGCGCAGCTGGCTAAGTGTCAGCTGCATAAGATCTCTCTGACCACTAGGTCATGAGTTCAAGGCCTGCCCGGGTCGAGGTGGGTGCTTGACTTTTAAGTGTAGCCTGCTGTCGACCTTTGCAGCCCGAAAGACAGTTGCATCTGTCAAGTAGGAGATTAAGGTACCACATTAAGTGGGGAGGCAAATTTTGACTGAATTATGAGGCCATTAAAGAACTCCAGGAACGCTGAGGAATGTGGAAGGAACAACAAGGGACGCTGGGAACGCTGAGAGATGATGAGTGCGTCAGCTCCTCCTGGTGGCCAGAGTTTGCCTCTGTTCGTCTATATGTTGTGTATGTGGAAACGGCAGGGATTGTCTGCTAAGTATATGTATCTGTAATCCGCTCTGAGTCCCCTTTGGGGTGAGAAGAGCGGAATATAAATAAAGTAAATAAATAAATAAATAAATTGTGGGAATTGAAGTCCAAAACACCTGGAGACTCGAAGTTTGCCCAAACCTGGGCTACAACCTAATAGAAAAAGGCAGTTTATTATGAAATAACAACAACAAAGGACACAGAGTTCACAAAGCCTGGCTTACTGGAGGCACACAAAATAAAGATAGAATAAGGAATATTCAGAAATGAAATACAAAATGCATTTGAAACTTATAAAATATGAAATTGAACTGGAATGATGCAACAATTACGTACTAATGAAGACCTGCTGACCAGATCCACTGAATTCTTCCTCTTCTGTAACATAAAGAAAAGTCTTTTATGAAACACAAGAAAAAGATAATGCAAAAGTAGAATGTCTTCAAGAACTATATCATTTTATCTGGCCATACAGATAAAATATGAAAGTAAGTACTGTTTCAATAAATATTGATACTAGCAAAAGGAAGAAAAGGGACTCATGTACCCACGTGGCCTTGCTTTATATGTTTGAAAAAGGTTTTAATAATTAAAATAAATTGCGGCTGCAGCAAGTCTTAACAACAGGAAATGTTAAGTTTTTGTTTTCTTTACAATCCTCTATCATATCAGGTAGAGACTTGGTTTCCTAAAGTGATGTTTCGATCCATCCATTAGGCCATCCCAGTATCTAGACTCCACGCCTAGGGTGGGGAATGGCTGTAAAATTGGTGTGTCTGGTATGACCAAAGATGAACATTTGCATTTTCTGTGGTGGCAGAGAGAGCAGAGCAATGCTATACAGACAGGTTCTGTAGGTTTGTTTTTAAGTTGAAGTATATGTAAGTTGGAACAGGTACATTTTTAAGTGCAACTCCAGCCTCTCTGTCTCTCTGTCTGTCTCTCTGTCTGTCTCTCTGTCTGTCTCTCTGTCTGTCTCTCTCTCTCTCTCTCTCTCTCTCTCTCTCTCTCTCTCTCTCTCTCTCTCTCTCTCTCTCTCTCTACCCCGGCCACTTCGCTGCCAGCGCGAACGTTTAGAACGTTCGCACATGGCAGCCAGAGCGCCTCCTCCGCCTCCTCAGGAAGAGCGGCGGGGGGACTGGAAGGAGGAGGGGAAACCCTCCCCTCCTCCCCAGCCCCTCCCACCTCCCCCGCCACCCCTGCCACCGCGACACGCCTCCCCCTCCCTAGCCCCTCCCACCTCCTCCCGGGCTCCCCCCCCGCCAAACCCTGGCGGGGCGGGCCAGGAGGCGGGACACGCCTCCCCCCTCCCAAGCCCCTCCCCCTCCTCCCGCCTCCCCCGCCCGGTTCCAAACCCTGGCGGGGCGGGGCCAGGAGGCGGGACACGCCTCCCCCCTCCCAAGCCCCTCCCCCCCCTCCTCCCGGGCTCCCGCCTCCCCGGCGGGCCAGGAGGCGGGACACGCCTCCCCTCCCAAGCCCCTCCCCCTCCTCCCGCCCCCGCCCGGTTCCAAACCCTGGCGGGGCGGGGCCAGGAGGCGGGACACGCCTCCCCTCCCAAGCCCCTCCCCCTCCTCCCGCCTCCCGCCCGGTTCCAAACCCTGGCGGGGGGCGGGGCCAGGAGGCGGGACACGCCTCCCCCCTCCCAAGCCCCTCCCCCCTCCTCCCGCCTCCCCGCCCGGTTCCAAACCCTGGCGGGGGGCGGGGCCAGGAGGCGGGACACGCCTCCCCGCAGGGGGGGGCCAGGAGGCGGGACACGCCTCCCCTCCCAAGCCCCTCCCCCTCCTCCCGGGCTCCCGCCTCCCCGCCCGGTTACAAACCCTGGCGGGGGGGCGGGGCCAGGAGGCGGCCCGGGTTCCTCTCCCCCACAGCGTCTCCTCAGCCGGTGGCCTTGCTCCTTTCCTGAAGCCCCGGCCTTTCCTAAGACCAGGGCCCGACCAGGGCCTCCTCTTAGGAAAGGCTGGGCCTGCGAAAGGAACAAGGCCGCCGGATGAGGAGACGCCCTGAGGGAGAGGCAGCCGGCCCGCCTCCTCCTCGCTCACCTCCTCCCTGCTCAACACGCCCGATGATGAAGCCCTGGCGACGGCGATGAGGAGGAGGCAGAGAAGAAAAAGGTGAGCGATAAATGAAAGAAAAAAAGAATGGAAGGGGAGAACAAAGGAAGAAAAAAGGAAGGAAGGAGGAGAGAAAAAGAAGGAAAACAAAAGGATATAAAACATGACTGGATGGAAGGAAGGAGGGGGGGGGAAAGGAAAACATAGGAAGGATGGATGGGAGGAAGGAAGGAGGGGAGAAAACAGCAATAAAATAGGAAGGCACGCAGGAAGGATGAGCAGGGAAAAGGAAAAAAAATATGGAGGAAAGGAAGGAGTGGAGAAGAAAGGAACACATACACACATGCACAGAAATATACAAAAAAACACATACATACACACATATACACGCATATACATATACAAACACATATACACGCATATACATATACAAACACATATACATAACTACACACATACACGCATAGTCATATACACATATACATAACAACACACATATGCACACACACACATATGTACACATAGACACACATCCATATATATATACATACATACACACACAAAACACATATATACAGACTGGGCCACAGAAAATAACAAAGCCACAGCAAAGCGTGGCTGGGTACAGCTAGTTATAATATAATAATAATAAACTTTATTTGTAATCCGCTCCCTCTCCCCAATGGGGACTTGGGGGTGGCTCACATGAGGCCAAGCCCAAACAAACAACAAATTACAATTAAAAATCAAACATCAACAGTAAATGCAATAAAAATACATACATATAAATAAAATAATAATAATAATTATTATTATTACTATTATACAACTGAATATCTAAAATCACCCCTGTTTGGAACTATGTAAGTCGAAAGTTTGTAACACGGGGACTGCCTATCTATCTATCTATCTATCTTACAGTATATTAGTGGAATGAAGAAGCCATATGAGCTCAGATTTAAAGCCACACTGCCTGGTTGATCACTATTGCTTGTTCTGCAAGTTTGATTATAGAAAGCACAATACATTGACAATATCCCATCCTGCCACATAAGGAGGAAGAGAATGTGAAACAATGTGATGGCTCAACATGCCAAAAGTAGTTCAAAGCTCAACTGCTGGTTTCTCAAGATGCATTTGGGGGGGTGTCATTCTAGGAAAGTCAGCATTAACACTACTGGGGCACATGGACCAATGGTCTCTGATTTAGTATAACAGGGGAACCCACCTTCAAAATAGAGAGCTTATACATATATTCACCACTATAATAACTTGATCCTGTAGATAGTGAAGAGACACACATTTCAAAGATTTACTATACATTGTTTTGCCTGCATATCTGCATCTGACTGGCCAAAAAGGACAAAATAAATGTGTCATTCTGAATAAAACTCAAATATTATTAGCCATCAAGACATGATTCAGGAACTTACTTTTTGAAAGCTAGAAAAGGAAAAGAAAGTTACCTTCTTTAAGCTCCTCTGGTATGTCATATCAAGATTTAAGAAAACAAAAACTCAGATTAAAAGTTAGTATTGTGAATGGCTGATATAGTAAAGCAGAAGGAACAGACTACTTGAAGTCTTTCATTGCAACTGGTAATCCCCACCAGCATTCAACACATCTAACAACTATTTGTATCTGTCTTGATAGGGGTCTGTTTTGGATTGGCATCTCCTTGATGTAATACTCCGAGTTATATAGATTACAGTGAGTCTGGATTTCGTTCACTGGGATTGAACCAATTTTGATTTCATTATCTTCACATAAGAAGGACCTTATAAAAATAGAGGACTTAAAGGATATTATTACCAAAAATAACGAAGGATAATAACACCAAAAATAACGAAGGACTAAAATAGGGTCCTCTTTAAGGACGGGATTACATAAAAACCACTCCAAGGACATTATTGGTATATGAACTTACATGTGTTGAATGTATTTTGTGTTGAATGTATTTTGGATTGTTGTATTTCATCGATTCAAGAGTTACCACTTGAGAAAGTGTTAGCTGGCTGCGGTTTCTTGATATTATATTGTGAAGTGGAATTTACAAACACGTTTTTTTGATTTAATACGACTCATTGTTCTCAACACTTTATTGACTAATTGAATGTGATAAAAGAATTTGTTATATGCAGAATTGTTACTGTGTTCAATATATCTTGTGTATAGGGGATGGGAATATGTATGCAGTTTGAGTCTACTCTCCCCTGAGTTTGTTTTGCTAGTTTGGACCAGCAGCTTTCCGTGTGTTTAGTTGCCTTTTGCAGCTGACAGATGGTAATTTTGTCAGTGCCGATTGTTTTTAAGTGCAGTCCAAGGTCTTTAGACACCCCACCCAGTGTGCCAATCACCACTGGGATCATCTTTACTGGTTTGTGCCAGAGTCTATGCGGTTTGATCTTTAAAACCTCATATCATGAAAGCTTTTCCTATTGCTTATCATCATCATCAGTTGTTGTTGTTGTTGTTGTTGTTGTTATTCCACTTGAACTGCATCTTGTGTAGAATCCTGGAGTCTGTATTTGATGAGTCACTAGATCACTCTAGCTGACAACTCTAAATAGATTTAAATAGCTCTCCCTAAAGTCCAAAACTTGACATTTCATGCAATGAAACCATGCCAATTAAAATGGAATTGCAGCACTATAATTGCCTAGTATGAAAAGGTCCTTCATTGTGGGAAGGGAGTCCAAATTTGTCAGCCAGAGAATTCTCCTCTGATGCCTCTGAACCAGCTACAAACTGGTTCAGACAGGTCGCAACCAAAGGGTCTGACAAAGAGCGTCAAAGGGCAGGATGGGCTCTCTAGCCTTTTGGCAACCATCCTAGGAGAAGGAAAACTCTGATTTCAAACCCGGGCAGATGGTGCTCGTCTAACCCTGTAAGGTCAACCATCTAGAGAAGGAAACTCGAACCAAACCTACGACCTGAGGACCTCGCTGCCACCGTCCAAGCTTGCTAGACCCTGGCAGATGAACCTTTGGTTTAAAGGGTGAGGCCACTTCTGTGCACTCTGCGCTCCACCAGAAAAATTCATTGCATAGGCTCGAAGGACACATCCAACTTCCTTAGTCATCAACGCGCTTGTAGAAAGCATGGGATGAGTCCTTCCTAAATCTTCGTTTGTGAAGAAAAGCCAAGAGAAGATATTCTATTCAACTCCCACAACTATATAGATATGCTTCATAACCTCAAGCTTTAATAACACTCTACACTGCATCTGAACAAGTTTTGGACTGGGGGCTATATGTTTTGAACAGCTTTTTACTTATTAATTTCAATGAATGTTAATTGAATTGCAACAATAATTCCAACGTTTAATTCTATTTTACAATGTATATTTCACAGGTTTTTTATTTGTATAGTTTTTAAGGTAGTGAGATCCTTTGGTCTCAATACTGAGAGGAAGACCAACCAATAAACAAGTAAGCAAGCAAGCAAAAAAAGAGGTCATTTTGGCATGTTAAAGACACCCCCTTGTTCTAACTTTTAGGTGTGTAATACACTGTAAACATTTTATGTGCTCTGGAATTTGTGAATCATTATTTTGAGGCATCACTGAATATGTTGGAACCAGCAGAAGAATAGAAGTGTGGCAGGAATGGGCCTTCAGGATATGTTTTACAATAATTTTTAAATACATTGTTGACTGTGAAATTTTTTTTTAAAGAAATGTTCACTCACTTCTGTTATTTTCATTATCTTAAAATGCAGTCTGCTCCATTACAAGCAGGTATGCTTCTGTTATTATGTCCAACCTGCCCTACTTTTGCTTTCAATGTGTGAATTCATTCTGCTCTCCAAGTGTCAAAATGGATCCTCCTTCCTCATCAAGAGTAATAAGTACCATGAAGTAGATTAGCCCTTCAATCACACTTACGTAATGTAATCTCATTACCTTCCAGCTGTCCTCTCTGACACGTACATAGTTCCACAATTTTTTCCATTTAAATGCGAGCAATGCAAAGTGGAGTTAATGCTCCCGCTAACAAACACCCACGTTATCTCAAACAGGTTTTAAGTGTAGTTAATAAAACACCTGAATTTGGCTCAGAGGACACAGGGAAGGTAGTGGCAAAATGTCATTACACACTCATGTGCTCACAGCTTGGAAGATGGAATAGCTGTTGAATCATATGCAATGCATGCCCTTATTGTTTGTTTTTAGATTCTTACAATGAGCAGAAGTACAATCGCAACCAAAATAACAGAAAGAATTTCACTTACCAGACTCAAAGGTCTCCTCATCTTTGAAGTCATCCAGGGAGCAAAAACAGCAAATACATTTCATTTCACTACCAATGCTGTCTAAGATAATTATAACAGTGTGTGAGAAAGGATTTCTCATCTATGCAGCATCAAGAGGACACAATTAGGTTCTCGTTTTCTCCCCTGATCCCCAAGTTCATGGTTACAGGGCCAACCCATAATTGGATCTTATTTTTTTAGTTTAATCAAAATCAAAATCAAAAACTTTATTACGGTCACAGACCAGCACAAAGCGGGCACAAGCGCCCTTAGTTTAAAGCAGCTGTACTTTTGGGTTGGGATCCAAACAGGATTGATTGAACGGTTTTGTCAGGAAAAGCATGCTTTACCAATCTTCTCCCAAACTCAATCGCATTTCGAAAGTATTTATTATCCTTGCTGAGTATTCCCGAGTATTTTGATCTGGTTTTCATTTTAGATCAGTACTCTAGAGCAGTGTTTCCCAACCAGTGTGCCGTGGCACACTAGTGTGCCATGAGCGATCATCAGGTGTGCCATGGAAAATTGGCACTCTCCCCCCTCCTAGCAGCTCCCTCACAGGTTTCCAAGAAACAAATTGAGCCTCTCCGCTTGGAAATGGTTGGTTTTTTTTACTATTTTACTGGATTTTTCGAGAGTGTGTCCCGTCCCCTCGTCCCCCGGAACTGTTTATAACAGCTTCATGACATCCATAGTTAACTGGAAGCAAGTTTCACTCAGGGTGAAATTTCACAAAGGTCTGGAGAACAAGCTCTATGAGGAGCGGCTTGAAGAGCTGGGCATGTTTAGCCTGAAGAAGAGAAGGCTGAGGGAAGACATGATTGCCATGTATAAATATGTGAGAGGAAGTCATATATATGTTTTGTTCATCGAAACAGGCCCTGGTTTCACACTGAGTGTATACATACATTTAAAAACATACTAACTATATGTATTACTGTGTTTAGAGTGTCATTTTGTGTCATTTTGGTTGGTGGTGTGCCCCAGGATTTTGTAAATGTAAAAAACGTGCCGTGGCTCAAAAAAGGTTGAAAAACACTGCTCTAGAGACAAAGGTTCGATGCCTCTCTCAGCCACGGAAGTACTTTGGGACCTTAGGCGAGTCACACACACTCGGTCCCAGACAATTCCCTTAGGGTTGCCATAAGTTGGAAAGGCCACAACAACAATAACAGAAACAACAACATTCATGAATGACTTCAGGCCTTTTAGTAAGAGCATCCTGATAGCCAAATATGCCTTTGAAAACTGAACAAGGATGGAATATTATGAGAAGCACTAAGTTCAGATTAGTTTAAAACACACACGCACACACTTGTGTTCCATAGTATTAGGTTTAAAAGACACAGCTTATTAGATCATAGCTAAAGTGCATGGCCCCTAACAGACTGGCTCTCCTGTCTCTTTGAATCTATCCTCACTTCAACGAACACATGAACCATGTGCCATGAGGCCTGGGGCCAGTTGCCCAAAACATACAACCTTTTCATCTTTAATTAAGGTAAATTACACCAACTGCCCACA
Organism: Anolis apletophallus; assembly: GCA_030556195.1. Taxonomy (NCBI): domain Eukaryota; kingdom Metazoa; phylum Chordata; class Lepidosauria; order Squamata; family Anolidae; genus Anolis; species Anolis apletophallus. Next base: position 178,385,470 of record JARBWK010000002.1, read on the forward strand.
TTTGCTCATCTAAGTCTTGCTTGGGGAAGACAGGTGGACAATGTGTACTGTGATACAATTCAACAAAAAATATGACCTATATCTGTTTCTTTACCTACTTATCCACCCTGGTGATCAATGTGGTGGCAGGTGCTCCATCCAGATTGACCTCACATCATTTCTGTACACCAGTGTTTTCCAATCGGTGTGCCGCGGCACACTAGTGTGCCGTGAATGATCATCAGGTGTGCCATGGGAAATTGGCCTCTGTCCCTTTAAGCATGGAAATGAGTTCGGCGGAAGGGCAGGCGGGACCAAGAGTGGCAGTCGGGGACAAACCTCGCGGCTGGCCAATCGGGAGCACAGGGCCCCTGTGCCTTGGCTTTCCATTGGCCTCCTCTTCTCCAGAGGGGGGAGGGAGGGAGTGACATCGCTCTGACCCCCTCCCCTTTGCAGCAAACGCCGCCGCTGCCATTTTGACGAGGCAGAGACTGGCGAAGAGGAAGGAAGGAAAGAGGAGGTGGTAGGAAAGGGGCATGGTGAAGTGGCCTTAAGGGCGGAGAGGGGTGGAGTGACCCCTCTGGGGCCGAGAAACGGGCGGTGCGGCCTCCCTGAACACGCCCGCCTGCCTGCCAGCCAAGGGCCGCCTCTTCCGTGGTCTTGAGGAGAGAGAGAGTGAACGGCCTGACCCAGCTCTCCCTTCCTTCCTTCTTGAAGCATGCTCTCCTGGCGTTTCTCCTGCATCTATGACTAGCCTCCTCGGAGATGGTGAGGTCTCCCTCCCTTCCCCCTCCCCTCCAGAGATACCCCTGCCCTGCCTCTTGCCTTCTTCTTCTTCTTCCTCTGTGTTCGGCCTCCCCTCCTGCCTCTTCAGCTTCCATATCCGACCATAAGAGACTCGGATCCCTTTGGAAGAGCCAGACAGCCCAGTCCTGCCTCTTGACTTCCTTTCCCCTTCCTGCCTCTTTAGCTCTGCTCTCTGGCCTTCACAGGCTGGAAATCCTTTGGAATAGCCAGAGATTCATAGAATCCTAGAGTTGGAGGAGACCTAGTGGGCCTCTTTCACCCAATATGCAGGAAAATTGGCTTCAAAGCACCCATGACAGATGACCTCTGCTTAAAAACCTCCAAAGAAGGAGCCTCCACCACACTCCAGGGTAGAGAGTTCCACTGCTGAACGGCTCTCACAGTCAGGAATATATAAATACATTTAAAAACATATTAACTATATGTATTACTGTGTTAGAGTGTCATTTTGGTTGGTGGTGTGCACCAGGATTTTGTAAATGTAAAAAATGTGCCGCGGCTCAAAAAGAGTTAAAAAACACTGCCGTACACATTTAGACCTACACTGTTACTCTCACCACAATTGGAAGTGGTGTCATGACACTTCTAAGTCTGGGAGATGCCCAAAATATGGCTAATTTGTTTTCCTAGGGGTGGGGGTGGAGAGTGGGAAGACCTCGACTGCCATAGTTTGGATGAGGAGGTTTTTTTGGTTCAAACATTCGGCCAATTGTCATCCTAATTTAGGGCTTTTGGGATCTTCCAGGAGCTGCATGCAGACTGCAAGCTGCACATTACCTACCTTAGGTCTACAAAGAACAGGAAAATGCTAGCCTCGCATCCCATTTAATAAAATAGCAGCATTTTCCTGGCCTGTAATTCAATGTTAAAAATTTGCTTCTGTTTTTACATGCCATACCATAAGCTCCAACAACAGTTTGGGGACAAAAGGCATTGTTCGCTTTTTAGGCCCCTTCTGTATAAATTCCAGATTATCTGCTTTGATATTCTGTATTATATGGCAGTGTAGAAGGAGCCTCAGTCTTCTTTGTGTAGTATGACAAAAGAGTAAAATTGACAATGTTGTAGTTATGTGTTCCTTCTAATACTCCTATTTGCCTCTCAGGGTTTGTGCCTTCAAGTCTTTTCCAACTTATGGCAACCCTAAGGCATATCTATCATAGACTGTGATTATGTCACTTTGCCTTTGTCTTCCTCTGAGGCGGAGAGAGTGTGACTTGCCCAATTACACCAATGGGTTTCCATGCTGGACTCGGGATTCAAACTGTGATCACTAGTGCTTAAACCACTATACCATGCCAAAATTATAAACTAAACTTCTGTCTGTCTCTGTTTTTCACATGCACATCTTTATTCTGACATTGCATTAGAGATCCTTTCAGCAAATCCCTTCAGTTATAAATGAGTTTTAGCTCTCCGTGGAACTGTGCAAAGGAAAAACAGACCAACAGCAAATGCAATCCACCCAAACCAGAGTCACTTACCTGTTTCAACACACTTCTCGTCAATCTGCATGTCCTCTTCTGTACATTGCAAAAACATGAAAAGGGGAGGAAAGGTCAAGCTCTCAAGGCTTTAAAGAAACCCACACAATGTCAGAAACAATCATGATAATCCAACCTGAGACCCAACTCCTACCATCTCAATGATGTACCGTGGCCTCACATGTTATGTAAGGTCTTCCTTTTTGCTACAAGGAAAAAATAAGTTGCTAAAGATAACAAGCGAAATAGTAGCCCAAGGTCTTAGTTGCACACACTTGCAGTCTAAACTAGAATGTTTATCTCAGACACTCCTCTACATACAAATAATATATTTGTATGAAAATATATTCCGAGCATGATTATCTTAAATGATACAGCCCAGATTTATCATCTAGGCTGGTGAAAGATGTGAATGAAATCCAGGCAGCACAGCTTACCTTCTTCCACAGTACTCACTATTGACAACAAACCCGTAGAGGAAATTAAAAAGAAAACAGAGTTAAGGAGATGACTAGCATCATTGTTAGAAAATGTACACTTAGACTCACATTCAGAATATATAAAGATGGCCTCTAATAGAAAAAAAAGAAGCAAAGCAATGGGCTGACTGAACATTTCTGTGGCTAGGAAGAGAGCTACTGCAAATGAAATAGGTTATGGACAGGATCTAAGGGAGGGGTGCTCATTAGGTAGATCGCAATCTACTGGTAGATCGCGTAGGGCATCGTGGTAGATTGCAGGCAGGGTGGGAGGAAGGCTCAGTCCCGCCCCGCAGGCTCCTTACGCCGCCCAAGTGCTGCCGGCCCTGGGTTATCTGAGGTTCTTTCTACACAGTTGAATAAAATCCCATGTTATTTGCTTTGAATCAGATTATATGGCAGTGTGGACTCAGAAAACCCAGTTCAAAGCAGATATTGTGTTATATGTTTCACATTTTTGTAGTGGGTAGGTAGATCATTTTGACTTGGTTGTTTTATAAGTAGCTCGCATGCTGAAAAAGTGTGAGCACCCCTGATCTAAGGCATTGTTCCATTGACAAAATTAGATCTGTCAATGAAATCCAAAGGAGCGGCCATTTTCTCTCTCTCCACATAACCTTAAAATCTGGAAACTTCTCCAGAACAGTTTTTGAGCAATGTACAGGGTCTGAGGAACAGGGGGTAAGAAAGCCCCCTCATGCTAGCCAATGTTGGATTCATGCCTATAAGGTAGCTCAAGGTTGCTGGCATGGATCCGTAGCACACAACATTTTTAATTTTAACTGCCAAGAGAACATCCCATGGGTTTGCGAGATTCAGGGATAGGCATTGAGTATTCTCTGTCAAAGGACTCTTGGGTCTCAGTAAACTAAGATAAGTTCAAAAGCATCCATGGCTTTATACACTGACAAGACAGATAACTGTACATAGATAGAGGTATATATAGGCTTTCCCATCTTTGGTATCTTGGAGGCTGTGCTCAGTTCTGGCAACGGGGAGCGGGATGTGTGCTGTTGCTTCACTTTCCCTGCCAAAGAGCTTTGTTCGTAAACTTCTTCTTAGATCAAATCACTCACATTTATCTAACATTTCCTTATGGGTCCTTAAATACCTACCCACTTAAGCGGTACCTATTTATCTATTCACATTGATGTTTTCAAAACTGCTAGGTAGACAGAAGCTGGGATAAAGGCCAGGAGCTTACCCTGACCCGGGCTTCGAACTGTCAACCTTTCAGTTGACAAGATTTACTGCAGCTGGCAGTTAACCTGCTGTGCTAAAAGCCCAACCTTGATTGCTCCCCAAGGACAGAAGTGAGGATCATTCTGTATGATTTTCAACCTATTAGCTCTGAGTGGAGGAGAAATTTGGGAGAAGGGCTGCACATACACTACACCACACAGGCCACAAGCAAAAGTGGGTCACGTGATTTCCCCCCAAGACCTAGAATATGGATTGCATTGCCAAATTTGGAAAACAGATGACCACTTTTGTTAAATTTATAGGTTAGATTTATGCTGTAATTCAAGAAGCATTCCTATTGCTTGTATGAAGGGTGTCTTTATACTTACAAATAGTTGATTTGAGGCAGGTGTGAGGTTGGAAAGGCTGAGACCACCAGAATTCCCGTTGTTTCCTAAGAAAAAAATGCGACAATTCCATAAGGAAACAGTTCAAGCAAATCTTCATTAGGCAAGACCTGCCCACCTTGGAGTGATAACACTATGTAAAACAATTTTTGTTCCTGGGTTATCAATGTCATTTCCTAATTGATTCTATCATAAAAAACATATAAAGAGGGGAATTAAACTGCCAAAACGTTGTTTTTGCATGACATCCTGCAGCACATTTTGCTATAGTTTTTCAATGAATACCTCATAGAGTCTCAACCAATTCAACATAGTTTGGGGCAGCCACAAAAGCAAAGTTTATGGAGTATAACAACTACTTTCCAAGTAAGTACCACACAATTATTATTATTATTATTATTAATGTATATTTATATTTTTTTATTTTACATACATTAACAACTTACAGTGTAAACAGAACACAAAAAATGAACATTTTACAAATATACAACCTCACCACCAAGGCCTGAACAAGTATCATTTCCTTTGCCATACATTTATGAGCCTACCAAATGTCATGTCCAAAATTCCTGACCCACAAGGCTATATTGTTTTCCCTTCTCACTCTCCAAAATATATTTAATGAAAACCAACCAATATGAATTAAATTCTGATCTTTTAATTTCCCCCAAACACCCTCATTTCCATTGATAGTTTGTCATTTAAGGCTATGTTCCATATCTCCCCATACCATGCTTCCAGCGTGAGACTGGTTACTCGTATCTTCCAATTCCTGGCAATTATAAGTCTTGCCACTGTGAGTAAAACAATCACTAAATCTTTATTTTCCATTTCTAAATTCAATTTTGTGGCATCCTTTAGTAATGCTAGTAACCTAGCATCCAGGATGATGTTTAGTCCTATAATGTTACCTATTTCCAGAAATATATTGTTCCAAAAACTCTTCAGCTGAGGGCATTCTCACCATAAATGAAATTATGTCCCTTTGTGCATGCCACATCTCTAGCAGTGGTGATTTTGCTTCCTATCCGCCTGGTGTTTTTTAACTGGTGTGATATATATACCATCTCCATATGACTTTATACACCACACAATTAAACAGGAAATAATACTTTCAAACCAGGAACAGAACTTTTTTCGAATGTTGTTACACAGTGTAACCAGAGAGAAAACTATTAGATACGAGGGCAGGTCAATAAGTCTGTGACTTTTTGAATTTCCCGCCTCTTAACTAAAAGGGCAATACTGCTCCTCTCAACAGGCATCTGTCAGTTCACTCCTGTCAAAATTTGAACAAGCTGCATCATTTAGTTTGTGTTTGACAGCCATTGATAGCAGACTACCGCGTGATTTGAGGAGAAAATGGGGAAAACGTGAATTTCGTGTGCTCATTAAGCATTTTTTGTGTGGGGAAAAAACCATCCCTCAAACCAAGGCTAAGCTTGATAAATACTATGGGGACTCTGCACCATCCATTTCAATGGTAAAAAAGTGGTTTACTGAATTTCGGAAAGATGCCGAACGTTCTGGGCACCCAGTTGAGGTCTCTACACCCAAAACAATTGAAAAAATCCACGATATGGTGTTGGCCGATTGGAGATTGAAAGTGCAAGAGATTGTGGAAGCCATAGGCATCTCACACGGCTCAGTGGTTTCAATTTTAAAGGATCACTTGGGCATGAGAAAGCTTTCTGCAAGGTGGGTGCTGTGTTTGCTCACAATCGACCACAAACGCAATCGTGTGACAATTTTGGAGGAGTGTTTGGCATTGTTCAACCGGAATATGGACAAGTTTTTGCGCCGTTTCATAACCGTAGAAGAAACGTGGATCCACCACAACACACCAGAGACCAAACAGCAGTCAAAACAGTGGGTTTCTCAAGGTGAATCGGCGCCAAAGAAGGCCAAAGTGGGTTTGTCAGCCAATAAAGTCATAGTGACTGTTTTTTGGGATGCACGTGGTATAATCCACATCAACTACCTTCAAAAGGGTAAAGCAATCAATGGCAAATATTATGCCAACTTATTGGGTTGATTTAATGAGGATTTGGAAAAAAAAACCGACCACATTTAGCCAAGAAAAAAGTTCTTTTGCACCAGGACAATGCAAGGGTGCACACATGTGCAGTTGCCATGGCAACAATCCATGAATTGGGGTAAGAATTGCTTCCTTATCCGCCCTATTCTCCGGATTTAGCCCCGAGTGACTATTTCTTGTTTCCAAACATGAAGAAATGCCTTGGCGGAAAGAGATTTGACTCCAACAATGAAATCATCTCACAAACAAATACCTATTTTGATGACCTCGACAAATCTTATTTTTTGGAAGGGATAAAAAAATTTGGAGAAACGTTGGACAAAGTGTATAGAGCTCAAAGGAGACTACGTTGAAAAATAAAATGATTTTTTTATCAAAAAACCTGTGTTTCATTCAAAAAGTCACAGACTTATTGACCCGCCCTAGTATGTTATCCTCCATTTTGACAAAGCTAAGAAAGAGAAATTCAAAACTGAAAGAAAAACTGAATCAATTTTCCCCTATTGACACTCTCACATTAGTTTTCAGTGTTGCTCTCAGCTTTTAAAAAAATCATGAGCCTTACCTCTTCAAAAGGTGATTTGAAGGAATGAGTCCTGCACAGGCACTGAGGTCCGAGACTTTCCTTGCTTGCCACCAGAACGTGTCATTTTGGTCCACAATTTGAAGAATGTCTCCCTTTTTAAAGGCTAGTCCTGCGTCAGCACAAGGAATGGCTGCATCCTGGAGAGGCCAGTAGTCTGCCATTGCACGCACATAGAGCTAATACAAAAACACAGATCATGCATCACTATTATCGTCATCATTATGTATTGCGAGGCACTGGTAGCTACTGGGATTTGGTTCCAGGATCCCCTTGGATGACAAAATCCATAGATGCTCAAGCTCCATTATATATAATGGCATAGTACAGTGATGTGACTGGTTAAATCTGCAGCATATTATTTGAGAACACAGAAATTCTAGACCACTTTAACAACCACCATGTCGGACTACACAGAGAAGCCACTGAAATCCACAAGCATGTGGACAATTTCAATACAAAGGAGGAAATCATGAAAATAAACAAAATCTGGCTAGCAGTATTTTTTTAAAAAATTAAAATCAGGACAATAAACAAAGAAAATGGGAATTCCAGGCAAAAAAATAATCTCGGCCAGCTAATACCTCTCAACAAAGGATCCTCAAGCAGGAAGCAGCCAGGCTTTGAAGCTGCAAGGGTATTCATTGCTAATCAAGCTGGCCAATTACAGCATTCACACTTGCCTCAAACAGATAAGAGTTCTTTCACCCACAGATATACAAATCCCACTTGTCTAGTTTCCAACAGACCTCATAACCTCTGACGATGTCTGCCATAGATGTGGGTGAAACGTCAGGAGAGAATGCTTCTGGAACATGGACATAGAGCCTGGAAAACTTAACAGCAGCCCTGTGTTTCCAGTGAATTACTTTATCGTTTTTCATTATTTTGGCAACTGGTTTTCATTGCCATTTTTTTTGTAAACTAATTTGAGATTTTGTTTTAAAAAACGGAAAATGTAATTAAAATGGTCTTGATTAAAATACATAAACGAATAAGACTATGAGTGTCAATGATGTGTCGGAATATGAAATCATTTCCTTTGAATTATGAATACAACTGAAAAAATAACATCCTTCCAAATGTCATGTGTCATGTAGCAAGACAGGTTCAAAGAGGTTCCGGAACGAAGCGACGACAGTGACTTACATTGATTACCATTGAAAATTATATATCTGGGAATTGTTTTTTGATTGCTTCGGGAGTGCTCCTTCAAAACTTGATGCCTGCAGGCCTAGACCGCTTTTGATTTGGATGTATGGACACTAATGTGGATTATTATATGGCACAATATATACTATCATTTTGTATGAACGGTTGTTTTGGCTCCTTTTCTACTTACTACATGTAGCAAGACAGGACAGGGTTATTGCCTTCATGTTTTGCCTGTGGACTTCCTATAGCAGTGTTTCCCAATCAGTGTGCCGGGGCACACTAGTGTGCCGTGAGTGATCATCAGGTGTGCCGTGGGAAATTGGAACCTCCAGGAAGGGGGGGGGGAGGGAGAGTCTAGTGCGTTGAAGTATAAAAACCCTAAGAAACCTACCTCGATAAAGGCACAACATTACAAACACCCCCCTCCCCACCCGTTGTCTACTTGGTCTCTCCCTCTCCATGCATTGGGAAGGCCCGCCTCACTTTCCCCAAGTAGAGAACTCCTCATGCCTCCTGGGGGTTCTGTGTGGGAAGTTTGGCCCAGTTCTATCATTGGTGGGGTTCAGAATGCTCTTTGATTGTAGGGGAACTATAAATCCCAGCAACTACAACTCCCAAATGTCAAGGTCTATTTCCCTTGAACTCCATCTGTGCTCACATTTGGGCATATTGAGTATTCATGCCAAGTTTGGTCCTGATCCAACATTGTTTGAGTCCAGAGTGCTCTCTGGATATAGGCGAACTACAACTCCAAAACTCAAGGTCAATGCCCACCAAACTCTTATAGCATTTTCTCTTGGTTATGGGAGTTCTGTGTGGGAAGTGTGTGTCTTTCTGCCATTCCTGCCAGGATAGCTATGTTGTGTTCATCGAAACAGGCCCAGGTTTCACACTGAGTGTATAAATACATTAAAAAACATATTAACTATATGTATTACTGTGTTAGAGTGTCATTTTGGTTAGTGGTGTGCCCCAGGATTTTGCAAATCTAAAAAGTGTGCCGCGGCTCAAAAAGGTTGGGAAACACTGTAAGAACATAAGAACATAAGAAGAGCCATGCTGAATCGGGCCTCAGCCCATCTAGTCCAGCATTCTGTGTCACACAGTGGCCCACTAGTTGTACACAGGGATCTCTAGCAGAAAGGAGGGCAAAACCCTCACCTGCTCCCGACCCCCCACAACCAGTACCCGGGGAAATCCTGCCTGCCTCCATCAACACAGAGGTGGCACTTGGATGTCCATTTCAGTAGCTACTGATTCCCTTGGTATCCATGAATCTGTCTAATGTCCTATAGGCATCGGGCGGATCGATGTAGGAAAGACAATGCTGGACCAAATATGTCTTTGACCTGATCTAACAGAACTCTTCTTATTTTCTTAACTTTGGTTTAGTAAGACAATGACTTAAATCAAAATTTTACCCCTCAACCCCTGATAAATAAATAAGTAATTCCCCTCATTTAACAAAAAATCTGTCGAGTCCAAGTTGTAAGGCAAACAACAACCAAACTCTTCATTCAGTCCCAATGGCATGTCCGTCAATCCCAGGAATTTTATCCATGTACTAACAGCCAACCTGCTTGGCCTATTGGCCCATGTTTTTCAGAGCCAAGAGCTCACCATCACGGATTTCAGTGTATTTATAGCTGCGCTGCCACCTAAGTCATTCAAGGTCCTATTCTAAAGAGAGGCCGCTCTGTTCCTTTGCTCTCTGAAATCTTATTCTGCTATTGAACTGCTCATCTCTGAAAGCGTCTTGAAAATAGCAATTCAAATTCATTATTATGATTTGTATCTTATTTTTTACTTTTGTATCTTATTTCTCTCTCTCATTCAGGAAATATGTATAACTAACACAATCAGAGAAACAAGGAGAGGAATGCTACTATGAATCCCAACCATAATGTATTTTTTTCACAAAAACAAAGTTTCTAAATAACTTGGGAGATGCATGGCTTTTTATATCATCTGTAGCAGAAATCATGTGGTGGAGGCCTGTGTAGCATAATACTTTGACTACTGGAACGTAATTTTGGAAGAAGGGGTTCTGGCTTTAGCCTATAAAATCCTAAATGGTTCTGGTCCAGCTTACCTATCCTAACACATCTCTCTTTATGAGCCTGTACAAGCATTAAAATCTGCTGGGGAGGTCCTGCTCTTGGTCCCACCGCCTTTGTAAATATGATTGGTGGGGATGAGAGACCTTCTTGGTGGTGGCCCCGCAGCTGTGCAACTCCCTTCCTAGTGATATCAGATCAGCCTCCTCCCTCCTGGCATTTAGGAAGCAAGTAAAAACCTAGCTATTTAAACAGGTGTTTGATGAGTGATGGAAAGGCAATTTAACATCTTGCCATGACATGTTTAAAAGGAAGCAGCTGAACTATGACTAAGGATTGGTGCAATGCATGATTTATGTTTTGGATTCATGTTTTAATACATTTAATGGTTTTTAATTGTGTTTAACATTTCTGTTTAATTATGTTAATTTATGCCCAACTGTGTGTACAATTGCAACACTGAATGTTTGCCTAGGCCTAGGCATATGATGTACACCGCTCTGAGTCCCCCATAGGGGTGAGAAGAGCGGGATATAAATGGAGTAAATCAATCAATCATAATTCATGGAAATTTACACAATGGCATAGTAAAATGATCTCTCTTATCTAAAATGGTAAAATCAAGGATTTCCTTTTGGAATTTTTATTGCGAATATTTTATTTTGAATATATCCATCAATAGGAAGAGCTGACTACACTTAAACACTGGATATCTACAGAAGGAATTTACATGGAACAGGAATGCCTTATAACTAAGTTTTCCTCAGGTACAGTGAGCCCAGTCTGCATCAATATACAGAAAAAACTGTTTCAACCAACTTGAACTGGACTCAGAACTTACTGCCAAATCAGTGAAATGACAATGTATTTGTATAATAGACTGTTTCTATAATCAACTTCTGGGTGCACTGTGTATTTATTGTTTGTGGTGGCAAAGGAATAATGAGCTGAATAGTCAGCATTTGCTTTGTTGCTGCCAAATATTAGATTAACTGTAACAAAAAGACTAAAGAAATAAAAGGCATCTTACTGTTGTCTGATTGCTGACCGGTCGATCAGAAACTGGAATTAGCTTGAACATAATTGTTCCCTGGGACAGTGCCTACAAGGATTCAAGGAGAAAAAAAATGGTGTCCCGTTATACTTAACTATTACCACAAATAGAATATTTTAATTTCAGAGACAAATAATAATTTATACATATTATACCATGTAACAAAATTTCATTTTTTCCTGCTCTTGAAGGCGTCATTTCCTGTTTCCTTGTGTGGTACTTACTCTCAAAGTAGTTGTTATACTCTAGACACTTCATTTTTGTGGCTGCCACAAACTATGTAGAATTGGCTGAGACTCTAGACAGGGGTCAGGAACCTATGGCTCGTGAGCCAGGTGTGGCTCTTTTGATGATTGCATCTGGCTCACAGATAGGCTTGCCATCTGTCAATCAAGGCTGGGGAGCACCAGGCGGCCAATGGGAGCTTCCACCAGGCATGGCTTCACGGACACAGCCAATGGTAGGGCGAAGAGAGGCTAGAGGACAGTAGGCAAGGGGCGGGGCTTGTTTGGTGGCTCAGAGCCGAGCGTCTCTCTCCACCATTTTTGTATCAGGTGGGGCGGTGAGAAAGAGGCAGCAGCATTGAGAGCCTCTCCGGGCAGAGGGAGGGGAGGGGCCCGGTGTGCCGTCGTCATCGTCATGGTGATGCGTATGGAGGCCCCGCTTTTCCTCTCCCCCCGCAAGGCCCCTTCCACACAGCCGGGTATAATCCACCTTGAACAGGGTTACATGGCCGCATGGACTCAGATCATCCCATTCAAAGCAGCTGTTGCGGGTTATTCCGTCTTGATATTCTGGGTGATGTGGCAGTGTGGAAGGGCCTCGAGACTCAAAGCATAGCAAGACCTTTCCTGGCTTTCAGGGGGAAAGGAAAGACGTGGCTGCTGTGGAACCAGGAATGTGGGGAGGAGGGCCACACGGAAGTGGCCTTCTGTAGCCGTGCAGGCCTGGGCCAACTTGGGCCATCCCTCCCTCCCTGGCCTCAGGCCCCTTCCTCCCTCCCTTTCATTTCCTTTCCTTTCGGCTTAAGCGCTTGAGGGGGGAAAGGAAAGGGTCTGAGCCCAGGAATTGTGGGAGTTGAAGTCCAAAATACCAGAGTTTGTGGGAGTTGAAATCAAACACAAAAAGCCACTCTCCCAGGCATGGGCAAACTTAAGCGCCTGAGGGGGAAAAAGGAGGGGCCTGAGGCATTCCTCCAACCCCCATTCAGCAATTGATTAATTTGGTCCTCCGCAGCAGCCTCATGTGAACTCCGTTCCTCTCTGCCTTCCCGCAGAGCCTGGGAGCGTTGTAGGGCTTTATTTACACAACACTTTCTTGCCCATATTGTTTGGGGATTGCTCCAGCATTGGTCTTGGTCTACGGATTCTTCGGTTGGCCATATGCACCGTCATTCTGCCGGGGGGAATCCTTTTCTCATAGTATGTACATATATACTCACATTTAGTTGAATTCAGTCTTAAAATATATTATATATATTTCATGGCTCTCACTGAAATAAATTTCCAAATATTTTGCTTTCATGGCTCTCTGAGTCAAAAAGGTTCCTGACCCCTGCTAGTCTAGAAGATAGTTGTTGAAAAACTAGAGCAAAACGTGCAGCATAATGTTTTGCCAAAACAAGGGTTTTTTTCAGTTTATATAACTTTCCCCCATGTTTTTATGATAGAACCAATTAGGAAATGACATTTATAACTCAGGAAAAAAAATCATGTTGACTATCCCGTCTTCTCCTTTTGAGAAGACAGGATAGTCAACAGTAATACCAGTGGGTTTCCACAGGGGATGTGAACCCTGATTCCCCCAGTCGCAGTCTGTAGCACAGCAGTTCTCGTTTGTGCCTGGGGGGCAGGGGACAGGACCTGGGGTCCCATTAGCATTAGAACCAGCTGAGCTAGACCTCCCCAAGTCCAAGGGTTTCACTACGATTCTGGTCGTGGTGGACTGTTTCACCAAGATGGGACACTTCATCCCCTGTGTGGGGGTGCCTACTGCCAAAGAGACTGCTGATATGTTTGTGCAACATGTGTTTCGGCTGCATGGACTTCCACAGAGTTTGGTGACGGACCAGGCACCCAATTCACTTCCCAGTTCTGGAAGGCTGTTCAGAAGCTGCTGGGGATTGATGTGCGGATGTCCACGGCTCACCACCCGCAGTCTGATGGCCAGACCGAAAGGGTCAATGCCACCTTGGAACAGTACCTACGGTGCTATGTCAACTATCAGCAAACCAACTGGGCGTCCTTGTTGTCCCTGGCGGAGTTCGCCTACAACAAAGCGACGCACGAATCCATCAAGGAGACTCCTTTCTTTGCCAACTATGGCCACCATCCTCGCTTTTACCCTCCGGTGGACCCGTCCGGGGGCGTCGGAAGCGAAAGATTGGCTTCAGGAGCTCACTGCCTTGCAAGACTTGCTGCGCACTCAATTGGACCAGGCTAAAGCTGATTATAAGCGGATGGCTGATCGGCGGCGCCAGGAGGGCCCTGCGATCCTGGTGGGGGATAAAGTTTGGCTGTCTACCAAGAATCTGCCCACACAGAGACCTAGCCGCAAGTTGGATGCTCGATTTTTGGGGCCGTACACAGTGTTGGAGAAGGTGGGGCCTGTTTCTTTCAAACTACAGCTCCCAGCGGACATGAAAATCCACCCTATGTTTCACCGTTCTTTGCTCCGCCCAGCGAAGGGGGTGCGGCCTGATGTGACGCAGCCGCCTCCTCCCCCTGTGATGCGTGATGGCGAGGAGGAGTTGGAGGTGCAGGACATCCTGGATGCGCGTATCCGCTACCGGAAGCTGGAGTATCTCATTGACTGGAAAGGCTTTGGACCGGAAGAGCGTTCGTGGACGCGGGCTCGTGACGTCCATGCCCCGGACCTTGTCGCTCGGTTCCGTCACAAGTACCCTGACAAACCCAAGCCTCGGGGGCGGCCTAGGAGGGGCCCTGAGGAGGGGGATAGTGTAGCACAGCAGTTCTCGTTTGTGCCTGGGGGCAGGGGACAGGACCTGGGGTCCCATTAGCATTAGAACCAGCTGAGCTAGAACGGGATTCAGAGGATGAGCTAGATGACTGGGGTGAAGGGCAGCTTTCCCCGCAAGGGCCTCTTTCGCCCACAGAGAGCTTGGCCTGGGAAGAAATGTGTTTTGGTCCTAGGGATGATTCAGATAACCAGGTGCAGTTAGATTCTGATTCGGGGAGCTATGAACATCCGGGAGGGAGATCTTCCCAGGAGCCTCCTGAGGAAGATATGGAAGAAGGCGCATGGGAAACGGCTAGGGAGGAAAGCTCTCAGGGAGATAGCAACACAGCTGCCGAGAGACAAGGTCGAACCTTTGATAGAAGACGGAACATCGAGTCTAGCAGGAGGGATTGGTCCGGGCCCTAGACCGGCCGAGGTCCGTCAGCAGGGATTGGAGACGAAGAAGCCTAGGCGTCGGGGACCTCGGCCGAAGGATTAAGTATAGGATCCGTGGGAACGAATCCTCAGTTCTCCGGCCACGTCGCACCTGAATAGGCGTGAAGCGGAGTGGGATCACTAGCTGGATAGCTAGAGATCATCAAGCCTTGCCTTGTTCCTGATCCACAGCATTGTGGAGCCTTGCCTTGTTCCTGACCCACAGCATTGTGGAGCCTTGCTTTTGTTCCGGATCCACAGTCAAGTGGAGCCTTGCTAAGCTTTTGGCCTATTTGCTACGTTATCTTGGACATTGACACTTCAAGCTTTTTGGATTGCTTTTATATTCTTATTGGACTATATCTTTGAACTGTTATTATACTCAATAAAGTAGTTAGCCTTCAGTACGTCCGTTCTGTCCCCAAACTCACCACAATTTTTACATGTTTTTAAATAAGAAAGTGTATGTTATAAATAACAAACAATGTATAAATAAATGGCATTCACGTGAAACAATAAAATAAGAAAGATCAGCTTTTAAATAGTAGAGCACAAAGATGTGGCAAAGCACAAAGTGAAGAGGCAGAAGTATCATTTTCTTCCTACTGGACTAATTCCAATCTCCCTCCCTCTCTTGCTCTCTCTCTTCCCCCTCTCTGTCTTCATGAAGCCAAACACAACAGGAATAAAAACTACACAAAATCAACTGACCCAAACTTCCTCAAAGCAGACAAGGGCACAAGGCACAGAGGCTGCTCCCTTGATGCCCTAAAGCCCAGTACTCTCCCTCTGGCACTAGCTCTCAACTCAAAATACTCCTCTTATGTCAAAGTGAAAACTGAGCCAAGGGATGGCTCTTAACTTAAAACACCCTTAAGTTGGGATGCTCTTAAGTGTATATCTTAGTCTGAATTCTCTCTCTGAATATCTCCCCCCTCCCCCCGGCTCTCTTAGACACGCAACTAGCTGCGTCATCTCAACTTTACCTCTCTATCTCCAGATGGCGCTCCTATAATAAATATCTCTTCCTTTACTTAAAGTGAGGTTGGTTGGTGATTTCAAGCACCAGCTGCCATGCATATTTAACAGAATCATCATACCAGAATGTGGATAACCTGTTCCGGCTCCAGCCCCTCTACTGGGACCCCATTCACCTCTACCAGCTTGTCTCCAGCATACAACAATCCTATGAGAAAAAGAAATGAAGTTGAATGTATGCAAAAAGACAAAATGCAAAGATTCTTGTCAGAATACTCAATAAAGGGATTGAGCATTCATAAATCGCCCCAGATACTATATTTAGCCTTTTACAGAAGGCACACAAATCAGAAAAGTAGGCACTGGATTCTCCCATTGGGGAAAGTGACACCTGAACCTCACTTTTACACCCTCCAAAGGCCCCCACCTGCCATTCCTGGGCTGATTTTCTGGCACCTTTTCCCCAAACACAGTCAAATCGGTTTTGTCACCCGCCCCAGAGGCTCCCAGATACTCACGGCCTTTTAAGTTTCCAAAATCAAATGGAATATGTAGAAAATAGTTGCCAGAAATGGCACTTCCATATTTTCTAGTGTACAATATGCATGGGTGCAGTATACCCATTTCCTCATACATTTCCCCACCCATCCCAACCTTCCCCAGTCCAGTGACCTCCAGACTACAAATCCAATCATATCCTGAGAGAAAGAAGTTTGGCTGCCTTCTGCTGTGGCTCCACCACCTCTGCCTTCCTCCCCATCCCACCACTGACATGCAGCCTGTGCCCCCCCCACACCCCCGCCCCCATTGCTGCCAAGTGTATTCAGTTAATCTTACCACTTCTATCTGCCAGTCCACCATGGATCACTCTTGCTACTGTAATATCTCCCGTTAGCTCGTGGCGTTTAATAGTTGCACCCTGTTGGGATGGGGTTAGTTAGGAAGGGGAAAAAGTATTTGCTGAACGAAACAAAAAACTATTGACTCGAGTATAAGCTGAGAGTGGGAAATGCAGCAGCTACTGGTAAATTTCAAAAATAAAAATAGATACCAATAAAATTACCATATGTACAGTGTGCAAGTATATGTGTGTGCATATATATAGACCATATACTAGAATATAAGCGACCTGAATATAAGCAGAAGCACCTAATTTTTCAACAAAAAACTAGGAAGCCGTATCAACTCGATTATAAGCTGAGGGTAGGAAATGTAGAAGCTAGGAGTCAACTTCAAAATAAAAATAGATACCAATAAAATTACATTAATTGAGGCATCAGGAGGTTAAATTACATAAAACTGTAATTTAAGATAAGACTGTCCAGCTCTGATTAAACCATTATTTTAACCTCCTTCTATGTAAATGTGCTTACGTATCCTTCCAATAATGATAAAGAGAGTAAAATAATAAAGGTAATAATAATAAAGTAAAATAATGTAAATGTAATAATAGAGTAAATAAATGTAATAAAAGGAATAATACAGCCAATATATATAATAATAATACAATATATTTAATAATAATAGAGTAAATAAATGTAATAAAATTAATACTAATAACAGAGTAAAATAAAAAATAACCTTGGCTCGAGTATAACCCGAGGGGAGCATTTTCAGCCTAAAAAAGGTGCTGAAAAACTAGGCTTATATTTGAGTATATACAGTATATACACGCATATACATACTCACAGTATATACAGTACATGTGTGTGTATCTATCTATCATCTATCTATCTATCTATCTCTCCATCCATTCAAATATGCAGTTTCTCAAGTCATTCCTGACACGGGAAAAAAACCCTATATATATTTTTCGAGTATAAGCCGAGGAGAGCTTTTACAGCCTAAAAAATGTGCTGAAAAACTCATTTTATACTGGAGTATATACGGTACTCCTTTTTCTAAAGGGAGAAATATACACTAGTGATTACTGCACAACCTGGTTTCATTAATATCCCCAAATGGGGAACTTCAAATGTTGCCGGGGTACAGCTCCTATCAGCCTTTGCCAACACAGCCTGCAATCAGGGATCATAGAAGTTGCTCATAATCGGAGATCTTCAATTGAGGGAGGCCCTTATCAGCTATTGCTATCACATTACACCAAGATATTTTTTTTTTGTTGTGTCAGGAGTGACTTGAGAAACTGCAAGTCACTTCTGGTGTGAGAGAATTGGCCATCTGGTGCTTTTAATCACCCTCCTCTGGACACATTCCAGCTTGTCAACATCTCCCTTCCATTGCGGTGCCCAGAATTGGACACAGTGTGATTCCAGGTGTGGTTTGACCAAGGCAGAATAGAGGGCAAGCACAACTTCCCTGGATCTAGACACTAGACTCCTATTTCCGCAGGCCAAAATCCCATTGGCTTTTTAAGCTGCCACATGACAAAAGAATAACTCAAGTGTGAAACCCTGATTTATGTAGCATTTCTCTAATCTTAAAAACAATCAATAAAAGGGATTCCCGAAATTTGGAATTAAAATGCAACATTACAAGAGGTTGCTTGTTTTTCACTAGGCAGACTATCCTCATGGCCTCCTCGTTGTCAGGTATGTTATCCGGCAGAGGTGGAAGAACGGGTTCATAATCCTTCTGAGCCACAGTATCATGAGCTGAAAGTAAGGCCTGCAAGGGGAGAGGAAGGGGGGGGGGGAGAATGTAAGGGAACTAGAAGTAAACAATGGTGAGCTCATATTTGAATGTAACTGCTTACAAATTACATATGTACAACAGAACAAGACCAGATCCAACTAAGAGACGCCTATTCTTTGTTGTCCCCCCCTCCCCCATACTATGCAATTCATGCATATACCATGTGGTGCATGTCTAACTTGTTCTCAGCACTCAACCCAACTATCACTATTTTAAAAATGAAGCATCAACTGGGAATGTGGCGCAGCTAGCTGGGTGTCAGCTGCATGAGATCTCTACTGACCAGAAGCTCAAATGCTCTTTGATTATAGGTGAACTATAAATCCCAGCAGCTACAACTCCCAAATAACAAAATCAACCCCCCACAACTCCACCAGTGTTCAACTTTGGGTATATTTGTGCCAAATTTGGTCCAGATACAGGGTTGTATGTGTTAAGAGTGCTCTCCAAATGTAGGTGAACTACATCTCCCCTAAATCACTGTCGATTCCTTCCAAACCCCTCCAGTATTTTCTGTGGGTCATGGATGTTCTGTGTGCCAAGTTTGGTCCAGGTCTGTCATTCATGGGGTCTTGGCTGTGGAAGTCAGAGCTGAATTGGTCGAAGGTACTGCAAATCCCATCATCCGTTGTCCATACTCCCCCAAACATATTGTTTTTGTGATTTATCACTCTGCTTTAATTATGTTCAATTTGTAACAATGAAAATCCATCCTGCATATTAGATATTTCAATTAGAATTTATGAGAGTAGCAAAATTATTTATGAAGTAGCAACGAAAATATGGATGGGGTCACCACAACATGAGGAACCTTATTTAGGGTTCGCGGCATTAGAAAGGTTAAGAACCACTGCATTAATACATATATCTTTCGGTTTAATTGCTATTACATTTTTTTTTAAAAAAAATTTCTAGGGGGGCGGTGAGTAAATTTTTTTCTGGAAAGGGGGCGGTAGGCCAAAAAAGTTTGGGAACCATTGGTCTAGATCAACTGTCATTCTTCAGTGATACTGGGTCATCTAGGGACAGTTTGGCCTACCTGTCAGGATTATTGGGAATATAAAATTCCCAATGGAGAGCCATGGATACAATTTTGAAGATAACTGAAAGGAATGCAGGATAGAAATGTAATACATTAAAATTTTTTAAAAATGATGTATAATATAAAACGTCTCTCACATCTGACCTTTCTCCCTCAATGCTGACCAATTTCAGGAAGACATCACTTGCCTTGAAATGTGGACCTCGCAGAAGTCGTCTTAGCTCTTTGACCTCTGGATGTTGCTGGACTCCACGCAACAACTCCACTACCTGAGGAAAAACAAAAACAGTGTGCCAGCTGCAACCATACCCCGAAAAGCTTGACTTGGCCACAGTGGTGCACGCCTTAATTACATCTAGAATGGATTATTGCAATGCACTATACATCAGGCTGCCTTTGGAGACGGCTCAAAAATTGCAGTTAGTACAAAGATCGGCAGCCAGATTACTAACTGGGGCTAGCTATAGGGAGCATCCTACGCTCCAATTAAAGCAGCTCCACTGGATGCCAGCAAGTTTCTGGGCCCAATTTAAAGTGCCGATCATTGCCTACAAAGCTCTACATGGTTTTGGTCCACATGGTTTTGATTCGAGACCATATCTCCCCCTATGAAACAGCTCTAAGATTGGCTGGGGAGACCCTCTTCTCGATTCCCCCTCCGTCTCAAGTGTGTTTGGTGGGGACGAGAGAAAGGGCCTTCTTGGTGGTGGCCCCCGGCTTTGGAATGCCCTCCCTTGAGAAATTAGACTAGCCCCCACAAACAGGCCTTTAAACAGAATTAAATTTTCACATATTAAAACTTGAAGACCAAATGTTTTGTCTCTTTCCTGGCACTTTATGATTGATATTGATACCTATTTTAAACCCGTAGTTATGGCTGCGTTTTATTGAGTTTCTTATTTAATTTTGAAGGGGTTTTATATTATTTATTTATGTACTATATTTTTATACCACCCCTCTCAGCCCGAAGGCGACTTGAGGCAGTGAACACATGGCAACGAATGCCCACAGATAAAATACACAACATTTAATAAAACAATCATATAAAAGCAAAAAAAATCACAGTTACAAATATAAAATACAAATCTCAGCGTCTCAATATTGAAATCTGTTTCCGTTGCATCGTCGTTGTTCCAAAGGTCTCAATTAAATAATTACATTTCATCTGCAAAAGCCTGCTCAAACAGCCAGGTCTTGACTTTCTTCCGAAATGTTAGGAGGGAGGGGCCGATCTAATGTCCCTAGGGAGGGCGTTCCATAGCCGAGGGGCCACCACTGAGAAAGCCCTGTCTCTCGTCCCCGCCAATCGAGTCTGTGAAGAAGGTGGGGCCGAGAGCAGGGCCTCTCCGGAAGATCTTAAGCACCTGGATGGTTCATAGGGAGAGATGCATTCGGACAGATAAGCTGGACCAGAACCGTTATATGCTGTTATGTATGTGGTTTTATTTAAATTGCCATTGTTATTGATTTTATTGTATCTTGTGTATTTTCCTGCACTATCATGTGCTTTTGTAAGTCACCCCGAGTCCCTTTGGGGAGATGGTGGCAGGATATAAAGATGATGATGATGATTAAAGCTAAACTAAATTACTCACAATTGAGCTACTTTTCTGAAACTCCTAACACTAAACAAAACATGAGAAACCATGAAAATTGTTCCTACAAAGTAGCCCAGCACTCTCACCTCATGGGTCAGTGCACGAGCCTGCAAGGTAAGTGGAACCGGTCTCCGTTTGATATGCTGATGAAGGCATTCGTACACCTAGAACAATAAACACCACAGCTACAATAAAAACTCATATATAACCATTTTTGTCCACTCATACATGATGCTTACACACTCTCAAATTTGAGTTCTCACAGACAAAATGTGCCCTTGACTGAACTAGGAATCAAGCCACATTTCAATACTCCATGTTAGGGTTCCTCAATAATAATAATAATAATAAGTATTATTATTATTATTATTTGTAGTCCAATGGGACTCAGGGCGGCTCACATGAGGCCAAGCCCAAACAACAAATTACAATGAAATAAAATAAAAAACATCAGCAATAAACACAATAAAAGATACATACATATAAATAAAAAAAACAATATACAACTAACCAGGCTTCCCTACAATCCTTGGATTTCACAAAAAATTCACCAGGGACTCTGCAAGAGAATGTGACTTAAAAAAACAAACTGAATGAATAGATATATTATTTTTTATGCAGGAATTTCCTGAGGCCTGAAAATGAATCTGTGGATCTAATGCAGTTATTAGTTACATTCATATCTTTTCTTGTCTTCAATGCCCTCACATTGCTGAAACCATCTGAGTGCAACATTGCATTAGAAACATTACTAAGGAAGCATGGCCTGGAAGGTGGGATGATGGGTGGTTAAATCCAATAAATCAGGAGGGGAGGATGCAATGAGGAAGGTTGGCTTAGATCTGCTTCCCTTGTGTTGGGCCTGTGGCTTCTGTGGCTTCAGGGCTTGTGGGTTGTGGTGGTGTGCAGGGATCTGTGTGGTTTTCAGTGCATGGCCACGGTTATGAAACTCTGGAAAAGCAT
This sequence comes from Anolis apletophallus, assembly GCA_030556195.1. NCBI lineage: Eukaryota > Metazoa > Chordata > Lepidosauria > Squamata > Anolidae > Anolis > Anolis apletophallus. Next base: position 178,407,324 of record JARBWK010000002.1, read on the forward strand.
TTAAGGGAATTTATTTTTTCTGTGAGTCCAGTGGGCGTTATTGGAGACCCCTGGGTTGCCGTTTCTAGCCGCAGCTGTTACTTTCCCAGGGAAAGGGGGAATGTTCGAATGTGGAGATCTTGTTATTAGCCCTGTGAAGGCTGAAGTTCAGTTCGGGTCAACTTTCGATTCTATTGCAAGCACTTCCATGAACTCCCGATTTCATGATTTTTGGTCATTCATGACAGAACGTTGAGCTTGCCTTTTTGGGGACTAACCTAGTTTTAAGTTCTGTTGCTTTTGAGTGGATTTATATTCAGAGACCTTACAACTTAATTAGCCTGAGGCTTTGGGAACATTTCTTGGGATTTTCTCGAGTGCTTTTTGCCTTGACTATTTTCATGTTTACTGTTATTTTTTTGGACATTGTTTACTTCAATAAATATATTGTTATTTCCAGCCATGGTTGTGTGAATATTTAAAGGGCCCTGGTTCCCGGATGGTGTGCAACACCTTGAATGCAAGCAAATTGCATCTTTGGGCTACAGCAAAGCCTAAATCTAAACAATTGCATTTAGGCCCAGTCATCCCATTCTTTCCCCTTTTGTATGGAAGCAAATAATAGCATGACTGCATTTTTTAAAGACAGAAATCTCTAAAAGTAAAACGGAAATGAGATATTCTGCCACAATGGCATAGGATGCCCACAGTGGCTGCAGTCAATGATGCAAGTCAGGCAACCATGGGCATCCTGGCTTATGATTACGGACAGAGTAATGAAAAGCCAGGATACCCATGTAACTATAAGTAGAATATACTAGCTGATGACTCTTGACTGTAGTAGGAGCAACTTTGCTCCGTAGTTTATCATTTTGCTCCAACATGAGCAAATTTCAATGGTTTCTTTCTCTCCACACAAGTCAGAGAAGAAACCCAGGGCTTTAAGTTTGTCTAGTTTACAAGGAAGGAAGAAAAAAAAGAGAAAGAAATGTGTTTGACAATACAATTACTTGGTTCTTTTTGAAAGGGTCCTTACCTTGAGGAGCGCCTGTAGCCATGGCGATCTGAGCAGGTCATATAACACACCAACACCATTTACATCTCGCTTATAGAACAGGCTCAGCTCTTGCAGGACCAGAGATAGTAAATGAGATAAACCTAATTCACACAAACCATAAATAACATTTGAGTTAACAGATTCCCTCAAATTTTAATCTAGAACTGTTGTTGGGAGGTTGGGGAGGTGGGGACAATACCCAAATAAGACATGTTGTCACCACAATACTCTTATCATTTTGACTTTTTTTTCTAACAAAAACAACACCATCCTACAGTAATTGTATTTCTACTACATTGTCTGAAGCCACATTAATTTTAATGAAACCAAGGTGGAAAATCTTGGTTTCAACATTGTAACTAATATGTATATTTAAAACAGTAATATTCATTTCAATTAAGCTAGATATTTACAAACATTAGATGTTCCAGTTTCTAGTATATAAAACTATCTTAAAACAATAAAAAGGCACATATACAAAGGGAAAAGGAATGATGTACTGTACCATTATCATGGCTGCGTAGGAGTGCAGCCTTTTCCATCTTCTCCTTCATCCTTGGAGATTCCCCTCGTTTCTCTGAGTGGATCATCTGGGAAACAAAGCATAATAAGAAGTTATGTATGAATCTTTAGCTAGCATAATCATTAACAAAGCTTTCAATCAAGGCCACAGTAGGAAGGATATACAATCTATAAATATTAAGTATGAGATACATATAATTCTGGAACTCCTTCTCTAACAAATTGTTCAAGCCAGATGATACAGCAGGGCTCTATATTACCTGGGATGCTTCTATGAAAAATACTGTGCAATTTCTGTCCTGAGCTGTGAGTCAGGAAGGAATGTCTCCCTATGAATTGCCTTCTACTTTCCTTCCACTTTCTTGCTATACCCTAATCAGGGTAAGAAGAAGAAATATCTTTCCATGGAAGAATATCAGAGGGAAAATCCTAAATTCTGCTATAAACATGAGTCTTGGCTTGTTTACCAGTGCCATCTCACACTATTAGTACTGCTGTGCCATGGCTTTGTGGGACATTTTGTGCGAGCTGAAAGTAAGAAACCTGTGGAGATTGAGTAAACAATCCTGGTTTGTTTGTTTGTGGGGGTGGAGTTTGGACTAGGAAGTACAAATATATGGTATAATTTTAAATGTCGCTTGAGCCAACATGGTGTCTCTCTGTCATTACTTCGCGAACAAAGATTCTTAGGAAGGACTCATCCCATGCTTTCTACAAGCGCGTTGATGATTTCATTTTCGGAGGTTGGATGTGTCCTTCGAGCCTATGCAATGGATTTTTCTGATGGAGCGCAGCGTGCACAGAACTGGCCTCACCCTTTAAACCAGGGTGCCGGGGCCTAGCAGATTTGGACGGTGGCAGCGAGGTCCTCAGGTCGTAAGTTTGATTTGAGTTTCCTTCTCTAGATGGTTGACCTTACAGGGTTAGACGAGCACCATCTGCCCAGGTTTGAAATCAGAGTTTTCCTTCTCTTAGGATGGTTGCCAAAAGACTAGAGAGCCCGCCCTGCCCATTGACGCTCTTTGTCAGACCCTTTGGTTGTGACCTGTCTGGGTGGCTATTATGCCACTGCCAGCATAGCTCACAACTTCATTAGGGTACGTAAGCCTCTCCCCCATGTCAAGGGGGCACCAATGGAAAGGCAGCATGGTGTAGTGGTATGAGTATTGGACTATGACCCTCAAGACCACGGTTCAAATCCCCACTAAGTCATGAAAACCTACAGGATGATGTTGGATAAGTCACATTCACTTGGATTCAAAGGAAGAGAAAGAACTGATGGTTAGATGAAGGGAGTGCTACTTGCCTCACAGTTCCCAGGGAAACTTGGTCAGCTGGACAAAGGACTCCAGACTCCCAGGTTACTATGAACATCCAAGCCCCAGAACACCCTCTGTCTCATGAACAGAATATCAATGATATAGAACTCCCGAAAAGCTTTCTAAGATATCTAAAGAGGTTTCCAACACTTGCTGGAAATGTAAAAAACAAGTTGGGTCCTTCTACCATATGTAGTGGACATGTAAACATGTCAAGAAATATTGGATTCAAATACATAAGGTGATTCAGAAAGTTTTGGGGGAAAATATCCAGTTAAAACCTGAGACATTTCAGCTTGGTGTGACTGATACAAATGAATATGATAAACTGTTGCAATATATGATCACCACAGCCAGATTGCTCTATGCACAGAAATGGAAGAACTCAGCAACACCAATAACATATGACTGGATCATAAAAATGATGGACTTGGCCGAGATGGACAAATTAACATGTTTACTAAAAGAAGGAACATTGGGAAAAAATAGAAAGACTGGAAACATTTTATTCACTTTTTGCACGAGGAAGAGAAGAACGTGCCACTTTTGAGTTTTGAAGAATAATGTGAAGGGGCAAGCAACACTCTGTGGCAGGGGTGCTCATTAGGTAGATCGTGATCTACTGGTAGATCACTTCTTTGACTTTTAATGCATCCTGGTAGATTGCAGGCAGGGGCGGGAGGAAGGCTCAGTCCCACCCCGCAGGCTCTCGACGCCGCCCAGGTGCAGAAGGAGGTTGGACTGATGGCCTTTGGAGGTCTCCTCCTATTCTAGGAACCCATTGTTGTTGTTTTTGTTATTATTATTATGATCAGAGGCTGAATGGCCATCTGTGAGGAATGCTTTGATTGTGTTTTTCCCTTATGACATAAGGAGGTTGGACTGGATGGCCCTTGGAGGTCTCCTTCTACTCTAGGAACCTATTGTTATTATTATTATTATTATTATTAGTAGTAGTAGTAGTAGTAGTAGCAGCAGATGCTAAATGAATATTATCATCATTATTATGAATAAATTCAGGGGCTTATTATACTCACATTTAGTTGAATTCAGTCTTAAAATATATTATATGGCTCTCACTGAAATACATTTCCAAATATTTTGCTTTTATGACTCTCTGAGTAGTGGGTAGGTAGATCATTTTGACTTGGTTGTTTTATAAGTAGCTCGCATGCTGAAAAATTGTGAGCACCCCTGATCTGTGGTATCAAAAGTCCCATTACAGATCGAAAGAAAGGAAAACCATGTTTCATTTAGCCAGTGAGGTCATTGCCACAGAAGCCCACAACACTCACACAAATATATTTTAGACAAAATTTTCAGTGGTGTTCCAGCTATAGGAAAAAGGTGGCATTTCCAAGAAACAAAGATACATTTTCAACTAGGAGTAACTACCATAATCCCAAAATACAAGCAATATTCTGAGTGAGAGTGAACTTTTGAGTCCTGTAACAAATGAAACATTACTTTGTGTTTTTTAATTAAAAAAACAGCTCAAGAGCATCTCGCCACCAATTTACCAGAGAATTCCTTCCTTAAATTATCCTAGTATTCTTCCAAATAAGTCACACATCTCCAAGCTGCAGATCAGCATAAGCATATGTATCTAGAGCAACTAGAGCAGTGTCACCATTGTCAAAGGCGTGTGACACAAAAAGTAGCAGTGTTATACGGTATCATGAAGGCAACCCTAGGAAATTCTCAGCAATGTATAAACAAGTGTTGCTTCGGTTTTTAAAATTTGGGGTTTTTTTTCAAGCATTGTTGTGCTGTGTGGATAATTACATCTGTATTAAGCAAAGCATTTAAAAGGAAGGGAATATATTTTGTTTATGAATGCCACTCCTCAGATTGTTATGAAAATCCTGCTATAGACTCAAGTTGCAAGAATTTCTACCTAGAAACAAAAAAAAAGGGAAAATTAAACAAAAAAGAAGAAAAAGAAAATAAAAAAAATAGAGAAAACGAAGCTCAGTGGGTAACTTTTGCTTTCTAGAATAGATTCTGCCAGAGCCAGTAGCTCTGACTGCTGTTGAGAAAGTCTTGAGGGGAAAATCCAGGTCCCTGGAAGCCAACTGAGCAAGCATCTTAATGGTTTGCGATATATCTTGTTATCTCAACTTAAAAGAAATAAATGTGTGATTTTTTTATTTTGTCCAAAGATAAAACTGTTGCTTGTCTAAATGAAAAAATGGAATTGAAAGAGCAATGTAACAGCTAAGAGAGTCTGACCAAACAGCAAAGCACAGAAAACAGTAAGAACAACATGGTATAACATAGCATATATTGTACATATAGCAAAACGGAAAACAACTAACCTGGAGTAAAATGCGTTAAAAATTGTAGTTTTCAAAAGGACCAAACCAAGACAGCAGCCATTTTTCCTGGATCGGTGGGTAGAAATTTGCAGGAGTACGGCAGGAGATGTATTACCTCAATCTCCTTACCAGAGACGAAGGAATTACTGTCACTTTTTACTGTCCTCCTTAGGACCTATATTTAGAACTTGCTTCCTTCCTAAACACTGAACTGGATGCGGCAATGAAAGAGTAGAAAAGAGGAAAGGAATTCAACCAGTGTGTAATTAGGGCACATGAAAAACGGCACTCTGGAAGGCATCCAATGTCTGGAAAGTTAATTCTGTAACATGGCAAATCACTGCAGATAAGAGATAAGAAACAGCATGTGGGCATGTGACAGAAAAGAGGAGAAGGGGAGTGGTTTGCCAATATAAAGACCTGCCTAGGGTAGGAAGGGAAAACAAACATGGGAAAGGAAGATGACGGAGAGGAACTCTGTAATTCTCAATTGCTATGAATTGATAGAAGGGACAGGATGGTTGGGGTGCTGGATGAAAATGATTTCATGAGCTTTTCAAACAAAAAACAATGAATTTCAAAACCTAGACAGCAAGCATGTTGCATGATTTCCATACAAGCTACCCCTCCTTTGGGACCTTTACCAAAAAAAACCCCCCTATTAATATTCTGTTCTTTAATATTTCATGTTGTACAACAGCTGGCTTTAGTCGCTGACGCAATCTTTAATTTATTTGGGTCAGATAGCAGCAAAAATAATTTGTCACCTATCCAAATTTCTGGAGACCTTTTCTGCAGCTGAACCTAGAAATAACCACAAATTGGAAAGGTTCCTTTTTGGACAATGAGTTTCAGAATCCCCCAACAGATGCCATATTAGCTACAGATTCTAAGAATAGCACCATAAGAGGTAAGGTATACAGGTCATTTCCAAGCTCTAGAAATAACTAGTCCTATGCTTTCCTAAGCTGCTCAGCATGTACTATTTGCCATTCTAGCCTATTTGTCATTCTACCCACCCCAGCAAAGCCAGAAACCAGTCTGGTAGAACAAACTGCTCTGCATTTTGTAGTAATAATAAAATCATATGGAATACTGCAGAAAATAACTAAACCATTCAATACTCCCATAAGTCAGGCATGGGTCATTTTGACCATCTTTTAAAAAGTAATATTTGCTTGCCAAATTCCAAATGCAATGCAATCTACACTGAACCCCTCAGCATGACAATTTCACAAAGCTGATCTAGATCTTTGTTGTGACTCTGGAAAATGGTTTATAAATTCAATAAGCAATTATAAATGCAATGTATTTGGATTTCTGAATTGAAATTACACTGAGCGGGCATGTCCTGTAAAAGCTCTTCTGAAGTGACAAGGCTGTAGCCAAGGAGGGGGTTCAGGCCTTAAAAAGCCTGCAGCTCTGCCCCTGTCACCCCCCAAGTCTGGTCTCCTTCATGAGGCCTTCAACCCCTTCCCCCATGCCTTAAGTCTTACCTGTCAGTTATGGCTGTGACAACTTGGTTGCTTCCATTATATCAGCTATTGCTACAAGTAATGACATTGGCTCCCGACGTCGCCCAAGTGCTGCCGGCCCTGGGTTATCTGAGGTCCTTTCCACACAGTTGAATAAAATACCATGTTATCTGCTTTGAATCGGATTATATGGCAGTGTGGACTCAGAAAACCCAGTTCAAAGCAGATATTGTGTTATATGTTTCACATTTTTGTAGTGGGTAGGTAGATCATTTTGACTTGGTTGTTTTATAAGTAGCTCGCATGCTGAAAAAGTGTGAGCACCGCTGGTTTAAATATATATTTTACTGTCCCCACTGTAATTAATTTCATTTGAAAATGAAGTTCATATTAAATTTATTTGCGGGATTTTGGATATCATTCATGAATTCTCATTTTTCAGAAACAAATAAATTAGCTTACCTGTTATTCAATTAGCAGGATTTCAGAGCAGCTGTTGAGATAGTGTCCTACTTATCCTAAAAGGGAGCATGGCTTGTCAGATTTTACATGTTCCAAGCTTATAAAATTGCCAAGAAAAACATTTACTGGATATTTGCAATCTCAGTCACCTCACTGCTCCAACTAATCTAGGGACATCCTTTCCTTTTTAATCCGTTGAAACATAACCTTAGCATGCCTCATTACCAAAGAGAGAACAAAGCTCCTTAACCATTCACTCTTACCAAGATCAACTTCAGCATACCTTCTGCATTTGAAATGGTAATTCTGCCACACTTGCTTATTATTACAGATAAGTAACATATGTCATACTGCAAAATGGAATATTTTGGGAACATTACCTCTAAAGAGATACCTGTAAAATTTAAGTAGAGATATACTGTATATGATCAGAATAAAAATATTTTTTGTCACATAGGAATATTACACTATCTGCACAGCTTTTGCATTCAGCTTCGACTGTTGGAAAAGGCCAAGTCCACTTTAATGATGAGATTCTTTTACACTAATAATTACATCCCAATAAAATGGACTAGGAATAATCTACTTAGACATTTAAGTGGTTTCATTCATTAGTGAAAAGAATTAAAACAATGAGCTCTATGAAAGAAACAGCTAGTTGTTAAACTTTATATTCAGTCTTACGAAGTACATATTTGTTTCCAATATTTCTCTCCCGCCCTTCTCAACCTCTGAGCGGGGCTCATAAGACGCAGAGTTATGGACTTCTAAATTACTTGTTTCCAAATGATTAAAAACTATCAGATAAGAACATAAGAACATGAAGATTCTGAATTCAGCCCATCTAGTCCAAGTCCCCACCAGTTTGAGTACAAAACCCTTACCCCCCACAATCAGATGAGATTCTTAATAAATCCCTTTGAGTACATTACTAAGATTTACTTTCTAATATATAGGCTTGAGACAGTACCCTTAAAACTGAGTGGGCATCAGGCTGCCTTCCAGATATTGGACTACAACTTCCATCAGCCCCAGCTAGTATAACCTATAGAGAGGAATGCTGGGAGTTCCAGTTCAGTAACATCTGGAGGGTTTCTTGTTCTCACCACTCATTCATACTGCAAGATCTATTTTTCTGAATAAATTGGATTATCAGAAACAACCACTATCAGTAAACTGGATTATCAGAAACTGCCAGCTGTAGAAAATCCTGTTGATTGAAAGGTTGACAGTTCAAGCCTGGGGATGGGCTGAGCTCCCAACCATCAGCCCAGCTTCTGCTCACCTAGTAGTTCGAAAACAGCAATGTGAGTAGATACCAATTTGGCGGGGAGGTAATTAAAGGCGCACGTCTAAGGACCACAAAGCTCCTCAGCATAGAAGATGGACTCACCCCTCCCTGGTGGCTGGGGTCAAGCAGAGTCTGCAAATGCCGGAAATGGCAAAAGATGGGAAGCCTTTACCTTTGTTTATGTACTATCTATCTGTCTTTGTTAATTGTGTAACGGCCTTGAATGTTTGCCATATATGTGTACTGTAATCCCCCTGGAGTCTCCTTGGGGAGATAAAGAATATAAATAAAGTATATAATAATAACAATAATATACTTTATTTATATTCTGTACTGTTACTACTACTACCACCATGTTGAAGCAAATATTCCCTATGAGGCGTAAACCCTCAAGTTATCTAATGAGAACACTATATAAGTGCTGGGAATGTGGCGCAGCTGGCTGGGTGTCAGCTGCATAAGATCTCTACTGACCAGAAGGTCATGAGTTTGAGGCCTGCCCGGGTCAAGGTGGGCTCTCGACCTATTGTGTAGCCTGTTGTCGACCTTTGCAACCCAAAAGACAGTTGCATCTGTCAAGTAGGAAATTAAGGTACCATTTAGTGGGGAGGCTAAATTTAACCGATTTACGAGGCCATAAAAAGATCTCCAGAAAACACGCTGAGGAATGAAGGAGTGCGACAGCTCCCCCTGGTGGCCAGATGTTAAATTGCCTCTGTCTGTCTTGTGTGTTTGTGTGTCTAAATGTAATGTTTACATTGTAATCCGCCCTGAGTCCCCTGCGGGGTGAGAAGGGCGAAATAGAAATGAAGTAAATCAATAAATAAATAAAACACGATTTTTGTTCGTAGACTATAAATGTCATGTCCTACTTAGTTCTATCATAAAAACATGGGAAAGGACATTTTGTAGCACATTTTGTTATTGTTTTTCAATGAATATCTCATTGGTTCTCAACCAATTCAACATAGTTTGTGGCTCCCACAATTGCTATAAAAGTAAATTCCACACAATTGAACAGGAAATAACACTTGAATACCAGGAACATTTTTTCTGAATTAAAGGTGAAATTATTGATTGCATTGACCAAAGGGTAATATGGCACTAGCAGCTAACTACTAACACAACAGAACATCCTTACCTTCCCATCCTCCCTGCAGTGTTCTGCAGCAAACAAAACCCTGCTCTAAACATTTTTCCAGGTCCTTGGAAGATGTTCTCAGTGGGGCTGTAGATATTGGCCATTTCTGATTCTCTTTCAATGATAAACTTACATTTTCACAGTGTTAAGACACCACTGGAACCTGGAATCACCACTGCAATCGTTTCTTTAATCATTCCAGTATACAAATACGTATAATTAGCCTGCAATTAAGTGCTAGATGAATAATTTTTGCCTTAATAACTTTATCCTACATGGATCTTTTTTTTTGTCCTAGCTCTACGATACATGCTCGAAATTGAAATCACTTGAATAAAACTTTTTGTTAGCTGACCAAGGCTTACTAGCAACTTCAGACGTATGCTACTATTAACCATACATCTGTTAATTCAGGTAGCAGTTACACACACATACACACACAAACTAAGCAGACTGTCACCTGTTGACTGAGGTCTGTAAGGATATTCAGTTGAATGGACTTTCAACTATCTCCCTGCATCTCCCACTGTAGTTTGCAAGGATCTCTAAAAGAATACACTGGGGACTGTTGGAAGCTGAGATTGCGTTAATACCTTTGTTCCCAATATATTTTTAATTCTCATTGGTTCAAACACATTATATTGTGCTGCAGAAAACAAAATCTGTATAGAGGACAAAAAGCTGAATATAAAACAAGGAATTACCATGGCATTAGTAACGTTCTTTATTATGAAAACTGCTCCATTTACATTCACAGCTCCCACAAAAAAAAATTTTTTTAAATAAAGGAGCTACACACAAGCCATGATTGAGATATTTAGAAATTATTTGCATTGGTATACTAACTCTAGTTCATATATAGCCAAAAGTGTATTTTACATATCTTTCACTCATCTGTAATAGACCTGGTAAAGAACAGCACCAGTTTGATCCAAGATGTCAGACAACACGATGTGATTTCACTCAAGGAAAAAGTCACAGGAAGAATGCATGAATGGTGTGCATGTGTTTCAACAAAAATAGAATTTTAAAAGATTTACACTTTGCCAAATAGGCATAGTAGCTCCATGGCTCAGCATGCTAAGCCAATAACAATGTTGACAAAGCACACATTTTTTCAGACCACATTTACACCATTTTCTAGCTTGGGCTTTAACAAGCAAACAGTTCCACTTATATGTTGAAGCTTTTGTTCCTCTCAAGTCCTGTATTGCCAAAGCTCAAAGGAAGGAATTTTTTGAGTTCTGTAAACATATGAAGTATCAAATTCAGTGCTGATGTTCGTGATGAGTACTCCTTGATGTTGAACAGTAAGCAAAATAGAGGAGTTTGGGGGTGGGTGGGGGTGGGGAGGGAGAGACAGCTCCTGTATTCTTAACACTGAAATAGCTTATGTCTTACTTACAGAAAGACGTTCACAGGCTTTTTGAGCAAGAAATACCACAGCTTTTTTTCTTTGTTTAGTAATGCACAAATGTTGGCAGTTTACTTGAGAAAGACACTGAGTGGTTCTCTGTCTGATTTCGGTTCTTCAAAAAGCACAAAGTCAACCACCTCTTCAATGTAAGGAGCACATGCCTGGACTATGCATTTACACGAATTTCCTGTAGATTTCACGCTACACATAATTCTTTCTTGTCAGTTGCACTGCAAAGTATCTTTGCGTCCTCTGTCTCTTCCCTTTTGGGGTGGGTCATCTTAGGGTTTTGTTTCTTCCATCCTTAAAAATGGTCTCAGAATTACACCCACAACATGACCATTTTTCTCATCATTTTAAGTGATTTCAGGAAAGAAGTAAAGTTCTGTTCAAAAGAGCCTTCCATATTTAGACAAAAACTTTAGGTCAGCTTTTCATGTTGAATCTGGTAATAACATGCCTGAAAACAAAGGGTTTTAAAAACAGTTTTAGTGGAAAGAATTATCTGCGTTGTGTTCATCAGCTATAGTTGAATTCTAAACTCTTTGAAATCAATAAGACTCAAACCTAACAAACAAAGAAACTGTGTTTACAGTTCAAAGTTCAACTCTCAGAATACAGACAACAATCAGTTTTTCCTAGCCTCTAATGTGTTGGCATTTCGATAAACTCTTCATGAATTAGTGACAAAATAAAAAACCTGTTTTACACCCCTAAATATCAATACCAATTGTGTACTAATATTTTATCTATATTTTCCAATCTAGGATGCCATTCAACTATTAGTCTACTTTAATATAAGAGCATAGTTTTTAGAATTCCATGTTAGAGGTTTGTGACTATTTTCAAATAAAAGGACCAAAGTCTAGTTATGAAAGCTGACAAGAGATGCCAGGTAAACATTATAAGGAAGATAGACTATCTAAGGCTTGCCTTCAAAGTAGTAAACATAATGCCTTGCTCTCCATGCTGAAGAAATGGATCCATCAGGTCCTCAATCAAGTGCACTTCAGATCCCAGATTCCTTATCCTGGAATAAAAAACCCTCATATATTACATTCAACCAACCAGTTTTCTGTAAGGTTTTGCCAAGAAATCAGCAAGCAAGAAAAACATCTCTGTTAATTACCCACATGCAATTGTCTCTACACATTTGTACTTTAGGCTTTTGTGGTTCTAATTATTCACTTGTTTGATTTAAAATGTTATCTCTAGGAATCTCTAGGTCCTACAATACAACTCTATGGGCAACAACCTCCAGTCATATTGGAGGACTTAGGGATTTTTTTTTTTAGAAATAACAATTCTCTAAGAATCTCTAGGTCCTTCAATGTGATTTTGTGATCAACTAATAGAGGAAGTTGACCACAGAGTCATGTTAGAAGACCTAGAAAGTCCTAGAGAAGCGTTCTCTTTGGTAAAAATAATTAGCAATTTCTTTATTTGGTGTTTTTTCAGTTTCACAGTGGTCCTGTGCCCCTAACCCAATCGAGCTAAGTTTGTGAATGTATGCGTGCCTCTCCAAATGTTTTTGGATTTAATACCCACCTCCAACATCCCATACCAGTGACAATGCCAGCTAAAGACAATGCCACCTCCAACATCCCATACCAGTGACAATGCCAGCTAAAGTTAAGAGCGGTGATCCAACTTCTGGAAGACTACACGTTCTCCATCCGTAACACAGACCCTTCTTGCCATCTTTTTTTCCTTGAAAGTTATGTTTTTACACAAATATATCAACAAACATGTGTGCTAACAATGACAGAATTATCTGTTTATCTTCTTTTTAACAATTTGAACTGATCCATTCATTTCAGAGTGATTTCCCCAAGTGGCAAATTTTAGTATGTGATATTATATCTAAACACAGTATAGTGCCAGGCCACGAATAGCCAAAGGCCAACATTATACAGTAATTATATGGGTAAAATCTGTCTTCGTACCTGCATGACATCCTTTCTCATTATTCTCATTACTGTGAACAATCTGTTTCTAATTTTCAGGCTTGTGGGTCATTTCTGCCTGATCAGTTTTTAAAGCAATACATTGACACTCTTTAGTTGACATCAGTGGCATTCAACCTTCAGCTCTGTAGATATTCTGCTGCCAGAATTCTTGATCATTTACCCCAAAAACTGATCACGATTTTTGAGCATTGGCATCTAAAACATCTGGAGCACTAAAAGCTGAGAGCTACTAATTTACATAATTAATATAACTCCTACTGAAGATCAGTAGCTGCTGCGGGAGTAACACCATCTTGCAGTCTTATGTGTGCTCTATTTAGTAGAGAAAGTCCAACATTTTTCCAAAGTATGCTGTTATAATGCATATAATTGTTGCTGATGAGTGACATCATAGATCATTATTTCCCATGGATCATATTGTTTTATATTTGTGGGTGTTATTATTGTTCTGATTTACAACCCTCAATGCTAGGTCATTCATCTTGCTTCCCTTTCCTCTTGCTGAAATACACATCTATTGTTGTTAAGCTGTCAAATAACAGGACAGACTTGCCACATTCCTCCTTTTAAAAGATATAGGGGTGGTGTGGAACAGGATGACAGCCAACAGGGCGAGATCTCAACACTGCGTAATGGGCAAAACCTCAATTGGGACACACAATGTGAAGTCACGTATTTACCTGGAATTTTCAATACAATAATTAATTGCAGTTTTCAGTGCATTTTTTAAAGTTCTGCCCACCTGGCTCGTAGCACCACATATAGGAAAACAGGAAACAAATCATCCATGGACCAAAGGAAATCTTCGTGAAGATTCTCAAGTACATTCTGGGAGATCTCCTCAAAAGTTTGCTGGATCACCTTCAGTTTGTCAGCAGGTGTAAAAGTTGTACTATTGGGAAAACATTTTTTTATAATGAAATTAAGGCACTAGGGTATCTTTTATTTCTGAAGACGGAATCAAGCCTTTCCTCTGATCTTTGGGAACATGTGAGAGAATAAAACATGCACCACATCAATGAAAGCTAAGAACAGATGGAGAGTTCTAGGACTGAGAAATACTTAGGAAAGGTAAAAAAAAAACACAACGTTTTTCAATCTTTTATAGAATGGATCATCAGAAGGATTCTCTGTCTCTGTAAGACTCCCATTAACAATTCTAAGAGCACTGAAACAAACTAATAGTTAACTTGTTTCCTGTAAAGCGAGATTCAAAATGGCTAGCAACTTCATAACATTATATTGACTTTGACATATAGTTTCACAATTTAATAGTTCAAACGTGTGTTGGAAAGTGTTAAACTTATGTGTGGATGATCCCAGCTCCATTTCTATAATGTCCACATGTCTTATAGTTCACAATTCAGAAAATAGAAATTAAATATTTTGGAGAGAACAGAAACTGACATTATGGTGTAAGCCAGTGTTTCCCAACCTTTTTTGAGCCGCGGCACATTTTTTACATTTACAAAAGCCTGGGGCACGCCACCAACCAAAATGACACAAAATGACACTCTAACACAGTAATACATATAGTTAATTTGTTTTTAAATGTATTTATACACTCAGTGTGAAACCTGGGCCTGTTTTGATGAACACAACATAGAAATCCTGGCAGGAATGGCAGAAAGACACAAACTTCCCACACAGAACTCCCATAACCAAGAGAAAATGCTATAAGAGTTTGGTGGGCATTGACCTTGAGTTTTGGAGTTGTAGTTCACCTATATCCAGAGAGCACTGTGGACTCAAACAATGTTGGATCAGGATCAAACTTGGCATGAATACTCAATATGCCCAAATGTGAACACAGATGGAGTTTGGGGAAAATAAACATTGACATTTAGGAGGAAGGCTGAGGAAGGCTGGCAAGGGAGTCCCTCACGGAATCCCGCCTGCCTTTCCTTCCTCCGAGGGCCCTCCTGTCAGACCCTGACCTTTTCCCCCTACGAAAGAAGGCCCTCTCTCCCCTTTGGGGCCCTTCCTCCCCGAGGGGCTTTGGGAGGGCCGGGCCAAGGGGAAGGGTGCCCCGGGGCCTCACCTGGGAGGCAGCAGGGCTGAGCTTGGGTGCCTCCAGAAGCAGCTGGCTTCTTCGCTTCCTTCACTGACGCAGGAGAAAGGTGAATGCGTCTGCCACTCTCGGGACCTAGTGCGCATGCGCCCAGACAAGTGCATTTCCACTTCGGCTTCCATTCCCCGCCCTCCCTTGATTGGAGGCTGGCTGGCTGGGGAAACGGCCGAAGGAGGCGGCGCCCCAGCCCCTTCTTCTTCACCGCCGCTGCCCGGCCCTTCCTCCTCCCCCCCAAGCAGCAGCAGCAGGAGTTCGGCAGGAGGGGGGAGAAAGGGGGGAAGAGAGGTTTTCCCACGGCACACCAGGCGATTGCTCACGGAACAGTGCCGCGGAACAGTGGTTGGGAAACACTGGTGTAAGCAATGAATTCACTTATATTGAAATAAAATTATCCAACCCAAATAGAAGAAATTTGCATCTTTTAGTATGCTGTACAAAACAAAAGTTTTCAACGCCACGTGTTGTATATACTTATAGCACAATTATATGCATGTGTACCCAGAAATGAGTCTTGTATGTTTAATTTGACTTTTTTGTTGAATATAGCATGACCGAAAGGCCACAGTCTTCATATCACCAAGCAAAGGTAGACATATCTTACGAAGATCAAGAGCGCTACTTTAGTTTGGTGATGAAAGAACTAGACAGGCAGGAAAATGAAAAGTCTTAATTTGACATTACCTGATCTGTTGTAAGCATTCCACCGCAGAAGCAAAACAGGCATTCTTTGTACTTGGCAATACCTACGAATAAGAATGAAAAGCAGGGATTGTTGCCAACATCATCTCCAAGGGTGTACCGAATATGAAAGACTAATTAAGTTTATGAATTTCAAAAGCAGAAATTCTAAATTAGCACTTGTTGTCTAGCACTGATTGTTCCATTCATTCCGATTTGGAAAAGCCTTCTCCAAGGAAAGAAATAAGATTTTAAAAATAATTTTGATCAAGCCTACAAGCTTTATCTTGAATGGGCAGATTAGCAGAGATTAGCTTGATTACTGATTTATTCATTGTGTTCACACCCCTCCTTTTTCCAAGACTGGGATTCAGTGGTGCTATGACCAGAAGTACCATTGATCTTTCTTTTAAAACACTTTGGGTTCTGATTTGTTACCTGAGAAAGGAGTTAAAACGTTTTTCAACATATCCTCTTGTAAACGTGAGAGGTAGTTTTTGTTTATCAAATTATTAAAACACTATTTAATAATTACCTTTTAACTATACTGGGAGGCTGAGATAACTAATAAAAAGGGATTCAAATGTAGTTTCATGTAAATGAGAATATATTCTACAGGAAATGAGTAACTGAAAATACTGTATTTACAGCAGGCAATATATTAGTTAGCATATTAGAAATGAACCTAAGGACCTTGCATGCAATTAAACCTAGACATGTGCTGACTGTGCCAACAATACTGGGTTATGTGGTTCAACAATCTGGTTCAGAATAAAACTATTTCAGATGCTGCTATCAAATCCTTTAAAAAACGGTGTTTGTGTGTGCAAATGACACCAGAGTGTATGGCCACTGCTGCTCAACAGGAGTGTGGTCATCACTCCAGATTACAGATGAGAAGGCCTGGGAAAAAATGGGAAAAGTGGGTAAAAAAGGAAGTTTAAAAAAATCCCAGAAAAATTGGGGGAAAAAATGAGAAAAAAATCTGGGTTCTCCCCAATGTTCCTGTTTTTCCCCAGGCCTTCCCATCCCTACTCCTGGTGCAGTTCGCTTCTTTATTCAGTGCTTTATTTGGTCCTCTTGCTTTTACCATTTTACCTGTCCTCTCCCCTCCCCTCCCCTATCATATCATATCAAATCAAATCATTTATTTCGGTCATAGACTAGGACAGGAAATAAAAGTCACATTTTCATATAAACTTGGTACATTTAAGATGTAAATATAAATACTGAAGCACAATAGGGGATATACGTGCTTCGGTATGTAAGGTTGATGCTATCGGGAAATTTCTGCAGATCTCATTGGGGATTCTGATGACCAGGGTTAGGCCAGAGATTCCCTGCCCCTGCTTAAACAATTACTTTGCTGTATGTGTCTGCCTTGAAGTTGTTTCCAACTTATGTTGATTCTAAAGCAAACCTCTTAGAGGAGGTTTTCGTGGCAAGACTTGTTTTAAGGAAGCCTCAGCCTCTGAAGCTGAAAGGATGTGATAAGACCCAAGATCATCTATGGCCAAGGAAGCAAGAAGTCAAACCCTGGCCTCCAGAGTCACACCATTACACCAATCTGGTTCTTTATTACTCAACAAATCATATTGTTGATCCTGTCAACCAATCTGTGGTATAACTAGGGCATTGTTTTCCCAATTAGTAGTGACTTGCTTCGTAATTCCTCTTGAACCACGAACAATAGCTGCCCACTGCTTGACATGTATCCCCACCAAGAAAGAGACCCCACCAAGAAATTTGCCTCTACCATCGCCTCCATTGTGTATGAAGGTAAAACCATGGGTTACATTACAGAAAATGTAGCAGAATGCCTGATCAACACCTCACCTAGAATTCCAATCTTCCACACTCTCCCTAAAATTCATAAACCCCAACGCCCCCCCGGTGGGCAGGCCCATCGTGTCGGCAGTGTCCAGCTTATTAGAACCCATCTCTAAATATCTAGAGGACCTCTTACATCCCTTCGCATTAGATACCCCTACATTCATTTTAGATACCAGGGACTTTATTAATAAAATCGAGGGTTTCAAGACATACAAAAATGACTACCTAATCACTGCGGATGTGGTGTCATTATACACTCACGTGCCACTAGAACTAGCACGCAGCATTGTGATGGACCTACTAGACACAAGATCTAACCAAGATCCTACCCATTTTCTAATGGAGTTGCTGGACATAGTCTTCGACTATAATTATTTTATGTTTAATGGTCGTTATTACTTGCAGTTAGACGGTGTGGCCATGGGGAGCAGTGTTGCTCCAACAATTGCTAACATTTTTATGATTTATCTAGAAAAGAAAATGCTCACCGACCCAGGTAGCGCCTTAGTTCCCAAGATTCGTAAATGTTATAGATATATTGATGATCTTTACTTTATCACACAAGGAGATGTTAACATGGAGGAATTTGGCCTATGGCTGAACTCCTGGCATGAGGCCATTTCTTTCACCTTTTCCTTTGACCACCACCAGATCAACTACTTGGATGTTACAACCTACATAACCCACTCTAAGGTAGCAGTGAGAAACTTCCAGAAACCTATACAGAAAAAATCCCTTCTACATTACAGGAGTTTCCACACTCATAGTCTTAAAAATAACCTGCCCTTTGCCCAACTCCTGAGACTTAAACGTAACTGTACCAATAGGACACACTACACAGAAGAAGCAGACAAACTGTTACACAATTTGAGCCTTAGAGGTTACCCTAACACTGTCTTGAGGAGTGCCAAAATAAGAGCTGAACATACAGATAGAGCTACCCTATTCCAACCCAAGCCTCAAACAGATAACAAACGCATCGTTTGGCCCCTCACCCTCAGCCCCCACAAACATCAAATTGAACAGATAGTCAAACGCTACTGGCCCCTAATTTCGCATGTGCAAGGCTTAGAACAGACTCCAATGACAGCCCACAAACGCACACAAAATATAGGCGACATACTCTCTCACACTGATTTACTTTAGTCCAAACTTAAGAGTGCCCTCACTGTTGGCACCTACATTTGTGGCAAATGCAGCATCTGTAGGAACATACGCCAATCCAAAACTGTCACCAGTAGCAGTAATAACAGAGTGTTCAAACTTAAATCATATGCAAATTGCCAGATCTCAGCAATCATTTATTTGTTAGAATGCAAATGCAAAAAAAGTACATTGGATACAGCTCAAGAAGTCTCAGGGAAACATCTTTGGAACACAAGTCTAGAATCAAGTTAAAAGCCACTGACTCTACCCTCTACCAACATTGCACAGAACTAGGTCACTCCTTTGACCAAATTGGCATTCAAGTACTTGAAAAAGTACAGGGACCTCCACATTCTGACCTTATTGGTCTACTCAGAAGGAGGGAAACATTCTGGATCATACAGCTGTCACCAGAGAAACAATTTGGAGGATTAAACGATCCACTCAGCATCAATGCTTTACTCAATAAGTAATTTACCTCCCTGATCCAATTACTATATATTGGTCCCTGCTGCTCCCAATCCTTTACCATTTCCCCCGGATGGAATGGTCCGTCCTCCGTGTAACTTGGAAGACACTATATGGTAAATATTTTGGCATGTTTTCCCCCGTTTCCTAGCACCGTTGATAGTGGTATTGTACTACGTTATGATTTCTTTATATATTGTATAGATTGCTCATCTGAGTGCGAGGACGCCACCCTGTTGCTAATTACACAGCCTCTGAGGAAGTCTTTGACGAAACGGCCCGTAGCCGGCCTCTGGAAAGAGCTCACACCGTCAGGCAACCCATACGGAACGCCCCTACTGGGGCCCCGTTCGGGGGGACTGTGTTCACTGTAACACAGCCCTCTCCTACCTCCAGATTGATCTCCCGCCGGCATTTGCCAACACACCAGCGACTACATTTACCAGAACCCACAGCGAGACGCCATTGTGCGCAGCCTGGTGTTGTAGACGGGCGCTTGCTTGCGCCATTAGCAGGATCTCTTTATGTGATTCTCCCGATTCGGGCTTCCCATCATCTCTTCCCTCCTTCCACTGGACTATTTTCCCACCCCAGCATCTTCGTGAGCCAGCCTCCATCCCCTACTCAGTGCACCTCCAGGATTATCCTTTGGGGACTCTTATAGGCATTTGCCTTGATTTTTGCAATACTGTGAGTAGCTGCTCCACGTGTGTGGAAGGTTGTACATCTACATCAATACTTGCTCTGTGTATTACTACTATGTATGTGATTATTGCTATTGTAAGCACACTATTATGAATATGTTGACTGTCTTTATGTCTACTGATATTGCAAATGAATTATTTTTCTAATTTTGATTGTTTTCATTACTACCCTATTCGCTCCTACATGTATCCCCATGTAACAGGCCACAGCAAGCCATGTCCACCCAGAGATCTTTCTGGTAAGAAGCTGAAATACGATACTATGAGAACGCTGATGCCAAATAGCACAGAAGCCATATTTCTACTGTAGCCTCTCACAATCCATCTGAGCACAAACTGGCATTACCAGGCTGTACTGGACTAAAGGATCACTGGCTGAAGCATATAGCAAAATCCTCCTCCATTTCCCAAGTTTAGTGACAGTTCTGGGGAATTTATATTAAAGCATGGGGAGGAAAGATGACGTTTTTCCTTCTGGCCAAGGAAGCAGTGTTTAATTAATATGCCAACTACAAACACCTAAGATGAAGTAGCAGAAAATCTTCACTAAAAGTAATGATATATCAGATTGTATCTTCTTATAAAGCAATCATCTGGAAATTATTTTACAATCACAGTAATGAAGTAGAGACAGAAAAGATAACTGTAAAATTACATGTTCTTGGAGCCATGCATCTGGATTTAACTGTCACTGGAAGAATTGTAAACTGTGAAAATGATTGACATACCATTAAGAAAAGTTTTTAATGCCAACCAAAGGAATGCTGCATTAAAACGGCCACACAAACCTTTTTTATATAAAGATAAAAAACCCACCAAAGAAACAAACATATTCAGGTAAAAAAACCTGCAAAGGAAATATACCTTTTTATTTTCCCCAAGGACAGATGTAGTTGTTGGCCAAAATTTTCTAGAAAAAGGATCACAAACAGAGTTAATGGGTATTTATTCATTTTTCTTTACCACTGAAAAGGATTGTGTAAACTCACAAAACAAAGAATCAGAGTGTATAAAGGGGAACCAATGAATGAATCAAACAGGAAGGTGTTGGAATCAGTAATAACATCCTGAATCATGCTTACGTTTGTACTCCCAAAAAGCTCAAGAGTGCTGTGTCTGGTTGTTTATTCAGACGAAGGACACACTCCCAGTAAACATCTTCCTCTCGCTCATTGTCCAAGGCATACAGCATAAATAAAGGAGGGTAGAGTCGTGGTAGCAAAACTGGGAGTAGCAACCCAGAGCTTGTGACGACATAACTTAAAAATAAAACATTAATAAAACATTTATAAAACAAAAAAGAAAAATTCATGATAAAAATATCAAAGTAGGGGAGTTCACTGAAAATTCACTAATTCATTCTCACATATCAATATCAAATATTGAAGACAAAGAAAGAAAAATAGGTTAAGGAAAGGGAGGAGGTAAGCATTTCAATCCTCGCTGCTTTTTGGATATTTCCCATCCATCCCTTGCATCAATGTTTATATTTATCGTAAAACATCATAACCATCTAAATCTTTGGGTAAGACTGAAGCAATGATGCCCATATCAGGCAGAGGAACACAGAACAAAGCCAATCCTTCTTTCTCTGAGGCTGACAATGCTGCTACACACACATACACACAGAGACAGTATATCTGGAGCACACATTTGCTTCTTCCAATAGAATGCAGATTACATCTGGCATTTTCCTGGTGTGGTCACAATCCAAAGAAGTAGAAGGATTGAGATGGGTTTAGTTAACAGCATTGAAGATATCTGCCCTTGCGTTGTGCTACTCTGCTGCTGAATATGCATGCCCAGCGTGAAATCTCACCACGTTAAAACAATGGATAAGGCTCTTAATGAGACATGTCACGTTATCACAGGATGTCTATGCCCACCACGGAGATTATACTATTTAGCAGGTATTGCACCACCTGACATCAGCCAGGAAGTAGCAGCCAATAATGGAAGGATCAAGGCAGTGACATCTCCGGCCCATTCTCTGTTCAAATATCAGCCAGCAAGCTAACGCCTTAAATAAAGAAAAAGCCGAGATATTCTTAGAAACACCCCAGCAAGTGAAAGTCCAAAAGTGGCAGACGAAAACCTGGAACCTCAATCTATGGCTGAGACCAGATGAGAAACTCCCTGCTGGGTACATAGAAGACTGGGTGACTTGGAAGGCACTGAACAGGCTGTGTTCTGGCACCACGAGATGCAGAGCCAATTTTAAGAAATGAGGTTACAAAGTGGAGTCCACAACATGCGAGTGTGAAGAAGAGCAAACCACAGACTATCAGAGCTCTCCCCCAGCAACAATATAATATTATATAATACTAATATTATAAATGATGTATTAGTATTATGCTAATAATATAGTATGTTTTTATGTAGATATGACTTGTAAGCCGCCCTGAGTCCCCTTCAGGGTGAGAAGTGTGGCATATAAATATCGTAAATAAATAAATAAATATTACAATGCAGCCTGAGCCCAGCCACATGCCTAATGGATGCCTTTCTCAAAGTGATACCAGAGGCACTCCAAGTGGCCAGCTTCTGGTCAAAGGAAATCTAGTATAAGGCCAAATTTTAAACTTTGTGTTCTTTTTAAAATACATTATAACTACATGCTCATTTTGCTTCTGACACGATAAATAAATAGTTAACAGCCCTGTAACAATATGAAAACAAACATTCTCTATTTATGGAGGCTGAAAAAGGATAGATTTGTTTATTGATGAGTCCTCTGACCATATCAACAGTAAAAGACAAAATACAAGTATACAAAGACACAATAAACCCAAATCCCTAACCTAAACACTCCTGTAATAGTTAGCTACAATATATGAATAAGTAATACGTTTGGTAAAATCAGATTAAATTAAATTTCAAAATGATTTTAAATACATTCACCACCATGACAAGAGACCTGTTTTGTGAGAGAAAGAGATCTCTCAGGTGGGCAGCTTTTATAAATAATTTGGCTATGCAGCAGACTGAGTTTAAATTATTCTCAGAAAGAAAATAGGACAGTTTGGCATTTGTGTACATGTGTTTATACATGTATGTGTACCCTAATGTTTGCACATGCTGATGTTTGTACATTTTTATGCTGGTCATTGAACGTAATAAATCTTGTATGTATGTTTGGCATTTGGATCCCAGTTGGCATTTGAGATCTCACCTTGGTATATAAACAATCAAACAAAACATGCATCATGTTCTCTGGCTGGAGCACCAGAGATGCAGGTTCTTTCATAATAAGGGATTTTTTGAAATCGTCATGTTCTTACCATAGAATTAAGTTGCTCAGATCTAGCTCTGGTAAAAGCTATTATCTGTCCCCATGTGAGGTTCATTCTAAGATAAATTTCTGTGCCAAAAAATATTTTATTTTTGGCTAGCCAGTTTAAAGATTTGGAGCTGGCCAACAAAGCTGTGTCTGTTTGTGCACTGAAGTCCAGCACTCTTTCTTTGAATGTTTCCTGAGGTCCCAAAAAGGATAGAAGCCAGAAAGTGAAATAACTTGGAAGTCAAGAGTTTTTTTAAAATTCTACATACAGAATATAAAAATGAGAGCTAGTAGTGATGCAACAGAAAAGGTCTGCAAGGCTAGTCTCACGATGAAAAAGTTTTAATTAAAAACACATAGGTAACTTATAATTGATGCTCTGCACCTATATTTAGATGGCATCCTTATTGTGCATATTCACTCATCTGTTATCTTGGCCAAAAAAGAAAAATACTTTGTCTCAAGTAAGAATAAACCTAGATTTATTTTTATAATGGTCTCTTGCATTGAAATAAACTTGAGGCCCAAATAACATTAACTCAACTTCCTAAAAGAGTTCAATCTACATACCCTGGTTCGGGAGAATCAGGTCTTGAGTCACTTCTCCCACTACAGAATGATCTTCTTCCCTTGGTTTCAATCAACAAAAATGGGATTGTACTGCCCTCTTCAGGAAGGTCAGGGAATAGGAATCTTCAAACCAAAACACATCAAAAAGTAACACATCACCTAAATGCATAGAACTATGAACTATTTAAGAAAGCTTTGACAAGTTTAGAAACATTTTTTTCTGTAAAGATTTCAGATGAACCCATAAACTATTCAAGTCATTAACTTTATTTATTTATTTATTTATTCGATTTAGTAGACCGCTCTCTCCGGAGCCCAGAGCGGTTTACAGCAATAAAACCAGATAAAAACACATAAAAACAGCATTATAAAACCAATTAAACTCCGCTCCCAACAATAAAATCCCAGCAGACGACAATAATGCAGGCGGCAAGACGCGGCAGGATGGCAGGTTATAGCAGGCATCAGTCGGAGCCAAATGCCTGCCTAAACAGCCAATTCTTTACAGACTTGCGAAATGCCATCAAGCCCCGTAGCGCTCGTGTCTCCTCAGGCAGCGAGTTCCAGAGGCTCGGCACGGCCACTGTGAACGCCCTCTGCCGCGTACTCGATAGCCTGTAGGTTTTGATGCCAGGCACCTCCAGTAAGTTGAGCCCCTCTGAACGCAGTGATCTTCTGGGCACGTATGGGGTAAGCCGCTCCTTCAGGTACACTGGCCCCAAACCATATAAGGCCTTAAAAGTTAACTTGATAATAACTTTTCGAAAAGACACAAACATAGTTCTACATGCATTTTAAAATATTTGGCTTTTAATGTTTGTCAAAGAGAAGATGGATTATAAGTAAACTACAAGCAATAAAACTTTTCCTGTTTATGTTCTTACCTGACCAACTGGAAGATGCGTTTGAGGTAGGATTTAATTTCCCGGACTGCTTCCTGCAACAGCCGCCGATTGGCACCCACTCCCACATATGTCATCCGATAGACCGCTACTAAGGTCTCCACAAGCTTCCCCAAAGGATGAAGAGGGGTGTCACATGCCTGGGAAGATATCAGAGTCATAAAGAAGCAGCATCTTCACTGAAGACTCATATGATAGGCTCTTTCTGCAAATCAGGATTAAGCAAGATACAGTCTATTGGCTCTCTTTTGCCTTCCAAGCCATTTTCATAACTCCCTAGCAGCCTTCTGAAATTATATTTTACAAAAGAAATTGACACCATAGTATATAACCGATAAGGTAAAGGTTTCCCCTGGCATTAAGTCTAGTCGTGTCCAACTCTAGGGGGTGGTGCTCATCTCCATTTCTAAGCTAAAGAGTCAGCATTGTCTAGAGATGCCTCCAAGGTCCTGTGGTCAGCATGACTGCATGGAGCACCGTTATCTTCTTGCAGAAGTGGTACCTATTGATCTACACACATTTGCATGTTTTCAAACTGCTAGGTTGTCAGAATCTCACCCCACTCCCTTGATTCGAATAGCCAACCTTTTGGTTAGCAAGTTCAGCAGCTCAGTAGTTTAACCTGCTGCGCCACTAGGGGGCCCTATATAACTGATATTTGGCAACAAACTGTTAAAAGGCACAATAGTCAACTCAAAAAGGAACAAAATACATGATAGCAAATTGTACCGGTAATAGTCAAAAGCAGGTCCACCATCATATTAAATCAATTTAAGTACTTTCAAGGGTTATTTATAAATAAAAATTAAATTTAAGAATAATATGTATCAGTGGGAGATTTTATGTGTCAATAAGGGGAAATGTTTTCAATATTTTTAATAATAAATAAAAATTAAGTTTGAATTAATTAAATCTTATTTATGCACATATTGCGAATTCATATTTTTTGTCCAAAAAACTAAAAACAGCTACAGAAAATGCAATTCTTGATTATTAAGCACACCTAAAAAGTGGCTCCTGTTACATCACTTCCCCATTCCTGATTTCAGTGATGTAGAGATCTGTTTATTGATGAGGCCACTGAACATAATAAAAGAAAAAAACAAAAATACAGAGACAAATAGACACTAATCACTATGCTAAAACCCTGTAATAGTTAACTAAAATAAGACACAATAAAACTTGATTGAATAATACATTTGGTAAAAATGGGATTAAATTACAAGATGAAATCAGGGGAAGTTGAATGACGAGTATAAAAAAATGAAGTAGATTCCATATTATAGGAAATCTGACCCTAAATATTTAATGCAAAATAGATGTTTTGGTCAAAGTAAATACTATTGCATTGTGTCTTAAATTATAACAACGTCTTGTACTCTGGAGGCTGGGGAAAAGAAATAGTTTTCTTAGTAAATTAATTGTTTGTGACATCAAGTTTCATGGCTATGATTAAATCAAGAGTTTCACAAAACTGTTATTCACAACTAGGAAACAAGGCAATTACGGTATTTATTTTAACTTCAATAGTGATTGGATCAGTGAACAGCAGAAACTAGTGAATGCATTTTAACTATATTTTGGCATAGAGACAGAACAGCTGAGCAAGCAGTAGTCATAGTCAGGTTACCTTTATGAGATATTTTTTAATGCTGTCATATTTTTCCAGTGAGAAGTTACCGACATGCTGTGGAATAAACTCCAAACTCTCTAGAGTTTGTGTATGTGACCGGCTCAACATTTCTGGACTGCAATGACAGAAGAAATATAGAAAAATAGAGAAATATGTATACAAAATACAGTAGTAAAAGTATCTATAGTAGTACATGCTCTATAAAAAATAGCACATTTCTTAAGGAAGCCAAATAAAGTCATGAAAGGCTACCAATACCAATCTACTATGGCAAGCCAAAATTCATTGAACAGTCTGGGTGAAGTCAAAGACAGCATCCAGAACAAACAAGTTGAAATCAGAAGGAAGAAAGCCAAAAGGTCGTCCAAAGAGAATTTAAAAACTAGAAATATAGCCCAAGAGAAGCAAATAGCTCATTAAAAAATCTTTCAATGCTGCTGTTAGGCACGGAGGTCTCAAGTCCTTTAGGACTTTAAAATCCATCACCAAAATTTTGAATTCAGTCTGGGAATATACTGGCAATCAGTGAAATTCTTTGAAGATAAGCACCACATGTATTTATTGGTGTATTTGGTCTGTGTCTGTGATTTTAAGATGTCATAAGCCACTTTGGGTCCCATGAGAACAGTGGGGTATAAATAAAGATTGATTATTATTATTATTATGCGTATTATTATTATCTATATGGTATTCTAGTCAATTGTCAAGCTGCTGTATTTTGCACTAGATGAAGCAGTCATCTCTTCTTCAAGGGCATTATAATACTTTGACTGGGGTGGTGGTAGTTACTAGTTTATGGGCTATTGTGGTTAGGATAACTCCTTCCAGGGAAGGCCTTAGCTGGTACATCAATAGAAAGAGGCAACAAATACTTCAAGTGACTAAGTCCACTTGGGGCTCCAGTTGCTCTTTTAGGGAAAGTGCAATCTCATCCAAGATGGACTCAGTTCTCAGCCTTGAGACTTATCAGTGGTTCTGGGATCTTCCTCCCAGAAGCCCTGTGCAGATATTGAGCTATATGGGGGTGAGATGGCACTGTGTGGCACTCCACAACTTAGAAGTAATGTGGTGGAACAGAACCCCCGCTCCGCAATACATGTCATGTTGGGCTTTGCAAAAACTTCAGAAAGAGTAGAGAAGCGACAGATATGTATCGAAACAATAATGTATACCTTGTCAATCTGTTATGATTCAGAATAATAATAATAATCTTTATTTGTACCCCGCAACCATCTCCCCAATGGTGACTTGGTGCGACTCACATGAGGCCAAGCCCAAACAACAAATTACAATAAAATCAAATCAATAACATTAGCAATAAACTCAATAAAAATACAAACATATAATTTTTTTAAAAAAACAGTATACAACTAGCTATCTAAAATCACAAGGACAGGGCGGGCCACAGGCACAGATATAAAGTGTTAAAAACTCAGGGTGAGATAAGCTGAATAGTATCCTTTACATGGGGGAGGGGGATAGACTCCAACAACGGGGCATTGAAGAGAGAAATCTACATGTGCTTTGCCCCACACACCACACAAATGGTATGTTACTTTTCGGAACAAAATAAAAATTACAGTAAGGCTTTGGATCCAGCTCACCAACTACCTTCTGAATAAGCACTTTAAATATCTGATTTTTGGGGTTTTTTAGAATGCACATTTATGAATCAGATTTGATATTTGCTAAGTGTAGACTGACATGTTAAATATTTTTGTGCACATTTAAGACTAAATTAAAAAACTGGAAGGTTCTGGAAATTTGCCATTTGTGGTTCATTACATATGGAAACAGAATGTATTTATAGAGTCCTACAGACTGAAATGATTGCTGAACTCTGGTTTAGAATATACTGTGCTATGACTGGAAATGCATTACTTGACATCACTAACCTATCTCTGTGTTGCCGCCGATTGGTTGTCAGGGCCACTGCAATGTTATCCCAGGCCTTCCACCGATCCCCTTGGCCTGCCTGTTCACAGCCCAACTGATGCCAGCATTCGTCAAACACTGCCTTCCACTTCTCATCGGCAGGAACAGCAAGGTTTCCAAGTTTCCGCCTGGCAATATAAAAAACAATTATATCAATTATCATCAAAAACACTTGAATATCAAACCAAGGTGCACACATGTGGTCAAATTTATTCAGTTCTGAAATGTCCTGACAGCAGGATAGAAATAACATATTAAAACAGCACTCCCTTAAAAACAGGTCTCTTGACCCTCAATAAACTCCTAAACTGAGGCTGCTCAAACCCGTCACTAACCATTTTCCCCAAACTAATTTGTCATTGCTTGCTTTCTTTTGCACAGTACAGAGCACTCTTTCCTACATCAGAAACTAAGGCGGACTATAATTGTGTCGTTGATTTTTAATGATTCTATTAATTTTTTGCTGTATTTGTTTTGTATGGAGTTTTACTAAATAAGTTGGTGTAGGACAGGTTTTCCCATTATATGTGATCTAGAAACAGCTATGATTCCCATTTCCCTATATCAGTTTCTAATATCTAATCCTGTTTCCAAGACTTCAAGGCTGCGTTACACAGTGTCACATCCTCTCTAGGTTAGCATCAGAAAAATGCATTCTTAAAATTTAAAAGCTGAGATGAATCAGGAAACTGAACTGTGTGAATTTAGGATGTAAACCTACTAGTGAGCTCCATCAGTCTAGCTCTGTTACTGTAAGCCACAGAAGAAGGGAAAATTCAGACATTGGAAGAACACGTTTCTTAAAGCTAGCATATTTTTCCTGACTTTCCTTTCCAATGAAATAAAGGAATGACTTATTGATTATTGTAAATTCCTGGCCAGCAGTAGATAACACTATGTAACAATGTTTGGAAAAAATCCGTTCCTGGTTTGAAAGTATAATCTGGCTACGGTCGTCCACGCTCTGGTCACATCCTGAATAGATTACTGCAACACACTCTACGTGGGGCTGCCTTTGAACACAGTTCGGAAATTGCAGATAGTCCAACGCGCGGCAGCCAGATTATTAACCGGAGCTACATACAGGGAGCATACCACCCCCCTGTTGTGTCAACTCCACTGGCTGCCTGTCCACTTCCAAGCTCAATGTGTGTGATGTGTTAATGTTAATTGTATTTTAATGTATTTTAATGCTGTATGTTTTTGGTTTTTATATTGTATTTTACTGTGTGGGCATCGAATTGTGCCTTTTGTTACGCTGCTCTGAGTCCCCCCTCGGGGGTTAAGAGCAAGGTAGAAATGTTGGAAATAAATAAATAAATAATTCAAAGTGCTGGTTTTGACCTTTAAAGCTCTATAGGGTTCTGGCCCAGCTTACTTGTCCGAACGCATCTGCCGCTACGTCCCACCTCGTAATCTAAGATTATCTTGGGAGGCCCTGCTCTCGCTCCCGCCAACTTCTCAAATGTGGTTGGTGGGGATGAGAGAGAGGGCCTTCTCGGTGGTGGCTCCCCATCTGTGGAATGCGCTTCCAAGCAACATACGATCAACCCCATCCCTCCTGGCATTCAGGAAAAAAGTGAAATCGTGGCTATGGGACCAGGCTTTAGCACAGTAGCACAATACAGCATTTTGGATTGGAATTGTAATCGGTAAGTTGATGGTTATGGCTCAATGCTTCTGTGGTGGACGGAACTTTGTTTTTAACTTAAGTGTACATGCATTATGTGAAAATGTTAATTGTATTTTAATGCTGAATGTTTATGGTTTTATATTGTATTTATTGTGTTCGGCATCGAATTGTTGCCTTTTGTTAGGCTGCTCTGAGTCCCCCCTCGGGGGTTGAGAAGAGCAGGGTAAAAATGATGTAAATGAATAAATAAATAAATACATTTCCTGTTTAATAGTGCAGTACTTACTTTGCAAGTAGTTGTTATGCTCCAGAAACTTCGTTTTTCTGGCTGCCACAAATTATGTTGAATTGGTTAAGACACTATGAGATATTTATTGAAAAATGATAACAAAATATGCTGCAGAATATGCTATTTAATAAACAGTTTAGTTTAATACAAGTCTTCTCTGTTTGTTTTGTTTTCCTCTTGCAGGCGTTTAGCATCTTTTCATTTAGTCTGGTTCCACGAAGACTGGTAAGACTAATGGAAGTGTTTCTTTCATCAATAAAGAAATAAGGATCCATATGCTAGCTGGAAGCTGATATTAAGATAAAAAAATACTATTTTAAGACTGAAAGCATTTAAAAACAATGCTATCCATATTATCATCTTTTCCTATTTTGAAACATCTTCATGGCTTTTATTGAAAGCTGAGCTACAATTGGCTTCTCTGTCTGCTACTCTAGATAGCACTGTTTACCTAAGCACTGGATTTAAAGAAAAAGAAATATTGCACACCAATAAGTTCTGAACCCAAGACTTTAAAAAAAGGACAGATGGCAATTCTTGCTTCAGAAGCACCTACATGCATTTATTCATAGACCCCCTAGTGTGGTAAAAAGCCCAGTTCCTATAAATTTATGTTCAGTTCAGCAGGGAAGCCTGCTTCACATTCAAATGCAGGTACCAATGTTGTCAAGATTAATTAATGGCAAGAATTTTTGAGATCACATAAAAACTAGGGTGGAAGAAACAAAGGGTTGGGCTGCCCATAAAAATAACAGGCACACGTATTTTGCTTAACAAGACCAAAACAACCATGGCTCTGACTAAAACTGACAGCAGCATTCCCGCTTGTTACAGGTGACAGGTCATACACTATGCATGAGTCATGCTATCAATCTCCCAATAGCATTTCTTTGATGATTTCTAAAAATGCCTGAAACCATAACTTATGAATTAGATGTGCTGGGCCACTTCATTTCCAGGTTTGTAATGGGAGCATTTCCCGTTCCATTTATATAAATATCTCTCCAGTCACTGCAGACTCCAAAAATTATACTATGTAACACGATTTTTTCCTGGGTTATAAATGTAATTTCCTAATTAGTCCTATTATAAAAACATGGAAAAAGTTTATTAAACTGCAAAACCTTTGTTTTTTGCAAGACATCCGGCAGCACATTTTGATATAGTTTTTCAAAGAATATCTCATTGAGTCTCAACCAATTCAACACAGTTTGTGGCAACCACAAAAACAAAGTTCCTGAAGTATAACAACTACTTTCAAAGTCAGTACCACACAATTAAACAGGAAACAACACTTTCAAAACATGGGGAAAACATTTTCAAATTTTGTTACATATTGGTATTGCACTTTAAGACCTAGCAGCTAAACACAATTTGGAAATAGCAAGTTAAAAGTCACTTGGCAAAATGAAAAAGGTACAGTCAGCCCTCCATATCCACAGAATATGCATCCATGGATTCAACCATCTATGACTTGAATGTTTTTTAAAAAATCCCAAAAGCAAATCCCAATTGTCACATAAGAGACGCCATTTTACTCTGCCACTACATATAATGGAACTTGACATTACATGGATTTGGGTAACGATTGTTGGGGCGGGGCCAAGGAACCAAACCCTGACAAATGCCAAAGGCCCACTGTACACTGAAATGTACATTACAAAGGCAAGACAACAAGTGGAAACGTTGTCAATAGACGTAGTGAATGCCACAAGTAACATTTTCTAGTTATTTTAAAATTATGTTTTTAAAATTAGAGGAAAGTTTAATACATTTTTCAAATCTTATGATATCCTCAGGATTCCAAAGAGAAATAAAACAAACATAATGAAAAGTAAAGGGTAACAGAACAGATAACACAAAGGTGGAAGAGAGAACAGTTATAACTGCTTGTTTTGCCCCCACACTATCTTAACTACTTGGAAGGTGAACTGATCAGAGACTATATAGTTGAATCAAACAAGAATTTATTAACTGACAATAATTTTAGACTTTCTCTCCTCCTGAGTCTCATTACAAAGTCTTTATGAGGAGAGGTAAAGTATTCTAGCCGAACGGAGGCTCTTGAATCTTTATTTCTTCTTATTGTCTCTTTCTTGTATGGAGTTCAACTGTCTCTAAGATGGTCTCAATATTTAACACCAACAGGACTTGAATACAGATCCAACTAGACTTGAATGCAGCTCATACAGTTCCGACTGGATGTGATATTTTGTAGATCCTCCGGCCTTCCTCTCTCTTCATCTTCCAGTCACGAAAAAGACGGACTCTTCCAAGAACCAGAAGTGCCTTGCCAAAGGCTCTGCCCTTGAGGGGATTCTTCAAGGGGCAGGGCAACAAAGGCTTCAAATTCAAACAGGCTCTCTAAACTAACCCATCAGAAACTGTACATAAAATATTAATCCCTCTAACTAAAAAGGGCTGAACTAGGCTAAACAGTGAGGGACTTCATGGGGCACAGCCCCCCTCTAAAACTTATCAATACATTTTACTACTTATTAAACACTGCTTTATAAAACTAATTATGACCAAGCTTAGAAAGATCTGTGACTGACCACAGCCTCCAAAAGACAACTGTTTCATTTTTCCTGAGTCATCTGCCACTCCAATCACATGCCTCTTTTTAATGACATTTTCAATTTATAATCATTTAGATGATAACAGGATGATATTCATTCAATCTCATTACAGAATAGAAACTCCAGTGTAACTCTGAAAGCTTTAATTAATAGCACTTGATGAATGCCACTAATGATACTGTGCCAGTCTTGTTGCCTACTTAGACAGAACAGCCTGAGATCAGCAACAAGGAACTAAGCAAACAAAGCAGAGCACTTTACATTCAATCATATCAGTGCTAGTTGGGTTCATTTGCCACAGAAGTGTACATTCAACAATATGTTAGCCTCGATCCTAGCTATCCACTCACAGTCTTTTGGGTCGTTCCTTCTCAGGATCATATAAAGCAGGTTTGAAGTACGTCCCAGTGATCTTTATCCCAGATCCCCACTCACCACTGAAAGACCCTTCAATGGTGTCTCCATTTGGCAAAGTCAGTGTTCCCTTAATGGAAGGCAGAGAAAAAAAAAACCCAATTAGTATAAAACATCATCCATGAAATCACTAATTATGTTCTTCCTACCAAAATCTTAATGACCAACCTTTCCATTAAGAGTCCAGTTATCTGAGAACTCGCCTTCATATACTGTATCATCTTCAGAAAGCAAAACACCAGACCCCTATGAAAAACAATATCACAATCAACAATAAAGCACTTTTGCAGCAATTGTTACATAAACACTGAACATCTTCAGGATGTGAAATAAGGACCTTCTTGGTAGAATGTTGTACTGGTTAGTTGTTATTCTACATTTGCAGTGCCACAAGTAAATGGGTTGCATTTGTGGAAGGGGCAGAAATTCAACAATCCTGCTGTAGGAAAGACGGCGCCATTTTCACAGATTCAGTGGACATCTCTGCAGACCACCTTCCAGTACTCGCAATCTTCTGTCTACCTTCCTTTTGCTCGACTCCTTAGTACATTTATACTGCAACACCGTTGATATTCCAATAGCAAAACAAGTTAAGGCACTCCTAGGAGGGCTCCTTCAGTTGTCAAACACCAGTTTGCATGCAACTTACCATCATTTTATTGTTGTTAAACGCTCCTTCATAATACAGTCCAAACTGAGTGACTACCACACTATTTCCTTGGCAAAGGTCATCTTGCCACATTCCCATATACTTTTCTCCCCTGAAGAGATGAGAAGACATTACTGTCATTAGCAATCTAAGCAATAAACCATCATTTCTGCAACTCTCAAGATGTTGTATGAATGGCAACTTCAATCAGCACTAGTCACACAGCAAATGGCGAGAAATGCCAGAGTTGTAATTCAACAACACAGGGAGAGCTATTCTTTGCTCACATTGGGGAGGGAGGGGGGGGATAAGCAATGGCTATCTTGTCTCATAAGTAGGAGTGTTTTCAGCAATTACTAGGGTTCCGTCAAAAACCTATAATGAGACCAGAGATGACAAGCCAGTTTAATGTGCAATTCATATTGTTCAACAGTTGAAACAACTGCCTCTAATCTCTTGGTTCAAACAGGAGTCCTCCAGCACTACCTTCTGAGACCGTCCCTCCAGGAAGGAACGGAACCACTAAACAACAGTACTTCCAAGCCCCACCCAAGAAAGGCAACTCAGAAGGATGCCATGGTTGATGCTATTGAAAGCTGGTGAAAGGTCTAGGACAGGGGTGCTCATTAGGTAGATCGCGTAGGGCGTCCTGGTAGATCGCAGGCAGGGCGGGAGGAAGGCTCAGTCCCGCCCCACAGGCTCCCGACGCCGCCCAGGTGCAGAAGGAGGCTAGACTGGATGGCCCTTGGAGGTCTCCTCCTATTCTAGGAACCCATTGTTGTTGTTGTTATTATTATCAGAGGCTAAATGGCCATCTGTGAGGAATGCTTTGATTGTGTGTTTCCCTTATGGCAGAAGGAGGTTGGACTGGATGGCCCTTGGATGTCTCCTTCTACTCTAGGAACCTATTGTTGTTGTTGTTACTATTATTAGTAGTAGTAGTAGTAGTAGCAGAGGCTGAATGAATATTATCATTATTATTATGAATAAATTCAGGGGCTTATTATACTCACATTTAGTTGAAATCAGTCTTAAAGTATATTATATGGCTCTCACTGAAATAAATTTCCTAATATTTTGCTTTTATGGCTCTCTGAGTGGTAGGTAGATCATTTTGACTTGGTTGTTTTATAAGTAGCTCGCATGCTGTAAAAGTGTGAGCACCCCTAGTCTAGGAGAACCAACAGGGGCACAAACCCACTGTTCAGTTCTCTTCGAAGGTCATCCACCAAGGTAACCAAAGCTGTCTCTGTCCCATAACCAGGCGTGAAACCAGACTGAAATGTATCTAGATTTTTTTAAAGTTTCCCTTACACTTAAAGTGTACAATTATATACACTTTAAAAATAATACAGAGCATTTCTGTGTTCACTTCCCTCTAACATGAAAGGAAAATATAACACAATATTTAGTTAGTATTTTTGATAAGGGAACTGCTAATTCAGAAAAGCCTGACTACCAAAGGATAACTGCTTTTCACTTTGTGCATTGGTCCAAAAAACATGAATTATGCAGGCTTACATTAAAATGTCAACTAAACTAAAGTATTCCCATTCCTTGTTTTTCAATACTGGTAATCAATTGTTGGTAAACTTTTTAAATTATTTATTGGATTTATTTATATCCCATCCTTCTACCAAGGAACAGAACTAAATGCATGATTCATCTCCCTTGATACAGAATCCAAAGTTAGCATGTTACTACATTCCAAAGGAGTCTTATTTAATTTAAACAAGCAATACTCTCCTCCTTTTCTTTCTTTCTTTCTTTCTTTCTTTCTTTCTTTCTTTCTTTCTTTCTTTCTTTCTTTTTACAAATACCTGGATCAGAAGTTGTTTTGAATCCCATCAAAGTAAAAGTGGGATAGATAGACAACAAATAAGGCTCCTTAGTGGTTCGGCCAAATAAATATTTTCCAGCTATGGCACAGCTTAGCACATCTGACTGCAATGTTCAGGATTTATTTACCTTGTAATATCATCAAATACTCCATACCCAGTCTTCTTATCCATCATCCACTGACCAATGAACATACTGGGAGAAGTAGAAGTCAGTCTGCCACTACGCAGGAGACCATGGCCATGGCGCATGTTATCCAGAAAACTCCCTTCATACACTTCTCCAGTGGCATAGCTGAAAGAAATAGCATGTCTCTTTGCACATAGAATCTGAAGATGTTCAAGGATACACAGTACTACTCTGTTTCTTTACGAATTGTTGCTTTGATTCTTACAAACAAGTGCAACAGACAGGTTCAGAAGACAAAGAAAGGGACATGTAATTGCTGTTTTAAATCTTCTCCTCTTTTCAGTGAAAAAGAATAGATAGGTATGTGGATACCAGTTCTAGATTAAGTATCCAATTATTATTAAAATGCTGCCAAGTCGCTGCATAGCAACATCAGAGGCACTCCAAGTAACTGCATAGCAACACCTTCTCATAGCAACACCAGAGGCACTCCAAGTGGTCAGCTACTGGTCAAAGGACATTTAGTATAATGCCAAGTTTTAAAACTTGGTTTGTGTTTTTGAATACAATATAATTGTACCCTCAGTTTGCTTCTGACAAATAAATTATTAAAATTATCAAAATTACCTTGCATGAGTAACTGTTACATAGGCATAGGTTTCATGCTGTTTCCTGTATGGAAGTGCACTGTATACAAAACAAAACCTTTCAGATCTTAGTTTTGCATGCCTTCAAGTTGTTTCTGATTTATCGCGACTCTAAGATAAATCTATCATGGGGTTTTCCTGGCAAGATTTGTTCAGAGTGGATTTGCCATTGCCGTCCTCTGAAGCTGAGAGGGTGATTTGTCTAAAGCCCCTTCTACACTGTCCTTATATCCCAGGATCTGATCCCAGGTTAACTGATTTGATCTGGATTATATGAGTCTCAACTGCCACATAATATGGGATAAACTGATAAGCTGGGATCAGATCCTGGGGTATATGTATAATGCAGAATTTCCACAATTGACCCGGGATTTGAACTGTGCTCTCCCAGAGTCCTAGTCTAACACTCCAACCACGACTAGCTCGTTTTAAGCCGATTTTGAAGTTTACGGTGTATGTGCTATTTTTTCTTTCAGCACGTATTATGTCCTTCAAAATAATTCCCATGCCGTTTGCCTTACTTGTAGGTGCCGTGTCCGCACATTTTGCCTTCTTTCCAATATCCAATATAGTGGTCATTCTTCTTCAGTATTTTGTTCGGTAATGTATATTCACCATGTCTGTCAACATGAAATATTCATACATTATATATATTTAAAAATCACATAAAAAGATCCAACATAACAAAATCCAAAATGACTTATTACCATTAGACCTATAACCTGGGCAGCAATCCTGTGCAAATGTATGTGGTGATGAGATGCTCTGAAATCATAGAGCTGGAAGAGACCACATAGGCCACCTGGTCTAACCTCCTGCCAAGCAGCAAAAGCACAATCAAAGTATCCCTGACAGATGGCCATCCAGCCTCTGTTTAAAAGCCTCCAAGGTTGCTTATATGCAACTGTGATTCTTTAAGTTGTCATCTAGGCCCACAGACGAATAGGGTTTTACCCCCACTAAGAGACCCCATTCAAAAAGTTTGAAAGCTGAATAGCGTTATGTGAGAATGTTTGACCTGTACCTTATGTCACTATCAGTTGAATAAAAATCAATTTTTTTAAAAAACAAAACAAAAAGTTTGAAAGCTGAATAGCCTCAATGAGAACTCCACCTTTTCCCTTCAGTTTCAAAAACCCCGGACCTGAAACAAGGGGATTAAAGCAGATTGTCTGAGGGCACAGGTGACCACTTAAAGAACCACAGCTATAGTTTGAGAATATGCTCTTCTTCATCATTGCTTCTGTGCCTCATCAGTGGAAACGAGCAGGTCACAAACAATGCAATATGATCACAGGAAGCAAAATCACAGTTCTAGAATCTAAGTGATAAATGTAGGAGGTTGAGACCATAGAACTGGTAAAAGGTACTTTGAGGAGAGTTTTGGGAGGTGGAAATAGCTCTTATTCTATATGCCCTGGTGCCAACTGGCAAAAAATTATGTAAATTAATAAATCAATTAATATGAAAGCAAATCTCGACTCAGTGACACTGAAGCAAGGCTGGAGAAGCTGCAGCCCATTATTGCTAACTGGGCAATGTGATTGGGTCTGGTGGGTGTTAGGAATTGTGGGAGTTGAAGTCCAAAACACCTGGAGGGCCCAAGTTTGCCCATGCCTGTTATATCCCAACTGGTTATGCTTATTTTACCTACCCATCTTCCAGGCCATTTCTGAAAATGCCAGAATACATTCGTCCATCTGCCCACTTCAAGACTCCTCTGAAATACAAAGAAAAAAATTGTTCAACAAATTGATTGTCTGAAACATCAGGATTCATTTTATGAAGGGCTAGAAGCAACTGGGTTGCTCCCTACTAGCTTTCAGAGCTCAGGGTTAGGCTTACAAGGCTAGAAACGCTAAATAGTCTACCCAACTCAAATATATATATTTTACTTTTTTTTAAAGTTCTTCTCTGATATAAATTTAAGTAGCTGGAACATTTTCGTATCTAAGCAATAGGTACATAAAAAGATTTCTAGTTTCACCTGCCATGTGGTTTTCCAGAAAGCCATCGGCCATCGTAAATGGCATCTTTAAGCCGAGGATCCTTGTAAAAAGTGTACTTGGCGCTCCGTGAGATAGGAGGTTCCTGCCTCTGAATGCTTCCACTTCCCGCATAGGGAGGCAAGTCAGATGTCCCCTTTAAGGCCTGATCCACAGCTTGGCTAATAGCTCTCAACCATTTAGTCTGAAACAATAGCAGTAAATGGATTCAAAGTCTTGCCTGCCCCTTGTGTTCCCCCATTCCCTCTATTTGTCCATCTACTTTTATGCAAAACCACCTGGAGTTTGTCACACAGGCCTGTTTGCGACAAAAAAAAAATCAATGAACACGGAATATCATTGAAATGTTTAGTTTAACTCTTTTCAGATTTGGTATCTAATTTTATCACCATGTCAATCTTATTTTCTTCTTTTTCTCCCTCTTAAAAGCACAGACTAAATGTAAATTAAAAATTTAAAAAAGGAAAAAATTGGCCGTGACACCACTGATTTGAATAATCTTAGGCCAGATATCATTCAGCTTTGGACCACAACCCACTTTATGAAGGCCAGTGATTAAGTTCAATCTCCCGTCTAAGGCAGAATGTTA
This sequence comes from Anolis apletophallus, assembly GCA_030556195.1. Taxonomy (NCBI): domain Eukaryota; kingdom Metazoa; phylum Chordata; class Lepidosauria; order Squamata; family Anolidae; genus Anolis; species Anolis apletophallus. Next base: position 178,446,269 of record JARBWK010000002.1, read on the forward strand.
TACTTGTTCTGAGATGGGAAATTATATATTGATTCTACAATAAATGCAGAATGCAACAAGCAGATGCTTGCCTTGTACATCATTCCTAAAAGAGAAAATGGCTAAAATGTCTCCAACGAAACTCTGTTCTACATAGAATACAGCTTGATTAGAGCTCTACATTAATGTAGTAATTTATTTTCATGCAGCAATAGACTGTCATCTTGTGAACAGCATAGAGGAGAAGAACAAAAAATAACTGGAATTGTATGTGTTCTAAAGAATTGAATAATTGCCTATATGTAAGCTGCCTGAATTCCCTTTTGGGGTGGAGAAAGGTGGGGTATAAAAAGGATAAATAAATACATAAATAAGAAATAAAAAGTGCCTTTGTATCTTCCTACCTTTTCCTGTGGAGTGGATGAAACCAGAATGAACTGTTCTTCAGGTGTAGTGACTCTCAAACCATTCCTAACACAGAGAAAATGAATGCAAATACTATAGAAGGCTTTAAAGCACAAGAAATAAAGTAGATCTAATCATGTTTGTGTGAAAAAAACACCATAAAAATAAAAAGAGCTGTACAGATTATCACTTCTGTCATAAGCAAGATCAATCCCAAAGCAAGCAAACATACATAGAGAGATATTATTTTTTCTCCTGTATGTGGCTGGAAAAGTGGCCCGTTTCAGGTCAAATTCCAAACCCTTTAATTTTTCAGCTTAGTGAAGTATTTTCTACCAAGAATGTGTGAAAAATGGAAAATGTGCAATAGTAATGTCACCTAATCAACTGGTTTCCATTCGGTCTATTAGGATAACTACATATGCAACAGTAAGGAAAGCTAGGTGTAAAAAAATATTCTGAAGTTCATGGCCTTGATGCTGGTGATCCCTGCTTGCTCAAGGACAGCAACATTAGTCACATAGTCAGTCCAGTGTATATTTAGGATTGTGTATCTATTTATGTAGATACAAGAAATACAGCCTGATGCTGGGGGAAATGGAAGGAAAAAGGAAGAGGGGGCGACCAAGAGCAAGATGGATGGACGGTATCCTTGAAGTGACTAGCTTGACTCTGAAGGAGTTGGGGGAGGTGACGGCCCACAGGGAGCTCTGGGGTGGGATGGTTCATGAGGTCACGAAGAGTCAGAAGCAACTGAACGAATGAATAACAACAATCATCATAACCAGTTCTAAAATGCAAGGTTCATCTTTAAGCGCACCTACATCAATTAACAAAGGCTTTAAAAAGGCTAGATGAACAATATTTACTTCATTATCTTTGAGCAAAATACTGTCGATAAAAAGACTAGCACATTATCACAGCAGAACAAAGAAGAGGACCAAAAATAAGAAAGGAGTAAGTTATCTCCTAAACTGTAATTCACGGTCCTTGAAAGGAAACTTGGGAATACTTACATATTGCCAGACTCTTCCGAAACTGGTTCGACCCACAGTGTGGATAAGGAAAAAATATGATGAGTTGAGAACTGCACAAAGACATAAAACAGAAATGTTCACTCTTCATAGTACAATGGTATTCAATCACTCACTGAATTTCTTCCTTTTCCTCCTTTCCGATAGTGAATGCCAGTAAACGAGGCTATTCCAGTTCAATTACTGCTAAAATCTCTAACCAAAGCTTATATTTCCCAATGAGTTCCCAAGCCTCAATGTAATTGTGATACACTTAAGTTACATTTGCAAGGCAGACTCAATCTATTTTAAATGGACAAACAGAAATATAGGCCTATAAACCCACTGGTCTTCGAGTTCACTGTTAAGCATGTTTGGATGAAAACAAATTACAATATTGTCAGCTAACACTTTTCTCCAGTCTCTGTGAATGATGAAAACAAACTTGAAACAAAGTTACAGTATGTACAAGCAGAACTATCCAAAGGCTTTTGGGATTTCTGTATAAAACAAATAAATGTAGCTTAAAGACACCCTTGAAAGTTTGAATTCAAATAGCATAAAATGGAAGAGTGCAGGAAAAATGGATTCTGAATTGTGTTCTGAAAACCTAGTAGGAAGGATTCCAAACTGAAAACGCCTCTATTCGATCCCAGTAACTTTTTTAAGGTCCTCATTTTCTTCTTGTATTTTTCTGCACATGATGTAAACTTCCCTAACCGGAGGACTATTGTTATTCTCTAGGTGCTGAAAACATCCAGTACCTACCTAGTTATAGCCACATTTGAGGAAACTATCCCTATTTCCTTATCCAGCCACACAGAATGAGAATGATTCACTTCTAAATGTCCAGTGAGAGCAAACCTGAGCATGGACCAAGGCATCATTGAAGAGGATGAACCAGTTCACCGAGAACCTTCCAGCATGCTGCAGGGACAGAGCACGGTTGCTGCTTTCACAGATTAATCGTCGCTCAGGTTTTCTAAGGGAATCCTACCACGGAAAACAGGGGCATGAATGCGGTTGACTGTGACTAATACAATTATACCTTCAGTTAAAGGTTGAGTTTGCTCCATTACTTAGCTCTTAACTCAAACACATTTATTTCAAAGCACATTTTCCCATTGAAATGCATGGAAATGCTATTAATCAGTTCCAGCCCCACAAACCCCCTCCCCCTCTTTGTTGCATGTTTTTAAATAAGAAAATGTACTTGGTGATTAACCAATAATGTATAAATGCACATTAGTAGAAACACAAAGAAGCCAAATGCACAAAGTGAAGAGGCAGAAGCGTCATTTTCCTCATAATGGACTCATTCCAGCCTCCCTCCCTCTCTTGCTCTCTCCCCTCTCCCTTTTCATGAAGCTAAACATACTAGGAATAAAAACTTCACAAAATCAACTAACCCACAAAGTGGACAACAGTAAAGCGGACAGCAGTCTACCAAAGCGGACAAGAGCACAAGGCATGGAGGCCTCTGGTCCTAGTGGTTAACTCAAAATGCTGCTTGTATGTCAAAGTGAAACCCGTGCCAAGTGACAGCTCTTAACTCAAAATGCTCTTAAGTTGGGGCACTCTTAAGTAGAGGTTCCACTGTATATGGTTCATTAACCTTGGAATATGTCATGCATCATAGGCAGAGTCTGAATTTGTATTAGTCACAATGACAATATAGATGTGGTAAGATGTATGCAATTATACCTTGAGTTAAAGGTTGAGTTAAAGGTTGACTAAAAGTATTTCTGAAATTAAAGTTTTACCACAATATAAAGAGCCAATGGAGACCTATAGAACAACTTTTGCCCCATTAGAGAATACAGTTAGTTAATAAGTGGACAACAATGTCAACCTACTGTCATTTTCCCAGGAAAAGTCTTCCAGAACCCCAGTGTATATTCTGCCTCTTTTCTTTTTCGGCTCAGATGGACAGCTAGGGCTTCGTAACAAGAACTAGAATCCTGAAGACTCTGGTATTCTGGAGATGTCTACAAATAAAGTAAGATGGCACTGATTGATGTTTTCACAGATTAATCCCAATACTTAATTACAGTTGCACTGTTAGAGAAATAGATTCTTAAGAATTAAGTGAGGTTATTAAATAAGATCACTGTGCATGGTACGTATATATGTGTGTGAGTGTATTAGTAATATATTGACGAAGGAAGCTCAATCAAAGCAATAATGGTAGCAGCACTTACAATTTAAACACTCTAACTTTTTGTATTACTCTTGAAACAATCTGGAATGTTTCAAGTGATGAAATCCAGTGACTTCACTATGATTTCTAACCAAGAGGTTTCCCAAACTGTGGTCTATGATGATCCACTCTATTTTTTTTTAAAGCTTATTATGCGCCTATTCCTATGTAACAAAATTTGAAATTTTTTCTTTTCCTGGTTTGAAAGTGTTAATTTCTGTTTAATTGTGCAGTATTTACTTTGAAAGTTATACTCCAGAAACTTCATTTTTCTGGCTGCCACAAACTATGTTGATTTGGTTGAGACTCTATCAACCCTTTCCATGTTTTTATGATAAAACCAATTAGGAAATGATATTTATAACCCAGGAACAAAAACTGCGTTACATAGTGTTATTTTCTTAAGAGTACCATTGAATTTAGCATTACTTTTCCAACAGCAGACCTCTATGGGCCCTTCCAGACAGACCCTATATCCCAGGATTCACATAGAAAAAGAAAGATCGACTTTAAAATGGTAGAAGCACAAAGTTGTGGCCACTTCATGGTTGCAAAAGCCATTCTATTAGCAGAACTGCCTCACTGGATCTTGGCTCTAGTAATGCTAATATCATTTTTATTAATCCTGGGATATATCAATGAATTCAAGAGCAATTGAAACTTTTATATCTAATAACTTACCACTTCGAAACATGTAGCAAGTTTTAGTAAAACTCTAGCATAATTATGAAGTCGTCTGAGCGGCAAGAAAAACAGAGCATTTAGCACTTCCACTAATGGGTATGTTTCCTCACTTGCTTCTGACAGATCCTGGAGTAATGCCTGGTTTTTACTTAAGAAATCCCTAAAAGTCAAAAGAAGCATGCATTAAAATGCTGTACTAAAACATACAGAAACAACAGTCCAAGCAGTGAGAAAAATATATTCCATTGTGAAATACGAAAGTTGTTATTTTATAAATATTAGTGGTGGTAACAGATTAACTTTAGCAATTTTTTTTCATATATTGCACATTTTTTCTCTGAACTTCATAGATAGTTCCCAGATTTGGGAATTCAAATCTGGGAATGGTGTCTAATTCACACACACACACACACACACACACACACACACACACAGAGCCTTTATTGGCATACAACAACACACAACATAGGCATATGCAACAAGAGGAAATCACAGATAAAAAGTAAGCATAATTAAGAGTTGCTAATTCTAAGAATAAAATTTGCAACAGTCTCAGAAGATATGGAAGTCTATGACACCCTTGCCATTGCAAACACTGGGAAAAATGGATTTTGGTATTTCCATCTATATATTATCGTATTTTAAACAAAGAATGGTGAAGTGTTTCAACAGAGACCAAGTCATCAGATGAAATCCTTTTGGAATGTTCCACGTTTTTATATCCCACACACAAAAGAGCTGATGGCAACATATTACATCTTGCAATCACCAAAGCTCTCCTCAGTTTAGGAATTTGTAACAATATTTATTCGAAAAAAACTTAGTATTTCCTTTTGTTTTTTTATGAATGCTCCCATTAGAAAATGTGTAAGGATGTGGCTGAACTACAATTCCCAAAATCGTGGGCCAATCCTCCCCAAACCCTACCAGTATTCAAAGTAGGGCATGTTGCGTATGTGTGCCAAGTTTGGTCCATATCTGCCAATGCTGGAGGTTGTAGTGGTCTCCAGAAGTAGGTGAAGGTACTGCAAATCATATTGTCCATGGTCCCTCCTCCTCCAAGCCAAATGGCATGGACTTACATAGCTTCACCAGTGGAACTGCCTTGCAGCTTCAAATCACTCTTTGGGTTAGGGCAGGGCTGTCCAACTTCTACCGGACCTGTGGCCGGAATTCTGGTTACTGATGACCTGGGGGGCCGAAGGGTCTGCCTCCGCCCCCGGCTCCGCCCCTTCCCCGCCTTGGAGGTGTCTGTGGACGACACCGGGGCTTTGACTTGGAGATAGAGATGAACACCAAAATCCCAGTCTCAAATTCCAGTCCCTGCTTTGAACTGGATTATATTGCAGTGTGGACTCAGGGCCCTTCACACAGCCATATAACGCAGAATATCCAGGCAGGAAACCCCACAAAACCTGCTTTGAACTGGATTATATTGCAGTGTGGACTCAGGGCCCTTCCACACAGCCATATAACCCAGAATACCTGCTTTGAACTGGATTATCGGAGTCCACACTCATATAATCTGGTTTAAAGCAAATAACATGGGATTTTATTCAGATGTGTGGAAAGGAAGTCAAATAAGAAGCCAGGGCCCTTCCACACAGGCCTATAACCCTGAATGATAAGGCATAATATTCATTCTGCCTCTGCTAATAATAATAATAATAATAATAATAACAACAACAGGTTCCTGGAGTAGGAGACTTCCAAGGGCCATCCAGTCCAATCTCCTTCTGCTATAAGGGGAAAACACAATCAAAGCATTCCTCACAGATGATCATTCAGCCTCTGATGATGGTGATAATAATAATAATAATTACAATGGGTTCCTAGAATAGGAGACCTCCAAGGGCCATCCAGTCCTACCTCCTTCTGCCATAAGGGGAAAACACAATCAAAGCATTCCTCAGCCATGTTGAATCAAACTTGGCAGATTAAACTCTCATGAGAGCAACAGAAAGTACTGAACCTTGAGTTTGGGAGTTGTAGTTCTCCTCCATCCAGAGAGCACTGTGGACTCAAATAATGATGAATCAGGACCAAACTTGGCACGAATCCTCAGAAGAGGAGGAAGCCGGAAAGGGAATGGATGAGCACCCCCCGTGCGCTCCGAACTCAGCCCCGCCCCTTTTTGCTCTGGCCACGCCCCCTCTCACTCGGTGCACTCTCTCTCTCCTTCCCTCTGTTCAGGTGGTGGAAGGGGGAAGGAATGAAAGGGGGAAAGAGAGAGAGAAGGAGGGAGGGAGAGAGAGGGGGGAGGGAGGGAAGTAGGAGGAGGAGGAAGGGAGTCTGCTCCTCCTCCCTGCCCCGCCCCGCACCCCCCCGCCCGCTGCGAAAAAAATATTCAAAAAAATATTCAAAAAATATTCAAAAAAATAATAAATATTTTTTTTAAAAAACCTTAAAAAGCAGATATCTTGCAGGAGGGTAGGGGGCTGCGGGGAAGGGGCTGGGGGCCGTATATGGCCCGTGGGCCACCAGTTGGACAGCCCTGGGTTAGGGCATAGATGAGTATTTGCCCTCCTGTACAACTAATTCCCACAGAAAAGCAAAACAGGTTGGAGCATTTCAGTTAACCATTATTAACTTTTTACTGTGAGATTTAGTTGAAAGCAACTAGGTTCAGTTACAACCCTACAAGTTTTGTGATCTCTTACTAGAAGTAGCATGGCTCTATTGAAGATCAAATACAGAAATGATTATACATTAACCACACATTTCATAGAATCATAGAGTTGGACGAGACACCTTAGGCCATGCAATACAACCCCCTGCCATGCAGGAAAAGCACAAAGTACCTCTGAAAGATGGCCATCCAGCCTCTGTTTAAAAGCCTCCAAGGAAGGTGCTTGCACCACACACTGAGGAAGAGAGTTCTACCGCTGAACAGCTCTTACAGTCAGGAAGTTCTTCCTAATATTCAGGTGAAATCTCCTTTCCTTAATTTGAACCCATTGCGTAGAGTCCTAGTTTCTAGGGCAGCAGAAAACAAGCCTGCTCCCTCTTCCCTATGACAGCCTTTCACATATTTATACAGGGTGGTCATGTCTCCTTTCAACCTTTTCTTCGGCAGGCAAAACAGACCCAGCTCTTTAAAACGCTTCTCATAGGACTTGATTTTCAGACCTTTAATCATTTTGGTTGCCTTCCTCTGTAATGGGGTGCTGTGTGGCTGTATAGCTGTGTACTAGCAGCATTTTCTCCTGATGTTTTGCCTGCATCTGTGGCTAGCCTTTTCTCCCTCTGAAGATGCCAGCCACATATGCTAGAACACGGCCATACAGCTCAGAAACCACACAATACCCCAGTGACTCTGACTGTGAAACCCTTTGACATCACATAGATTTAATTTCAAATGATGACTCTCAGCCAAATACATTAATACCTCTATGGCCCCTTCTACACTACCATATAAAATCTAGATTACCTGCTTTCATCTGTATTATATGGCAGTGTGGGCTCATATCCACAATGATAGTGTGGGCACTATCCACAATGCTGCGGCCTCTTGCGAGAAGACATGCCGAATGGGTCTCGAAGAGAAACGACAACGCAGAAAGAACCGCAACTTGGAAACATCACCCAATGAGACTTTCTGCTGTGCTTTCTGCAACCGAACTTGCCTATCTCAGATTGGCCTTTTTAGTCATCAATGCGCTTGTAAAAAGTGTGGGATGAGTCCTTCCTAAGAATCTTCGTTCGCAAAGTAATGCCAAGAGAGGGCTCATATAAACCACTTCAAAGCAGATAATGTGGATTATCTATTTTGATAATGTGGATTATATGGCAATATAGAAGAGGGTGTGTTGCTGTAGGAAAGTGCAATGTCTGTCTTCTCCACTGTTGTTGTTGTTGTGTGCCTTCAAGTTGCTTCCAACTCATGGTAACCTTCAGATGGCCCTATAACAGGGTTTTCTTGACTTCCGTAGCCATATCACCGTGCTTCCAAAAATGGAAGGCACCTGTGAAGTTTTCAGGGCAACTTCTTAGAAGAAATCCGCTCAAAGCAGTGGAAAGTGAGTTCAAATAATATTACACTAGAGCACAATTGTGAAGTTAAAAGTTTACCCCTTTTGTCTTCCCTCTGTCCTGCTGTCTACATCTAAGCACTTAACTATCAATGTATTCATAAAGCTCTGTAACAAGTTAAGGAGATAGGAATTTGGAAAAGGAATAAGCAAGGCAGAGGAGACAAATCAAAGCTTTCTGAACAAAGGAGCAGCTCTGAACTAAACAGCAGGGCCACTCTACATGATTAACGAGGTGCTGCCAGAGGAGCATCAAACGCCCAGGCCTTGCCTTGCTCCACAACTCCTCATTTCTGAACCACTCGGAAGAAAAAAGGTGCCAGTTTTTTCCTTCAGAACCTTCCTTTTCTCAGACACTAGACAGACTAACCATCTGGATAGTTTGCATTTTTAAAGTGCTTTGAGATCAACACTTGGAAGTCACAATGCTCAAGCATCAAGCGGTATTAAGCTATCGTTAAGACCAAGTCTCAGCTAATGTCTCAAAGGAAAGACTGGAAAGTTGCCTGACAATGAGGAATCCTGGTGAGTCTCTTCTTCCTTTTCATGATGGGATTGCTTAAAAGATTGTACTAAAGAATAGTCACAGAAGACCATCTGATATCATTAACTACCAAACGTTAGGATTTTACAGAAAAGGTCTCATCGCCTGATTCATCCATTCCAAAAATATAGCCATTGTCTGCAGAGACCGCTCTCCATCCTTTGATATCCACAATGTAACAAATGGCAAAAATACTTCAATGGTTTGCTGAACACATAAGAATGGAACTATCCATTAAGATGATGGCCACCATGTAAGGCCCTTATTACATATTATACCTAACACTAGCATCCAGATGTTGTCAGTGCTCATTAGAGATGTAGAATTTAGGCCAAATCTGAGGTTACCATTTAAAAGTGCGTTTATCTGTTACTTCACAAATTTCAAGAGGAAAAAATATTTTCCTGTGCGAGTGCTTCAGCTTTCCTCTCCATTGGTGCCCCCTTGCAGTGGGGGAGAGGCTTGCGTACCCTAATGAAGTGAGCCATGCTAGCGGTGGCATAATAGCCACCGGTAGGGCCTCCCATGCCAGACAGGTCACAACCAAAGGGTCTGACAAAGAGCATCAACGGGCAGGATGGGCTCTCTAGCCTCTTGGCAACCATCCTAAGAGAAAACTCTAATTTCAAACCCGGGCAGATGGCGCTCATCTAACCCTGTAAGGTCAACCATTTAAGAGAAGGAAACTCGAACCAAACCTATGACCTGAGGACCTCACTGCCACCGTCCAAGCTTGCTAGGCCCTGGCAGACGAACCTTTGGTTTAAAGGGTGAGGCCAGTTCTGTGCATGCTGCGCTCCACCAGAAAAATCCATTGCACAGGCTCGAAGGACACATCCATCCTCCGAAAAAGCCCTGTAGCGATAGGCGAGGGATGAAACGGCAGGTGTAAAGATGCACTGGAAGCCGCAGACCCAACCCTGCATGCAGGTGGTTCAGGACTTTGGTCGCTTGAGAATGACCCAAGAGATAACAGTCTTGTTCGGCAGCATCCTGAACAACCAAGCAGCCTTTTTAAGGAGAGCACTGCTTGCTCCATATGGAGAGGGGCCTAGAAAAGATGGCCTAACGAAAGCTCATCTCCATCTACCCAGTTGGCTAGCCGCGGCCAACGGGCATCTTCCGATGCGGTCGAAAAAAGACAAAGAAACAAAGGCAAACACCTGCCTGCAAAGGTGCAAATAGACTGGCACTTGCATGCTGGAACATCAGAACCAAGCAAGATTTTGCAGATAGTGGACGTCCTGAGCGTCGTTCTGCTCTAATAGTCCTTGAACTATCACGGCTTAATATTGACATCGCTGCTCTTAGTGAAGTTCATCTCCATGAGGAAGGCAGCCTTAAAGAACACGGTGCTGGCTTCAGCTTTAGCAAAGCACTTACGGTTCACAATTACACCTTAAAAAGGCTTTAAAAAAAATCCGGCTGCCCTTTTTAGGATGAGAAATTATCTTTATTTTGGAAAATCATTAAAAAAGAGAGAGAGAACTCCATAGATGCATAGGTCAGATATTATCAAATTCTGCGTGGAGAAAAATACATATTCCCATACATATGCCTTTTGAAACTAGTTTCAGCATCTTCATTTGTAGTGAATGTTGCCCCTACTTTTCTTGGTTCCTGGCTCTTTTTGAATAAGCATACTTAGCCCCCTTCTACACTGCCATATAAAATCTAAATTATCTGCTTTGAACTAGATTATATGGCAGCGTAAATTGTGGGTTATCTGCTTTAATAATCTGGATTATATGGCTGCGTAAGAGGGCTTTAGCCTATCTTAGATTGAAGCATAAAAAAGCAGAAGGAGAAATGGAAGCGAATAGGAATCTAGAGGACTGAAAAACTATGACCCTTGTGACCAGTTGCCAAGGGGGGGGGGGGGGGGACAATCAGGGATGGAAAGAAGTGATCTTCCTCCATTTCTGCAATACAGTACCAGAGGCAGTTTGCATGTTAACAACTCCCAGTGCAACTACATACCTGACCAGCTCTCATTCCGGCTACTATCAATACCAATGTTTATGCAGGGCTGAATGCAAATGCCAGTGTTTGATCAGTGCCCCCCCCCCCCAATCTATTTCCATTTGACTTTTTGATGTTATTAGCAGTCACAAGGTTTGGAGGTGGATTTCCCAGAGAACTGCAGGTGGCACTTCAAGTGCATCTCTCTCACATCTCTTCCCCTGTAACTTAATCTCTGCCCTGCATCACAATCAAGATCTAATCCAGATCACAGAATCATAGATTGGAAGAGACCACAAGGACTCTCCAGTCCAACCCACCAACATGTAAGAATACACAATCAAAGAACTCCTGAAAGATGGTCGTCCAGCCTCTGTCTAAAAACATCCACAGAGAGAGAGAGACTTCACTATGCTCCAAAGCAGCACATTCCACTGTCAAACAGCTTTTACTGCTTACCAGGGTCAAAATGCAACAGCAAGCTGCATGAAGGACTGAAAGCAAAACTGAAATGGGAAAGGGAGGTCATAGTGTTTGTTTCTCTCTTTGTGTTCCAACATGCAGAAAGACCAAACAGGATGACTCATTTTCTCCACTTGAGTTTATAGGCTCAAGTGGAGAAAATGAGTTAAATGGCGAGAAGAATGGGAGGTGAAAACTGTGGGTTGTATGCATTGATATAAGTCATTCTCCCATTATGAATCATCACGAAGTTTAAGATCAGCTGGAGAGGCCCTGCTCTCGATCCCACCACCACTGCAAACACGACTTGTGGGGACGAGAGACAGGGCCTTCTATGTGGTGGCCCCTCGGTTGCCCAACTCCCTTCCCAGTGACTGGCCCCTCTTATCCTTTTGAAAGAAACTAAAGACCTGGTTGTGGGATCGAGCATTTGAACAGTAGCAGCAGCAATTGGGATAAGACTCAATGTGATATGTATGACAATGGACTGTCCCAGACAATGATTTTTAAACTGGCATGATTTTAATCAAATGTTTTTAATGTAATGTATTTTAATGTGTCTATGAGTGTGGTTAGGAATTGAATGAGTGCTTGTTGTAAAGCCGTAATGCCCCCCCCCCCGGTGTGTGTGTGTGTGTGAGAGAGAGAGAAGGACAGGGTACAAATGTACGAAATAAATAAATAAATGTTCTCTAGTGAGCACAAATAACAATTATAGTACTAAACCATAACAGTTTAGTTTAAATATGGGTCATCCTTGACAATTTGCAGATTCCTTTATGAAAAGTTTAAGCCAACCCTTCAGGTGCTGATAACTAATAACTCCCATGATAACTCTTTATTAGCTAGATTGACTATGGCAGATATGAACTGAACAACTGGTGAGTGCTAGGTCCTTCAGTTCTGTTTTAAGCTGAGAAGAACCTAAAACTAATAATTACAAAAATTATAACAGACCATTCTAAGATAAGTATGGCTGTCTATTGGGTATCCTTTGTTACACAGAGGTCCGTGTAACATTGTGTTACACAGACCTCTGAGAAATACATAGAGATATTCAACTATTTCCACAGAAAGCATGCAACTTAAGGCAGGTAATAAGAATGGAAAAAGCAATCTGCAGCTTCCATTGTCATTTCGGGAAGCAAGGAAACCAACAAGCGCATCTGTCAGACAACAAGTCTTGAAGAAGGCCTAGGTTATTCTGTCCCCTAGATGGGACTATGCAACATTAAACCACACTATAGTCATACAACTGGATATACACAATGATATTGGCATTCACCATGGTTTGCAGAAATTACTTCAACAACTTATGAACAGTCTCAAGATCAGGACAGATTAACTTACACTGCTGGTTTGGCAAGCAGGGCAAATCCTCCCATCACCAAAAAATTTGTCAAGGAAGTACAATATCTATATTAGAAAAAAAAAGAATAATGAGACTACTTGGATCCATGAATTTAAAATGCCTTCACAGAGATCCTGGATGGCAGAAATGAAGAGCAAGTGCAAGAACCTCTTTTAGTCTATAAACAAAAACCATAAAGCTTACTATTTATCAGTGGTTCCCAAAGTGGGTGGTACCACCCCCTGGTGGGCGGTGGGGCAATCTAGGGGGGCGCTGGAAGGCCCAGGAGAATTTGGGGGGTGCTGAACCCCTGCAAGGGGGTGATAGCATGAGCCAGGTGACAGGCTACCATCCATCTCTGTGTGTGTGTCTCTCTCTTCTTCCCTCCTCCTGCTCCCTCCTCCTCCTCTCGCCAAGCAAGGGATAATAATAATACCTTTGGGGTTCCCTTCCAACTGGTTGAGTCTTAATAATAATAATGTCCTTCAACATATTTAGTGGAACATGGATTCAGTGCGGTAACAAATTTATTAACAAAAAAAGAAATCCGATTGCAAAATAGTCAATCACAATGATTTGAGATTACTGTTGACGAAAATAGAGCCGAGGATTACTAGATTGGTAGCAGCATACCAGGTTCATCCTTCTCATTAAGATGATTTTGAATGTTTTAACTTTTTTGTATTACCTTTCTATTCTAAGTTCAATAAATAGTTTCATAATTTCAAACTTCAATGGTTCTAATTTACAACTTTCTTTATTATATTTTACGAAAAAGGTAGAAATAGTAATACATATATCTTTCTGTTTAATTGCTATTAAAAATTTAAAATGAATTTCTAGGGGGGTCGGTGAGTAAATTTTTTTTCTGGAAAGGGGGCAGTAGGCCAAAAAGGTTTGGGAACCACTGCTATATATTAACCCCAGTCATACACCTTACTTTAAAAACCTTTGCGGAAAAAAGTTCTTTCCAACTTTGTTTCCAGCCACACCTTAACAGCACCATTTCTTTGTATGATTGTCATCATCATCCCACTTCCACCACAAATTTGTAGAAGGGTAATACAGGAAAGATTTGCAATGAAAGCCCCTTCCAAGCAAACCAAGGCACAAAAATACTTTGCGCCCCTCCACCCAATCCTTGAAATAATAGAATAGTTACTAAGGTGAGTTTAATCCTCCATTCACTGTTTTTATACAGTGCCAATTTCATTATCAGTTGTGTAACTGTTACCCATATCATGCACTGAAATGAATAGAAATTTCACAGCAGGAGTTCTTGTTGGACTGAATGTTTAAAAGATTTATGGCTGACATCTTTAATATTCCATTTAATCTACAGCAGCACACACATTATATTTCAGCATTAAAAATGCCCAATTGTTCCACTTCACCCATAACTCAGCCATGAATGTGGTCATGAGGCAACTCTGCTGAAAAATTACATAAGGATGTCATTCTATATCTGCAGTCTTAAGCGGCACTGCCCAGAAGAGACAGTGAGAGGATTTTTTCAGAAGCTGTACTACAGGGCAAATTAAAAAATGGTGCAGAAAGTAAAACTTTTTCATATATCAGTTTTCCCCCCTTATAAATCATTCTGTATCTTCCTAGGTATAATACAAATGAGAAAAATAGATACTTGCTCAGAGTAACTTTCCAAAAAAAGGCTTGAATGCTTCAGGATAGCCAAATTTTTTGCCTCTTTTAATCCTTGAAGAAAGCCCGTCAAAGAAGCTCCATGTTGACCAATCAAGTAGCACAACTTGCTGAACTTACTTGCCACTTCTTGCAAGAGTTGGACAGTTGAGGGAGCACCTAAATTATCTGCAATGGAAAACCCCCCACAAAAGACAGTTCAAGGAGTCACTACATATCATATAAAATATAAATTACTCTCCTGAAGGCTTCCTCAAGAGGCAAAAAAGACCATCCACCCCCCCCCCCGACACACACACACACACACACACACACACACACACACACACACACACAAACACTTCAACCAGCTCTGGAGTAATTGAGAGCAGTAAAAAGGGGGGGGCACAACTTGCAAACCCCAATCTATACTTCTTAAACAGCAGTTTTAACCAGTATTTCAAAATACGATTGATTTTAACCTTAATATCACCTAATGACTAATTTCTACTTTTCATGCAAAAGCGAACTGCACATGCTACAGTCAAACATGATAAGCAATAGTCGGGGCACTTTCCACTAGCAGCATAAGAGACAAGAGTTTAGTACCCACATAGAAATCAGAAGGTAACTAGTTAGGGTGGATATGAGAAGGTGGTCTTGAAGAGCAGCAGGAGATCAAGATACATTAGACGCCTTGGGGAGAATTTGTAAAGGAACCTGGGTGGCCATGAGCAAGGCAGCAGGAGTCTGGCCTGAGGATTCAGGGCCAGCTGTAGAGCGAGTGAGTGAAGTCAAAGATACTGCTGCTCTATAAAATATATAGTGCCGAGTTGCCAGCTGAGCCCCAAAGCTCAGCAGGTAGGGGAGTTGTACTCTATTAAGTATTAAAGGAGTGGTGTTATGCCTTGGAACAGCAGGAGAGGCAGCGCAGCCGAAGACCGAGCACAAAAGGTAGCTCAACAAACACAGTGAATCAAAGCAGGGAGGCAAATCTCTGATTAGAGAGCTGGATACAAAGTCAAGAAAAGGCAGGATTTCTAATGGCATTCACTTGCAACCCCCTCCCCCAAATCCTTAAATGAAAGGAAATTGTCCTAACAACTTTATATTAAGAGAATGAAAATTATACTATGAAGAAATATCTTACCTAATCCCAGGAGAGGTCGGAGAACTTGAGATTTTATGGAACTCAGTTTGGAGTAAAACTGTCTTTCTGTCGAAGCCAGCTCATGCAGACTAGCAATGTATCCCATAATGTTTTTGTCCACCAAAGCCAGACAGTTGCTCCCACCTGCTGCCACACTACTAATGTACCCTAGCTGGAGGAAAGACAAATTATTTTTACAATCTCATGAAACAAGATGAAGTGTAACATAGGTAAACTCCTACATGACACACCCATTTTCATTACTACTAGCAGGACTCATCACCATTTATTTGGTAGCCTATCTTAAAAACTTATGTTCAGATTGTGCAGCCATAAATAATTACATTGGGAATAATTTATTTAATTTACATCCAAAATTGAAACTCAAGGAACTACCACTATAATAAGTACAACATTCATATTTGCCTCATTTATTGACGTGGTTTGATGTGGTTTACTAACTAAAATCTTAGTCTGATAAAACTATGCCTGCGCAGCCCCTTCTCTTGCCTGGTAAGTCACTGTTTTCCTGTGATATGATCCAAGTGATCAAATCAGGTCTCCACAAAGTCTGCCCTTTTCTAAAACTCTTTTAGCCCAAAATACCTGTGTGATGCCATCTCTCTCATTCCTTTAAATCACTCCTCAAATTCAACCTTTACCCAGATTTTTTTAGTATCCATGTCCAATACTAGTAATTCCACAACCAAGCTTAAGCATTCCTGTCACTGAAATTATCACTTATTTTATCACTTAGTTGTCCTGCCCCGCTAACCATGAGGGATGACTTCCAGTCCACATGGATTAAAACAGTTGCAGCAAAGATCACAGTTCTAGGTTTCTCCCAAGGACAGTTGCTAAGCATAAGATGGGGCCAAGCGAAGGATTTCATTAAGCAACGGATCCTGGACATAGAGTGTCAATTGGACCTAGCTTGTTCCCCAACCAATAGATACCTTTCTGGCCCCACATCATACCTAACAGATGTGGATGTGCCCAAACACGAAGGGCTTTTACCCTGGCAAGATGCTATGCTCTCCCATTGGCTGTATTGGAGGGGAGGTATCAGAAAACCCCTTCAAGGAGAGACTATGCCCCTGTGAGTCCAGGCACGTAGAAACAACTGAGAATGTGCTTCTTCAATGCATGTTTTATTCTGACCTTAGAACTAATCTAATTACACAATGGCTTTTGAAATACCCAGGGTGCAGCGAAAAATATTATTCTACCCTGCTGCTTTCAGACTCTAGCACTACAATAACTTACAGTGTTGCTAAGTTTTATGCTACAGCACTTAAAACTAGACAATGGGAATGTAGTTAGGACAACATGTTACAGCTGAAATGCTACTAGACTTGTAATGTGCCCCTCCCATCCCCTTTAGTGCTTCCCAGTGTTTTAACCCCTCCTATCAGTCCCCCCCCCAGTTTCATCCCTGTTACATTAACCTGTATTTTAAACTATGATTTTAAACTGTTTTCTAATCTGCTTTTTAATAACTGCTTCATTGAGGAGCTGTGTTTCCTTTCCCAGGGCGCTTGTGCCCCACTTTGTGCTGGTCAGTGACTGTAATAAAGTTTTGTATTGTATTGTAAATCATCAAGAAGAACACAGTCTATACCTTACTACAGTCTAGCAATAGTGTTGGACTCTTGAAACAGCATTCTTCTGATGAAGAGTCATCTTTTCCCTTTTCATGTCGACCACTATAATACAACAAAGGTTGAAAATCATCTCCATCTATCAGGAAGAGTGAATAATCTGGACCTGCTGCTATATTCCAGATGTTGTTGTCACTGCAAACCTGGAAAACATACAGGTATCAATATAATAATGATAAAAGAAAATTCTCCTCAACCATAAACCTGCAAGTCACCTTCAACTTATGGTGACTTCATGGGTTTCATTGGATTTTCTTAAGGAGAATCCCATCCAAATACTAATTATGGTCTAAGGGCTAATCAATAAAATTATCATTATTATTAATTAGGACTCACTTGCTTAACTTCCAAGATTCTGCTAAACAATAGTGCAAGGATTGGGATATTTTGCATGTAGGTATGAACAGCTGCTTTGAATCCCCTTTCAGGGAGGAAAGCGGAATAGAAATAAATAAATAAATAAATAATAGTAATAATGAACAGCTGTTTAAATCAATTGAGGCAGATTTCAGACAATGAAGGTTTTATCTTGTAATTTTTGAATATAACATATTGATCCCAACTATGTTTGTTTTAAGAGTCAAACATTTAGAAATATCCTTTTTTTTCTTTTCATCACGTCAGGAGCGACTTGAGAAATTGCAAGTTGCTTCTGGTGTGAGAGAATTGGCCGTTTGCAAGGACCTTGCCCAGGGGACGCCCGGATGTTTTGATGTTTTATCATCCTAGTGGGAGGCTTCTCTCATGTCCCCTAATGAGGAGCTGGAGCTGATAGAGAGAGCTCATCCACGCTCTCCTCTAATTCCAACCTGCAACCTGTCGGGTTTTCAGTCCTGCCGGCACAGGGGTTTAACTCACTACGCCAACAGAGGTTCCCTATAAATATCTTGATTATGTACAGAGTTTATTTGTTTAAACCAGGAATTGACAAACACACAAGGTCCAGGAGCTGTTCTCACCCCACTCTCCAGCCTGAATTCCTTGCAGATCTCCTGCATCCATTTTTAAAACTGGAAGTGATCAGATGGTTACCCAAGATTTCAAGAAAAAGCTATATATAAAAAAGCCAGAAGAAAACTAGCATTGAAATGGAGATACATGACTCTGGTGATCTCCAATTTTCCATTTTGGCATGGGGTGGCTTCACATGACTTCATGGCATGGCTTCCTGGCTTAAACCCTATAGGCTTCAATGGGATTTAAGAAGCCAGTGTGCAAGCTACAGCCTTCAAGTTTAGTTGTTTCTAGACTTGCAAAATTCAGATGTCATGGTGAAGGAGATGCAGAAGGACCTGGAGATTATTCCCATATCGGTACAGTTTAATTACAACTCTCAAAAGTATAGAAGACTAGGGGAATAAACCCCAGCTACTCCTCAGATACAAGGATATGAAAAATGGACTATGGAGGCAGTAGTTGGCCATGTTTTTACAATAGTTCTCACCATAGGTTATTGGGCAATATTTTGACCTTAAATTATTGTTTTATTGTTTTATTTGACCTTAAATATTAATTATTTAAATTATTGGTTTTGTTTTATCTTGTATTGTATTGTGTGTTTTTATGCATTGTTTAGCCACATTGTGCCATAAGTAAACCGGCCCGAGTCCCTTCAGGGAGATGGAAGTGGGGTATAAAAATAAAGTTACTATATTATATTATTAACGTTAATTTTAATTTTAATTTTAATTGTATGTTGTTTTTAAGACATTGTCTTGCTGCCTATGTGTAAAGCTGCCTTGAGTCCCCTTCGGAGTTGAGAAGGGCAGGGTATAAATATGGTAAATAAATTAAATAAATAAACATAAGGACTACTCCTGCTCTTACACTGTGATCTGGAGGAGCTGTATAAGGGTAGAAATAAGATTCCACTTCCCGGGGCTACAAATGTGTGGTTAGCCATCATAGGCAGAACTTGCTGATCACGGTCAGGAGCCATGATACAAAGAAGAAAAACTGTCATTTAACAACTACACGAGTGTGACCTTCAATTTCAGCACTCACAAAGGGTTGTTATCACGAGGGGAGGCTTTGTCACAAACAGAACTGAATCATTTTTTTAAAAAAATACCTTAGCAAGACGAGGAACTGTGGTTGGAGAACTTAAGTGACTGAGCTGTCCAAAAGAATTACTGCCCCATGAATATACCTGCATAAAAACATTAGTGAAAAGTGTGTAGAAATCCATTTAGTCGTTAAGAGAGTGGTGGTAAACGTCTGACATATTAAACTTAGCTCAGAAACCTATTCATCTATGTATCCAGGTAAGTCCCGTGTAGAGAGCATTTCACCACCACTGCAACTAATGTTAACTGAATTCTGGAGATTCCATTTTTAAAAAATCCAAACTGTCTCATCTTGTTAAAATTTCTCTATCTCTTCCCTCTTTTTTCATACACCAAGAAGAGAATATCAATTTTTCTGCTTTTAGTTTCAAATAAACTAAAATACCCCATGATCTCTTGAACTGAAATAACCCTAGATTATTTACATTGTGGTTACTAAGAAAATATAAGGACATGAAACCTCTGCTTACTTCCAAATATATGGTAACTAACTCTCCCTTTTTTCCTACCACTCCTACATTTTCAGAACTGGATGACTCCATTGTGTATCTTCAGCTTCTTACATATTATTCTCTTCTGCCTCCCACCTTCTTCTATATTCCCTTTAGCATATGGATGGGGAATTGTAGGCCCTTCAGATGTTTTGTACATAATTTCCCATAGTATCATTTGCTGTGCTAGTTGGGGCTTCTGGGAATTGAACCTGAAAGCTGCCAATGACAGTGTATTATTTGGCATTACTACCACTCTTCTTCCTTTATCTTTCTATTCCTACTTCCTCTTGCTGTTCATTAATATGTAGAAAAAGAATTAAACCAGTTCTGATCACAGTGAAGACTGGCATCTAAACCCTACAGGAGAGGGTAAGCCAAAATGAAGGTCTGGGGATTCAGACCTTGTCCACAATCACAATTTTCTTACTACATCTCTTTACAGGATTTTAGGCAGACATATACAAAATGTATGTACTGTTATAGAATGTGTTTGTGTTCCCCCCCCCTCTCTCTATATATATACATACACACACACACACATATATATATATATACATACACACACACACATTTTGCTAATAACAAACGTTTCTTTGCAAAGTTAACTACAGCATGAACCCAACATTAAACTCTGAACTAGGCAACAACTAGGCAAGCAGATAAAACCAAGTTCCATAATTAAAAAATATATGTATTATGTTATCTTTATACCTGTGATTTGGCAGTGAGGGCCAAGGAATGATGGCCACCTGCAGACAATTGAATTACTTCCTTGCCATCAAGACTTTTTACACACAATGGTTGTAACCTGTGAACTCACAAAATGAAATCAATGACAACCTTAACCACAGCCCATATAATGCACAATGTTTAAAAGGAATGTGGTTTGCAAGCCCATATAATACAATTAGCAATATATTAGATCAAAAGGTTGTTGTCAGTCTTGATCACAATCTTGTTTTGTTTTGCTATAGATCAGTTTCACAGACTGGATAACCATCATCCTTGTACAGAAAATATTTTCTCTGTGGACTCACCTTGGCAAGATATCACCATGTCCTAGTTGTCCTTCTTTTCCTTTTCCCCAACTCCACACCTCAGTTCGCAAAGATGGGAGAAGTGCATCAGCTTCACCACTATAGGTTGGTGTGAGGGCCACTGTCCTCATTCTGGCTCTCCCTACTTTCCTTAAGAGCCTTGGAGAAACTAAGATGGAAAACAGGAATACATTTCAACATCTCAGTTTCCTTTGTGGTCAAAGCAAAGAGTGAAAATGAAAATCACCACCTCAACTCATAGGACCATCAGTCACTATTGTGAAAACATTACGTGATAAATTTAGCACAAGAACAGATTGCTACTTTTATTTTAGAAGTACTAATATGATATTCATGGATTTGCCATAGGTGACGTGAAATCACATATATGCACACATATGAAAAAAAATCAGTCCTGCATTTTAGTGGAAGCAAAGATACATCAATAATTGTAAACTGATTAGTGGGGGAGGGGGGACCCTAGAGAAGGCTTGCCCTTGTTTCAACCTCTGATTTTTTTAATCCACATACTCAAGACTTTTTGCTCACTTCTTGCTTGCAGAGGTCATTTCCCCTTTCCACCAAGAAATTAGTTAGTCCTTTGTATCCCTTTGTCTGGGAAAGGAACAACTATGAGACTCAAGTCTCATAATAGTTCATTCACACATGAAAACCAACTTTTAGGGGCTCTTGTACTGAAGTGTAGGTAAACTTTATTTTGCCTATTTTCTTTCGTATCCCAAGATGGATCTCCGGAAACAATAAATGTAAGTTTTACTTTTTTTTGCTTTATAAGAGCATCCTTACTTTCTCCTGTTTTCTCACTAGGTCAAAATGTATTGATTTCACTATATTTTGCTTTATATACTGTAGATACCAAATATTCCTCAAATTTCCCAAATTTTTGCTCAAGGAAACAGAATCTCTGTTTCAGTACCCCACTCTGGATCACTTCTAAGGTATGTGCCCCATGTAGATAGCTATCACTATCAACAGAAATATCACAAGGCAACCAAACCAGAAGAAATGTGAAGTTTTATCAGACAGAAACGGGAGTGTCTGCAGGAACTGTCAACCAAATGTAATCAGGAAGCAGGAAAGATATTCTGTTGCAGAGTATACATGTAACCTTCCCAGTCATCTGGGATACATTCATTCCACATTTGTAACATTTTTTAGCTCTACTGACAATTTTTTGGGGGGATAATGAACATAAGTTAATAGTCATGTGTCCTATCACATGCAAAAATATATACATGGCATGTGTGTGTGTGTGAATATTTCCAAGATAAGTTACACAGACACTATATTTGAGCATCTCACCTTGAGACAGCAAACCAGGTAGAGAAAGTCTTCTAGAAATTCCTTCAGATTCCTCTTCTCGAATATCTACCAAGCTGGAACTCTTTTTTCCTTGCATTGATTCTAGCTTGACCTGCTCTTCTCTGCTATCCTTCAGGCTATCCAAGGCTGGAGAACCACCACTAGATGGGGAAACAGCATCACTGGGAATGGTGCCGTAGAAGTTCATCACTTTCTTCAGTGATAAGGCCCCAGCTTCATAGGTGGCAGCTACTCTCACACCAACTGCGGATGCACACGAGACTACCAGGCTATTAAGGGCAGAAGTACCTGGTCCAGATGGACTGGGCAGACAAGCAATGAAATTTTCTTCTTGAGAATGCTAGAAAAACAAAAGCCAAAGAGCTCTATCAATCAAAACTTTATTACGGTCGCAGACCAGCACAAAGCGGGCACAAGCGCCCTAAGAGGAGAAGGACAACTCCCCAGTAAACAGTTATTTAAAATCAGACTAGAAATCAGTATAAAAATATATTTTAAAAGACAGGATATTGTTGCCTTACGGTGTCAATCATCACCCGTCTGATATTAAGGGCAGCAGCACAGAACCTAGCAACACTGTAAGTCATTGCAGTGTTAGAGTCCGAAAGCAGCAGGGTGGAATAACATCTTTCACCAAAAGAGCTCTATAATGATCGATTACCCGAGTAGTTTTAATATAATGCATTATACGCAGCCTCTAGTCCTGAGTTTGAATTTGGATACCATGATAACATTAATATTTGCAGATATATATATTTTCCTAACATTTTCAAAACAAAATAAACAAATAATTGTACAATTATAGGGATGATCTCTGTAATACATACAAATTGGTTTGAAGGAAAAATAAAGTTTTAAAGTACAACTTTTTAAAAGGCAGAATTAAATTCTGCTGTATCAGTTCTGCTCACTTCAACTTCAGATTAACTGCATAAGTCCTGATCTGTGTGATATTTGCTCCTGGACTTGGGGGTGCCTCTATATTATAGAATTAATGAAGTTTGAAGCCACTTTAACAGTCATGGCTCAATGCTATAAAATTGCTGGAGTTGTACTTTTACAAGATCTTTAGTGTTCTCTGCCAAAGAATGTCAGAACGTCGCCAAACTAGAATTCCCATGATTCCACAGCATAGTGCCATGGCAGTTAAAGTGGTATCAAACTGCTTTAATTCTCCTAGCAACAGAAGGGCTTATACTAGAATTAAATAAAATACAATATGTTGATAAACAATTCTACACTGCATTTCAACCACATTCATTACAACCATTAGCTTATTTGAGATAAATACATATCTTAACCTGTGAATTGGTAGTAGACAATACAAGCACTACCAACAATATTTTTTAAAGATAGTATCTCATATTATACAACTTTATTTAGGGGAAATGATTAAATTTGTTTTAATAATCAAATGATGGTGTAACTTATGGTTCTGAGAACGAAACATATCAGATACCATCTCTTCCAAGAACACTCTAGGTAAGGATTATTACAGAAAAAGAAAATTACTCCCTCGTTAAGGATTGAGATAGTGGAAGAAAAGCTATCAATTTTGAGATTTCGGTTTCTGGTTTTATGAGAAGACAGGTTCAGCGACTCTCCATTTAAAGTATCTCAATCCACTGCTATTTTTTTAAAAAACGATTATGTTATTTATCTATGGTTGCCTACTCTGGACGGCGAGGCACTACGCCCGTCATCTTTAGTAAAAAGCCTAGGGGTCCAATTGGACCTGCTGCTGACAATGGAGGCTCAGGTCTCGGCTGTCAGCAGATCTGCCTTTTTTCACCTGCGGCAGGCTAGGCGGCTGGCTCCCTACCTCACCGGAAGCGACCTAGCCACGGTAATCAAGGCAACGGTCATCTCAAGGCTAGACTACTGTAACGCCCTTTACATCGGTCTTCCTTTGTCGGTCATCCGGAAGCTTAAACTGGTGCAGAATGCTGCAGTGAGACTTGTGGCTGGAGTACCGGCCAAGGCTCACATTACTCCAACCCTGCAGCAGCTGCACTGGTTACCAATTGAGCTCCGGATCATCTTCAAAGTGTTGGTTCTGACCTTTAAGGCCTTGTATGGTCTGGGGCCGGTGTACTTGAGGGACCGTCTATTCCCATATGTTCCCCAGAGATCTCTTCGATCTGAGGATCACAACCTCTTACAGATCCCTTCCTTACGGACTATCCATTTGTCTTCAATGAGGCAGAGGGCCTTCTCTGTTGTTGCTCCAAGCCTATGGAACACCCTGCCACCTGAAGTTCGAGCAATCACTGAACTGCCAGCATTTCGGAAAGCCTGCAAAACAGTTCTTTTCCGTCAGGCATTTAATGTCTAGCCATTCCTTGGTTATGGGCTAATCTTGTTAATCTGTTTTAATTGTTAATGTTGATCTTGTGGTTTATGGTTTTAATGTTTGGTCGATGTACTGTAAACCGTCCTGAGCCAAATCGGAAGGACGGTATAAAAATCGAAACAATAAATAAATAATGAAACCAATAACAGAAGCGTATAACAAATAAAATAAAGGAGGATTCACGTAAAAACATAGCACAATCCCTGAGAGTTGCCCACCCTGGCCTGCAATACTAGAAAAAGTTGCAAAGAGCTAAGGGAACCAATGAGGCTGTATTCCTTCTATATATTTTCCAGCATAAGTCATCCACCAAGAGCAGCCCCATATTCCAGCAAGATGCCCAGCAGAAATGAGATGACATATTCGGTATTATCGAAGGTTTTGGACTTCTTTCTGCCAGCACATGCAAAAATGTCAGCATTTCTATTCTGCAATATATTCCCAGCAACTGACTCTGGCACAGAAGCTAGAAATTTTGGCTGGAAAGTCTGCTTTCATTGTCACCATGGTTAAATTAATCACAAAAGAAAGCACAATCATTTCTATTATACTTTCTCTGAACCAGTGAGGTTAAGATCACCCACTATAGCAGCACTGGTCATTAGCTCCTCAAGTAGTCGCTCACATATCCTTTTTATTTCTTCACTATTCAAGGGACATTTTCAAGACTCACTGGAGAAGCAGGTAAAATCACTTCTTAAATTAAGTTTTTTAAAAGCCAGGCAACCCAGCCATCAAATGAATAACATTTTTGGCATCCTCACACACCCTACAACATAAACAGAAAGTAGCTAGAGGGGGATTTCTTCAGCCTCTATGTGTCTGTCATATGCTCCAACTGGACAGAACCTCTTTTGTGTTAACCCCATCCTACGTAGATGGTGACTCTGCCTATAGGAAGTGAGATATCGAACATCTTGCAGAATACAAACCAAGCCCCCAAACACCTTATAACACTCCCACCCAGCAAAGGGCAAATGAGGAATTTTGGAGAGCAGATCACCTCAAATCCAGTAATGATCCCGTGAGTTTGCATCTTAGTCATATGTAACTTTGGAGCTCTCTCCAGAAGCATAGCGTACAAGATGACCATGGCTATCTTATGATCTGAAATGTCAAGGAATTTTGAGTTTTCCAAGCACTGATCTTCAGGTACACCATGTAAACATGTGTGCCCTGAAAGTGTTTTTAAAGAAAAATGTTTTGAAAAATGATTTCTGGTTCCAGAAAACAGAGTAAGAGGAATCAGAGATATTAGATTAAGCAGATTTTACTGGAAATAAATAAATGTAATAAAAAAATCAAAGTCCAGTATATCTGCAGAACAGACATTTGATATCAATTTCTGTGCAGAACAAAAAGGGTACATTGAACTTAGTTATCAACAGGAGGGCCAAACTGAAAAACAAGAACCTGTCTGCCAAACATATGTCTAATTGCATGCATGTATCCCCATGAGAAAAAGCTTCAACCTACACAAGGGAATGGTTCAAGATGCTACTGAACACATACAGATGAAAATCACATTAAAGTTCACTTCACAAACCAAGATATGGAATAATGTACTCTAAGGCATCATATGAAGGGTCAGCCTAATTTTATTTCTTACAGCCCAAAAGTACTGTATATACTCGAGTATAAGCCTACTTTTTCAGCCCCTTTTTTAGGCTGAAAAAGTCCCCCTGGGCTTATACTTGAGTCAAGTTATTTATTATTTTACTATATTATTATATTTATCATTTTACTCTCTATTATTACATTTATTATTTTACTCTATTTATTATTATTATTACAATTATTATTTTACGGTATTCTTACTGTTATTACATTTCCATTATTTTACTCTATTATTATTTTTATTACATTTATTATTTTACTCTATTATTATTGGAAGGATACGTAAGCACATTTACACAAGAAGGTTAGAATAATGGTTTAATCAGAGCTGGACAGTCTTATCTTAAATTAGTTTTATGTAAATATTCACAAACATTTAACCTCCTGATGTCTCAATTAATGTAATTAATTGCACGGTCTAGGGCCTGTGTATCTGAGGGACCGCCTTACCCCGTACGTTCCCCCGAGATCACTGCGCTCGGAAGAGCAAAATTTGTTGGTTATACCATCGTCCCGCTCCTGTCACCTGTCCAGTACAAGACAGAGAGCTTTCTCTGCGGCGGCTCCAGCACTCTGGAACTCGCTCCCGGACCACATTCGAGTGGTCCCTGAACTCCTCCCTTTCCGAAGGGAATGTAAGACGGCCCTCTTCAGACTGGCGTTTGGGTAATCTTAAGCCGCTGGGCCCGTCTCGCTCAGTAGGAATCGTAGACCGTTCTACTATGGTTACGTACCGAGTTTTTATTGTATGTTTTATGATATGTTTTATGATGTGTTTATTGCTGTATCGTTGTTCTATTGTGTACCTACATTTTGTGATCCGCCCCGAGCCTGCTGGGAGGAGCGGAATATAAAACTGAATAATAAATAAATAATAAATAATTGTATTGGTTTCTGTTTTTATTTTGAAATTGACCAGTAGCTGCTGCATTTCCCACCCTCGGCTTATACTCGACTCAATCCGTTTCCCCCCCCATTTTTTGTGGTAAAATTAGGTGCCTCGGCTGATATTCGGGTCAGCTTATACTTGAATATATACGGTATTCATAGCACATCCCAAAAATAGATATTATAAGAAGACTGCTTTGACACTGCTCTTTTCAATTATCAAAAGGCAAAATTGGCATGATTCCTTACAGTATGTTACAGAAATATCCTAAATAATCAAAACAAATTTCAGATATTTCTGTTGATTTTCTGGATTTTTGTTTAGATCCTGATGAGGGAATGATCAAATTTTAACAACTCAATCACGTTACATTGAGCAGACACTGAAATTTTAAAAATATAGCCAGTTCATATATGCTAGTGTGTGATGGAAGCCATTTTGATAAAGGGTTTAACATCTGTGACAGGACCTTTTCAGTTGTGGTGCTTGGTGTTGGTATGCAAACTTCAGAAAGGTTCAGCCTTCCCTGTTTTGTGGGGAGGTGGTGCAAGGTTAAACAAATCTTCATATTGCTCAGTTCTATTGTGAACTTTTTTTGTTTTCCTTTTTATTCCTCATTTCTATCATAAAGAGATTCTATTTTTCCTAAGGATTATATTAGCCATCTCTCTTTTGGAATACATTCTAAAGAGAGAGACACATTAGATATCTTTATATACAGTATATCCTTCAGAATCATTATGTACATTTTGACATCATTTTTTTTTTTTACAATCCTGAGAATCTGACATACTTGTTTACATATTGTACAGTACAACCAAATGAGTATGGGTACCTGTTCGGGTTGTGAATCAATTTGCTTCTCTCCACTGTCATTCAATGAATGACCTGGAAGACTCATATGGTCTTGTTTTGGTGATGTTTTGTCAGTTGCCAAAATATTTCCTGGGCTTGAAATGCAGTGGTTCTCCTGTCCATCACTGTTTGAAAAAACATTCATTGCATTATATTCTGTAGCCATGCGCTCCTCTGTAGCAGTCTTCTGACAATCCTCATTTTGGCTGCTGGTTGTACTCTTCTCCCCAAGAGTTTCTACCAAGGAGGAATTGAGATGGTTTTCTGATTGACAGTCAGCCAGGACTACTCCCAAAGGACAGCAATGACTATCCGAGATGATCACATGATCTTCTTTGTCCGTCATGGTAATCAAAAGCTGGCTGCAATGATTGCATCTTTCTGGGATAGGTTTCACATCTTGGGTGGGGAGGCACTGGACAAGAGCAAGGCTGTGATAAGCCCCACAAGCAATCTGAAGTACAACCCGCCCTGCAAGGTACTCAACCTTTTGAGGTTTGGTCACTGGGAAAGTGTTGGTTATAAGGCCAAGCTGACAGCCACTTCCCCATGCCCATATCTCTCTGTTTAGTGAAAGTGCCAGGGTGTGCTCCTCTCCACACGCCAGCTGCAAAATCCGTATTGGCAAAAGGTTACTAGCTTCAGAGTCTGAAATACTGACAGGCTTTGGTTCTGGCACAGTTGCCTGGCTGGCCACAGCACACTGCCCAGAAGAATTTTCCCCCCACATGTACACCACACCATCTTCATCAACTGCTCCACAATGGAAACTCCCAGCTGTCACTATAGTAATGTGTTGCCCACTCAAAGTCTTTTCCAAAATGGGACAACTGATATATGCATCTTCCAGTCCAACCCTCCAAGGAAGCTTTCCAAAAGTGTAAACCTCGCCACCTAAAACAAAGAAAAAATTGTTCAGGCCATATTCAGGTCTATCACATTTATAAAACACACAAAAACAAAACATAAAACCCACCAAACTAACAGTGAAGTACAAGAGTTGTGTCCCAGATCTCATCTCATCTCGGCCATCAAGCAGGGTTAGCCCTGGTTATTACCTGGAGACCACCAATGAATACCAGGTTCCGTATGCTACATTTCAGAGGAAGAAAATGAAGAACTATCTCTGAGAATTTCTTGCCTAAGAAAAACCTATAAAATTCACATGGGTGCCATGAGGCAATAGATGGCTTGAAGACATACACACACTTTATAGTTCAAAAATATTATTTGAAAATGCAATCAATACCTAATTGGGCAACTAATGTACTAGCTATCACAGATTTATAATGCAAATTTACAGGGAACCTGTTTGCCTGCAAAACAATATTCCATGAATAAGCACAACATACAGAGGTGGAAACATTATTTTCTTAGAGGTTCACAAACAATTCGAATTTTTAGGATTCCTAAATGTTGCATACCTTCTGATAGAAGCACACCATGATTTACTCCAAGCGCTGCCTGCAATACTGTTTTTGCATTCCAACCTAGAAGCCTTTCTGGGGCTGGACAAGCATAACCAGCCTGCCATATGTAGGCCAGGCCTCTCTCGCCGTTTTGATCTGTAGAACTACTTAGCAAAAGAAATACAAAAATATAAATCCACAGCAAGTTAGAGTTTGGACAAACTTGGGTTAGAACAAATTATATACATAGGACAAATTCCTATTAAAAAGGCAGCTGTAATGGATAAATAACATTGGTCCTTACATATCATACATCAGTTCAAGGTAATCTAAGGGAACACTTAGATGACCTAAGCATTGGTTACTGAGAGCCTGAAGCTTTAATAATTGTGCCTATTCCCAATATTCTTTGTTACCTGTACACAGTAGGGATGCATATGTGAGTAGGTAGCCTATAGTGATAGGAATCATGATTTTACTAGATTGACTGATGTGTCCTAGGTTTACAGATGCTATTGGACATGAAGCTCACCTGGTATGCTTTCGACTTTAACTCAGTCTAATGCAGGAGTGCTCACACTTTTTCAGCATGCGAGCTACTCTTAAAGCAACCAAGTCCAAAAGATCTACCTGCCCCCGCCGCCATGCGCTCCCGCGCGCTCCCGCAGCCCCGCACTCTTGCCACTGCACGTGCTCCTGCTGCTGTTTTCCACCCGCGCAGCATTTCTTCTGCCTGCAGGGCATTGCAGGAAGGAGAAAGCACGAGGCGGGGCATCCAGAGGGAGCGCTCCGCCCTGCCTGTCTCGCCGGCAACGGAGGCTGCACAGCTGCTTCTGGACGAGAGGCAGGGCGCTCCCTCCAGAGGCCCCGCCTCGTGCTTCCTTCTTCCTGCAATGCCCCATAGGCGAAAGAAGCACCGCAAGAGCGGAAGCCAGCAGCAGGAGCGCGCGTGCGCGCAGGGTGTGCGCACGCATGGCAGGAGTGCCCCATCTGGCTGGTGAGGCCCGAAGATCACCTGGAAGAGGGTCCAAGATCTACTAGTAGCTCCCGAGCTACCTAATGAGCACCCCTGGTCTAATGTATGTGGTGGGATGGCACACAGAAACAACTCAACTGCCCCCAGCACTTTGAGATATAGTGATAGTAAAAAGTAATTAAAAAGTACCCTTGAACTTAATTTGGTACTATTCTTCTTGCCTTCCAACCTCCCAAAAGGAATGATGTTATTAACAGCTATATTGCAGTAGTGACGATAGATCTTTCCATAGCTTAAATTTTTGCACTAAATCACAGCTCTAAAAACATATACAATCACATGTTATCTCAGTCTTATGGATTACTGTAATTTACATACAAAATGATTTTACATATAAAGCACTTCTATACACAATGCATGTTATTTCCACAATATCAATAATATGAAAGTATCAACTTTTCCATGTAACTAAAAGTTGCAAGCCTACTGTCTCAGGGACACTTGTTCCTTGCTACAAGTGAAGAGTCATTGTGGTAGTAGTTTGAAAGTGTTTATAAAACACAGGCTTACCTTTCTTTTTTTGAGTCCATCAGTCAACAAGAATACTCCATCACCACATCAGTTCTTTCAGATAGTAAGAGGGCTGTTTTGAAAACCACTAAGTTGAAAGCAAAACACAAATTTAGTGGCCATTGTTCATGCATAACAGAACTGTTACAAGGTTCAGACAGACAATGAGTAGCTACACATGACTGGGAGGCTTTCCCCCCACTTTTTCCCCAAATACTTTGTTAACTAAGATATGCATGTATCAGTAAAACTGAAAATTAGTGATTTTTTTCTCCACTAATTGTCCTAGTGGTAAGCAGACATAGTGCATTTATTACCATAAAAGGAGAAAAGAAAAACAAAACCAGAAGAAAATGCTGTAAAGCATTAGATTAAAATCTTCATCTTGTCCCTCATAAATTTTATTTCTCACTCTAAAAAAAATTCCATAACAAATTTCCCCCGTTTATTTGAGGGGAGACTTTGGGAAAAACCAAGGGGAAATTTTCCCCAAAATGTCAGGTTTTCCCCCAACTTCACATTTCTAACAAACTGAAAAATGATAGCTGACAAATCATTTCCTAGTGTTGGCTTCACTTCTGAACATATAAAAGCTCAAAACATGATATGGACTTTTCACTTCACTAAAAACCATTTTTAACTTTTTAAGAAGTAAGCCAATATATAAAACATTGTCACCATAACAACTATCCACTTCTGGACAATGAATTTGTTGGGTGTTGTGTCCTCCCAGTCGTTTCTGACCTAAGGCGAACCTGTCATGTGTGTTTTTTTTGGACAAAATATCATATGTTTTGAAGAGGTTTGCTATTGCCTTCCCTGAAGCTTGAGTCTATAAATGTGATCACATTCATTTTTTTAGGCCCAACATTTCTGAAAATATCTTAAAATCAAAACATTTGTGGAGAGAAACCCAGGAATAAAGTATGTGTGTGAGGGGAAAAATCAATGTGTGTGTTAAAGCAGCCTGGATTTCTCATTATAAATCAATTGATCTGTTGCTAGTGTACTGCGTCCAGGGAGCTAAAATGTTGGCTTTGTTTAACAGGAGTAGATTTCACTTTTTACTGTACATGTCTGGTTTGCTGAAAAGTATCAATGTTCTGAAATGCCATAGGTGCTTCCTCGTCTATGTATTGGACATGTTGGTTGGAATCTTACTAGTGACATGTGCTCCTGTATGGCTTATGCTTTTGGAGATCTCTTTTTGATAAGAGTGCAATTCTGTAGCCCTTTCTATCCCATCAAAATTCTCCAAGCAGTGTAGCTGTCATGCCCCAGGAAGGGCTGCTACTCTTTACCAGTGAGGAAGGGGACAATTAAACCGATGGAGCTTTGAAGGAAAAGATGGAATGGTGTACTTATCTGCAAGTTCATTCCCATTTCCTTCCCAAACGAATGGAGTTTGAGATTTTTATTTTATATTGTTCAGTTTAAGTTACTTTTAACCAGTGGTGCACAGCTGTTTGATCTAAATCTCTCACAGTTCAATTATGTTTACTCTCAGGCCAGTACAGGAATATAACTTAACGTTTTTGTAATACTATATGTTTTCGTCTCTAATATTTCAGATCTCCATCCTTAAACTTTAATATTTTGAATTTAGAACCTGGCTTTAACTGCATGCTTTGGACAACATCCTTCCTCAACATGCCAAACTACATTTTCATCTAGTATTCTATATGAAATTCTGGATTCTGGGAATTATGGGTTACCTGCTAATAAGTAGCAGGGTAAATGGAAGGCTTAACTAATAGTTGTCTCTTGCCAAGTTGAAAATTAACATAAAGTTTAGAATGGGTTTTTTTTGTCCAAAAGTTAAAGAAATGAGAGGTTTGGGCAGGTGCGTGTTGGGTTGATGTAAGTCTCAAAACACTTTGAAAAATCTCCACAACACTTGAACTTCCACCTCAAATTCCTCACCAGGTATAGCCAATCAAAGCACTGAAGTACTGCCTTGGCATTCCCCCTCTCTTTCCTCCAGAAGTTGCGGAAGTGCTAAAGCCGGTGGGAAGGGGCGGGGTTTTGCACGGCCTGGCTCCGCCCCCTCAGAAGTGCCCCATCCAGCTTGGATCGACCTCCTTAGGTCCTGGGATCGACCAGTTGATCACGATCTACCTAATGAGCACCCCTGACCTAGAATATCAAGGCAGAAAATCCCACAATATCTGCTTTGAACCGGGTTATCTGAGTCCACACTGTCATATAATCTAGTTCAAAGCAGATGTGGGAATTTATTCAGATGGAAGGGGCCTTAGATATACCATGGAAATAACAGACTATGCTCCACCACAATGAAAAAGCAGGTCTGCATATTTCAGCCACCTTTGTAATTGAGTTAACAACATACACAAGTCAACTGAAACAACCAGGTCAGGTAAAACCTTGCAGAAGTCAACAAAAACACATTTAAACCTTATAGCAAATTCTTGAAGACTTTTCCAAAATATCTTCAGGCATGACTCTTTTTCCACCAGCTTCCGCTTCTCTTATGGTTTTCATTTTGACAGCCAAAAATATAGGTCTAGCCTCCTTTGAACATGTCGGGGAGATATGGTGAGGCATGGTTATCTGCTTTCTCATTTTCTTATCTTTGCTGTCAGAGGTTAGCGGAGGTATGCCTGCATTTGCCCTTGAGCTCCACATTACAAGAGCTGAGCAACAGGTCAAACCTGGTGCCCATTTTCAAGGACTTCCACTCCTAATGCAATTTACTTATGGAAATATAATTTTAATGAAGGGATGCCAAGGTAGTCATTCTCACCAAAAACAACAGAAAAAATCAACACACTTTATTTGAAAGAAAGAAGTCTCCAAGGGCCTACACCAGGGATCCCTCCACTATTAGTCCAATGACACCTTGAATTCAGAGTTTAATTTGTTCTGCGACTGAGCTTTTGACTCAAATCACTCTTATCTTGAAGAGCGCCCTGGCAGCGCTCCTGGAGAGGCAAATGTTCATCAACATTCTGCACAGCTTGACGGCCGCGGCTGCGCAGAGATGTTGGACATGCGCCAGAAATAACCCCAGAGAAGGTCCTTTGAAAGCGCCTGGAATACAGTATCAAGGGAATTGGCCCTTTGAAGTTTTGGTGACAGACTTTACAGAAATGCCCATGAGTGGGGGTTTCCGTTATTTGTTGCTTTTTGTGGATTCTTACACTGGATGGATTGAAGCTTTTCCTACACGTACAGAGAAATCAGCTGAGGTGCCAGAATAAGGGGGAGTATTGTGTTTCCAATTAAACACGTCACTACTTGAAAATGGGACTATCTGGTAAGCTTGTAGGACCCTGTTGTGCACGTCCAGCAACGGCACCTGTCGGATGGGAAATTCCATAACCCTTCTCTCATCTTCCTCTGCTTGCCTTGCTTCCTGAACCCTGGTCTTGCTTCTGGTTCGAATTGGGGAAGCTTTCCAATTGAAATGTTACTAAGCTGTTCCAGCTTCCTGAACCTCCTCCCTATTTTAACATATTTTTATATAAGAAAATGTACTTTGTAGATAACAAATAATGTATAAATGCACATTCACATGGAACAATAAAAAAGGAAGATCGACTTTAAAATGGTAGATGCACAAAGTTGTGGCAAGGAAGCAGAATGCACAAAGGGAAGAAGCAGAAGCGTTGTTTTCTTTATACTGGACTCATTCCACTCTTCGGACCCTTCCAGACAGGCCCTATATCCCAGGATCTGATCCCAGTTTTTCTGTTTATCCCAGATTATCTGGCAGTTCAGATTCATATAATTCAGTTTAAAGCAGAAAACCTGGGCCAGTTTTCCTGGGATATACGGCCTGTCTGGAAGGGCCCTCGCTCCCTCTCTTGCTGTCTCTCCCACTCTCTTCATGAAGCCAAACATACCAGGAATATAATCCACACAAAATCAACTAACCCAAAGTTCCTCAAACTGGATAAGAGCTAAGTGGAAAGAGTATGAGTCACAGAGGCTGCTCCCTTGAAGCCCTAAAGACCTGTACTTTCGCGCTAGCACTCCCTCTGGCACTAGCTCTTAACTCAAGGCAAAACCACTGCAGAGCAATGGCTCTTAACTCAAAACACTCTTAAGTAGAGGTTCCACTGTACTGCTAAAGAAAACAGAGAGATGAGAGCAAGCTTCGGCTAGAGTGAATTGTGGAAATTGGCTGGCTGTGTTGACTGTGGGATTCAGGAAGTTGTGGTCCAGAAAAGTAACTTTTCCAAGCTCTGCTGAGAGCTGTGTAAAAGAGGTATGTAAAGAGCAGCACATTCAATCAGCCTTTCACGTCCACAAAGCATGGCCAGTTTTCACTGGAGGCTCCTATAAAGATGCTTTTAGTAGTTCTGCAAATCTCGGGGTTTTCTAATGCTGTCAGCAGGAAGACCAAGGTGTAAATTAATGCCTGTCATTAACTCTCTCTGCCTTTTGAAATATGTCATCCTCCCTGGCATCCGCTGAGCCATCTGCTCAGTGCCTATGTCTGCCAAATATGTCTGTAAATGGACCATATCCCTCCACAGCAAGGCCAGCCTCACGCTGCTTCGGGGACAAATATATCACTTGCTGGGACTAGGGAGAATACAGCAATAGCAAATGCAAATAGCACCCTCCCAGGCCCCATCTACACTGCCTTATAATCCAGTTTCTCAATCATGGGGCCCTTCCACACAGCCCTCTATCCCAGAATATCAAGGCAGGAAATCCCACATTATCTGAGTGTGGACTCAGATAACCCAGTTCAAAGTAGATATTGTGGGATTTTCTGCCTTGATATTCTGGGATAGAGGGCTGTGTGGAAGGGCCCCAAATGATCTGATTTGAATTGGATTATATGGTAGTGTAGATCCAGTCTCAAAGAGAAACAAGGGGTACGTCAAAAAGCTTTTCACTACAGATACAGTTTTATCTATATACTAGCTGTCCCCTGCCATGTGTTGTTGTGGCCCAGTCTGTGTACCGTATATGTGTTTTGTGTGTGTAAATATTTGTGTATGTGTATATGTGGTTTTGTGTATATGTGGTAATGGAATTTTTTTTTTGGCTTTTAAAGTCTCTTCCGCTGTGTTTTTTAAAGTCTCTTCTGCCCTTTGTGTTCAATTTTATTATGTTATTTTATATTATTTATTTTATTTGTTATTTCATATCTTTTGATGTAATTTATTTATTATTTATTTATTTATGACATTTATATGCCGCCCTTCTCACCTTGAAGGAGACTCAGAGCGGCTTACAAGTAAACTGTAAATACAATACATTATATTATTGCCATAGCACAATATTAATATTACAAATTGAACTATAACATTATACTGTAATATTATTAGTAATATTACATATAAGATATAAGATAAAATATATAATTATAATATAATATTGTTTTTAGTATTATATTGTATTACATTATAATATTATCAATATTATATGTATATACAATATATTATATTATGTTCTAACATACTATATTATTAGCATAATACTAATACATCATTAATAATATTAGTATTATATAATATTATATTGTTGCTGGGGGAGGAGCTTTGATGACGCAGGAGACAAGATGGAACTTTTAGCCGCCTCGAGTCCCCTTTGCGGAGACAGTGGCGGGTTATAAAGTTTATTACTATTATTTTGCAGTGTTTTTATGAGTGAGGGTCACTCGTCCTGATAGGTGTCCAAATCTGGTGTCAATTCGTCCTGTGGTTTATGAGTTATGTTAATCCCGCAAACGAACATTACATTTTTATTTATATGGCCCTTGTCGCCCATTCAGAAGCAGCCCTGCAGCGCCTAAAATCTTGCTTTGCAACAGCTGCAGAGCTGTTTGGGTTGGAAGTCTGCCTGAAGAAAACGGAAGTTCTCTACCAGCCTGCACCACAGGAAGAACACCATCCTCCCCTTGGCAAATCTGTGCTTAAGTCCGTTCAGCAGTTCACCTACCTGGGAAGCATAATCTCTTCAGACGCCAAGATTGACAAAGAGATAGATCACAGATTAGCAAAGGCATAGAGTGCATTTGGAAGGCTTCACAAAAGAGTCTGGAGCAACAAGCACCTGAGGCAAAGCACCAAATCAGTGGTGTACAGAGCTATCGTACTGTCCATCCTCCTTTATGGGTCTGAAACATGGGTCACCTATCGCCAACACCTACGACTTCTCGAACGCTTTCATCAGCGCTGTCTTCGCACAATCCTAAACATACACTAGACCGACTATGTGACTAATCTTGCTGTCCTTGAGCAAGCAGGGATCACCAGCATTGAGGCCATGCTATTGAGAACACAGCTGCGCTGGGCAGGGCACGTCTGTAGGATGGAGGACCACCGCCTCCCAAAGATACTACTCTACGGTGAACTCACCACGGGTCGGCGCAAGAGAGGCGCCCCCAAAAAGAGATATAAGGACTCCCTGAAACAACATCTCAGGCTCGGCCAGATTGATCACCAACAATGATTACCTCTCTACAAATCGATGGTAAGGCCACATTTGGAGTACTGTGTACAATTCTGGTCTCCGCACCTTAAGAAGGATATAACGGAACTGGAAAAGGTACAGAAAAGGGCAACAAGAATGATCCAAGGGATGGAGCGGCTCCCTTATGAAACCAGGTTGCAACGCCTTGGTCTTTTCAGCCTTGAAAGACGCCGTTTAAGAGGTGACTTGATCGAAGTGTATAAAATCATGCATGGGATAGAAAAGGTGAATAAAGAAAAATTATTTTCTCTGTCACACAACACTAGGAATAGGGGCACTCCTAAAGCTCCAAGGTAAAAGTTAGGACTAATAAAGGGAAATATTTCTTCACCCAGAGGGTCATTGGGTTATGGAACTCACTTCCAGAGGAGGATTGTGACAGCTGTCAGCCTAGACAGCTTCAAGGCAGGATTAGACAGATTCATGGATACCAAGTGTATCGGTAGTTACTGAAAAGGACATTCAAGTGCCACCTCGGAGTTGGGTGAGGTAGGCAAGATTTCCCCGGGTACTGGTTGTGGGGGGTCGGGAGCAGGTCAGGGTTTTGCCCTCCCTTCTGCTCGAGATCCCCGTGTAGAACTGGTGGGCCACTGTGTGATACAGAATGCTGGACTAGATGGGCTGAGGTCCGATTCAGCATGGCTCTTCTTATGTTCTTAATGATCCACATCGGAAGGCATGGAGACGCACTATCCACAATGCTGCGGCCTCTTTCGAGAAGACACGCCGAACGAGTCTTGAAGAGAAACGGCAACGCAGAAAGAACCGCAACTTGGAAACAACATCACCCAAGGAGACTTTCTGCTGTGCTTTCTGCAACCGGACTTGCCTATCTCAGATTGGCCTTTTTAGTCATCAACGCGCTTGTAGAAAGCGTGGGACGAATCCTTCCTAAAGAATCATTTGCGAAGTAATGCTGAGAGAGAGAGAATCCCACAAACGTACATTACATTTTTTATTTATATAGGTAAGAAGATAGCAAAAAGTATTCCTAGATGGCGAACATGAGGGCAACAGGTAACACTTGTTGGTTCCCTCAGATTTTCTGAGGTAAATAAATAGCAATGGCGCCCCTCACTTCAGGAGGCAGGGCTTATGATGTTTGGGTTGGATGTCCTTAAATACAGGTGCCATGTCCACGCTAGGAAAGGGAAATGGGTGTTTGTTTACTCTTTCAACCTGTGTGACATCACCCTCCAAAGGGCCAGGACTCCTTGACATTCCTTTCGAGGGTGACGTCATACATGTTCTAAATGAGATTCAAACCGCTCGCTCTCTCTCCCCCCCCCTTCACCCACCCGCGAGCAAGCGCGCGCCCCCAACCGTCCTCAGCACGTGACTGAAGTTGCGTTTCCCCGCTTAGCCTCAGCCCCACTTAAGCAGCGACGGAGGGGGGGAAATTCCAATTAGCCGTTCGAATTCCAGCGCTCGTGACGCACACGGCTATTCCGCCTTCTTTCCACCCCTCCCCCCCCCTTTCTTTCCTCACCTGGAACGGCGCGTGCTCTCGCTTTAGCCGTCAAGATCCCCGCCGGCTTCTAAGGACGCTCAAATCAGCTGATTCACGTAAAGGAGGGAGGGAGAGAGAGGCGGGGCTGATGGGGGCGGAGCCAATCCGCGAGCCTCTCTCTGGCTGGATGCGATGGCAGAGAAAAGCCCAAGAGAGGGAGGGGGGGGGGGAAGCTGAGTCTGTACGGGGTGCCGTGTGGGACAAACTAGCCTGAACAGCGTTGTGTCAACACATTCCTGAGCTCGGGAGGAAAATAAAGCATCTTTATGGGGAAGGGGGAAAGCACGTGTCTTTTAAAGAGAAAGAAGAACAACTGTTGTGTTATTCGAGAGGCACATGGTGCGATGACTCCAGTGATCTCATGAGCACTTTAATCAACTGGGAGATTTAAACTCCACTATTTCTTTTTTGTAGAAAATTTTTATTCTACACCTGTTATTTTGTGTCATTGTAGGGAAAATTCAAACACATTGCAATTGTTGGTGTGTGTGTGTATATATATATATACACACACACACACACACACAAGCGCGTTGATGACTAAAAAGGCCAATCTGAGATAGGCAAGTCCGGTTGCAGAAAGCACAGCAGAAAGTCTCTTTCGGTGATGTTGTTTCCAAGTTGCGGTTCTTTCTGCGTTGTTGTTTCTCTTCGAGACCCGTTCAGCGTGCCTTCTCGAAAGAGGTCGCAGCATTGTGGAGAGTGCGTCTCCATGGCTCCCGATGTGAGGCCAGGGTGGACCATTGTTGGTGATCAATCTGGCCGAGCCTGAGATGTCGTTTCAGGGAGTCCTTATATCTCTTTTTGGGGGCGCCTCTCTTGCGCTGACCTGTGGCGAGTTCACCGTAGAGTAGTATCTTAGGGAGGCGGTGGTCCTCCATCCTAGAGACGTGCCCTGCCCAGTGCAGCTGTGTTCTCAATAGCATGGCCTCGATGCTGGTGATCCCTGCTTGCTCAAGGACAGCAACATTCGTCACATAGTCGGTCCAGTATATATTTAGGATTGAGTGAAGACAGCGCTGATGAAAGCGTTCGAGGAGTCGTAGGTGTTGGCGATAGGTGACCCATGTTTCAGACCCATAGAGGAGAATAGACAGTACAATAGCTCTGTACACACTGATTTTGGTGCTTTGCCTCAGGTGCTTGTTCCAGACTCTTTTGTGGAGCCTTCCGAATGCACCATATGCCTTTGCTAATCTGTGATCTATCTCTTTGTCAATCTTGGCATCTGAAGAGATGATGCTTCCCAGGTAGGTGAACTGCTGAACGGACTTATATATATATATAAAGACAATAATAATAAAAAATATTGACTCACATTCCAAGCTTGTATTGTCTCTTAATTCATGTCTCATATTACTCTCCCCCCCCTAAATTTATTTCTTTAGTCTTTTCTATTTATCATCCTGTTTGTACTCAGTCAAAAGATCCAAGTTTGTTCTCAGACCTCAGTCTAGACGAGAATACAGATAGACTCTTTACATATATAGTAACTGTATCTGCTTTGAACTGGGTTATCTGAGGCCACACTCAAATAATGTGGGATTTTCTGCCTTGATATTCTGGCATATAGAGCTGTGTGGAAGGGCCCTGCTTTAACCCTGATTATATGAGTCCCAGCTGCCAGACAGTCTGGGATAAACAGAAAGTCTAGGATCAGATTCTGGTGTATAGGGCCTGTCTAGAAGGGCCCTAAAAGCGGCTTACAATCAAAAACATTACAACATTACAAACATTACATCTCAAATAGACTACTGCAACGCTCTCTATGTGGAGTTGCCTCTGAAGACTGCTCGGAAGCTGCAGGTTACTAACAGGAGCGGGGCACAGGGAGCATACAACTCCCTTGCTGCGCCAGCTCCACTGCCTGCCAATTAGCTTCCGGGCACAATTCAAAGTGCTGGTTTTAACCTACAAAACCCTATACGGTTCTGGCCCAGTTTACCTGTCCGAACGGATTCTCCCCTATGAACCATCAAGAACATTAAGATCCTCCGGAGAGGCCCTGCTCTCGGTCTCGCCGGCTTCGCAAGTGAGGCTGGTGGGGACGAGAGACAGGACCTTCTCTGTGGTCGCCCCTCGGCTGTGGAACTCTCTACCAAGTGATGCTAGATCTGCCCCTCTCTGTTGTCCTTTAGGAGGCTGGTGAAGACCTGGATGTGGAACCAAGCCTTCCCAGAATAGGCTGAGATTGGCTATTGTCTGAATGTATGACCACGTTTACAGATTGAGTGGAATTGTTTTAATGGCGATGTGGTTTTAATATGTTGTTGTAGTTGTTTTTAAATTGTATAGCATTGAATTTTTGCTGTTTTGCTGGTCTGAGTCTCTCGATAGAGGTGAGAAGGTCGGGGCACAAAAGTTTTAAATAAATAAATAAACTTCAAAATATACAACAATAAAACAGTATATCATTATCTGTTGTTATATATCATCAGTAGTATTATATTTAATATATTGCATTATGTTTTGTATTTATTGTCTCTCATGACACTATGTAATCCGATTGTTGTTCCTGGGTTATACATGTCATTTCCTAATTGTTTCTGTCATAAAAACATGGGGATATCCTACAGCACATTTTGCTATAGTTTTTCAATGAATATCTCCTCAAGTCTTCACGACTTGAACATAGGGCCCTTCCACACAGCCCTATATTCCAGAATATCCAGGCAGAAAATCCCACATTATCTGAGTGTGGACTCAGATAACCCAGTTCAAAGCAGATATTGTGGGATTTTCTGCCTTGATATTCTGGAATATAGGGCTGTGTGGAAGGGCCCATAGTTTGTGGCAGCCACAAAAATGAAGTTTCTGGAATATAACTACTTTCAATGTAAGTACTGCACAGTTAAACAGGAAATAACACTGGCTACCAATTGAAATCACGGATCACCTTCAAGGTATTAGTTCTTGCTTTTAAGGCTTTGTATGGTCTGGGGCCAGTGTACTTACAGGATCGCCTGATTCCATATAACCCCGCAGAGCTCGCAGAGCTTGCAAGACACACTTATTTAGGCAGACGTTTGATTGCTTGTGATTCCCGTCAGTGTATTATTGTGTTTTACTGAATTATGCTCTTTTATCGCTTTATCCATTTGTGTTTGACTTTTATGCTGTAAACCGCCCCGAGCCTTTGGGAGTGGCGGTGTACAAATCCAATAAAATAAATAAATAAATAAAAATGGAACAGGA
Source organism: Anolis apletophallus (assembly GCA_030556195.1). NCBI lineage: Eukaryota > Metazoa > Chordata > Lepidosauria > Squamata > Anolidae > Anolis > Anolis apletophallus. The sequence goes on from JARBWK010000002.1 coordinate 178,488,117, forward strand.
ACAGATTTTTTAAAATTGTATTAATAATATCACAAATACTTTATTTATTTACCACACTTGTATCCTGCCCTTCTCACCACGAAGGGGACTCAGGGCGGCCTTACAAATGCAACCATTCAGTGCCGCATATACATACAGTATATATTTCCATGTATGACATATACTTTCAGATATACCAGAGCTGAGAATATTTTGCAATTATTTTGTAAATACTTTGTAATGTATATTTTGTAAACAAAGGTATATTTAACTACAATTTCCCATTTTCCCTATGTATGTCACATCTTGGGACACTAATAAACAGCAGCATATCCAGGCAATGGTACACTTTAATTTGTCACTTTTTTGGATCATGCAAGGAAGTGATTGCTAAAATTGTGAAAATGTCAAATCTGTGTTATTACTGATTGCAACTGCAGAAACAAGAAAATGTATTTGTAGAGTTTTAATAAAGTAATTTCTTCATGAGAAAATCCTCAACCTTGGATTTTCAATTAATACCATTCTGACCATGGGCTATACAAAAGCCAAAGAAAACATACGACAGCGTATCTGGGACACAGAGCTGCAAAACTACCTAAACGCAGCCTCTACTCTTCCAATATTTAAAGATAATGGAAGGGCGCTGCTTCCTGCAGAGTCCTTAGGCAACCTAACCATCCCTAAACATAGGAAGGCATTCTCTTTGGCTAAATTCAATGTACTCCCTTCTGCAGTATTGGAGGGAAGATACAACAAAGTACCATACAATGAACGCCTATGTCCCTGTGAGGTGGAGGCAGTGGAAACTGTGGAGCACGTTTTGTTGTACTGCTCTTTTTACCGTGACCTTCGTAAACATTTCATAAATCCAATTTTAGAAAGTCTACCAGGGAGATCTGCAAGGTTTTATATAGATTAACTCTTGTCTGACCAACACCCCAAGGTCACTGTTAAGGTTGCCAGCTTCTGTGCAGCAGCAATAGCTTGTCGGCGCAAGATGCTGTCACAGTCTTAGAAAGTTTTAATATTTATTTCAGTTTTACCATTGTCATTTTAGCATTTAAATGTTTAATACCATTTTAACTATCTTATTCAATATTGGGTTTTAAACTTTGCCTGTGTGTACCCTGATGTTTGTACATGTGTGTACATGTGTTTGTACATGTATGTGTACCCTAATGTTTGCACATGCTGATGTTTGTACATTTTTATGCTGGTCATTGACCGTAATAAATCTTGTATATAAGTGTATAACAAGAGTTATGTCTGCGTGAAAAAAGATATGGCTGTTTATAGATTGTTTCAGAACAAGTACATGTGCCTCCTGATAAAAGTGAATAAAAGATGGGCATGTTTTTTTTAATTGGATGCGTTTGGGAATTGAACAAGCATATATGATTTTTTGTTATAATTTGTCCATTATGGAAATGTAAAGCGGGGATTGCTATCCCGGAAGAACCTTCACCTTTTAGTATAGTGCATCGCTACTTCAAGTTTGTATTACTATGCCGAGGGAGTGGAGTTTGGAATATTCTTCCACAGCATATTGACTGTTTCTTGTCTCCTCCCTAAAAACTTGGCTTAGTCTCTGTAACAGTCCAGATAATACAAGCAAGAACTTTTATTGGACATGTGATACGACACAAGGATCTATCACAGGAACTCTTATTGTATCTACTACTTGAGACAACTATATTCAACAAACTTGTAGTGTGTATTCTTTGTATCTTGTATTTGTATATGTAACAGTATATTATATCTCTAAGATTTATATTACTGTATTATTAGGATGCTTCAATACATTTTGATAGTATTGTAAAATACTGTTTTTGATATTGTGTTTGCGCCCTGTAACTGTGAGTTACTATTGTTCACCAGCAATCCCCATTGTTGGTTGGTGAAGAAAAAAGACTGCCCATGAAACCTCAGGATTATTGCAAACAAGATCCCCCCCCCCCCCCTTTAAAGACCAATCTTGGATAGGGCAGCTTTCAAAATCAGGTTTATTAAAGCCAAAATGAACATGAAACAAGGGGCCTTTGGAGGTTGGAGGAGACGGTTTCTTGAGTCATGAGACCATTTGTAGCAGAGACCTCATGCAAGTCACATGAACATCCGTGCCTTTCTAGTTTCTGGCAAAGGAAAGGATAAAAAGAGAGAAAACAAAGCAGTCAAGAGGACAGGAAAACATGGGGGACATCCTATGCGGAAATGTTCCCAATCCTACATGCAAATGTTGCTGTGAAGAGACAGAGGTATCATTACAACAAGACAATATTCAGCCCAAAGGAGATGAGCAAGCTTTTAAAGTAAGTTGCATTACAGAGAAGATCTGAGGTTTTCTATTTCTTTGGGGCAAGGGACAGGTTTTCATGGAATGCATATAGGAAGTGTTTGGAATAGATTCTCAGGCCCCATCTACACTGCCATATACAATTCAGATTATCTTCTTTGAACTGAATTACATTTCAGTGTAGACTGATGTAATCCAGTTATAGACTGATATAATCCATTATCAAAGCAGATAATGTGGATTATATGGCAGAGTAGAAGGGGCCCCAGTTGAAGTTATCCCCCCAAAAAACTTAGAGTAAATTTTAGTTGTAAGGAAAGCAAGGAGTCAATTTTATTGCATTGATATAAAGTTGGGGCGCATTCGTGCTTTTATAATGCATGGAGTTTCTTTGCATACATCTGTACACACCCTACATAGAAACACAGATTTTTATGACACTTTAAGACAATTTATTTGACATAAACTTTTGCGGTCTTCTTGCTGTATCAGATGCCTGCATTTTAGTCTTAGTTTATGCATTTATCCAATGAATTTGGCTGGAATCCATCAAAGTGTTTGACAAAAAAAACATTTTAGTCTTTAATGTGTCATCATATTGTTTGGCATCCTTTTTTTGCAGCAATAGACTTACTGTATATACTCAGGTATAGGTCAACCTTCTGTATAAGTTGAGGGCAGGTCTTGGGGACAAAATGATGGTTTTTTATATGATCAGTATATACTTCAAAGGTCATACCACAGAGAAAGAAAGCACCAATGCTACCTCTGGCTATCATTTTCCCTCTCAGACATTAAAAAAGTCTCAAAGTGGCACCATGGCAGAAAGAGTAGAGGGGCTTGGTTTCATTTAGTTTCTCCCAGGATGGACTTTGCAATAAGGGTGTGGTCCCTTTTTAAAATGAGAATTAGAGTACAGTACTCGGATTGACCTATGGATAAATTAATCCAGGTATTTTGGATTGGGTTTTAATAAAATGGAAATGTCTACACGTATACATGAGGATACAGGGAACATGGCTATTGTACTCATGTATAAGCCTACTGCCTCCTCCCATAATAAAGATATGAAAACAGTTTATTGGAAGCTGTGGAGGGCCTAATAGCAGTGTCTACACACAGAGAGTATAGTTATACAGTATAATAACTTGCTGAAATAATTTAAAGTGTTGTGTTGCAAAGGGGCTAAAGAGGGGAGAAATGATAAATCAAAGAGGGTTCTTAATCTCAGGCTGGATATATATTGCCTTGTATCCCAGGATCTCATCCCAGATTGCAGTATCTACTTATCTCATAATCCAGTTCAAAGCATATAATCTGGGATTAGATCCTGGGATATAGGGCAGTGCCTCAGGGAAGGCGCATCTATGGGAAAAGGGGGTATTTAAGCACCTCCGTATCAGCTTTATTGGGAAAACTAGTTTAAATACTGAGGTTCCCTCCAAATGTATATTTCTTTCTTGAATCAGGGCTAAAGGTGAGTAAGAGGGTCCTTCCACGCAGCCCTATATCCCAGAATATCAAGCCAGAAAATCCCACAATATCTGTTTTGAACTGGGTTATCTGAGTCCACACTCAGATAATGTGGGATTTTCTGATATTCTGGGATAAAGGGCTGTGTTGAAGGGCCCAGAAAATGAAGAGGAGAATCTGGAGATTGAGCACTGTCTTTGTCTTTTTCTCCTTTCCAGCCCGCAAGTACACACAGAATGCCGCAACCACTGAATTCCTCACAGCCTCAATGGTTCCATACACTTCAGATACAAAAACCAAGACGACGACCACGCCGTTTCAGTGATTCTTTCCAACAGCAGGATTTTGCTGTGGGATTCCAGTGGGTGAGAGTGCATCATACAGCAATTCACATAATAATAATAATAATAATAATAATGTTATTTACCATATGCCTCTCCTGATGGCTTGAGGTCAAAATGTTATCGAACAGCTGTCACTTCCCCGGACCGGCTGCTCCGACAACCGGGCAAGTCTCGTGGACCGACCACAGAGCAGAGCCCGCGAGGGTTCAGTTAACCTGGTGAGCCAGGAGCGGTTAGGCCCTCGTAATCTACCCGCCTCCCTTGGACCCAATTATGCTCACCAATCTGTTAGGTAGATGCCACAAAATTGTTTATTCTGCTCAGCTGAGTAGGATGCGACCGCAAATTCCCTGATCCCGCAAAGACGCATGCATATACATTCAAAACATTGGTTTTTAAAGGTTACAGAACTGTCAAAACAATTGAAATTCCCGCCTGCCCCCTTCTGGGCCGGCTCCGTCGGTGATTGGTCGGAACGCTGATGGGCGGGATGTTGACCGGCTCTGGGGAGCCTATCGGCGCTGTCAATATTGGCATATGAGTAAAACAAAAGAGTCCTAGCTAGGTAAACGACCTTAAATGACACCTGGGAGTGATAGGATTAGTGGACTTGAGGATGAATGGGAAAGGAGGAAGAGACTTGACGACAGAAACTCACTCAAGCCTTTGTGTGACCGAGGGTCTATTTTGGGACACAATCTGGGTTCCGAGGCCAGCTGTGGCTCCCGCTGTGTGAGCAAATATTTCATGTCCAGGTCCCAGAGGATGAATTAATTGGACTAAACTCCGATGATTAATACTTCCTTCAGGCTGATAGAATGTGGGCCCAAGACAAGGGCCTGGGTAATCCAAAACAAGATTTCCATCAGAAATGCTCATGCAATGAGAACAATGATGATCCATAAAAGGTTTAGGATGGGAATCCAGTTACTTCCTCTCAGCTGACACAATAGTGAAAATACAGGCAATCTTTCTTTACATGGGAAAGAGGGGGAAGGGAAGGGTTACAGGGGGTTGAGGGAAGATTCATAAGATAATATTTTTATAGCTAGAGCAATCGAGGCAATAGACAGGGTGCACATGTATGATAATGGAATGTCCATTTGGAGAAATGTCCTTGTGTGCTATAAAGTCCGTGATCAGGGAAAAGGTCTGGGGGCAACATTCTGGGCGAGTCCCTTGTACGAGGCGAAGACCCAGGCCAGAGAAACAACAGACAATCCGGGTTATGTGAGGTCCTGATGAATCTACCTTTTCCAAGGCAGAGGGTCCATGATGAGGAAATAAGGCTTCTTGGCTAAATCAGCCAGGAAGAAACATCAGGAACAGTCCAGGAGAAGAAAAACAATCAGAAAGGGGCAAATGAGGCTGCAGTACTTGGGAGAACTAGATCTTCTTTTTGCATCAATCTCTGCCCATCACCCACCCCTGAAGAGATCTCTTTGGGCCGAACTGCTCCAAAAGCTGTTGTTTTAGAGCTGGGATATGTTTCCCCAGGCCGGAAAAAGGATAGGGAGAGAGGAAGGAAAAGAGAGAAAACGGTGGGAGAAATGGCAGAGTGTTTATTTATTGTTTTGTAACGTGTGCCCAAAATGTCTTCCATACTATGTGCTGTATGAAGTGTTGTAAATGTGGAGGTGGGAGGTAATGGTGGCCGGGTTTACTGGGAGGGACGGGTTGGTGCAGTGTGATGTATGGAACTGAGTGAGGCAGAAGGGAAGGGGGAAAAAGGAGTCTGGTACTGGTGCAACTTAGGCCATGGGCCAAAAGGAATACTGGGGACTCTCTGCAGTTGGTTCTTTTTGGGTTTGGGGCTTCCTGGCTCGACTACAAAAACAGACAAATGCAAGATACTCCACTTAGGCAGAAAAAATTAAATGCAAAGATACAGAATAGGGGATGTCTGGCTTGACAGCAGTACATGCAAAAAGGTTCTTGGAGTCCTCTTGGACAACAAGTTGAACATGAGCCAACAATATGATGTGGCGGCTAAAAAAGCCAATGGGATTTTGGCCAGCATAAATAGGAGTATAGTGTCTAGATCCCTTTGTTCTGCCTTGGTCAGACCACACTTGGAATACTGTGTCCAATTCTGGGCACCGCAATTAAAGGGAGATGTTGACAAACTGTAATGTGCACAGAGGAGGGTGACTAAAATGATCAAGGGTCTGGATAACAAGCCCTATGAGGAGAGACTTAAACAGCTGCTGGGCATGTTTAGCCTTCAGAATCCAAGGCTGAGAGGAGACATGATAGCCATGCATAGATATGTGAGAGGAAGTCATAGGGAGGAAGAAGCAGGCTTGTTTTCTGCTATCCTGGAGACTAGGATGTGGAACAATGGCACCAAACTACAAGAAAAGAGATTCTACCTGAATATGAGGAAGAACTTGCTGACTGTGTGAGCCGTTCAGCAGTGGAACTCTCTGCCCTGGAGTGTGGCAGAGGCTCCTTCTTTGGAGGCTTTTAAACAGAGGCTGGATGGCCATCTGTAGGGGGAGATTGGAATGTGATTTTTCTGCTTCTTGGCAGGGGGTTGGACTGGATGGCCCTCGAGGTCTCTTCCAACTCTATGATTCTATATGAACATAAAATAAAATATATTCAATAAAATACATGGACAAAAACCCAAAGATGTTTTTAACAACTTAAGCCAACACAGAATTTACATATAGTGGCCATAGAATGTAAATCAAAACTCATGATTGAAAGTTAATTGGGTATGACTGCTGGAAGAGATGGGTCTTCAATTACGTTTTTAATTCCAACATCTCATTTACTTGTCAGAGCTTTTCCAGCAGGTAGCTCCACAGTCATGGGAAGGCTGATTAAAAGGTCCTCCAGGTGACAAAAAGCTCCATCTATACATCAATATTACACTATGTCAAAAATTGGGGGGAAATCTATTCCTGGTTTGATAATGTTATTTCCTGTTGAATTGTGTGGTACTTACGTTGGAAGTAGTTGCTATGCTTCAGAAATCTCATTTTTTTGGCTACCACAAACTGTTGATTTGGTTGAAATGTTGAAAAACTATAGCAAAAAGTGCTCCAGGGTGTCCTGCAAAAACAAAGTTTTTATAGTTTAATAAAAAATTTCATGTTTTTATGATGGAACCAATTAGGAAATGACATTTATAACACAGGGACAAAAATCATATTACATAGTGTTATTATATTCTATATTTTATTTTTCTTTTATCATGGAATGCAAGATGGCATCCATAATCCCTCGTCACCCTCCCACCAAATGACCCATATTGGGCTTATAGCTTCTCAAAATGGTTGCTTCCTGTTCGCTGAGAAACAAGAGCTACCCTAAAGTAGAATAACATTTAATATCAACTTTTATTTGCTGTAGTCTTGTAGTCCATCTACGAACCCACACAACCTCTTTGATCTTCCAGAGAGGCCCTTCTCTTGCTCTCGCCCTTACTGCAAGTGCGATTTGTGGGGACGAGAGAGAGGGCCTTCTCTGTGGTGGGCCCTCAACTCTGGAATTCCCTCCCGAGAGATACCTCATCCGCCGGATCCCCTTCCTGATACTTTATATTGCCCTATCTCCCAGTGTTTTAAAATTTTTAATTTTTAATCTGCAAAGCTGGCCCTGCCTGTGGTGATCATTTTCAGTGTTTTAATCTTTTAATTTCATATTGTTATGTTGTTTATTTACATTGGTTTTGTATTTAAGTTATATTATTTTGTGATTTTCTGTTGTGCTCTTATGTTATACTGTGGTTTTGTATTGTTAGGTGTGGCCTCATGTACGCCATGTACGTCCCCTTGGGGAGATAGTGGCAGGGTATAAATAAAGTTTTTTAAAAATTATTATTATTACTATTATTAGTCTCTCTGTCAACTGAAAAATATGAACAATTCTGCATTTCCTAACAGTTTTGCAATCATTTATAAGCCGGAACCTGAGATTCATTTGAGGAAAGTGCGACTCTGGTCTACACCTTATTTTAGTGATTGGGTTCAGCTTTGTGGAGAACTCTTGCAAATGTGTGCAAAGCAAAAAGCCGAACCCAATTACAGAAAAAAATACAACCTAGCTTATGATATGCAAGTTAAAAAGACTGATTTTCAGGCAATCCTGAGTTCATCACCTCTTTTTTTGGACACCCACAACTAATCATTGTTCAGCTTGGTATAATATGGTGCAAGCCATAATGTGATTAATCCTATGATTGGTATCTCTCCTAATTCTTCCCTCTTCTTTTTTATATCAATAGCTAATAAAAGGTTTCATGCTAAATATACTTTGAACCCATGCAGAAGCCAACTATGTTTTCTGCTCTCTGTTTTCTTCCATCTAAGGAAAGAAAACGTCTCCCATTTGGAAAAACCTCATCCTACTTAAATCTGGAGAAGCTGAGTGAGAGTACTCATTCCACTGTGTACAAAGGGATTAGCAGGTAAGCTTTTGTTTTGTGTGAACTGATAATTACTCAGTGTCCCATAAATAAATGAAAAAATTTAAAGCACGCAGAAAATAATATCACAAACAAAAATAGTAGATAATAAACATTCCGGAATCCAAATTAGATGTTTAGAGACGGTTCGGGTCGTACTTACCTGTCCGAACACATCTCTCCCTATGAACCACCAAGATGTTTAAGATCATCTGGAGAGGCCCTGCTCTCGGTCCCGCCTTCTTCGCAGGTACGACTGGCGGGGATGAGAGACAGGGCCTTTTCAGTGGTGGCTCCTCGGCTTTGGCACGCCCTCCCTAGAGACATCAGATTGGCCCCCTCCCTCTTGATATTTCGCAAGAAAGTCAAGACCTGGCTGTTTGAGCGGGCATTTGAAATGGTGATGAAATGTTTCAGTTTAATTAGATATATGAAATGACGATGATGTGACGGAAACTGATTTCAACATGGTGCTGAGATTGCAATTGTATGTTTTTAATTGTTAATTTGTTGTTTTATAGGGTTTTTTTGGTTTGTTTGCTCGTGTTGTATTGAGGGCAGAGACTGCCTTGTGTAAACCGTCCCGAGTCGCTTTCGGGCTGAGAGGGGCGGTATAGAAACGTGACAAATAAATACATAAATAAATAAATAGAAAGAAGCAGATTGTTATGATAAAACAATCTCTGGAGCTCTTGACTATACGAAATAGCCACGAGTTGTTGTGAAGGGACATCAGAGGAGATTTACAATATAAAGGAATGGTTACTTCACTTTGGGGCAGAAAGTATATGGTCTGAGAACATATTGAAAGTGTGAGAACAGTTTTCTATTAAATTACTGTCAGATTGTATCATAATGCCACGTACATCACGCAGAGGGAGACTGACTTCACTGGGTTTTGAAGCCTTCGAGTTGAGAGTTAGGGTTAGGTTAGGGTTTGGAATCAAATTTGTATCATATGGATTGAAATATATGTCCTTCCTCTGGTCGCATACGTGTTTTTTACATTACAGCTTCGGAGGTATTTTTGTTTAAGAAAAATACTACATTCTCCACATAATAATGGCATGTCCCCTATGTAGCAGTCAAGAGCATGCCTGGCCTGCAGGCTTTGCAAATAATCTGAAAACATTCATCAGGTCTTTTAACACAGGTTACACAGCTTTGTGTGCACAATCTTCCTGTGTGCAATCAGAAGACAATAATTTGTGATCCTCTGGGGAGATTTGTGATTCAGATTTTGAAGTTTATGCCAAAGAGGTGACAGAAGAGCTTTTAAGTCGATTCACCAGAACCAGATCAAATCAAATTAAATCTTTATTATGGTCACATACCAGCATAAGGAGAGTGGGGCACAGTCTCATAAAAGCATAATACATTAAAATCATTAGAATCTAGAATAAAAGCTAAGACACAGAGGTATATTAAAAAGTTAAAACACAAAATGCTAATTAGAGAATGATAATTTTTAAAAGTGTCCAGTTATGGGTGTGATGGTGAAAATGTTTCTAATAGTCAAAATAGGAGCCAGCTGTAAGTAGGCAAATAATATGGAAAGTGGCATTATAGACATTCAGAAAAACCAAAGGACCATTGAGAGATGCACCTGACCAATATATTTGAAGAGAAACATTGTAATATTGGGCTGTATATCAGACTGGTAGTCACAGTCAAGAGAGTAAAGTACTTTTTTTGGCAAAAGTTTTGTTTTATGAGGAATCATAGAATAATAGAGTTGGAAGAGACCACATGGGGCATCTAGTCCAACCCCCGGCCATGCAGGAAAAGCACAACCAGGAGAATAAAAAGAAGCAAACAAGGATCATCAACATAAATGAACAATTCTGAGAATGTGAAGAATGTAAAAAGTGGCCTTTTTCTAAGTGTACCGTATGTACACGTTGTATCCAATTGCAATGTCAGGCTTATGCATGGAAATTCATGAGTTATTCTCTGTTTCACTAGAATATATGGACAGCTAGTAGCTATGAAAGTCATCAACATGAAGACTGAAGAAGGAGTCCCTTTTACAACCATAAGAGAAGGTAAGAGATTCAGGATGAGCACAGAACTTGGCTTGGCCCGACTTACCAGGCTGAGCAGATTGCGGTGCTGTGTGTCCTCGCCACCATTATGGATCGGGAGGGGGGCAAGGGCTGGCCCTGCCCTTGCCTGGCTTGTGTTGGGGCCAGGCCTCTCTTCCACCCAGGCAGCCTACTTAAGGCTGCCCGAGGCCTACCAGCAGGCACTGGGCCTGCATCAGCTTTTCCACCCACCATTTAGCACCCATCCCTGCATTTAGCATTGCTTCGCATGTGTTAGCTTATCTTGCTGTTGTTTGGTGTTCATCTTGCTCTGTATTTTGTTAGCTGATCTTGCTGTTGTTGTGTGTTTATCTTGTCACAACTCTGTGTGGGCGTGTGGCATGGCCTCTGGATCGGGGTGGTGTATCGCCCCTGGTTGGAAGGGGGGATAGCGCCCGGCCCCCTGGGGTGCCGAGCTTATGGGAACCGGCGGTGTCGGTGGCACCCAGGGATGTAAGTATCTTCGGACAGCAGTGGGCTGTCCGACCCCTGATCCAGGACCCATGCATGGCTGCCAATCCTTGTTCCTGTTATCAATAAATGAGTTGTGGCCATATTTTACTCCAACTACTTGTGTCGGTTTCTTCTTGGTAACATGGGAGGAGGTGTATCACCCATACACACACAATTATCTCTCCTAGCAGTCAATCCCTGAATCTATTTTCACCATTGGAACTATATTCTGTCAAAGGACCGCCTTACCCCGTACTCACCCCAGAGATCACTGCGCTCAGATGAGTAAAATCTGTTGTTAATTCCATCAGTCCGCTCCTGCCACCTGTCGACGACTAGACAAAGGTCTTTTTCTGTGGCGGCACCAGTGCTCTGGAACGCCCTCCCGGACAGCACCCGAGCCATCTCGGAACTGGGCCCATTCCGGAGGGCGTGCAAGACGGCCCTCTTCGGGTTGGCCTTTAATTAGGCACACTGGACTAAGAACTATGATATATGTCCTCTTAACCCGTGTCTTGACGATGTAATCTGTTTTAAATGTGGTTTTATGTTTTTATGTTTTTATCAATTGTAGGGCCACATGTTGATATGTCACAACATGCCGCCCATGTATTTTTGCTGTGATCCGCCCCGAGCCTGCTGGGAGGAGCGGAATACAAAAGTGAATAATAAATAAATAAATAAATAAATATAAATAGTACATAGAGATTGCATTTTCCTTCCCTCCAACTTACATCACTTAACCAACAATTAACAAGTGTCCTTAGCTGAGTTGACTGTTCTCATTATACATTGAAATGTGTGGCACAGAAGGGATTGGGATTGAATGTGCTGCCACTCCTACCAGTTTAATGTGTTCCATGATCCCAAAAGAGAGTCAGTGTGTTGTAGCAGTTTGAACACTGGACTATGGTTTTGGAGACCAAGATTCAAATCTCCACTTCACCATAGAAACCCAATGGGTGACCTTGGGCAAGTCACTCTCAGACTCGGAGAAACATAATTTAAACTTCTCCAATTCCCCAGTGGGTTCCAGTTCTATTAACAGCCATTTTCCCACCTTTACAAATGTCACTCTCCACACAACCATGAGTTTCCCCCCTTTCACAAGAAAAAATAAATACGTGAGATTCTACTGGTTTAATGGATTGCACAAGAAATGCCTAATGACAACTGGTAATGGACCCCTATTTTATGATGATAATATTTTTACTATGTTGTGTGGTTTAGAAAAGTGCCATATATCCAATATAGGGCTTACCTGATGTTGTAAATTGCAAAGCATTTATTTATTTATTTACCGAATTTCTAACCCGCCCTTCTCAACCCCAGAAGGGGGACTCAGGGCGGTTTACATTCAACCCCATTAAGAGGCTATTTCAACAATACAACAAAATCACAGCATAAACATATCATGATAAAAACAACATAATTAAAACTATAGAAGTCATCATTAAACAGTAAACCAGTGTCATCAGTCTTCCCGCCAAGGTGCTGATTGCATTTATTGACGAAACGCCTGGTCCCACAGCCATGTCTTTGCTTTCTTTCGGAAAGCTAGGAGGGAAGAGATTGATCTTATCTCGGTTGGGAGTGTGTTCCATAGGCGGGGAGCCACCACCGAGAAGGCCCTGTCCCTCGATCCTGCCAGGCGCATTTGAGCTGTAGATGGGAGCGAGAGCAGGGCCTCCCTCGATGATCTTAAATTTTGAGGTGGGACGTAGGGGTGGATGCGTTCGGACAAGTAAGCTGGGCCAGAACAATTTCCAGTTTGCTGTACATATATTCTAAGTTAGGACTGTTAGGGAAATTTCCACAACACAGCAGAACATTTAAAAGTACAAAAAGAATACAGTGATACCTTGACTTAAGAGTATAATTCATTCCATGATTGAACTCTTAACTCAAAATGCTCTGATCTCAAAATGAATTTTTCCATGGAAGTGCATTGAAATGCTATTAATCTGTTCCAGCCCCCCCGACCCCCCATTTTTTCTAATGTGTATAAATGCACATTCACATGTAACAATGAAAAAAGAAAGATCAAATGTAAAATGGTAGAAGCACAAAATTGTGGCAAGGAATCACAAAGCACGAAGTAAAGAGGCAAAAGCATCATTTTCTTTATACTCTACTCATTCCAGCTCCCCCCCCTTGCTCCCTCTCCCTCCCTCTCTTTATGAAGCCAAACATACCAGAAATAAAAACAACACAAAATCAACTAACCCAAAATTCTGCAACGTGAACAAGAGCAAAGTGGACAGCAATCTCCCAAAGCAGACAAAAGCAGAAGGCATGGAGGCTGTTCCCTTAAAGCCTTGTACTCTCACAATAGAGCTCCCTCTGGCACTAACGCTTAACTCAAAATGCTGCTCTTATGTCAATGTGCAATCTGGGCCAAATGGCACCTCTTAACTCAAAACACTCTTAAGTTGAGGTTCCACTGTGCTTAGTAGAGCATTCAGCTCACAGTAAGCAAAAGCAGTACACTGCGGCAGTGAAGAATTCTTGAGCTTAAGGAAGCGAGATGCAGAGTTCAATCTTAAAAGTGTCAAAAGGTTTATTAAAACATAAGAACTTGATGGGAAGGGATTGCATTTAAGCTTTATCTCTAACTCCATGGCATCTAAGTTCAAACAAAAGGAAAATCTTGAAAGACTACATTTTTCCATTCACACACAACTAGAGAGAAACACAGACTGAAAAAGACCAGAATGCAAGGGTGGTGAATGAATGATCACAAGGCCTTAAAACAAAGGAGCATGTATCCTGAAGAAGCTCCATTCTACATCATCAATTAGGAAGGGAGGAGAAGGACAGGGAGTGAGAGAAAACAACAACAGGCATTCGGGAATGAGGGGGAAGGGATTCCCTCAGCCTAGCTGAATTCTATCTATCTGCTTCTCATTGAGAACTACCAACTTGAGTGGAGTGGATTGAATTCCAATAAGGACAATGAATCCCTGACCTAATAGACACCTTTAAAAAACAGGGCAAGAGGATTAGGATGGAAAAATAAAAGCAAGTATAGTTCACCAATGGCTGGTATTCTTACATCTTGGACAGATATGACCTGCATTCAAATGAATTGTTTGTATTTGTATATAATTTGTCTTTTATTTACACGTGCGATTCTTTTTCTCGATGTGCTGCAATACTTTTTTGAGAGTGAACTTGACTTGCACTTTATTTTAGTCAGTCTTGTTAGGAGAAATCACCGTATCAGGCAAAATGTTTGTAGTTTTCTTGATGTCTGATTTACGTATTTGCTTCAGTTTTTATTTATTTCAGACCTTTAGAGGCTCCAGCTCACACACAGATGCGATATCAAAACATCTTGTTTAAGTTACCTTTAAAACAATTGCTTTCATCTGCTTGGAAGTCCCAATGGAATTTTTTTCTTTGCTAAGGAGAAAGGGAAAGCGAATAAGCAATTGTGTGCCCATCTCTTGAGACATCATCATAGCCTGCAGGTAGAAATGTGCCTGAAACTGCAATTTTAGTTTCTTTTCCCCAATAAGGTCTGTGTTCACCCTGCAACCCACAGGACACACTAGAGCAGGGGTGCTCACACTTTTTCAGCATGTGAGCTACTCTTAAAGCAACCAAGTCCAAAAGATCTACCTGCCCCCACCACCATGTGCTCCCACGCGCTCCCGCCGCCACACGCTCTTGCCACCGTGCATGCTCCTGCTGCTGTTTTCTGCCCACATTGCAGGAAGAAAGCACGAGGCGGGGCATCCAGAGGGAGCGCTCCGCCCTGCCTGTGTCGCTGGCAACGGAGGATGCACAGCTGCTTCTGGACGAGAGAGAAGCAGGGCACTCCTACCAGAGGCCCCGCCTCATGCTTCCTTCTTCCTGCAATGCCCCGCAGGTGAAAGAAGCACCCCGGAAGAGGCTATGGAAATAGCACTAGAAATGACAGCCTCAATTCTCCAAAAAGAGAAATCTCTTGTAGAGGACAAAATTGACAAGGCTTACAGAATCCATACCTCATACTCGAGAAGGAATAAATCAGAGCGCGACATCTTAATTCAATATAACTCTACCAAGACCAGAGAAAATGTCTTGAAGAACCAAAACAAAACACCGTATGTCCTAAATGACAAGAGAATTATATATTTTAGGGGAAATTCATAATTCAGTGCTGGAAAATAGGAAAAAATATTATTTTCTTACAGATCTTCTGAAACAAAAAGAGATCCGATTCAAATGGGAGAAAATAGAAGGCCTGCAGTTTACTTTTAGAAACGAGAAATACTGGATAAACTCAAAGGAGAAAGCGGAAGACTTCTACCAGAAGTGGGAGCATCTGCTTAATCTAAACCGAAAAGGAGAGAGAATAAATGGGAACAGAAAGAGTCAAAACCCAACGTCCTGCAAGGAAGTTTGATAATTCTATACCAGAACGACAGGAAGACAAGATAAAAGGCCAAAAACAAGACCAACAAACTGAAGAGGAAACCGACCAAGATGCAATTGATGACGACAATCCGGAACCGGATACTTCAGGAGAAGAAAGCACCCGGAGGAAGAAGAACTATAAGACAATATGGAGGTAAAATGTCTTTCTTTGAATGTAAACGGGCTAAACACACCCGAGAAAAGAAAACAAACTTTCCATTTTTTGAAAAAACATAAGGCGGCAATTTACGCCATCCAAGAAACTCATATAAAAAAAATCCAACTTGGATTTGATTGAAAACAAGTATTTGGGAACACTCTTTCAATCTTCAGTGGAAAAAAAGCATAGGGGGGTGGCTCTATACATTAAAACTGAACTAAACCCAAAGCTGGAATTTAAGGACAATGAGGGTAGGATGGTGGCGGCTTCAGTTATTACTAAAGGAAAAAAAATTTTTGGTTATATGTCTTTATGCTCCCAATGGCCCGAAGGTTAATTTCTTTGAATCTTTAAATGAAAAAATGTTAAATGTTGAATGCGATAGCTATATGATTTTGGGAGACTTTAATGGAATTATAAACCCAAATCTTGATAAAAACTACAATAATCCCAAAAATAAAACAGCAACCAGTAAACTGCCAAAAGCCTTCTTTGATTTAGTAGAAAATTTTCAATTGAAGGACTCCTGGCGATTTCATGAAAACAACTCCAAAGACTATACATTCTTTTCAGGAAGAAGGAAAACCTGGACAAGAATTGATATGTTATGGGCCTCAAAAAATATTATTTCTAATAGCTTCAAAGCCGTAATACACCCGAGACTCATCTCTGACCATGCTCCTATTGAATTAACTTTTAAATTTGGATATAAAACTCAATTTTGGAGGCTAAATGAGGGACTTTTAAAAAATGAAGAACAAATACAAAAAAATAGAAATCTTCTAAAAGACTACTTTACAATAAATGACCAACCAGAGGTAGAGCTAACCACCTTATGGGATGCTAGTAAGCGGTCATGCGTGGCCATTTAATAGCCCAGCAAAGCCATATCAGGAAGACTAGGAATGCAGAATTGGCTAGATTGCAAAAAGATTTGGAAATGACAGAAAAAGAATTAAAAGGGAATCCAAAAAATCAAAACATTGTAAACAAACTACAAATAATAAAATCACAATTGAATTTGATAACTTTAGAACAGACTGAAAGGAAAATAAAATTCCTGAAACAAAAAAATTTTGAACTAGCAAACAAACCAGGGAAGTGGCTCGCTCATCAGTTTAAAAAACAGAAACAAAACAATATTGTTAACAAAATAAAAAAAGGGGATAGAGAACTTACTACGGATAAAAATTTTTTAAAAGAATTTAAAACATTTTACCAGGAACTCTATAAAGGAGAAAACATAAATAAAGAAATTACACAAAATTATGTGAGCAAAGAGAAACTCGATAAGGTGAGCGAAACTACTAGAGAACAACTAAACAGACCAATCTCAGTTAATGAGATTGAAACTGCGATTAAACAATTAAAATCTGGAAAAGCTCCAGGTCCTGATGGATTCTCTGAAGCTTATTACAAAAAGCTGAAAGATGTACTAATTCCCTATCTTAGGAAGGTTATGAATAACATCTTGGAAAATGGCAAAATCCCCAAATCATGGATGACCGCAAATGTTATTATCTTCCCTAAGGAGGAAAAAGATCCGGAAATAATAAGTAACTATCGCCCCATATCCCTCTTAAATCTAGATTATAAACTTTTCACAAGTATTCTTGCTTCTAGATTTAAGGTGTTTTTAAACAAATGGATTGGGACAAATCAAACTGGCTTCCTTCCCAAAAGACATATGAAACAGAATATCAGAACGGTAATAAACATACTTGAACATCTAGATAAAAATATTGGCACTAAGATCGCCCTCGCCTTCATTGATGCGGAAAAAGCTTTTGACCGGGTAAACTGGGACATTATTGAAATTCTTATGAGGGAACTGGATTTGGGTACCAACTTTATTAGGGCTATTACAAATATCTATAAGCAACAAAGTGCATCAATTATTGTAAATGGATCAAAATCAGAAGAAATAAATATACAAAGAGGCACTAGACAAGGGTGCCCGCTTTCTCCCCTTATCTTCAACTTTATTTTGGAATTACTCCTTAGAAAGGTAGTGGAAGACAAAGAACTCGAAGGCCTGAAAATAGGAAAAAAATAGCTACAAGATCTACGCATTTGCGGATCTAACCTTGTTTGTATAATTGATAACCCGACAAAAATATAAATATATGGCTTAACAAAATTGAACAATTTGGCGAGGTTTCGGGCTTTAAATTAAACCGGAATAAATCAAAAATTATTGTAAAAAATATGGGAGAAAAAATGAAAAAATGGCAAGCTGAACTTACCAAATTTATCTGGCAAGGTAAGAAGGCGAGAATCAAGTCAAAAGCTCTTCAAACAGGAAGGGAAAAGGGAGGCCTGGGAATGCCAAATTTGACTAAATATTATCAAGCTAATTGTATAGAGGGTTTAAAATACTGGGTGGAGCTAGATAACAAAGAATTACTCAACTTAGAAGGCGATGGCCTGAAATTTGGCTGGCATGGCTATTTAATATACGACAAAATAAAACAAGATAAAGGTTTTAACAATCATATCATCAGATCTTCACTCCTTAGAGTATGGAAAAATTTTAAAAAAATTCTGTATACTAAAATTCCACTATGGACCTCCCCAAGTGAGGCATTTAAGATTAAAAGAAATGAAGACGAACATAGATTAATTTACAAGAATATTATCGAAAAAGATAAAGGTGATATTACGATAAAGAAATTAGAAGAAATTCCACAATATAAATTGAATTGGTTCCACTATCATCAAATTAATAAAAGATTTGAGACAGATAAACAAACTGGTTGGGAGTGGAATGAACCAAGAGGCGAGAAACTCTGGCTTAAGTCTAAAAACAAAACAGTAAGCCTAGTGTATAAATTCTTACTCGAGGTAAATGAGGAAAAAAACCCTGTAAACGAGTATTTATCCAAATGGTCAGCCAATCTAGGCCAAAACATACCCAAGGAAGAATGGGAAAAATATGGAAAATCAAACAGAAGTACACTTATTCATATTATTTAAAAGAAAATATGTATAAGATGGTTTACAGGTGGTATTTAACTCCGTGCCAGCTGTCAAAAATCTCAAAAATAACAACGATCTTTGTTGGAAATGTTCGCAAGAACGGGGCACTTTCTTTCACCATTGGTGGACCTGTAAAAGGTTAAGAAATATTGGAACTCTGTCAATAATCTGATTCAAGAAATGTTAAAATGACTATCCCAAACAAACCAGAATTTTATTTGTTGAACATTTCAGGACCACAAACTAACAAGGAAACTGAAAAGTTACTCACATATCTAACTGCGGCAGCGAGAATTGTTTTAGCCAGATATTGGAAGACATCGGAAATACCCAATGCCGAAGAATGGCTAACAAAAGCTTTAGAAATTGAACTTGATAAACTTACTTATTTGCTTAGAGAAGATTCCACCAACCTCTTTGACAAAACATGGGCCCCTTTTGTTGAATTCATGAAGGCGAAGAAGCTGGTTAGTCTTAAGGGGCTAAATATTTAAGTTCTTATAATTTTTGGAATCTCCCCACCAAAAGAGTTAAACAGGAATATCTTTATTCGAGATGAGAAGTCAACATCTCTTTTAACTGTGATGTATGGTAAATGTTGTTCTGTTGTGTAGATGGTAATTTGTCTGTACGGATGGTAAACGTGGGGTGGGGGGAGGGGGGGCCCTATGTCTTCCTTGTGAATCTTTTTTCATCCCTTTATATTCTTCTCATTGTTATGTGTTTTCTTCAATAAAGCTCTTTTAAAAATTAAAAAATAAATAAATTTAAAAAAGCACCGCGAGAGCAGAAGCCAGCAGCAGGAGCGCACGTGCGCGCGCATGGCAGGAGCACCCCATCAGGCTAGTGAGGCCCTAAGATCACCTGGAAGAGGGCCAAAGATCTACTAGTAGCTCCCGAGCTACCTAATGAGCACCCCTGCACTAGAGAGTGTCCAATAAAAAAGGCTGAGGGGTTATTAAGTTTCATAGTTCACAGTGGTGTTTATTTATTTATGTTAAAATGTTTTAAACTCCACTTTATTCCTAAAGACTTCTAGACTGCATATGATAGTCAATATCTTAATTTAAAACTTCCCCTGTCCCAGTTTACAACCAAACATAAAATATGAAAAATAATGGAAGAAATTATGAGAGCTTAAACTGCTAATTAAAAACACTACCATTCCAATAAGGAGAGACAATGCTTGAAAATATGCCACCCAGTATGGTTGTCCTGGCTGTGAGATTCCAGGAGCTACGGTCAAAAAACATAAAATTTTCCAGTCCTAGGATGAGGTTGGCACTTCAATTGCTTATTTGCTTCTGATCTAGATGTTTAATTTGGTTAGGAAAAACAGGAATTTTCATAAACCTCTGTTTCTCCTCAAGATTGTAGGTGTAGACCAGTGGTTCCCAAACTTTTTTGGCCTACTGCCCCCTTTCCAGAAGAAAAATCTACTCACCGCCCCCCTAGAAATTATTATTTATTTTTAATAGCAATTAAACAGAAAGATATATGTATTAATATTTCTACCTTTTTCGTAAAATATAATAAAGAAAGTTGTAAATTAGAAACATTGAAGTTTGAAATTATGTAACTATTTATTGAACTTAGAATAGAAAGGTAATACCAAAAAAGTTAAAACATTCGAAATCATCTTAATGAGAAGGATGAACCTGGTATGCTGCCGCCAATCTAGTCATCCTCGGCTCTATTTTCGTCAGCAGTAATCTCAAATCATCGCGATTGACTATTTTGCAATCGGTTTCTTTTTTTTGTTAATAAATTGGTTACCGCACTGAATCCATGTTCCACTAAATATGTTGAAGGACATTGTTATTATTGTTATAAGACTCAACCAGTTGGAAGGGAACCCCAAAGGTATTATTATTATTATTAACCCTTGCTTGGCGAGAGGAGGAGGAGGGAGCAGGAGGAGGGAAGCAGAGAGAGACACACACAGAGATGGATGGTAGCCTGTTGCCTGGCTCACGCCACCGCCCCCTTACAGGGGTTCAGCGCCCCCCAAATTCTCCTGAGCCTTCCAGTGCCCCCTAGATCGCCCACCAGGGGGTGGTGCCGCCCACTTTGGGAACCACTGGTATAGACATTGTCCCAGATAATTGACTTTTGGCAAAGTTGACTTGGCCTCTGTGCTGTTAAACTGCTTTGTCTTTCCTTACTAGTAATCTGACCACTGTGTTTGTGTCTTCTTTAGCATCCCTCCTCAAGGGCTTGAAACATGCTAACATTGTGCTTCTTCATGACATCATCCAGACCAAAGAGAATCTGACATTAGTCTTTGAATACATGGTGAGTTGTTTTGCATTAGACTGATTAGTTTAGTTAATTAGTTAGGAACAGTTCCATTGATTGCTCTAAAAAATTGATTTCTGGTATTTCTTCTTAAGCAGTAGGTCTTTTGTGTTTTCCTGAATAGGACAGAGAAAGACTCTTCACCTTAATGCACTCTAATGAGCTAAATAAGGTTTTTTTAAACAAAAAAATGAGCTAATTTGGAAATACAATGAGTTAAGGGAAATGGCTGGGAGGGAAACCCCTGATAGGGAAGTTAATTAGTGAGTTAATTCAGAGCCCTACATAAGAGAGGCTTTTCTGGGTCCTGCCATGAGAGATGGTAGGAAAATAATTTCCACCCTTTGCATCCCACTAGCATTTCTCTGCATCTTCATCTTAGAAAAAGGCATCTTTTAATGCAGTATTTCCCAACCTTTTTTGAGCCACGGCACACTTTTTACATTTACAAAATCCTGGGGCACACCACCAACCAAAATGACACCAAATGACACTCTAACACAGTAATACATATAGTTAATATGTTTTTAAATGTATTTATACACTCAATGTGAAACATGGGCCTGTTTTGATGAACACAACATAGATATCCTGGCAGGAATGGCAGAAAGACACACACGAAGGTCTTGCTCAACAGCTGTCAGTCTCTCTCTGTGTTTAGAAAAAATGTGTCCATATACAGTAGCTTCAAAGCAGTCCACTAGTATTGTTCTTATGCATCAATACACCTCATGGAACAATAATGAGGCTTCCACCTTCAATGCTCCTGTATCCAGGTGGGCATTAGACGAGTCCCTCGTGTATAACTGATGAAGAGGAGAGTTGTTACACAGTCACCAGAAAGGCTATCACATCCAGCCAATGCCAAATGTAGTAATAGCTTGTACACATAAACACGAAAACGGCCGAAGGAGGCGGCGCCCCAGCCCCTTCTTTGCCGCCGCCGCCGCCCGGCCCTTCCTCCTCCTCCTCCCCCCCCCCCGCAAGCAGCAGCAGGAGTTCGGCAGGAGGGGGAAGAGAGGTTTCCCCACAGCACACCAGGTAATTGCTCACGGCACACTAGTGTGCCACGGCACAGTGGTTGGGAAACACTGTTTTAATGGATTCTGTAAAAAGGATGTTTGTGGATTGATTTTTCCAATCTTGTTCATATTTCTTTCTTTCTTCCTTCCATGATCATTTAGCACAGCGACGTATCACAGTACATGTCTCAGCATCCTGGAGGACTTCATCCTCATAATGTTATGGTAAGTTATTGAAGAAACAAGAATCCTTTCTCTCTGTAAAAGGCATATTCAGTTGTGAAAAATTGATTCATTATTGGACTCAGTTTGAGGGGGGGGGGAAGGGAGAGAGAGATTAAAATAAGCATATTTCTATCCTACTTATTGGTTACCTTTTGTGACTAGAAAGCCAAACCATAGACTATATGGGGGAAAGATCCCTCGGAAGGCTAATGCAACAAGTGACATCAGTATAGGTAACCTAGAATTGCACCCAAGATCCAAGCACACTTGCCTTTGCATAGAGCACACTGGCACCCATGTGTTGATTTCCTACCTTCTGATAGCATGCCCTTGTATCACGTGTAGTATCCTTCCTCTGAAAGGATTATCCAGCTCTTGTTTCCTTTTCAAAGGGGAAAAGCCCACATGGGAGCATTGTAGATCACAGAGAATCATTTGGATCCTTTCGTTTACAAAATAACTATTGGCATTTCTGTTGATTACAACATACAGCTCTTATATACTTATCTTTCTTACCTGCGTGTAAGATCCAAATTTATTGGTCTGAATATTACATTCTAAGTGAATTAACTTGTATTATTATTTGTACTTAAATCCTTTACTATATTGTCTAGGAGTGAATTAACCATTACCTATATTTTTGGGTTCTAATATTTACTACAATATATTTAAAATAATTATATCTTTTCCATTGATTCTCCTTACTATATATATGAATGAATGAATGAATGAATGAATCTTTATTGAGAGACCATCAGTCATATCAATATATATTACACCAATAAAACAGAATGAAATAAAATATAGTAGGGTAAAATGTAATATAATATAGTCAGATAATCACATGATCAATTCATCCTCATCTGGTAACTAAAATTGGTTTGAGACAGTGTGAAAGCTAATCACTGTCACTTTGGAGTGGATGTGCCCTATCTATCTTCATAGTTCTATAGTGCTAATCCTACTTCCACTACTGATCTTCGTCGCCCCAGCAGTTGGTGCCAATCGAAGCAATAAATCTCTGCCTCCTCCTTTTGGCCTTCACCAAAAAGGAGGCCACTCTTTATTATGGTGGGATTCGCATGGGATAGGAGCCAGTTAATCTTATGTTGCTCTGCCCAATGTTCCTTGTTTCCCAAAATCGGGCCTAGAAGTTTAGCCCGGTCTATTGCATATATCGGGCAGTTTAAGAGTATATGACTAATATTTTCTACTTCTGGAGCCTCACAGATACAAATTCTATCGGAGTATGGTATTGAGTGAAATCTGCCGTATCTCTCCATTGTCTCCATCTGCTCAAATCTTGCCCTAGTCATGGCGAGCCTTAAATACTTAGGGAGCTGGTGTGTTAGATATTGTGCCCTCTTAAATACATGTTGTTGTACCGATATCCATTTTAGGGATTTGATGTTCGCTAGCCCGTGTATATCCTCTTGTGCCTGTATATCCACAATGCGCTGTTTAACTAACTCCCTGGTACGAGGTGGGTAACTTCCCTGTGCATTCACCTGTATACCTCGGGTTCTCAGGAAAGTTTCAAGCTGAAGCACCCAGGAAGCGTCCCTAGCTGCCTTGCAGTGTTCTTCTAGACAGATTCTAGGGAGTCTATCGTTGTCTAAGTTGGCAATTTTACATAAATAGTTGAACGCTCTTATTTTTGCCAAACCATTAATTTGCTGCAGGCCCAGTTCCACCTAACAGCCACCGCTGGAGTCCTGTTGCTCAGCCCCAGAAGCTGCCTGCCAAAGTTTATCTGGGCCTGTTCGATGATTGGCATGGTGTCCAAACCCCAAATCTCAGCCCCATAGAGTAATTGAGGGATTATTTTGGCTCCGTAAACTTTGATCGTAGGTAGGAGGGAACCCGGATATTGATGTTTGGTTAGTCTGAGAATCTGGTTAATGCCTAGTTTTGCTTTGGTGGCACTCCTTGATTGTTGGGCCTTCCATGAGCCTTTAGCCGAAAAAGTAATTCTAGATAGGTGAAGGTATCAACCTGCTCAATGTTTTCCCCATCCAGTGTCCAGGAGTGCCTTTTGGGTCTGAATGCAAACCTGATAACCTTGGTTTTCGCTTTATTGATGCTTAAATCGTTACTGTGTGCATACTGGTTGAATCTTACTAAGGCTCTACGAAGCCCAATCTGGGTAAGGGAGAGAATGACAACATCGTCAGCATATAAAAGAGAATTGATGTGTCTTTGGCCAATCTTAGGCATGTGAAATTGCTGCCCTCTTAGTTTACGTGGAAGATCGCTAACAAAAATGTTGAAAAGGGTCGGTGCTAAGATGCATCCCTGCCTCACTCCTCCTGAGTGTCAACTTTGTTGGTGAGTGCCCCAGAAGGCATTCGGAGTTGGAGTGCGTTTCCTGTATGCAGCATTTTCAAGAGCTTCAGTCTAGCATCTGCTCCAAGCAGCTTCAGTTTCTTCCATAGAAGGGTTCTGTTGACATTGTCAAAGGCCGCGGAAAAATCTACAAATGCGGCATATAGAACTCCCCCTTCTAATCTGTGTGCTACTAATATGGTTTAGTATGAAGCAATTGTCAATGGCTGACCAGCCCTCTTTATACCCCGCCTGTTCTTCTGGGAGAATATTCTCTGCCAACAGCCAGGCTTTTAATTTCTCCAGGAGAATTTTAGAGAAGATTTTAGCTATTACGTCTAATAGATTAATGAGTCTATAGTTCTTAGGGTCAGATTTATCTCCTTTCTTGTATATTGGTACTACTATCGCTTGCTTCCACCCCAGTGGTATACTTAGGGTATTGACTATATGTGTAAATAAACCCGCCAACAGGGTTGACCACCAATCAGAGTTGTTCTTAAACAGCTCTCCCGGGAGTGAGTCCTCTCCTGGTACTTTGTTATTCTTGAGCTGATTAATTATTGCTTTTACTTCTCCCTGGTTATGGGTGGCCACTCAGGAAGCTGTTCGAACTGACCAGATTCCCCGAATCTGACAGGACATCATTTGTGGTGCTAGTAAACTGAAGCTTGAGATATAGCTCCCATTCCTGTGCGGAAATATGGTT
Source organism: Anolis apletophallus (assembly GCA_030556195.1). Taxonomy (NCBI): domain Eukaryota; kingdom Metazoa; phylum Chordata; class Lepidosauria; order Squamata; family Anolidae; genus Anolis; species Anolis apletophallus. The sequence continues at coordinate 178,513,282 of JARBWK010000002.1, forward strand.
GATCTTTATTAATTTCCTCTCACTGAGGTATCCATTTACTGCCCTCAAAAATAGTGCGGGGGAGGAGCTCTTGGCCGCCAATTCTAATCCACTCCACAGGGCCACAGCATTCTCCTGCTTTTTTATTTTAATCAGCTGTTTATACTTCCTTCTAAGACCTATCATTGAGGCCTGTGACTCTATTGTGGGGGTGAGCTTATCTTTCCTTACTTGTTTCTTTAACTGCTTCCTCATTAGGTAGCATTCCCTATCAAACCATGGTGTGTGTATATATATATATATATATATATATATATATATATATATATATATATATACACACACACACACACTGTATATACTGTATGTATATATATATATATATATATATATATAGCCTATACTTTACTATAGGTAGTAAGCTTTCAGTTCCCTCCACATTGTTTGTGTGCTAATAGTTAGAACAATACACTGGACCGACTATGTGACTAATGTTGCTGTCCTTGAGCAAGCAGGGATCACCAGCATTGAGGCCATGCTATTGAGAACACAGCTGCGCTGGGCAGGGCACGTCTCTAGGATGGAGGACCACTGCCTCCCAAAGATACTATTCTATGGTGAACTCGCCACCGGTCAGCGCAGGAGAGGCGCTCCCAAGAAGAGATATAAGGACTCCCTGAAACAACATCTCAGGCTCGGCCAGATTGATCACCAACAATGGTCCACCCTGGCCTCACATCAGGAGGCATGGAGACGCACTACCCACAATGCTGCGGCCTCTTTCGAGAAGTCACGTCGAATGGGTCTCGAAGAGAAACGACAACGCAGAAAGAACCGCAACTTGGAAACAACATCACCCAAGAAGACTTTCCTTTGTGCTTTCTGCAACCAAACTTGCCTATCTCAGATTGGCCTTTTTAGCCATCAACGCGCTTGTAAAAAGCGTAGGATGAGTCCTTCCTGAATCTTCGTACGTGAAGTAATGCCGAGAGAGAGAGAGAGAGAGAGTTAGAACAGCATTTCCTTTTTCTTTTTGTTGAGTTTATGACACGAAGCAGGCAAATTGCAATTGCAGCAGAACAACAGTGTCTTTGCTTGAACTTATCACATGACATTGCTTCTTTCTCTTCACTATCCCAGTGAGGACTACTGAAAGTCTGTTTCTTTTTACAAAAGGAGATCATCAACAGATTATTTGTTTTTGTAAGAGAAATGCTTTCCGGGCTTTTGCCTGCTGGGAGATCAATAATAAGTAATAAGTCCACAGTCTGCCATAATTGTAGTTTGCTTGCCTCATGTGGCGAAGTTCTGCTAATTGTGTAGTTAAAGCTGTACTGAGTCCCCTTCAGGGTGAGAAGAGCGAGATAGAAATATAGTAAAAATAGTAAAATGTAATATTTCTGCTTTTAAAAATTGTAGTGGTTTGGGAGCTGATCACATTTTTTCCATGCCATAGTAACAGGCAGGCCTCCTTGCAATTTCTATTTAATATCCACACAATAGGAAGTCCCCCGTTCTCCTTTCCTCCCTCACCTACTAGTTTGAGATGGAAAAATACAACACTCCTATTGAATTCAGATCACTTTGTGCAAATATTGGCAAGGAGACATTGTTCTATAATGTCACAAATATTCTAGGTTACTGGCTTTCTTGTGTACCAAAATCAATATTTTATTTTTGAAAGGAACTAAACAAAAATGGGCACTACAGGAAAGTAGATTCCACCTGAACATTAGGAAGATCTTCCTGACTGTGAGAGCTGTTCAGCAGTGGAACTCTCTGCCCCGGAGTGTGGTGGAGGCTCCTTCTTTGGAGGCTTTTAAACAGAGGCTGGATGGCCATCTGTCAGGGGTGCTTTGCATGCGATTTTCCTGCTTCTTTTTCTATTACGTTCATTGGGATCCTCCAAAGCTTGTCTATGTAGCCAGCTACAAACACACAAGAGTAAGCCAGAGTCAGTCCAAGGTCAATGTACCAGTTAATTAGCATAGAAGGGATACACAGTAAATCAAACCATGAGGTCGTTCCAAAGTTCCATATCCAGGAAATCCATAGCAAACACAATCCAAAATATAATTCACAACCCACAACCAAAATCTGAGAATCAGTCAATCACACAAAGTCCAAGGAAACTCACATGGCCTAGAGGCTACAACTCCAACAAAGACGTTGCTGCCATCAACTGACTGCCTCAGCTCCCATGTATTTATGCTAGTCTCGCAGCTGCTCCCAATTGCTGGCCAAACATCTGGATCTGCCAACTTGAATTTCTTCTCTCTTCAGCTGCAGCCAGGCTGCAATGTTTAACTCTTTCTCTTCCAGCTCAGAGATCTGTCATCGTAGGTTCTGCACTGTCCAATCAAGGGTGTTGTTACTCTTGATCTATAGTTCGAGAAGTGTTTGCCTGGCAATGCTGTTGCTTTGTTTTTGACTCCAGCTCAGATGCCAGGAGAGGGCAATCCCTCTTCCTCATCCTCACTGTCAGGATTGGTCATAACAGATCCCTTTTTTCACTGTCAGGTTTGAATCACCTGCACAACTAACACAATGTTGTTCCTTGTGCATACTGAGAATGACATTGGAAGGAGGAGCAATCTACACCCACCCTTCTGGGACAGGCAATGGAAGGATTAGGAAGGGGAGGGGAGTTGTATCGGTTAAAGCAGTGGTTCCCAACTACTACCCCCTGGTGGGCAGTGGGACGATCCAAGGGGGCGCTGGAAGGCTCAGGAGAATTTGGGGGGGCGATGAGCTCCTGTAAGGGGGCGGTGGTGTGAGCCAGGTGACAGGCTCCCTGTCTCAGGCGGCTGAGAGGGAGGAAGAGGAAGCAGGAGTAGCAGCAACAATGGCGTTGAGAAGAGAGGGAGGCCAGGAGGTGGCAGGAGAGGCCAAGGCTGCGGAGGAGCCACTGGACTGGACCTTTGTCGACATGGAGATGGCGATGTTGCTGCAGGACCTGCCCGCCGCCCTCATCGCCTGCAACTTTCCGCTGGCTGTCTTCTTCCACAACAGACCCTGCAGGTTGAGACCCCATAGGCTTGCCTGTCCCATGTTGGCGTTTTGTGGGGAACCATGCTGCAGAGGTGCTTTTCTGGCAAACTTGGGCCCTTCAGGTGTTTTGGACTTCAACTCCCACCATTCCTAACCGCTCAGGCCCCTAGATATTGGCATTAGAATTCGTAAGAGTAGCAAAATTATTTATGAAGTAGCAATGAAAATATGGTTGGGGGTCACCACATCATGATGATCCTTATTTAGGGGTCACGGCATTAGAAAGGTTGAGAACCACTGCATTAATACATACATCTTTCTGTTTAATTGCTATTAAAATTTTTTAAAAATGTCTAGGGGGCACTGAGTAATTTTTTTCTGGAAAGGGGGCAGTAGGCCAAAAAAGTTTGGGAACCACTGGGTTAAAGGAACTGTGTTAAATAATTAGTTAATGTAGTATATGTTTGGTTTTGTTTAGGATGTAGCATATGTTTAGTTTTATCTGTTTGTGTTGGAAACCAAAAGAAACAAAAAAAACCCATGGACACTGGAAGTTGGGTTGGCATATGGGATAACCCATTAGTGGTGGATTGACCCTCCTGCCATTTCAGACTGATCCTTCACAGTATGACCAATCAATTTAGATAGGACACTAAATCAGAAAATAGTGTCTAAGGTACTGATATAGTTGCTTCATTATACACATTCCTAAACACATTTCCTTTTGAAACACTGATGTAGAACAGTTAGAATATACACCCATAGTCTGCATATAAGTAGGAAACATATTTTGAGAAAGGACAGTGGAATGAAGAAGCACGCTTCTCAAGCTCTGAAGTCACAAAGCTAAGCTTCTACAAAATAAGTAGAGCATGTTATCCAGATAGCCAATTTAGTAAGTGCAGTAATACAAATAGCACAGATAAAATGTTTTAGAATTCTTAAAGAGTAAAATGGCAATAGTTACTGAGAGTGGGAGAAGGTTGATCATCCATGGACACAGGTCTTTTGTCATACAGATCTCCATTTGGCACCACGTTTATAGACTACTAGCTGAGGACCCGGCGGTGCCCGGGTTATTTGAGGAAGGCATTGTGTGCCAAGGTTGATTCCTATTAGATGTTTATGGGCTTCTGTGTGCCCATAATCAGTTTGGTCCTGATTCGTCATTGGTGTGGGCCACAGTGCTCTAAGGAAGTGAATTGAAGTACTGCAAGTCCCATCATCAATGGTCCATCCTCCCTCAAACTGCACCAGGATGTAGAGTGGGTTATGGGGGCTCTCTGTGCCAAGTTTGGTCTTTATCGGTCTTTGTTGGGGGCCACAGTGGTCTCTGGGAACAGAAGGGTTGGAAAGTACTCCAAGTCCCATCATCCATGTCCATGTGCCTCCCCCCCCCCAAAAAAAACCTCACCAGGATGAAGGCAGTCATGGGGGTTATGTGTGCCAAGTTTGGTCTTGATCAGTCATAGGATGAGGGTCGCAGCGGTCTCGGGAAGTGAGTGGAGGTACTTCAAGCCCCATCATCCATGCTCTGCTCTTCTCAAACTGCACCAGGACATAGAGTGGGTCATGGGGGCTCTGTGTGCCAAGTTTGATATTTATCGGTCTTTGTTGGGGGCCACAATGGTCTTTGGGAAGCAAAGCGCTTGGAAGTACTACAAATCCCATAATCCGTGGTCCATCTTTCCCAAACTGCACCAGGACGTAAAGGGCATCATGGGGGTTATGTGTGCCAAGTTTGGTTCAGGTCCGGCTGAGGCCTAGTCAGGAGAATCAAGTTGAGGAAGCCTTACTGTCAATTCAGGCTGAGGGCTAGTTTTTAAAATCAGCTGAAGGAAGCCTTTTTGTAAAGAACTCTGTCTTGCACCTTTGAGATTTGGGATGTTGGAATGCTGGCCAATCCATGGTCCATCCTCCCTCAAACTGCACCAAGACGTAAAGTGGGTCTTGGGGGTTCTGTGTGCCAAGTTTGGTTTTGTTGTCTCATTGTTGGGGGCTGCAAAGTGTTTTGGACTTAAACTCCCACCATGCCTGACTGGCTCAGGCCTTTTCCTTACCTCCCGCTGGCACTTTAGAGTCTCGGAATGTTCGTGTTGGCTGGCCAATGGGAGTTGTTTATGCAAATAACCCCACAGTGGGAGCCAATCCGAAAGATGCCACATTTCCTTCCGCCCTCCGCCCCTCCCCCCCCCCCGGACGCATACAAACATACATACATACAAACATTCCGCTTTATTAAGGTATACAGATGCTTTGGGATAGTTACATACAGTTGATAGCGCAATTGCCCTTACAAGTAAAGTGAGATTTTGAAGTGCTGTTTTGAACTCTTGAGTGGGCATTCCATCACTACCAAATAAAATACCTCTGATTTGTTGTAATGCAAAGCAGCCTATAATAGTATATATTCTCAATTGTACCATTAATTAAAAAAATGGCTTTCAAGATTTTTCATTTTGGTTTCTTTTCTCTGGATTGATTGTTCCACATCAATCACTAACCAGAGATACCTGGTTTCTTTTTCTTTTCCCCAGCTCTTCATGTTCCAACTTCTGCGAGCTTTGACTTATATCCATGAACATCACATCCTTCATCGGGACCTGAAACCACCGAACTTGCTCCTCAGTTGCCATGGAGAGCTCAAGTTAGCTGACTTTGGTGAGTCATCACAGCCCGCCCCCAAGACATGGTTTCTGCAGATATCTAGATTTCTTATACCTATGAATACAAATCTACCAGATATTCCTTTTGCTCAACTTGAGAGGAAAGAAATACATATATCTTTAGACTTCATACTTCAGCGCTTTCTAACAAAGAATAAGTGTAACCTAAATAATGACACATGAAGCTGGATTAAACCAACTTCTCTAGAGTGGTAATCTGCTTCAGATCATGTGAAAACATGCAAATGTGAGTAGATCAATAGGTACCGCTCCGGCGGGAAGGTAACAGTGCTCCATGCAGTCATGCCGGTCGCATGACCTTGGAGGTGTCTATGGACAATGCCGGCTCTTTGGCTTAGAAATGGAGATGAGCACCATACCCTAGAGTCGGACACGACTGGACTTAATGTCAGGACGACTGGACTTAATGTTAAACCCTAACCTTTATCTTTACCTTACATGTGAAAAAAATATAATCGTATATTTTAAAAGAATGTTTAGAAGCTGGTGCTAGACCTCACTGACATGGCTCATGCTTTTTGTGTGATGGCTCCTGAGCTCCTTTCTTGTTATCTCTGTTCAAGCAGGTTAAGGAGAAGGTGAAGGAGAAAATTTCTCTTTGGGTACTGGGAAAATCGCTGCCACTCAGAGTAGACAGTTCTGGGCTTGATAGACTAATGCTCTCACTCAGTTTATGACTTCTTCCTGTGTCAATTGGGAGTGTAAGCTTAACCACCACTGTGAACTCAGCACTCTTTACTGTCTAGGATTTGATTCTCACACTTGTCCCATTTTAGGGGGTAAATTATATATTTGTTTATATACTTAAATATACATATTTGTTCCTCCATACTTCTGAAGCCACTTCAAGAAGGATAAAACCAGAACCAGCAATAATTATGGAATTATAAAAAAAGGATCTGGGCTAACACAAGCCTCAATTTTCACTCTTGAGAAAACACAGTTTTCATTATGCAGTCAGCCAAATTAATATATCTATTGGTGAAAGTTGTGGCAGGTGATCAGTCAGTCACAAGAACTTACCTGGTGATGTCAGCTACCAAAAACTAAATCTGAATATTAAGCAAAATATAGGCATCTCATCTTACAAACTATTCAATTAAGATTTATAATTGTGTTATCTTCTTTTCGGTCCACCTTCTATGCCTTTCTATATATACATAATTCACTTGTGTTTCAATTGCCTAACGGTTCTGATCCAACTTACATATCCAAACGCATGTCTCCCTATGAACCTTCAAGATGTTTAAGATCATCTGGAGAGGCCCTGCTCTCGGTCCCGCTTGCTTTGCAGGTGCAATTGGTGGGGATGAGAGACAGGGCCTTTTCAGGGGTGGCTCCTTGGCTTTGGAATGCTCTTTCTAGTGACATCAGATCAGCCCCCTCCCTCCTGGCATTTCGCAAGAAGGTCAAGACCTGGCTGTTTGACCGGCATTTGCAGATGTAGTATGATTATTAAATTGAGACCTCAGGAACGCCGCCACTGCAATTGGAAATCGACTTAATAATGAGATGCTGATATTGCGTTTTAACTTTAATTGCTAATTTGTATATGATATGATTGTGTTAGTAACTGTTGATGTATTTATCTTGGGCAGTCCTTGCTATGTGTACATTGCCTCGAGTCGCCTTCGGGCTGAGAGGGGCAGTATAGAAGTAAATACATAAATTTATTACAGCTCAATAAATAGTAATGTTAACAGGAGATGGGAATAATGCAGAATTCCAGATATTGTTGAAATACATCTTCCTTACCATTGACTATGTTAGCTTGGGTTTCTCAGAGTTCTACTTGTTTGTGGTCTCTGTGACTCACATAAGGGATTATCTGTGTCTGTACAGACCATCTTCGGAAATTTCTAGCACTAAATCTCTTTGGTTGATCCCACCCCCCAAGCTCCATACACTTGCTCAGTATGGTTCCAGAAAAACTCCCTCAGTACTCTTTTATCCACTACCTCAGCTACATCATAGGAAACTTCATATGTTAGCTACTCTTCTTTACCTTGTCTTTTTTCCTTGTCTCTTCTTCGGTTTAAGCATAAACAGTATACTTTGCAGTGGTTCTCAACCTGTGGGTTCCCAAGTGTTTTGGCTTACAACTCTCAGAAATCCCAGCCGGTTTACCAGACGTTAGGATTTCTGGGAACCCACAGGTTGAGAACCACAGCTTTAAAGGATATGTGCCATCAAGTCCATCAGAACAGGTTTTGCATCTTAAAGCCCTTCTCTGGACTATCAAAACAACTGGTTTTGTTACCTCAAATAGTTCTTTTCAGTAGTATTAGCTTCGCCATCCACTGTGCCAATGAATTGTGCTAGTATCAACAAAACATCCATCAGTTATCAGGGAACCTTGGCATTGTCAAATTTGAGTACAGTTCGGCCTAGCTTGAAATTATTGACTCCACAAAAAACTATTCAGGCTTTCTCTGAGTTTCTCCTGCTCTTAAGAAATAGAAGAATATTTCTGATTATTCTTCAGTTCCTAGGAATAAATCCAAGCCTGCCTATGTATCTCTGGTTTATCCAAATAGTAGGATTTGCTATTAGTGCCTAATAACTTTGAACTGATGGTACCATCTTTTCTAGTTCTTTCAGTTGCTGTTAGCCCTGATGAACAGTGCACTCCCTGGCCAGAAAGACAGAATTCAGACCATTGAATTCTGTAAGATCAATGGCTTTCTTGAAGGCTAAAAACATTAATCAGTTTTCTATCTTACTGCATTTTATTTCAATGCTTTCCCCTCTTCTTGCCGTTATTCTTCAGTTGCTCCACAACCTGAACTCTTCAGTTGTTTATCAGATATTATTTTGTTAGATACCTAGTATATTCTCTCTTCCACTTTTCAAGACAGCAATGATCCAGCAAGAGCTACTAGCTACTAGCAGTGCCATGTGACGCATTTGCCCAGTCATAATATTTCTCCTTAGGCCTTCTTATTTCATGAATCTACCAAAAGAGCTATCAACTCTAATGAATGTTTTTAAATTCTCTAACTCATATACAGAATTAACTTTGGTGTTAATTGGGGATCTAATGAGATGGAAAAATCTAATCAGTTTATAGCATAATAAATTAATATGAGTGTTTTTTTCCCTGAACATCATTCATATGTGACACACTTATCTATATAAATAAAAATGTAATGTTAGTTTGTGGGATTAACATAACTCAAAAACCACTGGATGAATGGACACAATACACTTGTCAGGCCAACAAGTGACCATCACTTATAAAAACACTGAAAAACACAGCAGAAGAAACTTAAAAAGCCAAAAAATAAAAAATACATTACAATTAATGCGCAAAACTATATATATATATATATATATATATATATATATATACACACACACACACACACTGTATATATATGGAAACACACATATATACACATATACACAAATATATACACACATATACATCTTCTTGGCTTTTCTTCACGAACGAAGAAGGACTCATCCCATGCTTTCTACAAGCGCGCTGGTGATTTGGAGGTTGGATGTGTCCTTCGAGCCTGTGCAATGGATTTTTCTGGTGGAGCGCAGCGTGCACAGAACTGGCCTCACCGTTTAAGCCAAAGGTTCGTCTCCCGGGGCCTAGCAAGCTTAGGACGGTAGCAGTGAGGTCCTCAGGTTGTAGGTTTGGTTTGAGTTTCTTTGGTTGACCTTACAGGGTTAAACAATCACCATCTGCCCGGGTTTGAAATCAGAGTTTTCCTTCTCCTAGGATGGTTGCCAAAAGGCTAGAGAGCCCATCCTGCCCTTTGACGCTCTTTGTCAGACCCTTCGGTTATGACATGTCTGGCATGGGAGGCCCTACCGGTGGCTATTATGCCACCACCAGCATAGCTCACAACTTCATTAGGGTATGCAAGCCCCTCCCCCACAACAAGGGGGCGCCAATGGAGAGGACACATGTACACAAAGCACATATACACAGACTGGGCCACAGCAACACGTGGCAGGGGATGGCAATTATTTATTTCATTGATATGTTTGATTACTCTGGTCCATCATCTTGAATGTCTGTCTTTATAGGAACATACATTATTTTGAAGTCATGTGTGATTTAAAATAACTATTTCCCCTATCTATCTTGGTAGGTCTAGCTCGTGCCAAGACTCTTCCCAGACAAACATACTCGGCTGAGGTGGTGACACTTGGATACCGCCCTCCTGATGTGCTGCTAGGAGCCACTGATTATTCTTCTGATATTGATATATGGTGAGAGTTAACATTGGAACATTTCAGAAAAAGCATTTGAGAGAAATTGGATACAGTATATTTTCTTCAAAGACTCCAGTCTCCTTTCCTTTTTTTAAACATCAAGTCAAATTCTGTGGTTCTTCACCCCAGCTAAATTCATTCACAAACAGATGCTCTAAGTTGATATAGTATTTTTCTGGCACAAAAGCTCTTTACCAGGAAAGCATCATTATCATCACATAGTGAAGGAATAGTTTAACGTTGAAGCTCAAACTATCCAACTCCATCTCAGGTTTCGCTAGTCTTTACTTCATGGCACTGTGCCCAACCAATGCCTTTACCATACCTTCTATCAACATTGAGGTGCAATTTTTCTATCTGCTATCATTTTCCTTTCAGCTTTGCATTATATTCTTTTAAATATTTATCTGGGTATTTCAGGTCTGCATTATATTCCTACATGGTTTGGGACTGGCTTATCTTCATGACTCAATTTTTCCCTACGAACCTACACGATCTCCAAGATCTTCTGGGGAGGCCCTTCTCTCACTTCCATCCCCGTCACAAACACGGTTGGTGGGGATGAGAGAGAGTGCCTTCTCAGTGGTGGCCCCCCGGCTCTGGAACTCTTTCCCCAGGGAGATTAGACTGGCACCCACCTTGTCCCCCTTCGAGAAAGAACAAAAGATGTGGATGTTCCATTGTGCCTTCGACTGGATAGTTCCCCAAATAATTCTGGCTCCAAATTTGATCCATAATCAGATCTTACACATTACCATTGTCCCCTTTAGAGACATAGTGCTCTCCTTATATTACCCCCGAGGTCCAAATCCTGTTCATTTTCCTTTAGCACTTTATCCATCAATCCTATCCTTTGGCAAGTGATTTGCACCAGTTGTCTGCCCAAATTTAGTACAATGCACTATCCAGACCATTGAAGGTTGCTAGATGTTTGCTACATATTGAATTCCGTGATTGTTTTATATTGTTTGAAATGTTTTTTTAATGAATTTTGTTGTTATATTTTAACCATGTTGAAATTTGGGTTTGGCCCCATGTAAGCCACACACATACATACAAATGCTCACTGTGAATCAACTGTGCAAAAACAAAGCTATGCACCTGACAGATACAAACATTTACAGGGCTGGATAAATGTGCAACGTCATCAAATGTTGCAATATTAAGACCTCACGGTAATTACAAAAGTATCAAAATATATTAGTAGTGCCGTAAGCAATATGAATAGTCCGCTATGGACGTGTAATGAATTCAAGGCACATACAAGTATACAATCAAATATTGACATTCACAGTCTCTGTGTGGTATCCAAAGCTCTCATAGAGTCAGAATCCAAAAGTACATTCAAATGGATACGGACGACACAAGCATAAATCCCACTTTGCCCATAGGGAAAGGTCCGGAGCAGTTTGACTCACGAACAGACGACAGAGTCCTGAGAGAAACCGATGGAAAAAAGCTGGCTGGAGAAACGTCAACGGCTGGAAGTACAAAGACGCCGCCAAAATGGCAGTTTTGCGTAGTTTTAACGCTTCATCAGGGCGCTCCGGCTTCAGGACGCTCCTCACTGGGATTGTAATTATCACCAATCATTAAGTCATCACGAGAGGTAGTTCACATATCAGCAATTCAATAACATCACTAAAGCAAAGTCCTCCCGGGCTGGAAGCAACATTATTATTGCAACATTTGATGACATCGCACATTTATCCAGCCCTGTAAAAGTTTGTATCTGTCAGGTGCATAGCTTTGTTTTTGCCCATGTAAGCCACCCCAACTCCCTTTGGGGAGATGGAGGCGGGGTACAAAAATAAAGATATTATTATTATTATTAAAAATATTTTTATTAAGTCTCAACAAAAAACATACATTATCCAAAAGGACAAAAAAGCATGTTTTTAAGCCAAGCAAACATAACACAATCCAATTAAATGATTAAAAAATACTACTTCAGTGTCTTGTCTAGACTTCTTTTTTCCATTATATTTCTGACTGAATGAATAACCACTTTTTTCCTCCAGGGGTGCAGGTTGCATATTTGTTGAAATGCTTCAAGGTCAACCATTGTTTCCAGGAGTTTCCAACACCCTTGAACAGTTGAAGAAGATCTGGGTGGTGAGTCTAATGACACATTTGAAAACTGCAATGAAAATTATTGATACATGCAACAAAAAGGGAAAATTTGACTGTTATTAAGAGCCCCAGCCTGTTAAGTTAGGATTGTTTCCAGTAAACTCATGGTGGTTTTCTCGGGCTCCCACTACGCTGCCATATAATCCAGATTTTTAAAGCAGATATCTGCTTTGAGCTGGATTATATGTCTACATTGCCAGATAATCCAGTTCAAAGCAAATAATCTAGATTTTATATGACAGTATAGAAGGGCCTTTAGACACACCGAGATAAATCAAAGTGACTACCTTTGATGTCTTTCTTGGCTCATTATAAATTTAAAACCAATTAAATTGATAGCAGGCTGAATGGTGCACAAAAAGGTATTTTTACACTTTGTGTTCCCACTTACCAAACTTTTTTAAAGGGAAAAAAGTCCAAAATAAATGTATAGAGGGTTATTTTGTTGGATATGTCCCTCAAAGCAGCATGTTATCATCATTAAAATAATATAAATAAAGTTGCAACTCTTTTAACAATAATAAAAATGTGGAAACAGTAGATGTGACCCCATTAAAACATCTCAAGCTAGACCCCAACTTTTCAAAACTCTTGAATTTTATAAAAACTTAGATGAAAGAGTAAATCATCTTGATTTGAGTTCACCTGGACAGATATATGGTTTTGGTACAGGTTACAAAAACAATACCAACAATTTATAGAGTTGTTGTTTATAAAACAATTATAGTGCCTAAGTTAATTCTCTTCTGCTTTTTTTCATGTTAGGAGTGACTTAAGAAACTGCAAGTCACTTCTGGTGTGAGAGAATTGGCCGTCCGCAAGGATGTTGCCCAGGGGACGTCCAGATGTTTTGATGTTTTACCCTTCTTGTGGGAGGCTTCTCTCATGTCTCCGCATCGGCAGCTAGAGCTGACAGGGGGAACTTAACCCGCTTTCCCTGGATTCCATCAGCTAACCTGTTGGTCAGCAATTCTGCCGGCACAAGGGTTTAATTATAGTGCCTAGGTTCTCTTCTTGCTTGAACAGTGGCATGTTCTTTCAGTTTGAAGCCTTTTGGAGGAGATTGCAGCTTAAGAGTATGTAGCCTGCCATTTGTGGGTGTTGAGAAAATGCAGTTCTTTCCCATAGCAATTACTGTTATTCATTGGGCTTGTGTCAGTAGACTGAGTGTGTGAAGCCACTTCTACACTGTCCTTATATCCTAAGATCTGATCCCAGATTTGAACGGGATTATATGAGTCTCCACTGCCAAATAATCTGGGATAAACAAATATTCTGGAATCAGATCCTGGGATATAGGGTAGTGTAGAATGGGCTTGTGTGTCAGAATGCTCCTAGGGAAGGGGAACCTATGACCTTCCAGTTGATCTGATCTACATGTCCATTGCCTCTTATCACTGGACTTGTAAACCAAAGATTCCTTGTCTTACTAGATTTTTTTTCATGTCAGGAGTGACTTGAGAATTATTGGTTGCTTACCTGTAACCGTAGTTCCCTGAGTGGTCACCTGTGAATTTGTGCATATGGTATTTCCTGCGCCTGCGCAGACAGTTTGGAATCTTTTAGAAAGTTATTATCACTTTAAATGGTAGCCCCGCCCACATTCCCCTCGAGCATGTATAGCCCGTGGAAGAGGCTGCCATCTCAAATCCTTTACTCCGCCGCAAAAAGCAGCTTGAAGGACTGAAGCATGACATCAGCGGGGAGGATGGGCGGGGATGTGCGAATTCACAGGTGACCACTCAAGGAACTATGGTTACAGGTAAGCATCCAATAATTCCCTGTCGTGGTCCCTGTGAATCGCACATATGGTAGACTAGCGAGCTAATATCATGGCTGGTGGGCGTCATGCCACCGTAGAGCAAGAAGACTGCTCCGCCACAGAATGTCCTTTATGACAGCAGGTATCAAACCTGTGTTCATGATTAAGGGGATCAGAGTAGACCAAGCATCTGTCCAGCAGAAGTCTCGGTCTTCCAAAGAAAGTTTCTCAAAAAGTAGTGTGGGTTATCACAGGTCTAATGGAGTGATCCGTGACCTGTTCAGGCAAATAACAACCAATCAAGTGGTAAGCCAGACAAGCCACTGGGACAATCCAGAAAGGTAATAGTTGCAGAAACAGTGAGAGGCCACTGGCATCCTCCCAGTACTTTAGGTATAAACCATGCTAAGCATGACGAAGGTGAAGAGAATAGATGTAGCCACTATCTCACAGAGGTCTTCTACTGGCAAATTGCAAATCACTTCTGGTGTGAGAGAATTGGCCGTCTGCAAGGACGTTGCCCAGGGGACACCTTGTGGGAGGCTTCTCTCATGTCCCCACATGGGAAGCTGGAACTGACAGAGGGAGCTCATCGGCGCTCTCTCTGGGTTCGAAGCTATGACCTATTGGTCTTCAGTCCTGCCAGCAGAAAGGTTTAACCCATTGTGCCATCAGGGGCTCCTGTCTTACTGGATAATACCCAACAAGACCATTAGAGATCAGTCAGACAAGTGTTTTTCACATGCCCGTACAACTATCTCATTGTTTTCAATGAGTTTCTATTACTTACTTCATAGAGTCAGGGCTTCCCTGTTGGGTAACGTAGTTCAGAGCATTTATGTAGGCTTTAACAAAAGAAAAAGTCAAAACACCAAGAACCTTATCCTTGAGTTGGAACGTTTGGCATGGTATTGTTGAGTAGATAAGAGAAATAATATTTTATGTCTTTTTTTTCTCTTTCTGTACTGATACCAAGCTGGTAACAGGGAAGTGGGGATACAAACAACTTTAACTCCTCTGTTTAAATAAACTGGCATTTATTCCTGACTGTGACTGTATTTGAATCAGGAAAGATCTCCTTGCACTGCCTCACTATATATATATATATGTGTGTGTGTGTGTGTGTATATATATATATATATATATATATATATATATATATATACACACACATGGGGGCCGGGGGCTGAAACAGTACAACGAGAAGCCAGGGAGTGGGGTGGTGAAGGAAAGTGAAAAAGTATATGTGAATAATGATCCCTGCATTCAGAGTTTGTTAGTACACTTCAAAATGAGAACCATGCAATTCCTAAGGCAAAAAAAAAATACACAGAAGAACTTGGTACTGTATTTTTCATCCAGCTAGTAACCAAAAGGTTGCTTGTGGGTATCTCATCTTTATTCAGGCAGATTTATTTGCTTGAGGACAGATTCTCAAGGTGGACTAATCAGGATCGAGTTTTCTTGAGGCCCAGCCTGTCTTTGCATCGAGCCTTGGATTGTTTTTGAACACCTGTCAGACGATCCATTTACTACCTATTCCCTTTCATCTCAGAACAGCAGGGGTCTCCCTCACAGCCACGGTGTACAACTTCTGAATGCCTATCATTTGAGCACACTACTGTCGGGAGTCACTCATCAGCTTTCTAGGGGAGCACCTTAGGTGTAAATAAGCCTGTGCAGTGGTTTTGACAACTGCCGACACATTGGAAATGGCACTTGCTGGTGCAGTCACTCAAACACATTTGTATGCCCTCCTCTCGTGGCAAGAAAACATCTTTAGGTTCCTTTCCGGGAATTTAACAGAGATTAGAGCATGATTTGGTGCGTAAATGTATTCAGAGGAGACATTAATTTATGTATTTTGCTTTGTACAGGTATTGGGAGTCCCAACAGAGGAAACATGGCCAGGAGTTTCCAAGCTTCAGCATTATAAACCAGGTATGACCTTTCTGCCTATGTCTTCAAATTGTATGCACACTAGAAATGTTCCTTAGAGCAACTTTTCGCACGGTTGTACCCTAACATTAACAATCCTTGTTAGATGTGTTGTTGAAGGCTTTCGTGGCCAGAATCACTGGATTGCTGTGAGTTTTTCGCGCTGTATGGCCATGTTCCAGAAGCATTCTTTCCTGATGTTTCACCCACATCTATGACAGGTATCCTCAGAGGTGCGTGCCATAGATGTGGATGAAATGTCAGTAGAGAATGCTTTTGGAACATGGCCACGTAGCCTGGAAATCCTGGTCATACAGATCACAAACTCTGAGGATGCCTGCCATTGATGTGGGTGAAACGTCAGGAGAGAATTCTTATGGAACATGGCCATACAACCCAGAAATCCTTGTTAGATTTTAAGGTCCAAAACTTACATCTGGAAAGCAGTCCAAAGCTATGCAAGAGCAGGATGAGGACTGTAGAACACTATAAATATTAAAAAGTCTGTTGGCGGCCCAAGGCTTCAACTGCAGCTGATTGCCGAGTCTTTTCTCAGGCAAGTCATCCTATGCTTCTTTTCTCCCCATTCCTATGCCATTTTGGCTCTACCTAAGTCCCTGACTTCCTCTTCCCTCAAAGATACTCCACTTGGGTCTTTCCCGCAGCTCTACATTCAACTGTTTTCTTTCCCAAACCTAATGTTTTCTGTTATTTGCTTTCGGCTCCTCTCTAACCAATTCCCACACATTCCTTTGGAGAGATCTTTCATTTGTCCATTCCAAAACACATCTTGTATCTTGTGCCCTCTTAAGTTCCTTTCCTAAAATCTTTTCATCAACCAGTTCTGGTTGCTACTTCCTCCTTCTACTGCCTTCTTCCACAACCTTCATTTAGAGCTAAAGGCACCCAAGTTCACTTCTTCTGCTTTTCAGCTATCGTTCTCTTTTCCACTCAGAATGACAAGCCTTCCTATGAATGATCACATGGTGAAAGTTTAGGATAGCCCAAGTCAGGATAGTAGGAGCATTACTATCCCAGGTACATTTTCTGCCTTTTCAGTCAGCTACGTCAGTGTTTTTCAACCTTTTTTGAGCCGCGGCACATTTTTTACAATTACAAAATCCTGGGGCACACCACCAACCAAAATGACACAAAATGACACTCTAACACAGTAACACATATAGCTAATATGTTTTTAAATGTATTTATACACTGGGCCTGTTTTGATGAACACAACATAGATATCCTGGCAGGATTGGCAGAAAGACACACACGAAGGTCTTGCTCAACAGCTGGGAGTTACAGTTCACCCGCAATCAAAGAGCATTCTGAACTCCACCAATGATGGAATGGAAGCAAACTTCCCACACAGAACTACCATAACCAAGAGAAAATACTATAAGAGTTTGGTGGGCATTGGCCTTGGGTTTTGGAGTTGTAGTTCACCTATATCCAGAGAGCACTGTGGAGGGGAGAGAGGAAGACGTGGGGTGAAGAGCGCCCGCTCGTCTTCCTCCCTCCCCCCTCCCGCAAAAGGGGCGTGAAGAAAAGGGTAGGCTTGGAAGTGTTCAGCAGGAGGGGGAAGAAAGGGTATTGGAGGTTCCAATTTCCCACGGCACACCTGATGATCGCTCATGGCACACTAGTGTGCCACAGCACACTGGTTGGGAAAGACTGAGCTAGGTAACTCAACTCTTGTACTTAAGCACTGTAATGTCAACAAAAAATCCTTGTCTAAGGAGTGAACAAGAAGTGAACAGATGGGTATAACAAACTGAAGACCAGCAGAAACATGGTATAATATTTGGTCTTTAGAGTATTAGACAGAGAGATCACGCACAAGGCTTTTGTCTTTATTTTAGAGTGCTGTAGGCTATATTTCAGAGGAAGGAATGGGCAAAACCACCTCTAATTCTTACCTAAGAAAACCCTGTGAAATTCATGGGGTTGCCATTAATCAACAGGCAACGTGAAGGCATGTACACCCACGCACCCGATACAGTTTCCCATAGAGCAGACAACAGTTATGTGGTTTAATTGTCCTGGAGAGGTGTTGTAAGGTCCCTCCAATCTTTACTGTGGGCAAGGTGATCAAGCATGTGTGGATGCATGAGCGCTAGTGTATGAGAGGTATTAAGAAAGAGACAGCACACAGACACACATGTGATTTATAAAGCACATTTCTTTTATTCCCCTGCAGACTGGGTGAGAATTCTGTGTCCTGAACTTCAAAGGACCAGTTGTCTCTTATTTTGATGTGGGCAGATTGAGAAGTTCGCTTTGAAAAGCAGCCTTTCTTTCCCCTTTCCTTTCCATTCCTCTTCACCCCCCCCTCCTTCCAGCCCCCTTTTTTGTTTAATGTTTTCTCAGGGGATATCTTTCAGAGCAGTACACCCAAGTGTCAGAGAGGGTGGGGTGGGGAAATGATCAACACCAATCCTCAACCTCTCAGCAGGATCATTCTCTGGAAAAAAAATATGAAAGTGAAATATTAAAAACCCTGAAACGTGAAATCCATCCACCTGCTTATTAGCCGGTGTGTCTTGCTTGCTCTTGGAGAGGGGGCAAGATCTGTCTCGGAAGCAGGAGAGGCAAGAGGAGCGTGGGAGTGTGGGAGGGAGTGGGGAAGGCTTTCAGCCCAAGGTTTACAGGTTACACAGCGCATAGTAACATCTCTTCAAAGAAGTGGGTGTTGCTCTGCGACTTGCTCCAAACTGCCCTCTTTTGGCTTCAGTGCTTGAAAACTAAACGTCTCTTATTTTCACATGTTGGTCATGATTGGCCCAACAATAACCCGAACTTGCTTTGTAAAGGGAAGGAATCTTTTACACAATTAGCTGAGACTCATTAATCACACTGGCGTGAAATGAGAATGTGCCGCCTCATTCTGTCGATGAGGGGTATATAGGCTGGTCCACTGTAGCAGTTGTGAGAATCAGAATAATAGAGTTGAGGACACATGGGCCATTTAGTCCAATCCCCCTGTCATGCAGGGAAAGCAAAAGAAACTGTAGGATTGTCGCAGCAAGAAACTTGCTGTTAGAGGTTGTTATGTATATTCTAAAAACAAAAAGGGACAGTGAAAGTCAAGTATTCTGGAGATGGAAAGGACACAACCTGCAAAAAATTAAATTGCCCCCCCCTTTTGTAGGCATTACTTTTCAGAAAAGTGCCTTGATTGATACAAGACAATGATCAGGATCTAATGAAATGGTTAAAGAAAGATCATAAACTGTTAGGCTGAGGAGGAATGATGCGGCTTGCTAATGGTGTCATAGACACTATTAAATAGCTATGAACTATTATGGGGAAGGTGCTGTATAAGACATTTACTTACATAAGCAATCAACAGTACAATTAATATAATAACATCAACTTCTGCTCAGTCCTGTGTGTTCCACTCTAAACAGTTTGCGCTGCGGTTACAGAGTAACACTCACCGTGGGAAGGTCCTTCCGTGAATGTGGATTAGGTAGTCCGTATATCACTCAGGCAAATGTTTGTAATCCACAAATAAATGGGTGAATAGTCCAAAGATATGTCCCAAGTAATTGGAAGACCAACAGTTAGCAAAAACGACAAACGCGAAGGTAGAGAAGTAAAAGTATATATTCTTTGTGGATATAACCCGGATTAAAACCCGGACCAAAGATAAAAAGAAAAAGAAAAAAAAAAGAATCTATGATTGCTTATGTAAGTAACTATTCAATAGCTACCCATAACCCTTCACCATTACTTTCAATGCATATCTTTATAGTGATATTGTGATTTATAGTCATGGCATTTTGAAGCCATCTTACTGACAAAATGCATTTTAATCACTTTGAGAAGGCCACAGTGTGGTTTTGATGGAAGATCTCTGTATCCTGTGCAATACAGGGGTGGCAAATGCCTAGTTTTGACATTATCTGGAAAGTCCTAGAATATGTATTGCTGCCATTTGTCTCCTCCCATTTGCCAGCTCAAAATGACTTCAATCTGGGATTAGATCTCTCTTTACAGGGGCATTGTTGTTTGTTGTGCATCTTCGAGTTGTCCATCACTTACAGTGATCCTAAGGCTAAGTTATCACAGGGGTTTCTTGGCAGTATTTCTTCAGAAGGGGTTGCTTTTGCTTCCCTCGTGCTGAGAAAGTGTAACATTGCTGAAGGTCACCCAGTGAGCTTCCATGGCCGAGCAAGGATTTGAAACCTGGTCTTCAGAACCCTGGTTCAGTGTTTAAACCACTACACCACACTATCTTTTGTATCAAGATAAATTCTTGGTTTACAAACGCTGGCTTATTATTTAGTTTGCAAGCCAAATCTGACTCTCTTTTTCCTGCAGTAGTGGGTAGGCAAACCTTATGCTGAGTCTTGGTCCTCCCATGGCCTTCTGAAACAGGGCTTCTTATCAGTGTCAATCATCTTAACCAACTTAAATGGGAGAGCTAGCTCCTTTCCCTAGTTCTGTCTTGCACTGTAGTGAGCAAGATAGGGTCTCATTTTCCTCTAAACTTGAGGAAAGTTGGTTTTAATTTTTTTTCTCTTTTAGTAAAATACTAATCTCTCCCCAAGCTTTCTATCCTACACTGATGTTGTGTTTGGGTTGGATTGTTCCTGCAGACTTGAACTCTCTTCTGATGAGGAGTCTGGAGGTGACTGTTGGTGGGTTTTCCCCAAATGAGGGGAATTAGTTTCCCATCCTTCTCAGGAAGGTAGAAAATACTCGATTTAAGCCCTGAAAGCCAGATGATTGCTTGTATGGCACATGCTCTGGCTCATCTAGTTCAAATAAAGTGGTAGAGCTGGTGCCTTCTGATTAGAGGTATTTGAAGTCCTGCTCAGTGCTCTTCTTGGTCTTAAAGAAAAACCACTGGAGAGCTATGGTTTGAAAGTGTTGTTTCCTGTATAATTGTGTTGTACTGACTTTGAAAATAGTTGTAATACTCCAAAAACTTCATTTTTGTGGCTGCTACAAGAATTGGTTGAGACTTGATGAGGTATTCATTGAAAAACTATAGCAAAATGTGCTGCAGGATGTCCCACAAAAAGTGTTTTTCCATGAGAGACCAAGTAGATTGTTTCAACTGGCAGAGAACGATTTGGACTGGGTACATTCAAAAGAGGGAGCCCCCGGTGGCGCAGTGGGTTAAACCGCTGAGCTGCTAAACTTGTTGACCAAAAGGTTACAGGTTCGAATCTGGGAACGGTGTGAGCTTCCGCTGTCAGCCCCAGCTTCTGCCAACCTAGCAGTTTGAAAACATGCAAATGTGAGTAGATCAATAGGTACCACTCCACCGGGAAGGTAATGGTGCTCCATGCAGTCATGCTGGCCACATGACCTTGGAGGTGTCTACGGACAACGCTGGCTCTTTGACTTAGACATTGAGATGAACACCAACTCCCAGGGTCGGACAAGACTGGACTTAATGTCAGGGATCAACCTTTACCTTTACCTACATTCAAAAGAACACAGTCTCTCTACCTGATGAAAGTGGAAAAACTGGGAATATCTCAAGGGGGATGAGGCACCACTTCTGTAGTCACCAAGGAAGGGACTGCCCAGTGTAGTCTCAGGGCAAAATTTATTTATTTATTTACTTTATTTATATTCCACTCTTCTCACCCCGAAGGGGACTCAGAGCAAATTACAGGTACACATACTTAGCAGACAATCCCTGCCGTTTTCCACATACACAACATAAAGACGAACAGAGGCAAACTCTGGCCACCAGGGGGAGCTGATGCACTCCTCATCTCTCAGCGTTCTTTTCAGCTTCCCTTGTTGTTCCTTCTGCATTCCTCAGAGTTCCTGGAGTTCTTTAATGGCCTCATAATTCAGGCCTCACACGCCTGGATCCTTTTCCTCTTCCTGTGTGCCACAAGTTTTTGGCATGCGGCCCTGATTATTTCTGTATAGCCTTGCAACAGCATAGTTAAAAGAACAGGTAATGAGCCGCAGGTGACTTCAAAGTGAATGGCTTGTACATGAGGCTGACTGCATATGTGAGTTCAGAGCAAGAGTCCCTGGGATACTTCTCACCTATTCTTTGATTAACAGTTACAGCAGGAAGGAGGAAGAACCAGAGTTTACCCACCCTTGAACTGTTGGTGGTGTTCCCTTAGGCAAGCAGTTGGCTGTTGTGTGAACAGAATGCTGGACTAGGTAGACCCTTTAATCTTGGGCTAGATAGGCCCCAGAGTCCGCCCGGTCTGCTTATTTTTCAGATCCATCAGTATATGCAGAAGCGCAAGCGATACTTTTGCTTTGTGCTTGTTCATTTGCTTGGGAGACCTTAATTTGCTGCTCCTCAAAGCAGTTCTGAACTGTTAATGCAATTTTTTCAAAGCTCTCATGCTGGGTAAGCTTAAATCCTTGCATTAATCTACTGCTGTGTTTGTTTCACCATGCTGAAAAGTAAGACATTTAAATCCCCTCTCAATTCCACTCATGTTCCCAGAGGCGAGGATCTTGATCTTTTTCTGGATATGTTAGAAGCAAACAAGTTAGAATTCAGATACCTGGGGTCAAGGATAGGAAAGGATTACAGAGAACAGAACATGGAACTAATTGCTGTTCCAGCAAAAATTAAATTGCCTCCTGCTGTGTTGAGGATTTAGGTTGCCTGCTTTAAAATTTGTAACACCTCCAAACATGCAATACGGAGCAGTGATTTTGATGTGGCTGCAAGGACGCCGCAGTTTGTAAAGGTTGCGTTATCTGTTTGAATGGATGTGGACACCATGACAAACGGATCCACTTTGAAATGAATGGAGCTTCGCAAAAGAAGCTCCACACCAAAACATAAGCTGTCAGGAGAGAGTCACCAGGATTCGAGTCATCTTGGTCGCCATTTCGGATCAGCTTCAGTGCCAGCTGGACAAACATGGATCAGTGCTGCTTGTGTTATTGGACCTCACAGCAGCATTTGATACGGTCGATCACAATCTTTTGGCCCACCGCCTTGCCATTGTTGGAGTTAGGGGAACAGCCTTAAAATGGTTGTTGTCCTTTCTGCACAACCAGGGACAGCGAGTGGAAAGGGGAGGTATGGTTTCCGAGAGGGCCCCTATTACCAGTGGGGTCCCTCAAGGGGCTATACTTTCCCCTTTGTTATTTAACATCTATATGCGGCCACTTGCTAAGCTGGTTCGAAGTTTCGGGATGGAATGTTATCAGTACGCTGATGACACCCAGCTTGTTCTGAAAATAGAAGGCCAACCGGACTCCGTACCCTCAAGTTTCCATCAGTGCCTTGAGGCCGTCACTGGATGGCTGCGTGCCAGCAGATTGAGGGTGAATCCAGCAAAGACGGAGATACTGTGGCTGGGGCGACTGGATAGTGGGGCGGTCCAGCTGCCTACCCTGGATGGCGAGGCACTACGCCTGTCATCCTCAGTAAAGAGCCTGGGGGTTGTTTTAGACCCTTTGCTGACGATGGAGACTCAGGTCTCTACTGTCAGCAAAACCGCTTTTTTCCACCTGCGGCAGGCTAGGCGGCTGGCCCCCTTTCTGTCTAGAGACGACCTGGCCACAGTGGTCCAAGCCACGGTCATCTCAAGACTTGAGTACTGTAACGCTCTTTTCATTGGCCTGCCCTTGTCAGTGATCCGGAAACGTAAGCTTGTCCAGAATGCCGCTGCACGACTTCTCACCGGAGTGCCAGCGAGATGTCATATAACTCCCATCCTTCAGCAGCTCCACTGGCTTCCGGTCGAGCACCGGATCACTTTCAAGGTGATGGTGTTAACCTTCAAGGCCTTATATGGTCTGGGGCCGATGTATCTGAGGGACCATCTTACCCCCTACCAACCTTCTCGAAGTGTTCAGCTTCAAAACCATCCACCTGGTATCTACTTATCGTAGGGCCTTTTCCGTGGTGGCACCAACTATTTGGAACACATTGCCAGCCGAAGTTCGTGCCCTGCAGGACTTGCCTTCCTTTCACAGGGCCTGCAAGACCCACCTCTTCAAGCTGGCTTTTGATTGCTGAACTCATTAACCCTGCTTAGTCTAGTTTAATTTTAGCTAACTCTTATTATCTATGTTTTACTCTGCTTATGCTTTTATGAGATTTGTGAGCCGTTCCGAGCCCTCGGGGAGTGGCAGCATACAAAACGAATAATAAACAAACAAACAAATAAATAAAATACTCTCTCAGACTCAGAAGAGGCAGTCACAAATCTCTCTGAACACATCTTACCAAGTAAACTTTGTGATGGGTTCACATTAGTGCCACCTGGAGTCGAAAATAACTTGATGACACACAAAAACAACTACTAGGTATGGTCCATGAGGTCACAAAGAGTCATGAACAACAACAGGTATCGAGGATCCCATAAGAAATCTTGCCAACGTAAATACTTTTTTTTTGGGTGTCAGGAGCGACTTGAGAAACTGCAAGTTGCTTCTGATGTGAGAGAATTGACTGTCTGCAAGGACGTTGCCCAGGGGATACCATCCTGTGGGAGGCTTCTCTCATGTCCCTGCATGAGAAGCTAGAGCTGACAGATGGGAGCTCACCTTGCTCTCTGAATTTGCACCGCCAACCTTTCGGTCAGCAGTCCTGCCAGCACAGGGGTTTAACGCATTGTGTCACTGGGGGCTCCAACGTAGATACTGAAATACAGATATTTTCAGGATAGCAAATGTATTAATTACAAAAGCATTGAATGGCTGCCATAGCTCAAAAAACTTGTATCTCCTAGTTTTCCCTTTAAGAAAACAATTGACTTTCCATTTATGGCCACATCTGCAAAACTTTATCCACCATACAAGAAGTCTCTATCCTTTAGCTAAAACCATTTTAGTCATTGATATCAGATCTAAAATTTTTATGATGCAAATCTTCATTACTCTTTGTAAAAAATAATAGTAGTACATTACCACCATTGTTAATATATTCCAATGTGAATTAAGCCCCAGCTCCCAGAATTCTCTTATTTGGGGGCAGTTAGCCATATAAATTAAAGTTTCTTTCTAGTCACATCAACTTCAATTGGAATAAGATTTTTTTACATTAATTAATACTATCAAGTGGTAGCATACCATTTTATATATATTATCTATCAGTACTGCTGAAGGATGCTATTCTAACCTCAGAATGTATGTACACTATAGAAATAATGTAATTTGGTATCACTTTTAACTGCCACGACTCATTGCTATGGAATTATGGGAGTTGTCAGGGGCTGCAGTGGGTTAAACCACTAAGTTGCAGAACTTGCTGACTGGAAGGTCGATTTGAATCCACGGATGGGGTGAACTCCCATTGTTAGCCCCAGCTTCTGCCAACCTAGCAGTTTGAAAACATGCAAATGTGAGCAGATCAATAGGTACCACTTCAGCGGGACGGTAACGCTGCTCCATGCAGTCATGCCAGCCACATGACCTAGGAGGTGTCTATGGACGATGCCGGCTCTTCGGTTTGGAAGTGGAGATGAGCACCACCCCTCAGAGTTGGACTCAACTAGACTTAATGTTAAGGGGAAAGCTTTATCTTTACTAGCATTACAAATTCTTAGCCTTCCCTGCCAAAGAGTGCAGGTGCCTCATCAAATGACAAATCCTAGGATTCCACAACATTGAGCCATGGCAGTTGAAGTGATGTGTAACTGCATTAGTTCTACAGTGTAGATCAGGGGTGCTCACACTTTTTCAGCATGCGAGCTACTTATAAAACAACCAAGTCAAAATGATGTACATACCCACTACTCAGAGAACCATAAAAACAAAATATTTGGAAATTTATTTCAGTGAGAGCCATATAATATATTTTAAGACTGAATTCAACTAAATGTGAGTATAATAAGCCCCTGAATTTATTCATAATAATGATGATGATAATATTCATTCAGCCTCTGCTACTACTACTACTACTACTACTAATAATAATAATAACAACAACAACAATAGGTTCCTAGAGTAGAAGGAGCCCTCCAAGGGCCATCCAGTCCAACCTCCTTCTGCCATAAGGGAAACACACAATCAAAGCATTCCTCACAGATGGCCATTCAGCCTCTGATAATAATAATAATAATAATAATAACAACAATGGGTTCCTAGAATAGCAGGAGACCTCCAAGGGCCATCCAGTCCAATCTCCTTCTGCACTTGGGCGGCGTCGGGAGCCTGCGGGGCGGGACTGAGCCTTCCTCCTGCCCTGCCTGCGATCTACCAGGATGCCCTATGTGATCTACCAGTAGATCACGATCTACCTAATGAGCACCCCTGGTGTAGATGCATCCTCAATCTGCAATAGAGGTATATGGATTTGTTACCTGAGAATCCCTTGGAGCAATTTCTATTGATTATCAAGAAGAGCATTATAAAGTTTGGATGCTAAACTCTTTGTTTAACTATTGTGGCAATGCAGTATTCCTCAGAAAAGGTGCAAGTCCTTGGGAAATCTTCATAATGTCATAGTCTGGGATTTCTTGAGAAAGAATGACATTGAGAGACAGAAGGCACTGAAGCAGCAATGGGGATGGAGTAGCTGCAAATTGTTGTGAACAATAGTAGTAGTTGTTTTTGTGTGTCATCAAGTTACTCTCCTCCTGTTACTTTACAAGATTAGATTATTTTGTTGACTCCACAACCAAGATAACATGATTTCAATTGACTGAGTGCTGTACAGATTATTCAGGCGAACCTTGGTATTGGTAAAGGAGATTACTAATGGCAAGACAGTCTTCCACTAGGAAACTAGAATGGCCTCAGGAGTCTGCTGATGTGCTCATAAGTAAGAAAATTAAGAGGAGAGTAGCAAAAGGCAGGTTCCTAGGTGACCTTCTGGGAAAATGGCAATAGATGGCTGTGCTGATGCCTCAACAGGGGATGTAATATTTTTTGCAGGAACGTACTTCGAAAGGGGAAAAAATGACCACCAGATGGTAGCACTACAACAAACTTAGCAACATCAAAAAGGAGATGCTATGGAAGGGAAAGGGTGAGCTTGTTTAGCCTTTCAATCCTGCAGAAAATTCAAGACATTGTTTTCTCAAAACTATCAGTGGAGTTCTGAATATCTTTTAAACAAAGATGCTGATGGCCCTGTCACCAATCCCCCTCCGCTTGCTACCAAGCATCAACTTGAGTTCCGTGTCTTTTCTCTTTCCACCGGTAGAGGGAAGCAAGAAACAGCAAGCGTGGGTTTTCCAACAGCAAAAAAAAAAAGTTTTAGTGGAAACCATGCCTAATATCTTGAATTTTAGAGTTTTCTGTGTTGATGCTTCATTTAAAAAATGAATGTCTATAGGGCAGAAGGAAAGAGAATGCTAAAAGGAAGGAATCTAAAAGTAACCATGTTGAGTAGGAGGATCAGTAGGAGAAATTACAAACTACCTCTTCTTGGAGGAAGAGTTATTGACAGAGTCATATTGTATACTGGGAAAATGCAATGTTTTCTGTCGCTGTTATTTTACAGTAATCAGCTGCAAGTAGGGTGAAGTTTGAATGTGAGAAATTCAGCCTGTGTTCATTTCAATGATGCTTATTTCTGAGTAGTCATTAATAAGATGTAGTACAATTCCTTTCCCTTTCAGACTCAAGTCATTGTAGAGTTCTGCCTAAACTATTCGGAAGTTTGTTCTTGGGGGATGACATCAGTGGCACACATCAAATGGGATTTACATTGTTGCCATTCAACAACTGGATAGATACTTTCACTACAGCAAACAATTGAATTTCGGACAATGCATTCTATTTTGAGACATTTGGTGGAGGAAGAAAACCTAAATGACATTTTTAAAAGCACTATGACAAAATAAATGTGGTGTGTGTGTATGTGTGTGTGTGTGTGTGTGTGTGTGTGTGTATGTATGTATGTATGTATGTATGTATATATATATATATATATATATATATATATATATATAAATGGTCTGTGCATAATGAGTAAGTTAAAAACAGAAAACTACTGGGCCAATACCCACCAAATTTGGCAGCAAAACGTCTCACAATGCAAGGTGTGACCAACAATAATAAAAAACAAAAAAGAATTAAAAGAACTTACAGATCCTAAAAAAAGGAGAAGATGCCACTGGGCTTGCGTACAGGGGGTGGGTGTGTGGGTGTGTGGGTGTGTGTGCACACAAACAGGAGAGCTCCTCGTGGCAGAGCCTGTGCCGGCAACGGCTTCTAGGCTGCCTGGAGCTAGCCACGGCTCCTCGCGGTTGTCCTGGAGATGAAAGGCATGCACCAGGCTGAGCAATGGAGGTGGAAGCAGAGAGGCCTCTTCCTCCTTCTCCTTCGCTCCCTCGGGAGTAGAGATTGGGAATCAGTATGCTGGAGGAGAAAGAGGAGGAGGAGGTCTGATTTAGCAGCAGGAAGGAAGGGAGGGGAACTAGCATTTGAATCCTCTGCCATTCAAATTGTAGTTCTAACTCTTTACCTTTCCTCTTTAATCTCCTTCATTTTTTATATTCCTACTTCCTCTCTCCCTCATCCTTCTCTCCCTCCCTTCTCTCTTTCCCCATTTCCTCCCTTCATGCCTTCCCTTCTTCCTCTCCTTTCTCCCTCCCACACTCTTACCTCTCTCCCTCATCCTTCCCCTCTTTCCTTCTCTCTTTCCTCCTTCCTTTCCTTTCCTTCCTCCCTTCTCTCTTTCCCTTCTATCATTCCTCCTTCCCTTCTTCCTCCCTTTTTAGCTCTAGCATTAGGTGCCACCATCATGGGGCTCTGGTAAGCCCTGCCCCTAATGAAGCAGAGTGTGCCGGGGAGGAAGGGGTGAGCCGAGTTCAGGCTCCTCATTGATTGCAGGGGAGCTGTACATCCAAGCAACTCCCAAATGTCAAGATCTATTTTCCCCATACTCCACCAGAGTTCACATTTGGGCATATTGAGTATTAATCCCAAGTTTGGTCCAGATCCATCTCTGTTTGGGTTCACAGTGCTCTCCGGATGAACAATTTCTCCTCCTCCTCCTTAGGGATGGGGCTTACTGGAGCCCCATGATGGTGGCACCCGAGGCTAGAGCTGAAGAGAGAGGAAGAAGGGAAGGAATGATAGAAGGGAAGGGAGAAGGGAGAAAGGAAAGGAAGGAGGAAAGAGAGAAGGAAAGAGGGGAAGGATGAGGGAGAGAGGTAAGAGGGAAGGAGGGAGGGAGGGAGTTTGACACTTAATACAGAAACAGTTGTCTGAATGGCTGATTGTGTATCCAACTCTGAAGTCAATCCAATATCAGGACCCTTCCATCAACTTTTTGATAATTTAACAAATGGAATGACATTATGCTAACTTCTTTTGTACAATACAAATGTAGTTGAATTAAAGGTCCATACAGAAACTTAAGGGAAAAACAGCAATCCCTAAGGCTTTGCTTGTTGTGTGGGGTGAAGTCCTAAGAATCCTAGCAGCAGTCCTACAGGCTTTGATACAGCTAACACATATGGTGTGCTAATACGACCATTAAAATATGTGAGAGTATTTTGTTTTTCTTCATTTTTATGACTGAATCAAGTCACTACATTTTATTAGCTTGCTTATGCATGGTTTAATACCAGTAGGTAAAGGTTTTCCCCTGACATTTAATCGTGTCAGACTCTGGGAGTTGGTGCTCATCTCCATTTCTAAGCTGAAGAGCTGCCATTGTCAGTAGACACCTCCAAGGTCACGTGGCCAGCATGACTGCATGGAGCGCTGATACCTTCCCGCCGAAGTGGTGCCTATTGATCTACTCACATTTGCATGCTTTCGAACTGCTAGGTTGGTAGAAGCTGGAGCTAACAGTGGGAGCTCACGCCGCTCCCCGGATTCGAATCTACAATCTTTCGGTTAGCAAGTTTAGCAGCTCAGTGGTTTAACCCACTGCACCACCCGGGGCTCCTCTTAATACCAGTAATTCCGATTTTTAGTTTCAAAATGCCCTCATTTTTACATGTTTCTTTAATGCTACAAGTAGAAAGGTTTCTAAAAGAGAAAAAAAAGTCATGCTGCGGCTCGCCTCCTTCTGGGTGCCGCAAGAACTGACTGACCGCGACGCCACTTCTGCGCGAGCTGCACTGGCTTCCGATTGAATTCGGGTCCTCTTCAAGGTGTTAGTCCTCACTTTTAAGGCCATCTATGGTTTGGGGCCAGTGTACTTGAGGGAGCGACTTACCCCCTTTCTGCCTGCGAGATCACTACGCTCCGAGGAGCACAATCTCCTCGAGGTGCCTTCCCTCGGAACTTGCAGACTAGCCACTACACGGCGGAGGGCATTCTCGGTAGCCGCCCCAAGTCTCTGGAACGGCCTCCCGGAGGAGACCCGCACCATCCGCTCTCTTTTGCCCTTCCGCAAGGCCTTGAAGACTTGGCTCTTCAGAAAGGCGTTTGGCCCTTGATCCAACCACACGGCCGGCCACGCTGCCTATGGCCCCCCCCCAGATTTTACTGTTCCCCCAGCTCTTGCTGAGGGCTAGTGCTTTTCATAGGTTTTAATTGTTTGATGTGTAATGTATTTTAACTGTTTAACTGCTTAACTGCTATTACTGTGTTTTTTTCTGCTTCTTTGTAAACCGCTCCGAGCTTCGGAGTGAGCGGTATACGAAATCGAAGTTAATAAATAATAAATAAATAAATAAATTTGCAAGTGGATCCTTGTTAAGTCAGTGAAATGGGGCAAAAATTGCAGGGAAGATTTCTGTGTCCATATGTCCAAACAGAAAATAGATTAAATAGATTCATACAGATCTCCTTTTAGTCAAATATCCTATTAAAAAGATTCACCAGTTGTATAACATTTTGCTTACTACTTAGTCATCACCATGATTTCTGGGAGATTTAGTATTAGATTCAATTCATTCTTTTTTTTTTACTTCTAGTCCGTTGAAGATCTCCCTGCCCCATATCGAAGAGCTAGCTTTAATGCTGCCATCTCATTCAATGATTGTTTGCAAATGCTAGAAGTGTGGTGTGTTTCTCATATCAGGAATTTTAAACTCGGGGATTTAATTCAGCTCATACCACTCTGGGTTCTTTTAAAAAAATCACTTATCTCTAATCAGCAGTCACAGTGTCTTCATTTTGGCACTTATGAAAGACAGACTTCATCACATTAGAGAGCTCCAAGGGAATCTTGTAGCCATTGTAATTAACACAGTGGCTGTCTCAGTTGCTTAATGACACACGTGTAGTCTATTCAGTGTAAGTCTCAACATTTTATTGGCACCAAAATTATAGTGAAATATATTGTCATGATGACAACCATTATTAAAATCTCTATAATTTAGTCAGAATCAAAATCTGATTTCAATGAGAAACAAGAGGACAAAAAAGTACTTTATGTGAGTTGTACAGAACCAGCCATACCATTAGACAGCTGTGTAACAATACTATTTATCTGTAATGGATTACCTGAATGCTTTTCTCCTGGGTAGCATTTCAGTTGCAGAGACATCATATTTTCCCAACACTCAAACGGTCATATTTGGTCATCAGGAAATTTAGTTGTCTTCCAATATGGTTCAGCAGTTCTACAAGCAAAAAGGATCTTGGGATTATTGTTGATCATAAATTGAACATCAGCCAGCACAAAAAGTAGATGCTGTTTTATTATTTACATCATTTATACGAGGCGGGTCAATAAGTCTGTGACTTTTTGAATGAAACACAGGTTTTTGGATATTTTAAAAACTTTTCACCGTAGTCTCCTTTGAGCTCTATACACTTTGTCCAATGTTTTCCCAATTTTTTTTATCCCTTCCAAAAAATAAGATTTGTTGAGGTTGTCAGAATAGGTATTTGTTTGTGAGATAATTTCATTGGAGTCAAATCTCTTTCCGCTGAGCCATTTCTTCAGGTTTGGAAACAAGAAATAGTCACTTGGGGCTAAATCCGGAGAATAGGGCGGATGAGGCAGCAATTCATATCCCAGTTCATGGATTGTTGCCATGGCAACTGCACATGTGTGCACCCTTGCATTGTCCTGGTGCAAAAGAACTTTTTTTCTTGGCCAAATGCGGTTGAGTTTTTCCCCAAATCCTCATTAAATCAACCCAATTAGTTGGCATAATATTTGCCATTGATTGTTTTACCCTTTTGAAGGTAGTCAATGTGGATTATAACGTTCCCAAAAAATGGTCGCCATGACTTTATTGGATGACAAACCCATCTTGGCCTTCTTTGCGCCAATTCACCCCAAGAAACCCATTGTTTTGACTGCTGTTTGGTCTCTGGTGTGTTGTGGTGGATCCACATTTTGTCCACAGTTACGAAACGGCACAAAAACTCGTCCATATTGCGGTTGAACAACGCCAAACACTCCTGTGAAATTGTCACACGATTTCATTTGTGGTCGATTATGAGCAAACGCGGCCACCATCTTGCGGAAAGTTTCTCATACCCAAGTGATCATTTAAAATTGAAACCACTGAGCCATGTGAGATGCCTATGGCTTCCACAATCTCTCACACTTTCCATCTCCGATCAGCCAACACCATATCGTGAATTTTTCAATTGTTTCGGGTGTAGAGACTTCAACTGGGCATCCAGAATGTTCGGCATCTTCCGTGCTTGTATGGCCACAACGAAATTCAGTAAACCACTTTTTTACCATTGAAATTGATGGTGCAGAGTCCCCATCATATTTATCAAGCTTAGCCTTGGTTTGAGTGATGGTTTTTTCTGCAAAAAATAATGCTTAATGAACACACACAATTCACTTTTTTCCATTTTCTCCTCAAATCACGCGGTAGTCTGCTATCAATGGCTGTCAAACGCAAACTAAATGATGCAGCTTGTTCACATTTTGACAGAAGTCAACTGACAGATGCCTGTTGACAGGAGCAGTGTTGCCATTTCAGTTAAGAGGCGGGAAATTCAAAAAGTCACAGATTTATTGACCCGCCCTCATATTCCGCCCTTCTCACCCTGCAGGGGACTCAGGGCGGATCGCAATGCACATATACAGGCAAACATTCAATGCCATTTGACATACAACCTATATAGACATACATAGAGGCAATTTAACATTCCAGCTTCTGGCCACCAGGAGGAGCTGTTGTATTCCTTTATTTTTGTGGAGATTTTTATGGGCTTGTAAATCAGTTAAAGTTAGCCTCCCCACACAAAGTGGTCCCTAAATTTCCCACTTGACAGATGCAACTGTCTTTTGGGTTGCAAAGGTCTTGCATTCATACAAGCAAAGCAAAGTAAAGGTAATTAATAGTCCTACTAGATTCTGAGCTGGTCAGTCCTCATCTGGCGTATTGCACTCAGTTCTGGGCACCTCGACTTTGGATGGATATAGGGAAGTTGGCGCAGGTTCAGAGAAGGACAAAGAAGATGCACAGAGAACAAGACATGAGGAAAGGGTGAAGGAAATTGGCATGTTTAGCTTGGTGAAGAGAAAACGAGTGGCATGATTGCACTCTTATATAGTTAAAAAAAACCTGCACTGAGCAGGGGCTTGGAATTCAGTCATCCATGAGGTATCTCCTAACTCTAAGATTTGATGACTCTAATAATAGCCATTGTTATATGCAAATCATTTGTGCATTCTATGCAAATCAGTTGTGTGTGCTGCTGCAATATAGAAGGCGGTTGTACAAATGCAGGGCTCAAGAGGAGCTGCAAAGCCAAGGGGTCAGTTGGCCCAGGCTGCAACCTCGTCACCATGATGGAAAGGAATGAATATTCATGCTTGAGAATATTGACGGAGATGCATTTAGGTTTCTGTTATCCAGATCTTGTGAGGTTTGCTCATGCCAATCCAAAAATGGTGTTCAAGCAGAGCAAGCAACATTCTGAATGTCCCTGGCATTTTCAGGAACAGAAAGAGTATATTTATGCAGGGCATCCTTGGGTGAAAGGCTCTTTCAAGAATTTGTAGTTCCATAGCAAAGACAGAAGGGAGGAGGAAAGGATCTTAATAATCAGGTTCCAAGAGTTACAGCCTGTGTTAGACGGGGTTACACTCCCCCTGAAGATGCAGATTCACAGATTGGGTGTGATCTTGGACTCATCGCTGAGCTTGGACCCCCAGGTTTCGGCGGTGACCAGGGAAGCATTTGCACAGTAAAAACTTGTGCGCCAGCTGCGGCCGTACCTTGGGAAGTCTGACTTGGCCACGGTGGTCCATGCTCTGGTTACATCCCGTATAGATTACTGCAACACTCTCTACATGGGGTTGCCTTCGAAGACTGTTTGGAAGCTGCAACTAGTCCAATGGACAGCAGCCAGGTTAATAACAAGAGCGGCATTCAGAGAGTGTACAGCTTCTCTGTTGTGCCAGCTCCACTGGCTGCCAGTTCACTACCGGGCACAATTCACAGTGCTGGCTTTAGCCTTTAAAGCCCTTAACGGTTCTGGTCCAACTTACCTGTCCAAACACATCTCTCCCTATGAACCATTGAGATGTTTAAGATCATCCAGAGAGCCCCTGCTCTCGTTCCCACCTTCTTCGCAGGCGCGATTGGCGGGGACGAGAGACAGGGCCTTTTCAGTGCTGGCTCCTCGGCTTTGGAACGCCCTCCATAGTGACATCAGATCGGCCCCCTCCTTCCTGACATTTCGCAAGAAAGTCAAGACCTGGCTATTTGAGCAGACATTTGCTGATGAAATATAACGGTTTAAATATATGGAATGACGACGATGTGATGGAAAATGATTTCAACGTGATGCTGAGACTGTAATTGTATGTTTTAATTGCTAATTGTTGTGTTATATGGTTATTGTTTGGTTTGTTTTGCTCTTGTTTTGATTGGAGGGCAGAGACTGCCTTGTGTAAACCGCCCCAAGTTGCCTTCGGGCTGAGAGGGGCGGTATAGAAATGTGATAAATAAGTAAATAATAGCTCCTGTGGCAAAAAATTAAACAGCAAATGATAACGAGTCTGATGACATCTCAAAGACTAACCAATTAACATGGCATGAGCTTCTGGGGAGGAGAATGCACTTCATCAAATGCATAAAGTGCAATTCTCAGTTGACAGGTATATAATGAGACTGACAAACTGACAGGTTTATTCAGTTATGTACAATCAATTGTCTAAGGAGGTGAGATATTCCTCTTAGATCCCAAGACTAGAGGGAACTAGGGCTACTCATAAGGTAAAATAGCTAAAATACGTGCAAAGAAATGTCTAGTTCATTTGCAAGCAAACATATACTCTACTGTCATGTTTACATCATGGTAGAGAGGCCATAGTGTGGGTGACATTCCAGGACACAAATATAGAGAACATAATTACAGAATTAAAACATTGGTTGTGATAAAGTCTCTATCAGGACTGCTTGAAGTTTGTCTATGGATTTTAGGCTGGATTGACACTGCTCTATATTGTCAGTGCTAGAATGTATGACAAAATGAGTTTAAAATGTTTTCTGTTAACTGTGTCTATTTTCTAAGCTGTGTGATATGGTTAGGCCATTATAGAGTTAACTGGAGAAGGAGA
Source organism: Anolis apletophallus (assembly GCA_030556195.1). Lineage (NCBI taxonomy): Eukaryota > Metazoa > Chordata > Lepidosauria > Squamata > Anolidae > Anolis > Anolis apletophallus. Next base: position 178,548,359 of record JARBWK010000002.1, read on the forward strand.
GTTCATGTGTATGACGGAAGCAAAGTTCCCGTATGTTCAACCTTTGGAATGTAAACATTTGTAGATAAGAAAAATGCTTCAGTCGCCATGATTGATGTGCTTTGAGATGCAGGAATGTGCTCCGGTAAAATGCTCTGTTTTCTTTAACAATAAAAGGACTATTTATAGTTCCAACCTGGCTCTGCATGATTTATCATTGACATATATCCCAGGATCTGATCCCAGATATCTGTTTTGAACTGGATCATATGAATCTACACTAAGACATAATCTGGGATAAGCAGAAAATCTGGGATCAGATCCTGGGATATAGGGCAGTGTAGATCCAGCCTCAGAAGCACTACTGAATAGAGAGCTCTGTCTATGATGAATGTGCCCATGTTGCAAGCAAGCAAGCAAGTTTGCCATTATACACAGTTAAAGTATGATAAACAATTCACTATTAGTAACAAATGATTTAAAACGCTTTCTATGGACTATCAGGTGGTTTTGTATGCAGCTTTTAAGTCTTGCATTACACAGCAAGAAAGCACTGACAAGAAATAGATATGTCAACATTCGAGAACAGAAAATATTTCATAGAATATGGGCATCCTCTCACTAATTTAAACTGGTGTCTAGGCATTCTAGGGTTATTCTTACTGAAACAATTGGGAAACACACGAGTAACATCTTTGACAGATTCACTACTGCACTTTGTATCTTGCCTGCCAACCAATTGAGTCTGCCAAAGAGAGATTAATTTAGCTCTCTCAGATCCTTGAGTCAAAAGGAAAGATGCAGAAAATTACCAGTAACTACTTGCATCTTTGGACCCATGTTCTCAATAGAATCAAAATAAGTTCTGAAACCTGCTTAAAGTTAATTTTAACAACAAAAAGTAAAGCTTAACTAAGTGTTTCAGCTTTGAAAATCATGAATCAATTCTAAAATAACGGATGCAAAATTCTGTTTAAAATTTTATTGTGAGGTTTAGCCATGGCCAAAAGAGGAGCACCGTGTAGCAATTTTAACCTATACATTTCTAGGATGGGTTGAACCAGGTTTCTCCCTTTAGTGTGATAGAACTGTAATGGAGTATTTGATTAAATTTGTGTGATTTTACCACGCACTGGCGCTTGGTCCACACCCATTTAATCAAGTACTCTGTTAGTTAAGATACTTAAAAGCAGGCAGTTGCTCAAGTACATTTCCATCAAGTGTCTAATTAAGGATGTGTTTAGATTTTTCAGACATCGTAATTGGCAGGAATTTTTCCCACAAAACAAATTAAAGAATTTCAACGGTTTGCATCAGTGGTTCTCAATCTGTGGGTCCCTAGATGTTTTAGCCTTCAACTCCCAGAAATCCCCTGGGATTTCTGGGAGTTGTAGGCCAAAACAACTGTGGACCCACAGGTTGAGAACTACTGGTCTACATAAACTCATTACGTGGGTTGATTTGCCATTGTACGCCGCTTGCTCTCCACTTTCAGCATGGAGCCTATTAGATGACACACCGGAACTTCTGGCTGGGCTCTGTGCCAAAAGAGAAGAGGAAGCAGTGCACCTTGCAGTGGTGGCAACATGGGAGTCTTCCCATATTGCCTTAGCAGTAATTGGAGGATCCTGGGCGGCAACGCTTCCCCCCATGGGATGAGGGGTAAGACAAGTCATGCGATGTGGGACGTGGAGCGATAGCTTCTCCATGCTCGTCCTGCCAAGAGCCCATGGTAGTGAATCCATGGGCCTTTGAGATCCTAAGAAATCAGAATTGCATCTTCTACGTAAAGGAGCATGGAGTATTTCTGGTTTCTCACTTTAACTTGTAAATAAAATCTGCCTTTAAAAACCTCTACTGCCTCATTAATGAAAATGCTAACAGAAGTGGGCCAAGGATCACTGGTAATAGTCATTGAAACTTTCTGAAGAATAAAAGTCCAAGTAGACTGGGAGGAGGACAAATAGTGCCCCCGTCTTCAAAAAGGATGAAAAGAGAACCCAAACAATTACTGCCCAGTCAGTCTGGTATCATCAAACACTAGGAAAGATTCTAGAGCATGTCATTAAACTGTCTGTAAGCACTTAGAAAGGAATGCTGTGATTTCTCAAAGTCAACATGAGTTTCTCAAAAACAAGCCATGCCAGACTAATCTTATCTATTTTTGACAGAGTAGATGAATGGAATGCTCTGGAGGTAGCATACCTTGGTTTCAGTAAGTTCTTCAACAAGTTCCTCCATGATATTCTTAGAAACAACCTATTAACTATGAGCTAGTTAGATTGATTTGTAACTGACTGACCAGCTGAACCCAAAGGGTGCACACTAATGAATCATCTCATGAGAGATGGATGAGGTGCCGCACAAATTCATGGACGCATAAATGTTTTGAGTGATGGAAAAGAGTGCATCCTTATGAAATTTAGAGATATCAAATTATGAGGGTATCTAATACCCCATAGCAGTGTTTCCCAAACTATGGTCTTTGAGGTGTTTTTGGATTTCAGGTCCCAGAAGAGCTGACCATTGGGTAAAGAGCTAAGGGTTCTGGGAGTTGATGTTCAAAATATCTGGAAAACTAGAATGGTTTGGTCAGTGATATTGATGAAGAGAGTGACCAGGAGATCCCTGTAGTTTCCCATGAGAATCTCCCAAAGGGATGTGGAGAAGATAGTATGCTTTCTGAATTGTTACCAGTCAAATAGTTTTAGGATCCAATCATCCGCGGTAGGCATAATATTTTGTTTCCAGACTCATGCTAGTAATAGTCTCGCCACAGTGCTCATTAAAAAGAGTATGCGGTCCTGGGTCCTGCTGCTACAGTTCATAACTTGGCTGGTACATTTATTCAGTATTTGTTTCAGTAAGGGCAGACTGTAGGGTTAAGGCACTCATGTATGTGCCTCCAAGTTGCCTGTTGATTATGGTAACCCTATTCACTTCATAGGGGTTTCTTAAGCAAAACCCCCCCCAATCATTTCCTTCCTCTCAAATGCAGCATGCAGCATTGGTGATCCTTGATGATGTCCCATCTAAGTACTAATCAGGCCTCATTGTATTTAGCTTCCAATATCAGATCAGATCTGGAACCTTCAGGGTATTTAGGCACTTGTGTTAAAGATGAAGAACCTGACACTACATATTGTGAATTTTCCTGACTCTAGAGGCAATTACCAGTGACATAGATTACTGTACTGGAAGGGGAACTCACCTTGTTCTTCATTCAGAAGTTATGTTTCCTGAATACTATGGAGGGAACAGGAAGGAAAAAAGGGTGTTGATCCTCAAAGCAATTGTATTGTCTAGTGTAGACTACTTCATCACACTAGAGCAGTGTTTTTCAACCTTTTTTGAGCCGCGGCACATTTTTTACATTAACAAAATCCTGGCACACCATCAACCAAAATGACACAAAATGACACTCTAACACAGTAATACATATAGTTAATATGTTTTTAAATGTATTTATACATTCAGTGTGAAACCTGGGCCTATTTCAGTGAACACAACATAGATATCCTGGCAGGAATGGCAGAAAGACACACACGAAGGTCTTGCTCAACAGCTGTCAGTCTCTCTGTGTGTTTAGTTTTTATCGCAGTCAAGCTAGAGAAGCTAATCTCACACAGATATGGGGCCCTCTGGGTGCTTTGGACTTCAACTCCCACCATTCCTAACAGCCCGAGGCCCGTTTCTGCTTAAGTGGCTGAGGGGAAAAAAAGAAAAGGGCCTGGGGCTGCTAGGAATGGTGGGAGTTTGAGTCCAAAACACCTGGAAGGTCCAAGTTTGCCCATGCCAGCTTTCAACAGAGACCTCTTCCTCCCCCTTCCCATTTGCACCCTTTCTTCCCCCTCCTGCCGAACACTTACTTTTTCTTCTCCACTTGGGCTCCCTTCTTCCCAGCCTTGCTCTGCTCGCTTTGCCTCACTTTGCTCACGCTGTTGCTTCTGCCGCCTTTTTGATCGAGGGGGCAGCGTGAGCGTGTTCAGGAGGGGAGAGGGAGGGAGGAAGACGTAACCCGTGCGGGCGCTACTGCACACACTCGCCACACATCTACCTCCCCCTCCTCCTGAACACGCTCACAGAGCGAGGCTGAGAAGAAGGGAGCCCGAGTGGAGAAGAAAAAGTGTTCGGTAGGAGGGGGAAGAAAGGGTATTGGAGGTTCCAATTTCTCATGGCACACCTGATGATCACTCATGGCTCACTAGTGTGCTGCGGCACACTGGTTGGGAAACACTGCACTAGAGAACACTAGGGGTTGTATCATGCCTAGTTCTTAGTGAATAGGTTTATGCCCATTCAGTGCCAAGGAAAGATGCTCCAGTTATTCAAAAAGAGAGGCCAAACAATGGTCAGGAAGAAAGACAGCACGAGCCTTCTGCCAGGATTTGTGGCAGGATCTCTCTAATTAGGTAACCAGAAAGTGTCAGATTGCAGAATATGTTTGGGATTCAATGAAACAATCAAATCATTTATTTCGGTCATAGACCAGCACAGGAAATAAAAGTCACATTTTCATACGAACTTGATACATTTAGTATATTTAAAATGTAAATATAAATACTGAAGCACAATAAGGGGTGAGGGCTTCACTACATCTTTGCTCAATGCTAGCAAGTCACGTGGAAATTATCTATCGTACCTATGGTACATGCATCAGCCAGTCCCCGTGGTTCCCATTACAGCTTCCCACCTGCCCTACACTGTTCAATGATTTACCATATTTCATCTTCCAGGTTGTCATATCCATATGCATGAACACAAAAGAGTTTTCATTCTCTATTGAATTTAAATAATTTGGGAATCCTGGGTGCAAAATTTTGACTTTTGTGTCAAAGATGAATTCAACGGTCTGTTTCTGTATCCTAGCAAGTGGCTAAAAAATCATCTCTGGAATCACATTTCACTAGCCAACACACATTTTGGTGCCTCAGATATTAGACCTGCTTCTGTGTATTCCTCTGATTCCAAAAATGGCACTAGTTTTCCCCTATCAGCTCTAGGTTTTGAGATAGAGAACATATGCCATCTACCAGTCTTCATCTGTTCTCCCACAGAAAACCACGATAACCATATCTAAGAAACTAAATTTTCTGAATCAGCGCCCAAAATAACCCCAGGAACAGGCCTAAATACCAAGACACCAGGAAAAAACGTTTTTGTTGGGCCGTGCTATCATCAATCATGTTTTATAAAAGTAATGTATATTTATATGAAAAAAGCAATGATGGATTCAAGAAAAGGTCTGGAGATTCTAAGTGCATTAAGTACATGTCGCAGGCGGTTTCCATGATTCCTGTTTAATCTGGTGATTGCATATTAACTTTCCAGAGAGGTTCTCCGCCAGTAAGCCTCGGAGGCTCCGAATGATCTGTGACAGGTAAACTATCTATGACAGTTTTATCAAGTTCTCCCGTAGGGACTGTTTGTTTTTATATGCAAGCTTTTAACTGCAGACTTGGCTTGTTTGAGCTCCGTCTGAATAAGATATCTCCAAAGTAGTAGTTTTAAAGCTTTTTTTAAAAAGCAAATTCTAAGAGCGGCATCTTATATGCATGGATTTGTTATTACTATTTGTATGAGCAGCCCAAGCATTTATAGATCAGCCTTCTCAAAAGTGGCACTTAGGAAGCAAAATGAACTTGAGATGCTATAAAGCTCCCACTTGAAATGTAGAGTTGTTACCGCTTTGCCCAATCATGACTCAACATACATTCATAATGTCAGTCCTGAGCAACTCGATATAACATCCACAGTGGTGACTTAGAGCCCCTGGTGGTGCAGTGGGTTAAACCAGTGTTTTTCAACCTTTTTTGAGCCACGGCACATTTTTTACATTTACAAAATCCTGGGGCACACCAACAACCAAAATGACACAAAATGACACTCTAAACACAGCAATACATTTAGTTAATATGTTTTTAAATGTATTTATACACTGAGTGTGAAACCTGGGCCTGTTTCGATGAACACAACATAGATATCCTGGCAGGAATGGCAGAAAGATACAAACGAAGGTCTTGCTCAACAGCTGATCACCCGCAATCAAAGAGCATTCTGAACTCCACCAATGATGGAATGGAATCAAACTTCCCACACAGAACTACCATAACCAAGAGAAATTACTATAAGAGTTTGGTGGGCATTGACCTTGAGTTTTGGAGTTGTAGTTCACCTATATCTAGAGAGCACTGTGGAGGGGAGGGAGGAAGACGTGGGGCGAGTCTCCGCAGTAGCGCCCGTACGGGTCACGTCTTCCTCCCTTCCCCCTCCCGCAGAAGGGGCAGCATGAGCAAAGCGAGGCAAAGCAAGCGGAGTGAGGCTGGGAAGACAGGAGCCCGAGTGGAGAAGAAAAAGTGTTCGGCAGGAGGGGGAAAAAGGGGTATTGGAGGTTCCAATTTCCCATGGCACACCTGATGATCGCACACGGCACACTAGTGTGCCATGTCACACTGGTTGGGAAACACTGGGTTAAACCCTTGTGCCGGCAGAACTGAAGACAGACAGGTCGGAGGTTTGAATACAGGGAGAGCACAGATGAGCTCCCTCTGTCAGCTCCAGCTCCCCATTTGGGGACATGATAGAAGCCTCCCACAAAGATGGTAAAACATCAAAACATCTGGGCGTCCTTTGGGCAACGTCCTTGCAGACAGTCAATTCTCTCACACCAGAAGCGACTTGCAGTTTCTCAAGCTGCTCCTGACACGAAAAAAAAGTGTTGACTGTAAGATGCATATCATTATCACTGATATTTCATAAGACCTTTCATATAGGCCAAGGATGACAATGTGTGTCATATTATGTTCCTATCATATATGTAGTGCAGCTTTGAACTTTCCTTTCACTGTTGGAGCACATCAACAGCTGAATGTGTTTTGGCTTGAGTCTATTTGCATCATTAGTCACAGTATTATAGCAGTTCTCTGTTCTGCCCCACTAGCTCATTGAGTGTCTTCTGACATTATCTTTTTTTTTAGTGTCTCATCATTGAGCTTTCAAGGTAGATGGCTTCTGGAGTGGCTTACAATTGCCCCTTTTGCCCAGTACTAACAAGTGTTAGCTATGGTGCTGTGCCATTATCTCCAAGAGATGTTTTGCAAGCGACACTCCTGTCCAGTAGTTGCTTGGCACGTTTAGTCTAGCTCTTCAGCAAAAGCTTGTCTGAGATGGTGCACCCTACCAATACCACTGCTACTATCAGCATAACCTTTTTCTGGCAATGCCAGTGGGACATGTGAGAGATTTCAGAGGCCATATCAACTCAACGTGACTTCCCCTAAAATGATTATTTCAGTTACAGACTATTTTATGGTCAGCACTGACACACCTCTGATAAATTGGTCTTTCCACTTTCTTGCAAGCATACTTCAAGATATAAACATCTTTAATCTCCAGGCCGGCAAAGGAGGTCTGAGACAGAAGAATCCCTCCGGTACCTTCCTCTTCTCCAGAATGACGAGGCACCATTATATACTAAATTATTCTTACTTATCCATTTATAGCCTGCTCTTCCCTCAATACTGAGACTCCATGCAATTTGCAAAAAAATGGAAACAATACAGTAAAAAGACAAATTTAAAACATATCACACTACTGTCAAAACACATTCTATGGGGAGCTGCCTCCGAAGAGTGTTTGGAAACTTCAACTGGTCCAAAGAACTACAGCCAAGTTGCTGTTCAGACAGGCTTTTAAAGAAGGAGGTTTTTAAGAGCCAGGGAGTGCTGTGCTTTATGTAATTTAATTGGTTTAATGGTTTCATTGTTTTTAACTATGTGTTTTTAATATTTCTATAAATAATTCTATTTCAGTTTATATACATTAGGTTTTAATTCACCCATGTTTATACTTGTAGTGTTAGGTGCTTTGGGTCTTCTTTAGCTGAGAAAAAGCATTTAATAATAATAATAATAATAAAAAGAAATTGAGGGCCTGATTCTTGCAGCCCAAGAACCAGCCATTAGAACAAATGCCATCAAAGCCAGAATTTAAGTCAACTATAGATTCCAAGTGTAGACTCTGCAAGGAAGCAGACGAAATGATGGATCAAATACTTAGCTGCTGCAAGAAGATTGCACAGACTGACTACAAGCAGAGGCATAATACTGTTGCTCAGATGATATATTGGAACTTGTGCCACAAATACTATCTGCCTGTGACAAAAAACCTGGTGCGAACACAAGGTTGAAAAAGTTACCCAAAAAAACCTACTCTGGGACTTCCGAATTCAGACTGACAGAGTTCTGGAGCACAATACTCCTGACCTCGTGATCGTGGAAAAAACAAAGTATGGATCAATTGATGTTGCAATCCCAGGCAACAGCATAATTGACGAGAAGCAACTGGAAAACCTTACACGATACGAGGATTTAAAGATTGAACTGTACAAGTCCTAGTGGTGATTGGCACACTGGGTGCAGTGCCTAAAGACCTTGGCCAGCACTTTAAAAAAATGTGCTGACAAAATTACTATCTGTCAGCTGCAAAAGGCTACCCTACTCAGATCTGCATGCATTATTCGCCGATACATCACACAGACCTAGACACTTGGGATGTGTCCAATGTGTAATTGAATACAAAAGCCAGCATAGTGATCTTGTTTGCTGTGTACTAATCTTGTTATGTATACTAATACTAATGTTGTCTAAGCCTTCCTAGGGAAGAAATCCTAAAGTCTGGGAGCATTTACTAAGACTTATCCCATCTTCCTACATTCCGTAGGACTGTTTGGATTTACATTACTTTTAAACCCTTAGGTGTAGTTCATCTGCCCTGAAAACTGGAATTTATTTATAGGAGCTCAGTGTTCTCATTTCATTTCTTCAGTTAACCTGAACTGCAACACTCTCCCTAAAGCAGTGATTTTCAACCTTTTTTGAGCCACGGCACATTTTTTACATTTACAAAATCCTGGGGCACACCACCAACCAAAATGACACAAAATGACACTCTGTCATTTTACTAACTGTGAACCTCCCCCCCTCATGATACCGCTGCTTCCACCAAACCCCCTCCCCGGGAGGCCCACGCGCAGGAGGCCTGTCACCGTCCCACGGGGGAGGACTGCGCTGAGTGGCCGAAGCGCACACGGGCTTGGCTGAGCAGGACGAATAGGAATTGAGCAGGGTGGCTCTGAGCCTCGGAATAAACTGCAGCAGAGGCTCACAGCCATTGCCACCCCCAGCTCTCCTTCCCAAAGGGGTTCAGCCCCCCCAGGAGTGCCTCCATCTCCCCCCGGCCCGTGTCCCTTCGGCTTCCCTGCTTTCGCCTTGAACCAGATCAGGAAGGAACCAAGCTGGGCTGTGGAGCTGCGCATCCCGGCCTTTGCTCTGCTCTGCAGCGAACCCGGAGCCCAGCCAGGAGAGGCCAGGAGACGAGGGGTTGCTCCCTTTCCCCGGTGCGGAGGGGCTAGAGGGCAGAAAGCCTCGCCTCGAGCCTCCGGGAGCGGGGTCAGACGGGGGCAGCTCCTGCGGACTCCTCCTCCCTCTCCTCCTCCTTGCTGCTGGAGGGGAGGAGGGCAGAAGAGAGCCCAGGAGCCACGAAGCAGGAGGCGCTGCAGCCCGGCCAGGTAGCCCTTGGCGGGCAGAGGAAGGGAAGGAAGGGAAGGAGAGAGGGAGGAGGGGGGGAGGAAAGTTCTGGATGCCGAGGTCTCTCCCTGACTGCAGCCAGGCTGGCTGGCATTGCTGCTTCGGCCAGGAAAGCCTCATTTACGCTGCCTGAAGTTTCCTGCTAGGCTCTCTCTCTCTCCACTGTAATTTCCCACGGCACACCTGATGATCTCTCATGGCACACTAGTGTGCCGCAGCACACTGGTTGGGAAACACTGCCCTAAAGTATTCATTCTGTGTTCACCAGATAGATCGATGTTTTGCTTTTAGGAGAAAAAGTTGGAATAAAGCAGTTTCCCCTCCTCTCTGTCACCCATTAACTTTTCAACAGCTTTGAAACATAAGGGACCAACTCCATCTTTCCTCCTCTTGCTCCAAACATAGTCCCAAACCTCCTTACATAGTTTTTAATGTGTCTTGCAAGTTTGAACTCATTCTGATGTAATCCATTCCCTAAATTTACAATCTTCCCTAATGGAAAATAAACAAATTTCTGGGAAATAACTTATTTTAGACTCAAATCAAAATTGAACGAGAGTCAGTTCCCCCATTGCTAGTTTTATCTTTCCACTTTCAGCTTCACATCGTATTTCTAGCTGCACACAACGCTTTATCAGGCACCAAAATCATAACGTCCTCCCATCATGTTGATTGAACTCTTATTCTATATCTGGAAGTTTAGAAGAAATGCCATATGTATAGCACTTGGAAGGAAGCCTGCCTTTTCCATCCAAAATCTACATTAATGCAAAGCTTTTAAAAATAAACAGATCATGGTAGATTGGAACTGGCTTGATGTGTGAGCATAATAATTTAAAGCTAAAGTTTGTGATAATAAAACATGAATTATATAAATTTGTGATTTGTTTTCCCCCTTACATTTAATCCTTTTATTTTCAAAGTAGAAATTTCAGTTCTGGTAATTTTTAATTCTTTTTTTATTTTAGAAATAAGGTTGGTGTACTCTTTAGTACTGAAATTACACTGGCTCTCAACTTGAAAGGAGGTTGGGAGAGGAGAGGGAAAACTTAGAACATAAGAACATAAGAAGAGCCATGCTGAATCGGGCCTCAGCCCATCTAGTCCAGCATTCTGTGTCACACAGTGGCCCACTAGTTGTACAGAGGGATCTCTAGCAGAAAGGAGGGCAAAACCCTCACCTGCTCCCGACCCCCCACAACCAGTACCCCGGGAAATCCTGCCTGCCTCCATCAACACAGAGGTGGCACTTGGATGTCCATTTCAGTAGCTACTGATTCCCTTGGTATCCATGAATCTGTCTAATCCTGCCTTGAAGCTGTCCAGGCTGACAGCTGTCACAACCTCCTCTGGAAGTGAGTTCCATAACCCAATGACCCTCTGGGTGAAGAAATATTTCCCTTTATTAGTCCTAATTTTCCTACCTTGGAGCTTTAGGGAGTGCCCCCTAGTCCTAGTGTGTGACAGAGAAAATATTTTTTCTTTATTCACCTTTTCTATCCCATGCATGATTTTATACACTTCGATCAAGTCACCTCTTAAATGCCGTCTTTCAAGGCTGAAAAGACCAAGGCGTTGCAACCTGATTTCGTAAGGGAGCTGCTCCATCCCTTGGATCATTTTTGTTGCCCTTCTTTGTACCTTTTCCAGTTCCGTTATATCCTTCTTGAGGTGCGGTGACCAGAATTGTACACAGTACTCCAGATGTGGCCTCACCATAGATTTGTAGAGAGGCAATACAACATTTGCCGACCTATTTTCGATTCCCTTCCTGATCATGCCAAGCATCGAATTTGCTTTTTTCGCTGCTGCTGCGCACTGGGTTGACATCTTCATTGAGCTGTCCACCAAAACCCCAAGATCCCTTTCCTGGTTTGTCTCAGAAAGCTTTGATCCCATCAGTTGATAAGTGTATTTGGGGTTCTTTGCCCCGATGTGCATGACTTTACACTTGTTTAGGTTAAACTGCATTTGCCACTTTGTTGCCCATTCACTCAATTTCGAGAGATCTTTCTGGAGCTCTTTACAGTCAGTTTCATTTTTAACTACCCTGAACAGTTTAGTGTCATCTGCAAACTTTGCTACCTCACAATTTACTTCTACATCCAGATCATTTATGAATAAATTAAAAAGTAACGGTCCTAAAACTGAACCTTGGGGTACGCCACTTCTCACCTCTTTCCACCCAGAGAAATGTCTGTTTATTACCACCCTTTGTTTCCTACAGTTTAGCCAGGTTCCAATCCAGGACAAGACCTGTCCTCTGATTCCATGGCTGAAGAGCTTATTTAGGAGCCTTTGGTGAGGGACTTTGTCAAAAGCCTTTTGACAGATCCGTGTCTGTGTGTGTGTGTGTATCTGTGTGTAATTGATCTAACTCTGAGGCCCTCATCTTGGCAAACGCTATTTTTCAGTCAGAGAAAGAGATTTGTTGCTTAAGCATGTAGCCTAAGGACTTCTTTTGGTTAATGTTGATTATTTTATTTCTTTCCTAGGCTGAACAAAACCTCTGAAACTGAAGATCTGGCAGCAAGAATGTTAAAAGTTTGTCCCCAAAACAGGATCTCTGCACAGGAGGCACTTACTCATTGCTATTTCAGCTCTTTGCCCTCTCAGTTGTACCACCTTTCTGATGGTATGTCAATCCCTCTTCTATTTTCAGCTTAAGGGTACTCAGACAAACTTTCTAACTTCTTTTATTTATTATCTACTTAAAATAATGTATAACCTTGCTCATGAGTCAACAAAGCTTCCAGGGTGACTTACAAAGATAAGTAGCAGTGCTTACTATTTAAGACACAGAAAGAATAAGGGGAAAGGAGAGATGAGCAAAGAAGCAGGTTCCAGTTCCAGTTCTTATAATGAGACGAAGGGGAAAGTTCAGATCTTCAGACCTGGAATACTTTACTCAAGAAAGTTAAGCTGGACCCATCTTTTTAAGCCTCTAGTACAGTGTTTTTCAATCTTTTTTAAGCCGCCGCACACTTTTTACATTTACAAAATCCTGGGGCACAACACCAACCAAAATGACACAAAATGACACTCTAACACAGTAATACATAATAGTTAATATGTTTTTAAATGTATTCAAACACTCAGTGTGAAACCTGGGCCTGTTTCGATGAACACAACATAGATATCCTGGCAGGAATGGCAGAAAGACACACACGAAGGTCTTGCTCAATTTATAGTTAACACACAATCAAAGAGCATCCTGAACTCTTGCAACAATGAAATTGAACCAAACATGGCATATTGAACTCTCATTACCAACAGAAAGTACTGAAAGGGTTTGCTTGGGAATTGACCTTGAGTTTGGAAGTTGTAGTTCACCTACACCTAGAGAGCACTGTGGACTCAAACAATGTTATGTTATGTTGTTGTTTGTTTTCTATCCAGAATCACAATGTTGGAAGGAGGCTCGCCACTTTAAGGCCCCTAAAACATGCATGGGAAAACTTCGGCCCTCTAAGTGCTTTGGACTTCAATTCCCACCATTCCTAACAGCCCGAGGCCCTTTCCTGCTTAAGTGGCTGAGGGGGGGGAAAGGAAAAGGGCCTGAGGCTGCTAGGAATGGTGGGAGTTGGAGTCCAAAACACATGGAAGGTCCAAGTTTGCCCATGCCAGCTTTTGACAGAGACCTCTTCCTCCCCCTTCCCCTTCGCACCCTTTGTTCCTCCTGCCGAACACTTACTTTTTCTTCTCCACTTGGGCTCCCTTCCTCCCAGCCTCGCTCTGCTCGTGTTGCCTCGCTTTGCTCACGCTGCCGCTTCTGCTTCCATTTTGATCCGAGGGGGCAGCGTGAGCATGTTCAGGAGTGGAGGGGGAGGAAGACGTGACCTGTGCGGGCTCTACTGCGCAGACTCGCCCACGTCTTCCTCCCTCCCCCCTCCTGAACACGCTCACGGCAGCGTGAGCAAAGTGAGGCAAAGCTAGCAGAGCGAGGCTGGGAAGAAGGGAGCCTGAGTGGAGAAGAAAAAGTGTTTGGCAGGAGGGGGAAGAAAGGGTTTTGGAGGTTCCAATTTCCCGCGGCACACCTGATGATCACTCATGGCACACTGGTTGGGAAACACTGCTCTAGTAGAAGGGCAGAGGTCCCCTGGTGGTGCAGCGGGTTGAGCTGCTGAGCTGCTGAACTTGCTGACCAAAAGGTTGGTGGTTCAAATCCGGGGAGTGGGGTGAGTTCCCGTTCTTAGGCCCAGCTTCTGCCAACCTAGCATGCAAATGTGAGTAGATCAATAGGTACCGCCTTGGCAGGAAGGTAACAACGCTCTATGCAGTCATGAGCTTGGAGGTGTCTATGGACAACGCCGACTCTTCAACTTAGAAATGGAGATGAACATCACCCCCAAGTCGGACTCGACTAGATTTAATGTCAGGGGAAACCTTTGCCTTAACTAGACAGGCAAAACTTTGGTGTTCCACATGGCATTCAATATTTGAAATTTCTGTTCTAACTGTTTGAAAACTGAATTGTAAGATTGGTTTTTAGACTGTTTTTAAGCATTTTAACATTTTTTCAAAAAAATGTTTCTATATTTGACTTGTTTCTTTTTTTGTTGGTTGCCCCAGGAGCCCTGGTGGTTGGGAGGTGATACAGAAATACTTTATCTAAGTAAATAAAAGGCTGCTGTTAGGTGCCAAATGAGGGGGGGGGTCCAAAGGCCGGCTTTCTTTGCATGGGAAACCAGATTCTTATTCATTTCTATTGGTACTAGTGGAACTGGATGGGGGCAATGAATAAGATCTTTCTTTGATATCAACTGGAACCCTGTCAGTGAAATGAGGGAGTGGCAGCAGCGGAGTAAAAGATGTGGGTGCCTTGGTTGCTAAGGAGGAAAGGCATTTTAAACATCAGGTGCTCTGAGTTGGCAGATTTTGCCTGTCTTCTTTCACCATCATTGTCTGACCTCTGAAAAGCACGGGCTCTATTGTAACAGACTAGCAAGATTCAGGCCTTTTGATCTGAAACTATTTTCAAGCTTCACTTTGGATACGTAGGTCTATCACAAGCACAGAAGACCAGCTCTGACCAAGGTGGTCTTCTGCTGAATGGTGGCAGATCCATGTACTTAAACCAGGGTTAGCATTGCAGTTAGTGTTATGGTCACATGGCATTCTAGATGTTGTTGACCTGTAGGTCATCTGGTTAGAATAGATTTTAGTCCAGAAAACACCTGGAAGACTGGAAGTTTCCTACTCCTGGTTAGAACCAGGATTGGTCCAGATATTTAGAGTAGAGGCAAGGGCTCGTTTTCAAGTGGACTGTGGCAAATATATGAAAGTACAGTGGAACCATTGACTTAAGTGCATTCCAGCTTAAGAACATTTTGAGTTAAGGGCTGTCACTTGGCCTAGGTTTTCACTTTGACATAAGAGTAGTATTTTGAGTTAAGAACTAGTGCCAGAGGGAGTGCTAGCACAGGGCTTTAGGTTTCAAGGGAGCAGCCTCCGTGCCTTGTGATTTTGTCCACTTTGGAAGACTACTGTCTGCTTTGATTTCATCCTCTTTGAGGAACTTTGGGTTAGTTCAGTGTTTCTCAACCAGTGTGCCGTGGCACACTAGTGTGCCGTGAGCGATCATCAGGTGTGCCGTGAGAAAAGCTCTCTGCCCCCCTTCCTTCCCTCCTCCTCCTTCCAAACTCCTGCTGCTTGGGAGAGGAGGAGGAAGGGCGAAGAAAAAGAAGGGACCGGGGCGCCGCCTCCTTCGGCCGTTTCCCCAACCAGCCTCAATCCGCCATGACTCTTGCCATGACTCTCACCCATTGCTTGTTGAAGCCGCGCGGAGGAGCCCTGCCTACTGAAGCCCATCCACCGCTCATGCTCCTCCTCTGTGGGAGAGCTGAAACCAGGGGGAGGCATGATGCAGCTTGGCTCCGCTCCTTCCCCCCGGCTTCAGCACTCCCACAGCTTTGCCAGCCTTCAGGGGGCAGTGCCAAGCCAGCGGTGGCAGAGACAGCACAATGCTGGCTTGGCACTGCCCTCTCAAAGCTGGCGAAGCTGTGGGAGAACTGAAGCCGGAAAGAGGGTTCAGGGCATGGCGTGGCCTGGCTCCTCCCCCTCCCCCGGCTTCGGCACTCCCAGCAGGTCACCACCCCCAGCCGTTCTTTACTGTGTTACAGTATCATTTTGTGTCATTTTGGTTGGTGGTGTGCCCCGGTTTTAATGTTAAAAAGTGTGCCACGGCTCAAAAAAGGTTGGGAAACACTGGGTTAGTTGATTTTGTGTGGATTTTATTCCTGGTATGTTTGGCTTCATGAAGAGAGAGAAGGAGGGAGAGAGGGAGGTTGGAATGAGTTTGGTATGAAGAAAATGATGCTTCTGTCTCTTCTCTTTGTGCTTCCTTACCACAACTTTGTGCTTCTGCCATTTTAAAGTTGATCTTTCTTTTTTTATTGTTCCATGTGATACATTATTTGCTATGTATAAAGTATATTTATAAACACGTAACAAAAACAGAGGGGTTTGGGCAGCTGGATCGGATTAATAGCATTTCAGTGGGGAAATTGACTTTGAGATAAAATAAATAAATAAATAACTTTATTTATAATCTCTCCTATCTTTGTGAGGGGACTCAGGGTGGATTCCAGCAATAGAAGGCAAACATTCTCAACCTGTGGTAGGGTTGCCATTTTTTGATATAAGAATAAGGGACAGGTACCTAAAAATAGGGAATTTTTCACAAAAATAAGGGACACTTCATAAAAACTTGAAAATCAATTGATGATTTTCAAGTTTTTATGAAGTGTTCCTTATTTTTGTGAAAATTCTATTTTTAGGTACTTGTCCCTCATTCATGTGGCAACCCTAACCTGTGGGTCCCCAGGTGTTTTGGCCTACAACTCCCAGAAATCCCAGCCAGTTTACTAGCTGTTAGATTTTCTGGGAGCTGAAGGCCAAAACATCTGGGAACTCACAGGTTGAGAACCACTAGTCTATACCAGTGTTTTTCAACCTTTTTTGAGCCGCAGCAATTTTTTACATTTACAAAATCCTGGGGCACATCACCAACCAAAATGACACAAAATGACACTCTAACACAGTAATACATATAGTTAATATGTTTTTAAATGTATTTATACACTCAGTGTGAAATCTGGGCCTGTTTCGATGAACACAACATACATATCCTGGCAGGAATGGCAGAAAGACACACACGAAGGTCTTGCTCAACAGCTGTCAGTCATGGGAAAACTTCGGCCCTCTGGGTGCTTTGGACTTCAACTCCCACCATTCCTAACAGCCTGAGGCCCTTTCCTGCTTAAGTGGCTGAGCAGGGGGAAAGGAAAAGGGCCTGAGGCTGCTAGGAATGGTGGGAGTTGGAGTCCAAAACACCTGGAACGTCCAAGTTTGCCCATGCCAGCTTTCGATTCCATCGCCACATCTATCTTCAGCCTCTGGCGGTTTGAATATATGTGATTATCTACGTGATTTTCTACCTTGTCGCTATGATTATGGTGCTGCTTCTTTAAATTGTCCGCAAACTGACTGTGTTATTGTGCGGATCCCGGAATTGACATTGGATAACATCGTGAGGATACACTTTGTCTTTTGCATTCACTTACGTGATTTCATCAAATATCGCGAGTTTTCCGTAGAGGAGCGCTCCGTGAACTCACTACTTCCTGGTTCACAACTCCTCCGCTCTCTGTGGCGACCACGCCGAACTACCTTATGTAAGACTTTTGATTTTCTCCAGCAGGATTGGGTCCTTTGAATGTGTTTTTTGCGGATGATTATGTATGATTAATTGTGCATTTTGTACTGTGACATAGCAGCGCTCCTTTAATAAGTAAGGGTATTGGAGGTTCCAATTTCCCACGGCACACCTGATGATCGCTCACGGCACACTAGTGTGCCCCGGCACACTGGTTGGAAAACACTGGTCTATACAATAAAAACTACAAATACAAACGCATAAGAGAATTCTGAGTGAAGAGCTCAGTCATAGAACAAATTAAACTCTTAAGTCAAGGTATCATTGCACCTGGAAGCACAAACCCTGGAACGGACTACCTATATGGCCCTGCTTGTGCTTCCAGGTGTTTTTGCCTCCCCCAAATGCCCTTCTTTAAGGGGAAAGTAGGGATCTTTTTTGCAAGAAGGGGGTAGGAACTTAAGTGGAGAAGGAGTTTTCTATACCTCTCAGCCGCAAACGCCTTTTACTTATTTACTAACTCCCAAGGCCCTGCTTTTTGCAGACTTTGAGCAGAGCTGGAGTTTTGAACACATGAATGTGCTGCCACTGCCACTGTATAGTTTGGGCACATTGTGTGTGCGCGTGTGTGTGCATATGTGAGAGAAAGAGAAAGAAAGAAAGAGAGAGCACACGGGGAGAGTTGTGCATTCCTTTTCTGTCCAACCAGCCGCAGAGCGCAAATCTACTCTGACACTTTTAGAAAATGGAAAAAGATGGAATCTCACAGGAGCCTGCCTGCCTTTGCCGGGGGAAGGGAAGGCTAAGGAGGAGGAGGGGAGGGCTCCCAGCAGGGGGGAAGTTGACTTTTCTTTATACATATAGATTTTTTTCCATGCAGAGTTTAAATTATGCCTGATAAAAGGAGTTTCGTGGATGTTTCAGTTCTTTCAAACCCTCCTGGCTTCCTCCCAATTAAATGAGGTTTGTCAAAGCCACAGGGCTCTGCTGCTGCCTGAGAGGCAGACAAGCACTTCCTGCAGTGACATCTCGAGTCCCCGAGGGAGGAGATGAAAGTGCCCATGCCAAAAAAGAAAGGGAAAGAAGGGAGCAAGAAAGTGTGGGAAAAAATAGGTACAGAGAGGCAGAAAGGCAGGAGGAGAAAGGCAGGCGACGCACAGAAGGAGAGGCAACAGATTGGCACACAACACGCCGCTCTCCAGGACAAGATTGATCATTTCCATATGAGGAATGTTTCCCGGTCCCCTGGGTTAGCATATTAGTGTATTTTTATGATGGCTGATATTTCACCCGGTAACAGCCAGTGGGGCCTTTCCTGGGCAGGAAACGGCATGATGTTATCATGGCAACCAAGGAGCTGGGAAACAAATCAAAGTTTTTCAGACTAAAATTATGATAGCCCCTTTCCCCTCCCCAAGTAAGCCTCTTATTCACGAGTGGCCCTCTATGGTGATGACAGTAGTATTATTTATTTATTTATTTATTATTTCAACTTATATACCACACCACCCTTCCCAATAGGCTCAGGGTGGTTCACAGCAAAATCAGTGTGTACAGAGCTATCGTACTGTCTATTCTCCTCTATGGGTCTGAAACATGGGTCACCTATCGCCAACACCTACGACTCCTTGAACGCTTTCATCAGCGCTGTCTTTGCACAATCCTAAATATACACTGGACCAACTATGTGATTAATGTTGCTGTCCTTGAGAAGCAGGGATCACCAGCATTGAGGCCATGCTATTGAAAACACAGCTGCGCTGGGCAGGGCACGTCTCTAGGATGGAGGACCACCACCTCCCAAAGATACTGCTCTACGGTGAACTCGCCACGGGTCAGCGCAAGAGAGGCGCCCCCCAAAAGAGATATAAGGACTCCCTGAAACAACATCTCAGGCTCGGCCAGATTGATCACCAACAATGGTCCACCCTGGCCTCACATCGGGAGGCATGGAGACGCTCTACCCACAATGCTGCGGCCTCTTTCGAGAAGACATGCCAAATAGGTCTCGAAGAGAAACGACAACACAGAAAGAACCGCAACTTGGAAACACCACCCAAGGAGACTTTCTGCTGTGCTTTCTGCAACCGAACTTGCCTATCTCAGATTGGCCTTTTTAGTCATCAACATGCTTGTAAAACGCATGGGATGAGTCCTTCCTAAGAATCTTCGTTCGCGAAGTAATGCCGAGAGGTTCACAGCACAGGCATAAAACATAATCACAAAACAGCATTTAAAACACAATTAAAGCAATTTATACTAAAACAGAGAATACGGATTAAGTGGGGCCTCTAAAGGTGTGTGTGTGTGTGTGTGTGTGTGTGTATACGCACACACATACACAGTGTTCCCTCACTTACTGCTGGAATTAGGTTCCAGGACCTCCCGCAATAAGTGAAAAACCGCGATGTAGGGATGCTCTATTGATTTTAATATTTATGCATTATTTTAGTAGTTATATACTATTCTAAGTCTTTATAAACTTCAAATAAAGTGAAGGAAAGGAAGGAAAGGCCCTTCAAGGGAGGGAGGGAAGACTGAGGAGGGAAAGCGCCTTGGAGAGCGGCAGCGGCAAAACCCCACAAAACAGCGAAAATACCATGATATATATTTTAAATTAATATTTTTTGAAATCCGCGAAACAGCAAGTCTGCAATAAGTGAACTGCGAAGTAGCGAAGGAACTCTCTCTCTCTCTCTCTCTCTCTCTCTCTCTCTCTCTCTCTCTCTGTATATTAACACATATTAACGTGATGACAATGGCATTGGTGGCAATAATGTTTCAAGATAATTTCCAGTTTCCACTTGCAGTCATAGTTATTTATTTAATGCTCTTTGAGGCTGTCCACCAACAGAAGATCCCAGAGCAGTGGCTAAAACATTACAAAATAGAAAATACATACTGGGAAACGATAACTATTGGCATCCATCCATCCATACACATCAAAGTGAAAATATGTATGCGTGTATGTGGCTGGGGTGCCCATTTTCACAGACAGGCTCCCACTTCCACAAACAGCTATGATTCCCACCTATGAGGAGCCACCAAAGGCCCTTCCTCCAATGACATTGCAGGTTAACTTGTACATACGGAGCCCATTTCACCCTAGATTTTATGTGTTTCTTTCACCACAGACATCCCAGTGTTTTTTACACTCTCCATTGGTGTGGAATTTGCATGAACTCACCCACTGCCTCTCCCGCAACCTTTTACCATTCTTTTCTATGGCGCACAGGAAACAGAGGAATTGATCAGCAACTGAACATACTAGAGAGGTTGGGGAGAACTCACCATGATTTATAGGAGTTGTAGGTACTGGGATCCATAGTTCACCTGCAATCTAAGAGCACTCTGAACTCCACTAATGATGGACCTGGAACTAACTTGGCACACAGAACCCCAATAACCAACAAAACATACTGGAGGTGTTTGGAGGAATTAATATGAGTTGTAGTTCACCTTCATCCAGACACAAACAATGTTTAATCTGGACCAAACTTGGCATTCATACTCAATGTGCCCAAATTTGAATACTGGTGGGTTTTGAGTGGAACTAGCCAGGGCATTTTGGAGTTGTAGGTACTGGAATTTATAGTTCACGTACAATCAATGAGCACTCTGAACTCCAACAAAGATGGAATTGAACTAAACTTGGTACATAGAGCCCACAAGACCAGCAAAGAATACTGGAGGTATTTGGTAGTGGCATATCTTTATCCTTGGTAGTTTAAAGACATGATTCTTCAGTTTAACAGCTGGGTTACCTGTGTGCCATTACATTAATGAAGAAGAAGCAGAAGGACTTTATTTTTCTACCTCATCTCCATCTCCCCAAAGGGATTCGGGGCGGCTTACATGGGGCCAAGCCCAAGGCAACATACAATTAAAAACAAAAATAGTAAACATTTTAAAATAGCATAAAAACAGCATAAACAATAATAAACAAGCATCAAAAGCAACAACAGACTCATTTTTGGAGAAGAGGGAGGGGGCCAAAATGCGAAGCTAGTTAAAGGATAGTGTGGTCAGTAAGGTGGATAGAAACGTCTCTTTTCTCTCTTTTCTTGGCTTTTATTCACGAACGAAGATTTAGGAAGGACTCATCTCACACTTTCTACAAGCGCGTTGAAGACTAAGAAGGCCGATCCGAGATAGGCAAGTCCGGTTACAGAAAGCACAGCAGAAAGTCTCCTTGGGTGATGTTGTTTCCAAGTTACGGTTCTTTCTGTGTTGTCGTTTCTCTTTGAGACCCGTTTGGCGTGACTTCTTGAAAGAGGCCACAGCATTTTGGAAAGTGCATCTGCATACCTCCTGATATGAGGCCAGGGTGGACCATTGTTGGTGATATAGAGCAGTGTTTCCCAACCGCTGTGACACAGCACAGTAGTGTGCTGTGACGGACCTCCTGCTGTGCCATGAGAAAGCTCTCTGCCCCCTTCTTCCCTCCTCCTGCCGAACTCCTGCTGCTTGGGGGAGGAGGAAAAGGGCCGGGTGGCGGCGAAGAAAAGAAGAAGGGGCCGGGCACCGCGCCCTTGGTTGTTTCCCAGCCAGCCTACAATCCGCCATGACTCTCACCCTTGCTTGCTGAAGCTGTGCGGAGGAAGAAGCTGGGAGGGGCGGGGCATGGTGCAGTTGGCTCTGCCCCTCCTCCCTGGCTTCCGCTCCCACAGCTTCCAGCCTTGAGGGCAATGCCAAGCCAGCATTGTGCTGGCTCTGCCACCGCTGCCTTGGCATTGCCCCCTTAAGGCTGGAGAAGCTGGGAGAGCTGAAGCTGGAGGAGGGGCAGGGCATGGTGTGGCCTGGCTCCTCCCCCTCCCCCCGGCTTCCGCTCTCCTACAGCTTCTCCAGCCTTGAAGGGACAGTGCCAAGCCAGCATTGTGCTGGCTCTACCACCACTGGCTTGGCATTGCCCCCTCAAGGCTGGAGAAGCTGTGGGAGAGTGGAAGCCAGGGGGAGGGGGCAGGGCATGGCACAGCCTGGCTCCTCCCCCTCCCTGGCTTCGGCACCCCCAGCAGCTGCTCCCAGCAGGCCACCATTCCCCAGCCGTTCTTTACTGTGTTAGTGTCATTTTGTGTCATTTTGGTTTTTGGTGTGCCCCCAGATTTTTTTAATGTTAAAAGTGTGCCGCGGCTCAAAAAAGGTTGGGAAACACTGATATAGAGCACTTAAACAAGATCAATTCAACTTGACTTAGAAATGTGGTAATGATATATAGGTTTTTAGGTTCAGGTCATGATTCAGGTTGTAAAAATCACTTGTTCAAAGAGTTGACTTCTAACAAGGATGCGCTTTTCTTGACTAGTGTTTTTTAAAAGGTGGTCTCCACATGGAGATTCACATTTGCCAAACGGACGTGACAATATCTTTTCAATAAGGTTATGGTGAACTTATTTCCAATAGATTTATGGTGGCCATATGAATGAAAGACTTCCAAGAGAAGTGTG
This sequence comes from Anolis apletophallus, assembly GCA_030556195.1. Classification (NCBI taxonomy): domain Eukaryota; kingdom Metazoa; phylum Chordata; class Lepidosauria; order Squamata; family Anolidae; genus Anolis; species Anolis apletophallus. Next base: position 178,571,026 of record JARBWK010000002.1, read on the forward strand.
TTAACCATGTGGATGAAAAACAGTTGTGAGGGTGGTTCAACTCATTTCAAGCAGAAATTCATCCATCCTCGATCAGAAATCCTTCGATCACCTTCCACTTAATCTTCCCTGTTTTTCTGTCTACTGGAGAAATTGCCTCCTTCCTTGCCTCTTTTCTGTTGTTTTCCACTGTAAATAAGCCACTGGGGAAATTAATGTGGCTTAAAAAATGAGGAGCAAGTGTTCAGGGTTGACTATAGACGTGCACAGTCAGTGGCTGTTCATCTTGCACAATAAAATCTTGGGTCACATTTATAGGAGACCTCAATTCATGGCAAGTAGGGAGAGAGGTCCTTCCTTCCCTGACACCTTCTCAATCTTCTGCATTTGGCTGCTAAATTTGGAGGATGTCCTGAATATGTACAGAAAAAGAAGGGAAGGCTTTCTCAGTATAGTCCTACAGGGAAATTCCAAACCCTTTCCCAGTAATGTACCGTGTTGTGCCAGAGCATGCTGATGTTAGTGTACAATAGTTCAGAGGGATAAAGATCCCTTCTGACCCTTTCCAGCTAGATTTCCAAACTTAGAGTGAATGCCTTGTTCTGTCAGAATTCAAATTGACCTCAAATGGTATGCTCACTAGACAAACTGACTTTGATGGCAGACGTCCTCAAACAGAGTAGTACAGAACAATGTGACTGTTAACTACAGCTGTTGATAACATTTATGCCAGAATACTCTGAAACAATTTTTTCTTAATTACAACTTTCATTTGCAGCAAAAACTTTAGTGTACAATGAAATAATCCCTTATACCAGTGTTTCCCAACTGCTGTACCACGGCACACTACTGTTCCGTGACGGATCATCTGGTGTGCCACGAAAATGTCTCCCCCCTCTTTCTTCCCCATCCTGCCTGCTGCTGCAGCTTGGGGGGGGGGGAGGAGGAGAAAGGGCCGGGCGGTGGCAGTGAAGAAGAAGGGGCTGGGGCGCCGCCTCCTTTGGCCATTTCCCCTCCACGCGCCAGCCAGCCAGCCCATCGCAGCTGCCAGGGAGGGCCTGGGCACCTCGGAGAGCCTCGGAATAAAGGCTCCCCACAGGGCCCAGGCCCTGCCTGGGAGCCAAGTTTGGCCATCTCGCATCTTCCGCCAAGCCCCGGCGGGAGACGTGAGCTGGCCAAACCCGGCTCCCAGGCAGGGCCTGTTCTCCAGGCTCTCCCACCGCTTGTGAGGGAGACCTGGGGAAACGAAGCAAATCACGGGCCCTGGCTGCTTCCAAACCGCAGTTTGGTAGCAGCCAGGGCCTGAGATGTATCTCCTCCGTTTCCCCAGGTCTCCCTCCGCTTGTGAGGGAGACCTGGGAAACCTGGCTGCTTCTCAGCCAGGGCCTGAGATGTATCTCCGATTCCTTACGGGGAGCCTTCCTCCTGGTTCGCGGCTCCACCAAGCCCCTGCCCCTCCCTTCTCCCCCTCCTCTTTGGTGCGCATGAAACCGCTCTCGGCCTCCCTCCAGCTCCCTGTCTATTTTCCCCAAACTCCATCTGTGTTCACTTTTCTGCATATTGAGTATTCATGCCAAGTTTGGTCCTGATCCAACATTGTTTGAGTCCAGAGTGCTCTCTGGATGTAGGTGGACTACAACTCCAAATCTCAAGGTCAGTTAACGATATGTATTACTGTGTTAGAGTGTCATTTTGTGTCATTTTTGGTTGGTGGTGTGCCCCAGGGTTTTTTAAATGTTAAAAGTGTGTCTTGGCTCAAAAAAGGTTGGGAAACACTGCCTTATACAACGGAACCTCAGCTTAAGGGCACCCCAACTTAAGAGTGTTTTGAGTTAAGAGCCATTGCTCGTCTGGTTTCACTTTGACATAAGAGCAGCATTTTGCGTTAAGAGCTAGGACCAAAGGGAGCGCCAGAGGGAGAGTACATGGTTTTAGGGCTTCAAGGGAGCAGCCTCTGTGCCTCATGCTCTTGTCCACTTTTGGACATTACTGCCCATTTTACTTTTGTCTGCTTTGAGGATCTTTGGGTTAGTTGATTATGCTTTGTGCTTCCTTGCCACAATTTTGTGGTTATAACATTTTATAGTTGATCTTTCTTTTTTAATTGTTCCATGTGAATGTGCATTTATACATTATTTGTTATTTACAAAGTACATTTCCTTATTTAAAAACATGTAACAAAAATGGGGGAGGGAGCACACAGATTAATAGCACTTCAATGGGGAAATTCACTTTGAGATAAGAGCTTTTGAGTTAAGAGCCTGGTCAACCAACGAATTAAACTCTTAACTCAAGTATCACTGTATCTCCCAAAAGCTGTGAACTCCCTTCTTGTGATATAAGGATTCCTCTCTTATCCATCAAAGCTTCTTGATTTTGGAGTTGAAAGTGAAAGAACAGCTTCTTTGATCTGATCCTCAGGTATTATGCTTACTGTGGAGACAGGCTTCTCTGTGGCGAGCTTTCCAAATCTATTGTTTAATAACACTGTGTGAGCCTGGCTCTCAACCAATGCACTTCTCTGTCCCTGCTCCATGCCCCAGTAGCTACTGGAAAGACAGAGAAATCATATAGTTTGTGGACGGGAACTGCAACATGTACTGTTGGTCAAGTCTGAGACAGTTCTTCCTAAAATGCGCTTGTTGGAGCCGAGATGGGTATTGTCTACATTCTTTAATACGCAAGTAGGACATTTAGTGTATCTATATGGCTATCTTTGTCCTGGATGTTGTTTCATCCTGACCAGAAAGAGTTCTGAGAAGTCTAGGAGCTTTCATGTATGTCAGCTTTATGTTTAATTTAGCCTACTGTAAGAATGCACCACACACTTTAGTTGGAGATTAGTTTTGATTTCACCCTATTAAGAACATGTATGTTTCAGGTTTGAAAAACACCAAACTGTTTGTAAGGTATGTGCGTAGGGGTCAACATTAGCAGCTTGTTGTTAATGTTGTCAAGTTGTATGTAATTGCAGGAGGCAAATTAGTTTTCCCATCCACTATCACTGGAATATTCTTAAATAGGGATATTCTTATAAGTGTTGTATATATTTAGAGGGGCCCTCTGTATGTTCAGTGTAACTAGGTGAGAGCAAGGGGTGCATATTGTACATAGAGGGGGTTGCCTCACTCAGGCCCGGATGAAGGTAATTTAAAATGGTAAGCGAACATTATTCCCCCCCCCCCAATCACTGAAAAATAAAAGGTACACATAAAAATAAAATAAAAGGTATTCACGCCTGCTGCTGGGCGTGCCTCCTCGGTCTCCGGCCTCGTGGATGGCGGCTCGTGCTGCGGGCGTCTCGTCTCTGGTCTCGTGTAGGGCGGCTTGCCTGCGCCGCACCACATGCGCACGCGCGAAACCAGCTGGTTCTGCGTGTGTGCATTTGGTGCAGCTTGGGTGGGCCCCTTTCCATGGCTGCAAAACGCTCCCTCCTTTTCGGCCTAGTGTAAGGCAATTCGCGTCTCTGCCTTGCTGGAGTTGCGCCGCACCAAATGCACATATGCGGAACTTTCGTGCATGTGCCTTTGGTGCGGCGTGACTCCAGCAGGCAGGACACGCGAATTGCCCCACACTAAGTCGTAAAGGAGGAGCATTTTGCAGCTGCTGCACTAAATGCGCATGCGCGGAACCTGGATGCGCCCCATATCATGTGGCACCCTACGCCGCCGCATAGTTCGCATAACGTTAGAGCCGCCCCTGGCCTTACTAGAAAAATTGTTTTGTGTTTCCACAGAAATTTACTATATTTTTAATTTAAAGTATCCCTGTAGTTAGATCCAAAAACCAAACGATTTTGGTCAACTCAACGTACACATACTGTATCAATACACCTATCAGGCTAAAACTGTGTGCTAATTTCGTTTTTGAACTTTCTAATGTGCGTGTGCTCTGATCAAAGATATAATTATTACCCAGTTACTATGACTCTTCATATCATATGGTTTTATCTGCACGTGCTACAAGCACACATACTGTAATTTTTGTTGATGCTGGGGGTTTTTTAGCTGCTGATTTTGTCTAGTTTTCTAGTATTTTAGCACCAATATTATAGATGGTCAGGTATGGGAGGAAACCCCCAGAGGTGACACCACAAATTACTACACGGGGTGACACCAACATTAGTCATGCCACTGGCTGAAGTGTGCATAGGGTAGACTGCAGCCAACCTATGTTATTGTTGGGAGCGGTTCACAGCAAATTGATTGTTAATGCTTGACTATTGAATATATTCATGATCGATATTTTATTTTGTATCGTGTCAGAAGCAAATTGAGGGTACAGGTATAATGTATTTAAAGACACAAACAAAGTTAAAAACTTAGCATTATCCTAAATGTCCTTTGACCAGAAGCTGGCCATTTGGAGTGCCCCTGGTGTTATTGTGCGAATGTGGTATTGTGCATGTGGTAGGGCTCAGGCTGCATTGTAGTGAGTGGTCTGTGGTTTGCTCTTCTCCACACTCACATGTTGTGAACTCCACTTTGTAGCCCCATTTATGAAAATTGGCTCTGCACCTCAAGGTGCAAGAGCGCAGTCTGTTCAGTGTTTTCAAAGTTGCCCAGCTTCCCAGAGGGGGAGTCTCTCATCTGATATCAACCCGGCTCCTCTATTACGAATTGACTGGCTCCACTTGATGGCAACTTTGTCTGGGATTGTTTCATTGTTATTTGGAATTATACCACTTTATTTTGAGAACTGTATGGACTATTATGAACTGGATCCGGACCATTTATTGGACTGTATTTGTTTCACGTGCTTGAGGGGATTTACCCCAATTCGAACTTTGTTATACGAGCATTACTCATGTTGTACGTGGGGTCCGTGAGTATAATTTCTTTTCAAATACAAATATAATTTGGTTACTAAAGAATTTCACTGTTTGATTACGTGATTATACTACTGTTGCTTTGGTCCTTTATATTGCTTGTGTTCCTGTAAGTATCTCTGTGGATTTTAGAAAGCTATTTCTTGGCATGCTGACTGATATCCAAACAGAGGATGGGCCGGAGATGTCACTACCTTGCTGCATTCATGATGGATAATTCCATAGAAGATTAAACTACATTGAAGTTTTGGTGGTCCCGTTTTTTCAAAACATTTGTAGGGAAGGGCTCAACCTAACTGAAAACAATTCCTTACTTTAGAAACATAAATAGTATTATATATAATTTGGTATAAAATAATACCTAGTATATTAAAAGTTCAGGTTATTCAGATAACAAAAACAAATCAAATGTTGGTTGGTTGGTTGGTTGGATGGAGTGACAAGAGTCTGAACTGTAAGGAACACTTAAATTGTATGAAATCTATCTGGTTTTGCCTTTTTACTAGAAACAAGCAAAAATAATTTTTAAAATAGAAAAAAATTATTAATACAAGTAAAACAAAGAAAATTATTTTGTCTCTTCTCGTCCTTCAAGCACTCATTGACATGAAAAGATATGATAAAAGTAAAGCAACATCAGAAGTTGCAATGATCTGAAACGTTTTATGTAGGTCTTCCTATTAAATTGTTTTCAATAATAGTTTGGTAAAGGAAATATTTGATCACCTTGTCTTCCCATCACACATGTTTCCCTCTTCAGTTTCCCACCGTTATTACCCAGGTTCCAAATCATTACACAGGAAGCCTTTTCTCCACTCTCCCCATCTTACTTTTTTTTAAGGGAAAATATTTTGTTTAGAGAAGTCAGATAATTTACCTACCTCTAACGCATAGGATGGCCTCCTCCCACCTCTAGCTGAACTCATTCTTTTAGAGGAGACACAAGGCATCATTCTTACGACACCACTTCTACAGATTGTTTTCCTTCTCAAGCCCCTTTCTTAAGACACTTCTAAGGGCTGCTTTTGTTCCCAAACCCCATTCTTATCCCACCTCCCAAAAGACCACCCATCGGAACACCCCTCAAAACACCACCACATGATGACGAAATGGGATGGGCAAGTTAGACACTTCCCATCCCACGTGTTTTCCAGCTGGAACTATGGATCTGATGTGCTCTAGGAACTGAGAACATGCTTGCTCGCCTGTGTTCAAAGCTCCCTCCTCAGACACTTCAGCTGCATTTTCAAGGAGGGGGTGATCTGCTATGCATGATGGCCAAAAGTTCTTAAACGTCAATGTTATTGGTTCCATGCTTCTCCATGCTTGAAAAACAGCTGAAGAAATTTCTCTATGTGATGAGGTCCTATATCTATAGGTGATTACTCATAGTATGCTTGTCTTCTAAGTGGGTATGATTGTCTTCCAAGTAAGATTGTCTTCCAGATATGATTGTCTTCCAAATCTTGACCATGGGTCTGTAAGTGATTGTAGAGATGTATTCTCTATCCACATGGTCTTTTGCAGTTAGGACATAGATTTCCAGATGGAAGATAGTCTCAACAAGAATTTGCTTGATTCGCCTTTCTCCTGGCATGTTTCTTCCTCTATGTGTAGTATAGTTCGTGGTATTAGAAATCTTGATATATGTGAAATGCAACATTGTTGCATTCATATGTTACAGATCTAGGAAGTGAGATAACTTTGGGTTGTTGTGGGTTTTTCGGGCTGTATGGCCATGTTCTAGAAGCATTCTCTCCTGTCGTTTCGCCTGCATCTATGGCAGGCATCCTCAGAGGTTGTGAGGTCAACAGCTCATAAAAGTGTCTTAAGAAAGGACCTCACAACCTCTGAGGATGCTTACCATAGATGCAGGCGAAACATTGGGAGAGAATGCTTCTAGAACATGGCCATATAGCCCGAAAAACCTACAACCCTGTGATTCCAGCCATGAAAGCCTTCGACAATACATGCTCTACTTCGTGCTCTACTGATGCACCACTTCCTTACAAAGGTTTCTCCTACCAAAAAATACAGATTGATGACCAGTATTGAGTTTGAAATTCTTAAATATTTAACTTGTCCAGCTGAAGAGTCCAGTGCTAGGCTAAAAGCACTCAAAAGCCTAAAGAAACAGAATTTAATAAAAAGAAGTGATTGGAAATTATAGCATTTATACTAAGAGGTCGATGGAAAGCCATTAAACAAAACTAATTCAATAATATTAGATGCCGAGGGGAAACATAGGTTGTAGTGCTACATTAGGGGACATGGCTATGAAGATAGCTCCAAGTGCTTCCCCCCCCCCAAAAAACACCCCTACTTTTAAGCCATGTAGTCCTCCCAACAGAAATATACTGTATATTTTTGGATAGCAGGATGGTGAATGATGATACAACCAGCCAGGGCCGTAGCCAGGATTTTGATTCCGCGGGGGGGTGAGTTTGGTTCGGGGGGGCTGAGACTGGGCAGAAGAGGTTCGACCCTAGCAAACCTTTTGTATTGTTATCCTAATAACCCCATGAATGTGGGATATAATGAGCATGGTGATCAGATCATGATATGAATAAACATAACAGTTTAAATAATGTACCAGTAAGGCCTTCTCGCGGACCACCCTGGAAATTTCGGGGGAGCTGAAGCCCCCTAAGCCCCCCCCCCCCAGCTACATGCCTGCAACCAGCCATCTCCTGTTAGTGGGGCACAAGGGAAAGGTAATGAAAGAGATACCTGTAGGGGTCTTTGAGAGTATTTTTGTCGTTGCAATGGTGCAACAACTGTAAATGTGAATTCATACAATGTCATCAGCTTTATAACATTGTACTAATTACTGACGCACTTTCAAGTCTCCTGTCGAAGTATGGCAAACCCATGAATTTCATATGGAAGACTCAAAGGTAGCCTCTGAAATATAGCTTACAATACCTAGTATTCATTGGCAGTCTCCCATCCAAGTACTAATCAGGGCAGACAATGCACAGCTTCCAAGATTTGGGATCTGGTATCCTTAGGATATTTATGCTCCAGCCATAAAATCATTCAGTTACCATAATCAGGTTAGCTTTAAATTTTAAAATATTAATAAAAATAATTCAAAAATAGCTAGCACCCCCAACTTAAAATAAATAAATAAATGCAAGCTGTGAATTGCTACTCTAGAAGTTAACTTTGTTGGTGTTTAATCATAAGATAAGAAATATTAAAGTTGTTGTTGAACATGTGAATGAATTGGGTCAACACATTAATTTTTAATAAATTATTTCCAAGCTCTGACAAAACCTCATGTAAATCCCAAAGAACACAAACAATAGCTTAGTAACAATGGAGTTAGTCCTTTCCAGGGAAAAAGATTGTGTGAGGAATTTCCTTTTATAAAATAATGTTGCCAAATGTACAACTATCAAAAATAAGTTTATTTGATGGGGAGAAACAAATGGAAGGAAAGCAACATTTATAAACACAAAATTAAAACAAAAAGGGAGGAGGAGGAGGCAGCGAAAGAGAAGTAGTAGTAGTAGTAATAGTACCAGTAATAACAACATCTTTTTTTATTCCTGGTTTGAAAGTGTTATTCCTGTTTAATTGTGTGGTACTGACTTGGAAAGTAGTTGTTATACTCCAGAAACTTTGTTTTTGTGGCTGCCACAAACTAGGTTGAATTGGTTGAGACTAGGTGTATCGGTAGTTACTGAAAAGGACATTCAAGTGCCACCTCGGAGTTGGTTGAGGTAGGCAGGATTTCCCTGGGTACTGGTTGTGGGGGGTCGGGAGCAGGTCAGGGTTTTGCCCTCCCTTCTGCTCGAGATCCCCGTGTACAACTGGTGGGCCACTGTGTGATACAGAATGCTGGACTAGATGGGCTGAGGTCCGATTCAGCATGGCTCTTCTTATGTTCTTATGTTCTAGGTGGGAGCCCCTGGTGGTGCAGTGGGTTAAAGTGCTGAGCTGATAAACTTGTGGACTGAAAAGTCGCAGGTTCGAATCCGGGGAGCGGCATGAGTTACCGCTGTTAGTCCCAGCTTCTGCCAACTTAGCAGCTCGAAAACATGCAAATGTGAGTAGAGCTCAATAGGTACTGCTCCAGCAGAAAGGTAACTACACTCCATGTAGTTATGCTGGCAACATGACCTTGGAGGTGCCTACGGACAATGCCAGCTCTTCGGCTTAGAAATGAAGATGAGCACCAACCCCTAGAGTTGGATACGACTGGACTTAATGTCAGGGGAAAACCTTTACCTAGGTGAGATATGGTCTTCACTGAAAAACTATAGCAAAAATGTGCTGCAGGATGTCCCACAAAAACAAAGTTTTTGCAGTTTAATAAACCTTTTCCATGTTTTTATGATAGAACCAATCAGGAAATGACATTTATAACCCAGCCATGAACAAAAACCATGTTACATCGTGCACTCAATCTAATTCAACTAGTTACATTTTTCTTGTTCTTGTGTGCCTTCAAGTTGTTTCTGACCTATGGTGATCCTAAAGTAAGCCTATCACACTTTTCTTGGCAAGATTTGTTTATAATTGGTTTATCATTACCTTCCTATGAGGCCGAGAGAGCCTGACTTGCCCAAGGGCACCCAGTGGGTTTGATGGCTGAACAGGGATTTGATTTCCAAAGCCATAGTCCAAGCCTCAAACTACTCTACCACACTGGTTCCCCTCAGTTATATTTTACTCAACTACACAGAGTTTTGAAATTCATAGATTATAGAGAATTCATTCTAGAATTGTTTCATTTCAATAGCCTGGCCTCTGACTAGATGCCATTACAAAGCCATTGGGAAGAGAGAAAGTGTTCACTTTTATTGGAATCTGATTTTAGGAAAGGCTGGTCTCTGAGTGGAAGGTAACTGTTCTTTGGTCCAGGAGTCTGGGATTCTCAGTTTTTGACAACATTAGGTAAAGGCAAAGGTTTTCCCCTGGCATTAAGTCCAGTCGTGTCCTACTCTGGGAGTTGATGCTCATCTCCATTTCTAAGCCCAACAGCCAGCGTTGTCCATAGATACCTCCAAGGTCATGTGGCCGACATGACTGCATGGAGCACTGTTACCTTCCAGCTCAGGCCCGAATTAACACTTTTTTGCGCCCTAGGCCACACTTTGGAATTACGCCCCCTTTAAGCCAACCTCCCGCCACCTGCAAGGTCCCCATTCCCACTGGCTGGAAAGCTCCGCTGTGCTCTGAAAGTCTCCTCGGGAGTCGGGAGGCTTGGGGAGAGTGCGGCGGGTGCAAACTCGCTCCAAAGGCATGCACAAGAGAGAGAGAGAGCATGTGAGAGAGAGCATGCATGAGAGAGAGTGAGAGAGCGAGGGAGAGCGCGGGAGAGAAAGAGAGCGAGAGAGAGCACGCGGGAGAGAGAGAGAGCGCGCGAGAAAGCAAGCGAGAGAGTGAGAGACAGAGGGGGCGGAGCAGAGACTTTGCCAGGAGAAGGAGCGAGGAGGGGCATGAGAAAAGGGGAAAGAGGGGCACAGACAAGTATTTTTTGGTCCGTGATCTGGGCCCCCCTCCCCCGGCTTGCGCCCCTAGACCATGGCCTCGTTGGCCTTATGGGTAATCCGGGCATGTTCCCGCTGAAGCGATACCTATTGATCTACTCACATTTGCATGTTTTCAAACTGCTAGGTTGACAGAAGCTTGGGCTAACAATGGGAGCTCACCCCATCCACGGATTCAAACCGACCTTCCAGTCAGCAAGTTCTACTGCTTAGAGGTTTAACCCACTGCACCACTGCAGCCCCTGACAACTCCCATAATTCCATAGAAATGAGTCATGGCAGTTAAAAGTGATACCAAATTACATTATTTCTATATAGTGTACATACATTCTGAGATTGGAATAGCATCTGCTAGGCTGGCAGAAGCTGGAGCTAACAGCGGGAGCTCACGCCGCTCCCAGGATTTAAACCTGTGATCTTTCAGTTAGCAAGTTTAGCAGCTCAGCGGTTTAACCCACTGCGCCACCATAGAGCAGTAGAGCTAACAAATCAAAAAACCAGTCCATGGAGCCAGTGTATAGATGACTCTTTACTTGAAATACTAAAAGAGATGTCTGGATCAAACTGGAGATACTGTTGTGCTAAAGAGCTTAAGTTTCAGGTGCAAACTGAAAAACAAAAGATTGAGATGACCCTATTAAAGTTTCTCAGCATGGCACCATTTTTCTTTTTCTAGGGGGCACAGTGGAGCTCCAGGGGTTTATCACTACGAATTACAGTAAAGGAGGCTCAGTCCAATACTGGTGGATTAACTGACACCACTTAATGAAGGACAGTGGTTACTGATGCTATTTGAAAGGGAAGACAGGGATAGAGGGCTTCTTATCCCTTCCTCTTTGCACTGTTCTTTCACGGAAAGTCCCACCCAAGTTGCTTGTACTCATTTGGTTTCCCCACTGAGAATAAAAGGAAAGACGGCGGGATTTCCAGCAAGAGAAAAGAGAAGAACAAAGAGAAATAGTTGGTTTTCAAACTACAGCCTTAAAAGCAGCTTCAATTAATAAAAGCAAAAGCACCCCTAAAAACACTCCATAAACTATACAAACTGTGCCATTCCATCTGAATCTATGCCAGAGACAAGTGACAATTTTATGGTTCGCAAACCAGCTTTAAAATGTTATGCTATATGTCCCCAAACCCACCCACAAAACAACCACAAACATTTGAAGTCCAATTAATATCCTTTTCTCTGGATTGATCTATTTTCTCTGGATTGAACAGCACCAGGAATGTGGTGCAGCTGGCTGGGTGTCAGCTGCTTAAGATCTCTACTAACCAGAAAGGTCATGAGTTCAAGGCCTGGCTGGGTCAGGGTGAGCTCTCGACCAATTAAGTGTAGCTTGTTGTCGACCTTTGAAACCCGAAAGACAGTTTCATCTGTCAAGTAAGACAGTGTTTTTCAACCTTTTTTGAGCCGCGGCGCATTTTTTACATTTACAAAATCCTGGGGCACACCACCAACCAAAATGACACAAAATGACACTCTAACACAGTAATACATATAGTTAATATGTTTTAAAATGTATTTATACACTCAGTGTGAAACCTGGGCCTGTTTTGATGAACACAACATAGATATCCTGGCAGGAATGGCAGAAAGACACACACGAAGGTCTTGCTCAACAGCTGGGAGTTATAGTTCACCCGCAATCAAAGAGCATTTTCTGCCTTTTCAGTCAGCTACGTCAGTGTTTTTCAACCTTTTCTGAGCCGCGGCACATTTTTTACATTTACAAAATCCTGGGGCACACCACCAACCAAAATGACACAAAATGACACTCTAACACAGTAATACATATAGTTAATATGTTTTTAAATGTATTTATACACTCAGTGTGAAACCTGGGCCTGTTTCGATGAACACAACATAGATATCCTGGCAGGTATGGCAGAAAGACATAAACTTCCCATAACCAAGAGAAAATACTGTAAGAGTTTGTTGGGCATTGACCTTGAGTTTTGGAGTTGTAGTTCGCCTACATCCAGAGAGCACTGTGGACTCAAACAATGTTGGATCAGGACCAAACTTGGCATGAATACTCAATGTGCCCAAATGTGAACACAGATTGGGGAAAATAGACCCTGACATTTGGGAGTTACAGTTTCTGGGATTTATAGTTAACACACAATCAAAGAGCATCCTGAACTCTTGCAACAGTGGAATTGAACCAAACTTGGCATATTGAACTCTCATTACCAACAGAAAGCACTGAAAGGGTTTGCTTGGGAATTGTCCTTGAGTTTGGAAGTTATAGGTCATCTACACCCAGAGAGCACTGTGGTCTCAAACAATGTTATGTTATGTTGTTTGTTTTCTATCCAGAATCACAATGTTGGAAGGAGGCTCACCACTTTAAGGTCCCTAAAACAGACATGGGAAAACTTCGGCCCTCTGGGTGCTTTGGACTTCAACTCCCACCATTCCTAACAACCTGATGCCCTTTCCTACTTAAGTGGCTGAGGGGGGGGGGAGGAAAAAGGCCTGAGGCTGCTAGGAATGGTGGGAGTTGGAGTCCAAGTTTGCCCATGCCAGCTTTCGACAGAGACCTCTTCCTCCCCCTCCCCCTTCACGCTCTTTCTTTCCCCTCCTGCCAAACACTTACTTTTTCTTCTACACTGCCTCTTTTGATCCAAGGGGGCAGCATGAGCGTGTTCAGGAGGGGAGGGGGGAGGGAGGAAGACGTGACCCGTGCGGGCGCTACTGCGCAGACTCGCCCCAGAGCAAAACGAGGCAAAGCGAGCAGAGCGAGGCTGGGAAGAAGGGAACCCGAGTGGAGAAGAAAAGTGTTCGGCAGGAGGGGGAAGAAAGGGTATTGGAGGTTCCAATTTCCCACGGCACACCTGATGATCGCTCACGGCACACTGGTTGGGAAACGCTGAAGTAGGAAATTAAGGTACCACGTTGTGGGGAGGCTAATTTATACTGATTTATGAGGCCATAAATATCTCCAGGAAATATGTGAAGGAATGTGACAGCTCCTCCTGGTGGCCAGAAAAGCTGGAATATAGGTAGCCTCTGTGTCTCTATCTAAATGTTGTATGCCTTTATGTTGCATTGTAATCCACCCTGAGTCCCCTGCGGGGTGAGAAGGGCGGAATATAAATGAAATAAATAAATAATAAATATATGTGATGCGAGAGATGCTGTTAGGGAGTATACCACAGAAAAGTTCCTTTTCTGAGAGTCATACTTCCAAAAGGAACTTTCCCAAGCATTGGGGGTGATGTGTAGAGATGAATTACAAATCACTGTGCAAAAACGGGTCTTCCTGCCACCATCCACGTGTGGGAACTGAGGAGTAAAACTGATACAGAGAACCGATTTCACGAGCAAGAAAAGTTTGAAAGTGAACACTGGAGATGGTGACAAGGGAGCAGCCACAAACGGAGGAACTCAATTAGCCTGAAAGACAACTATCTTATCATCTTTCCCCCAAAATGCTCTAAATATCTTCGGATATAAAAATTTAAAACAATCTCCCCCCCTCTCTCGCTCCCTCTCTACTGTCTGGATGATGGCATTTCCCTTCCCATTTTCTTTAAACATCCACTCTCATATTTATTTATTCTAAGCGCAAAGCAGCTGCGATAATTAGACTGTCAGATTCGGTAAGTTAATGAGGAGTCAGTGGAGTGGAAGCTTTTGCATTTGTTAAGATTGTGGAGAAGAAGAGAAGCTCCATGCCTTCAGTTCCCTCGTCTTTTTGTCTCTTTCTCCCTCCCTGTCTCCCCCTCCACTGGGTGGGAAGAAGAGAGCTTGGCAGCACATAGAAAGATTTGAATCCTTTTGATTAGCAGCCTGCATTCCCACTACTGTTATGCCAAATTATCTTTTTTTTCTGGGGCTCCTGGCATTTTATAAAGAGAACTTCCAGATAAGAATTCTATAAGGATAGGAACCTATGTTAGAGAATCCCAACTTTACTCCTTATTTATATACAGATATACACACACAGGGAAGAAAGGAAACTTTTGAAAGTTTCTGAATTGTTTTCCATCGTGATATAAGGCAGTGTTTTCAACCTTTTTTGAGCCGTGGCACATTTTTTACATTTACAAAATCCTGGGGCACATCACCAACCAAAATGACACAAAATGACACTCTAACACAGTAATACATATAGTTAATATGCTTTTTAATGTATTTATACACTCAGTGTGAAACCTGGGCCTGTTTCGATGAACACAACATATATATGACTTCCTCTCTATCATGTCATCTCTCAGCCTTCTTTTCTTGAGGCTAAACATGCCCAACTCTTCAAGCCGATCCCCATAGAGCTTGTTCTCCAGACCTTTGTGAAATTTCACCCTGAGTGAAACTTGCGTCCAGTTAACTATGGATGTCATTAAGCTGTCATAAACAGTTCTTTGGGGGGACTCTCGAAAAATCCAGTAAAATAGTTTTAAAAAACCACATTTCCAAGCGGAGAGGCTCAATTTGTTTCTTGGAAACCTGTGAGGGGGCTGCTAGGAAGGGGCAGAGTGCCCATTTCCCACGGCACACCTGATGATCGCTCACGGCACACTGGTTGGGAAACACTGATATAAGGGAACTTCGAAAGGAAGGATAGAAGCCAACATTACACAGGCAGTCATTCTCTACCCCTCACTACAGCTGTCTTCTCCATGGGCTACACTACAGTCCCAGGGCCCTCCAACACAGCTCTATATCCCATAATATCAAGACAGGAAATCCCACATTATCTGTGTGTGGACTCAGATAACCCAGTTCAAAACAGATTGTAGGATTTTCTGCCTTGATATTCTGGGATATAGGGCTGTGTACAACAACAATTCTTTATTGATTAGTCAATTTTGACCATATCAAAACATACAAAACAAAACATACACACTTACCTATACATACAATAAATGCATATATGAAGACAAAGCATGCCTACCTACCATCCTGTCAACCCACTCCTAACTGCTGGGTTTTTTTGGTTTTGTTTAAAAGATTGTGAAATTACAAGATTAAACGATTAAAAATTAATTATATCCTTAGAATAAAATTTGAGCGGGGGCAAGGGTAAGTAAAACTAGTGGCATATCCATATTAAAATTTTAAATTTAAATTTTGTTGATGGCAGTAATATCACAGCTCTCTGCTTCCATCTTGCAGATGGTCAGTGCTTTTTGCGTAAAAAGGGTCAGTTTTAAAATAGAATTTTTATCTGAACCCTGTAGGTCGGCGGATGTGCAATTTCTCCTTATTCTCTAGGTGAGTATGATTCTCCAGCAGAGGCTCTAGATCAGGAGTGCTCATTAGTTAGATCGCAATCTACTGGTAGATCGCGTAGGGCAGGGATGCCCACATTTTTTCAGCATGCGAGCTACTTATAATAAAACCAGGTTTAGCACGATGGTATGTAAGTATGTTTTGTATTCACAGTGGTATTTACTATATGTATGTGTATGTGCTGTATGATTTGATATGGTCAAAATTGACTAATCAATAAAGAATTATGTTATGTTAATAAAACCAAGTCAGAAAGATCTACCTACCTCCTCAAGGCTGGAGAGGGGTGGGGGGTGGGGCTTGGTGCAGCCTGGCTCCGCCCCCTTCTGGCTTCGGCACTCCCAGCAGCTTCTCCAGGCTTGAGGATGGCAATGCCAAGCCAGTGGTGGCATAGCTAGCACAAGGCTGGCTTGGCCCTACCCTCCTCAAGGCTGGAGAAGCTGCTGGGAGTGCCGAAGCTGGGGGAGGGGAGGGGCTTGGTGTGACCTGGCTCCGCCCGCCCTCTGAGAAGCCTCATCCAGCTGGGATCGACCTCCTTTGGTCCCGGGATCGACTGGTCGATCGCGATCGACTTCCTGGGCAGCCCAGGTGTAGGGTGTCCTGGTAGATCGGAGGCGGGGTGAGAGGAAGGCTCAGTCCCGCCCCGCAGGCTCCCGACGCTGCCCAGGTGCAGAAGGAGGTTGGACTGGATGGCCCTTGGAGGTCTCCTATTCTATGAACACATTGTTGTTGTTGTTATTATTATTATTATCAGACGCTGAATGGCCATCTGTGAGGAATGCTTTGATTGTGTTTTCCCTTATGGCAGAAGGAGGTTGGACTGGATAGCCATTGGAGGTCTCCTTCTACTCTAGGAACCTATTGTTGTTGTTGTTACTATTATTATTATTAGTAGTAGTAGTAGTAGTAGTAGCAGAGGCTGAATGAATATTATCATCATTATTATGAATAAATTCAGGGGCTTATTATACTCACATTTAGTTGAATTCAGTCTTAAAATATATTATATGGCTCTCTCTGGAAAAAAATTCCAAATATTTTGCTTTTATGGCTCTCTGAGTAGTGGGTAGGTAGATCATTTTGACTTGGTTGTTTTAGCTCACATGCTGAAAAAGTGTGAGCACTCCTGCTCTAGATAGTAAAGCCGAATACTGTTGTAGTAGGGACATTTTAAGAAAAAATGTTCTGAGTCCTCCACTTCTGCTTCTACCTCACGACACCCACAGGTTCTCTTCATATAGGAAATTTTCTTATGTCGTCCCAGCTTGCACTTAATGTCGAGCTGCTCGAATCTAGCCCTGGTAAAACGTTTTCTAATATATAGTGGTAGCATGAAAGATAAGATTCCACGTATAGGGCTGTGTGGAACGGTCCTGAGCCTGGACTTAGGCCCCTTCCACACAGCCGAATAAAATCTCACATTTTCTTCTTTGTACTGGAATATACGGCAATGTGGACTCAGGACCCTTCCACACATCCCTCTATCCCAGAATATCAAGGCAGAAAATTCCACAATATCTGCTTTGAACTGGGTTATCTGAGTCCCCACTCAGATATTGTGGGATTTTCTACCTTGATCTTCTGGGATATAGGGCTGTGTGGAAGGGTCCTTAGATAACCCAGTTCAAAATGGATATTGTGGGATGTCCCTCCTTTATATTCTGGTTATATGGATGTGTGGAAGGGCCTCAGATAACCACAGCAGATATTGTAGGATTTTTTACCTTGATATTCTGAGACATAGCGCTGTGTGGAAGGGTCCCCAATCATCTTTGGAGGGTCACAATTCTGGGAGAACACAAAGGGCTGTAGGCCGAATTTGATCTGCCCACCTTGTGTCATCTTTTGGAGAAAGGACACTCTTGGGCCCTTTCACCTTGCCATAAACATACAGATTATCCAGACTCATATAATCCAGTTCAAAGCAGGTAATGTGGATTATCTGATTTGATAATCTGGATTGTATGGCAGGGTAGAAGGAGTCGGATGTACCCATAAGCCCCCTCCTCATGATAGCTGTAGAAAGCAACGAAGTCCAAGGAGAACTACTCATCTCAAAGGCTTCACAGTTATGGAAACTAATGGAAACTTTTCAGCATTGCGATCAGGATCCTCTCTGTGGGCAGCTGCACATGTTGCAGTTCCAGGTTGTGCTCAGAAGAAGCACAAGTAGCCATGATTTTGAAAAAGCCGTTTTCAAAGATCACAGCAGAAGAGGCTGAAAGATGGATCTGCCAACAGTAAATACAAGATTAATCATCCAGAGAAGAAAAACTCACACGAATAGATGCAATTATAGTAATAATCACACTGGCAATGGAGATCTGCATAGTTAAAGCAATGGTATTCCCTGTAACAACTTATGGATGCGAGAGCTGGACCATAAGGAAGGCTGAGCGAAGGAAAATAGATGCTTTTGAACTGTGGCGTTGGAGGAAAGTTCTGAGAGTGCCTTGGACCGCAAGAGGATCCAACCAGTCCACAATTCAGGAAATAAAGCCCAACTGCTCACTGGAAGGAATGATATTAGAAACAAAGATGAAGTACTTTGGCCACATCATGAGAAGAAAGGAAAGCTTAGAGAAGACAATGATGCTGTGGAAAATGGAAGGAAAAAGGAAGAGGGGCCGACCAAGGGCAAGATGGATGGATGGTATCATTGAAGTGACTGGCTTGACGCTGAAGGAGCTGGGGGAGGTCACGGCCGACAGGGAGCTCAGGTGTGGGCTGGTCCATGAGGTCACGAAGAGTCGAAAGTGACTGAATGAATAAACAACAACAATAATAGTAGTAAACTTTGAATGTATATCAATTCAAGATTCAAATATATAGCCAAATTACAGTTGTACACCCCTCCCCCCTTTTATACGATTGTCCTTTCTCGACCTCTCTCTGAAAGAGCCTTCTCCCTCACAAATAATTTACCCTACAGCTATCTCACCCTCGTTTTTATCTTTCTATTTTAATCTGTACATGTGGCCCGCTCATTGTCCTGTGTCATAAATGGTTTTCTTTTACTGTAATTTTATATTGATTGTAGTACCTTATAGTTCATGTTCTATGTAATAGGTTATGTTGTTTTTGATTGATTTTATTGTGTTGTTCTGTTGATGGGCTTGGCGTCATGTAAGCCATCCCGAGTCCCCGTTGGGGAGATGGTGGCAAGGTACAAATAAAGTTTATTATTTATTTATTTATTATTATTATCAGAAATAGTTAGGCTCACATAGAGATTGGTAAACCAGCGAGAAAAACAAGAGTCTGTGGTAACCCAGGCCCCTTCTACACTGCCATATCATCCAGATTATCAATTTAGATACTTCACATTATCTGCTTTGAACAGGATTATATGAGTCCACACTGTCATATAATCTACTTCAAAGCAGCTCGTTTGAATTTTGTATGGCAGTGTAGATGTGTGGCGATGGAAAGGTAGCAACCTAGGAGGGAAAACATGAGTTGAAAGAGTGCTAAGCCAAGCATGTTGCTCAGAGAAATGTGAACTACTTTTTTAATGCTAGGATTGTCAACAATGTCCTCGTAGGAAGGCTGTAAACAAAGGTGACCGGGAAAGCCTTTCAAGGAAAACAAAGCCTTCTGCTGCTTAAAACCTGGCAGTTTAGTCTGATAAGCAGTTGACTACTGGAGCCAAGGACAGTGATTCAGCAGTTCCCGTCCTCTCTGGCGAGATAGCAAGTCACTCCTTTTTAATACATGTGTTTAGGTTTACATGATAACAGAGAACTCCTATCAGTTCTACCAACAATTACATCTTGCACATCTCCCTGTGAGTGAGGATGATGCATCAGTGCCCTCACTGCACATTACCTTGAGAGCACAAAATCACAGGTTTGTGAGTAATGCTGCTGGGTTGGGTTTGGCAATTCTTGGGACATGCAGTGAGCACCCCTTGTCAGTTTCTGGGGATTTGGGTTAACTGAAGATCCATGCACAGGGGTTCAATTTATGGCTGGTCTGGGACCAGGCTACAGAACTTGGAAAAGTTAAATAATTTCCATAATCTCACAATCGGTATCACTACTGGCTCTGGTGCTTCTACCACTGCACCATTTATACTTTATTTATTTATTATTATTATTTATTACTTCGGTCTTGTATTCCGCTCCTCCCTACAGGCTCGGGGCGAATAACAGCAACAACAATAGGCATCATGTCACAGACATGATGGGGCCCTACAATAAAAAGAATAAAACACATTAAAACATACAATTTGACACATTTCGAGGGTGATATTATGAAATTATCATGAAATTATGAGACAATGTAGGAATTATGGTATAATAAAGCAATTTCTAGCATCCACTGCTCAAGTAGACAATTTGAACCTATTCGAAAGAATCCTAAAAGTCGTCACTTTCCCAGATAGGACAGAGCAATGCATACTTTCAAAACTGTCAGATGGCATGTTTTCTAGATTACAGCTCTAATCTGTGGATATTTTCCAGCAGAGGTTGGATGGCCATCTGTCAGGGGAGTGTTGATGATGTCCTCCTGCCTGGTGGAAATCGTTTTGGACTAGATGGTCCTTGGGGGTCTCTTCCAGCTATGATTCTGTGCGAGACTACAGTTTCCATAAATTTAGGAATGAAAGCATGGCACATTCCAAACCCCCACCCACTATACATTTATCATCAGCTGGGGATGATGGGAGTCGTAGTCTGGCACGGAGTCTTGGTTGAGAGAGACCCTGGAGGGCATCCAGTCCAACCCAGCTCTGACATCAGGAGGACACAATTGGGACCCTCCCGATGGATGGCCATCCAGCGTCTGCTTAGAGACATCCAGAGGTGGCAGCATATTCCATTGCCAAATATATATCTTCCGCATTGTTTTCTCCACCCCTCCAATGCTTTCTTTAATATATGAGGCTAACATTTATTACTGGAAAGCTATACAGTGTTTATTTATTTATAATTCAAGCTTAATAGACCGCCTCTCCCAAAGCTCGTAGCGGTTTCCATAAGTAAAATCACACAAAACATCCTAAAAACACCATTAAAACATTCCTAGCAACATTCCCTCACTTATCACGGGGGTTACGTTCCAGGACCTCCCGCAATAAGTGAAAATCCGTGAAGTAGGGACACTATATTAATTGTAATATTTGTACATTATTGGATGTTGTTGGGGTGGCATCGGGGCCTCCAGCGGGCTGCATCCCTGCCTGGAATGAGGAGGTGGACAAAGCACGTCCGCTCGCAGCCCGAGCCACTGACAGAATGAGCAAAAAGGATGCGACAGGACGCGAGGGGATGCACACCAGCTTCCCTTTCTAAGGCCCATTGTAATGTAAATATTTTAAATACATTTTTAAAAAATCCGCAAAACAGCGAGTCAGCATAAAGTGAACCGCAAAGTAGCGAGTGAACACTGTACTCAGCTTGCCAATATTTGTCATTAGCCCTTTGACTTTAAATTATAAATTGATATTTTATAATTTAATGTTTTAATTAATCCTTAACTTGTGTTACGTTGTTATGATATGTGTGTTGGCATCGAACTGTTGCCGGTTGTAAGCCATCCTAAGTCTCCCCTCAGGGGTTGAGAAGGATGGGGCACAAATGTTTGAAATAAAATAAATAAATAATAGATTACCCAAGCTGAAAGGTAGCTCATTTTATTTCCTTATCCAATAGACCAGGTCTGCACAACCTCCAGCTGTTTTGGTTTTCCAATTCCCAGAATCCCTAGCCAGCTTGTCCAATGACTAGGAACTAGTTGGAAGCCAAAACAGCTGGAGGGCCACAGGTTGTGCAGGCCTGCAACAGAAGAAACTAGCTCTGTTGCAATCCCTTAGCTGTTCACTCACGGTAACACAAATATTAGTGAAGTAATTATTTCCTCTTAACACATCCTTCTGTTCGCCTCTGTGAGGGCAATTCATGCAGCATTCCCAGGTTATTCCAAAACAGTGACGGTTGCCCTCTATCAAAGATAGTTTTGCTCCAAAACCTTCTTATTTGGGAAGCCATACTTCCACTAATACTTTCCCTTTTGTTTTCTTCATAGAACAGTCCATCTTCACAGTCCCAGGAGTGAAGCTGAAACCAGAAATGTTTGATCTCTTTGTTCCATATGAGAAAAGCAACCATCACATCAGTTCTAGCAAGTTTTGGTGAAGAAGAAGAAAGGAGTGAAGAGGGTGGGCAATGAATGCTATTTATCATCTCTGCTTGAGAGTATTGCTGATACCTACTAGCCAAAGGAGACTAAACTTTTTCTTATAATGTAGCATAATTGTCGGCTTTTGGAGACTCAAAAACAATGTCAGAAAAAAATGAAATGTAAAGATACAGAATGGAGGATGCATGGCTCGAGAGCAGTATGTATGAAAAAGATCTTGGAGTCCTCATTGTCAACAAGTTAAACATGAGCTAACAATGTGATGCGGCGGCAAAAAAAGCAAACGGGATTTTGGCCTGCATCAATAGGAGTATAGTGACTAGATCCAGGGAAGTCATGCTACCCCTGTATTCTGCCTTGGTTAGACTACATCTGGAATACTGTGTCCAATTCTGGGCACCACAATTGAAGAGAGATATTGACAAGCTGGAATGTGTCCAGAGGAGAGCAACTAAAAGGATCAAGGGTCTGGAGAAAAAGCCCTATGAGGAGCGGATTAAAGAGCTGGGTATGTTTCGCATTCAGAGGAGACATGATGGCCATGTATAAATATGTGAGAGGAAGTCATAAGGAGGAGGGAGCAAGCTTGTTTTCTACTGCCCTGAGATTATGACGCAGAACAATGGCTTCAAACTACAAGAAAGGAGATTCCATCTGAACATTATGAAGAACTTCCTGACTGTGAGAGCTGTTCAGCAGTGGAACTCTCTGCCCTAGAGTGTGGTGGAGGCTCCTTCTTTGGAGGCCTTTAAACAGAGGCTGGATGGCCATCTGTTGGGGGTGCTTTGAATGCAATTTTCCTGCTTCATGGCAGGGGGTTGGACTGGATGGTCCATGAGGTCTCTTCCTATGATTCTATATGACCTCATCATACATGCCACTGGAATCATCACGGAATTGCCATGCCGAAACCTGTCTCCCCACACCCCGACTTACCCAGCTTCCCCACTATCTTTTCCCACTGAGGGAAGCATCTGCCTCCCTGTTTCCCCCTGTTGATCCCAATGCAGCATGGAAAGCCTCCCATGTTGCTACAGTGGTGGCATACACAGGTTCTTTTGCTGTTTTGAGATGGAGCCACACCAGAAGTAGTTCTACCCCTTGGGGTGGGAGCCGGCGGTTTCCATCGCAAAACTGCAGAATAACTGGAGTATGCAGCCAAAAAAAGCCTCATCTGATGAAGTCAATAGAGTTGCTTTAAAGGTGCAAATGGAGCAGAGCTTGGCTAGTATAGGGCAGTGTTTTTCAACCTTTTTTTAGTTGCGGCACATTTTTTATATTTACAAAATCCTGGGGCACACCACCAACCAAATTGACACAAAATGACATTCTAACACAGTAATACATATAGTTAATATGTTTTTAAATGTATTTATACACTCAGTGTGAAACCTGGGCCTGTTTCGATGAACACAACATAGATATCCTGGCAGGAATGGCAGAAACACACACAAAGGTCTTGCTCAACAGCTGTCAGTCTCTCCCTGTGTTTTTATGCATCAATAAGGAAGGTAGGAAGGGAAGAGAGAAGGAAGAATGGAACCAAAGAGCAAAGAAAGGGAGGAAAGAAACAGGTAGAGAAGGAAGAAAGAAAAAGGGAAAGAAGAAGTAAAAGAAAAAGAGGGAAGGAAGGAAAGAGGGAGGGAATGTTGGCCACAGTAACGCGTGGCAGGTCAGCTAATAAATGTATACAGCTATATACATACATGTGTGTGTGTGTGTGTGTGTGTGTGTGTGAATGGTGGGAGTTGTAGGCCAAAACACCTGGAGGGCCCAAGTTGGCCCACGCCTGCCTTAAGTGAGCAAACCTTGTTAATTTTCAGCCCCTGCTTAAAGGTGCCTCAACCCTGTGTCCTGAACGCCCCTTGACCCGCCTTGGCTGAGTGCGAGAGAATCATGGGAGTGGTAGTTTGACACCATCCTGAGCCTCCCCAAACTACAAATCCCGGGATTCCCCAGCCTTGAACCCTGGAAGACCAAGGGGTGCCTCACTGCATGAATGCTACGGTGTAGATCCGCCCCCATGCAGCCAGGGGACCTGGGGAAGTCCCATCCCAGGATCTTCTCTCTCTCCGTGCGGCTCTTTCCGCCTGACGCAGTCCTCGCCTTTCGGCTCAAACCCTTCCGAGGCCAAGGAAGGAGTGGAGGGGAGGAGGAAGCCCAAGAAGGCAAGTGGTGAGTAGAGGCTGAGTTTGCAAGACTCAGGCAAGAGATTGGGCCCCGGCTAGGGCTTCCCGGTAGGACAGGAGGGCGCCAGGTTTAATTCAGGTTAAACAAAAGCAAGATACGTAATTATTTAAAGAGAAATATATATTTTCCATTTCAAAAATACTTGAAAATAATTCTCTATGCATTGAGTCTTCGGATTGCTCTTATAAGTTTGCTTAGTGAATCTCAGAGGCTACTAGAAAGAATCTGGCAAAGCGGCAGGCCTTCCCTTCATGCAAATGTGTCAGTGAAACTGTACAGATGTCCCAAGCTGTCCGCTATCCCATGTTTGCCATGTCAGAAAGATTGACTTGGCAACCGAGATGTTAACAGTGCGAGTCTGATCACTGGACCTCTAGGATAAATCCAATTGTTTCTTAATAGAGATATCCCTGGACCAGATCATTGGCTGAACAAAAAGAACAGATGGGGGCTGATAATTTTAAGAATGCAGCAACTGATCCAAGGCTTAGAGACAGGCTTGTCATTCTTGGGGTTTGTTTCCGATCTTTCCCAACAAAAGGACTCCTGGGGGAAGGAGAGGATTAATCTAAAGTTGAGCAGAGCCTCCAGGGAAGATGGCTCCTTGGATAAAGTCAACAAAAGGAATTGTTTAATATTTGTTATAGTTTCCTACGGGGACCTTCTGCTGCCTCTAAGGGGATTATCATTACACTGCTTCCACACCAGCAGCGCATTAGAAACGCGCCTAGCGGGCAAATTATTTTACGACATTCAGTTGACTTTTTTGGTCCCCTCCAAAAAACATGCCCTTTTGAAAATAAAAAAGAGTTTGCACGAGTCCAATGAAGGATTTGGGTCCACAGAAATCATATGTGTAGGCCAGCATTATATCCATGAATCAGAACTATGTGTTTAATCTCCTTGATCTCTGCTTTCTTGACAGAATGACAGAATATCAATAAGAAAAGTGCTGTTCAGTGACTTCTGATGTGTGTAGATATAGGTGGAGGGTGCTACTGGTTGTAGCCTCTGAACTCTTTCAGGGATAGTACATTCTCACTGTATCAGAATTTATCCAGCGAGAACAAGAAAAATCAAACTTGCTTTCATCTAGTACTCCAAAAGAAACTTGCTTCTCTCCAGTTACTACCACAAACTGGGAAAAATAAATATAGAGACAACAAATATAATTAGCAAATTTATACACAAGTCTTCAGAATTTATCTTTATTACTAATACCTCGTAATATGATTTTCGTTCCTAGGTTATAGAAGTTATTTCCTAATTGGTTCTATTATAAAAACATGGGGAAAGTTTATTACTTTTTAAAAACTGTTTTTTGCAGGACATCCTGCAACATATTTTACTCTAGTTTTTCAATGAGTCTCAACTAATGCAACATAGGGTTGTTTTAAGTTTTTCGGGCTGTATGGCCATGTTCCAGAAGCATTCTCTCCTGACGTTTCACCTGCATCTATGGCAGGCATCCTCAGAGGTTGTGAGGTCAGCCCGAAAAACTTAAAACAACCTATATGATTCCAGTCATGAAAGCCTTCGACAATGGAGCAATGCAACATAGTTTGCAGCAGCCACAAACATGAAGTTTCTGGAGTATAAACAACTACTTTCCATGTATGCACCACACAATTAAACAGAAAATAAGACTTTCAAAACAGGAATAATTTCCCCCCCCCCAAAATTTGTTATATAGTGTCATTTATAACCTAAAAATATTTTTGAAAACATGTTCTTGCCACAGCTGATTAAGAAACTGGTAGCCAACATTCCCTACTAAATTTTTAGCAAAATTATGTTGCATCAGAGTTTATACAGTACATTCAGACAAGCAAACACCCACTTATACCAAGAATGAATGCATCCTTTCATTTTGTTTTATGATACTGTGGATTTTATGAGATAAAAATCCCTTGGTGTACAGTAGAGCACAACTTGTTAGGGTTTTTTTTAAAAGTAGCCATTAGAGTTTCAAAGCCCTTAAATACTTTTATGAGGCCATTAAAGAACGCCAGGAACTCTGAGGAATGCGGAAGGAACAACAAGGGACACTGGGAACGCTGAGAGATGAAGAGTGCATCAGCTCCCCCTGCTGGCCAGAGTTTGCCTCTGTTCGTCTATATGTGCGTATGTGGAAATGGCAGGGATTGTTAGGCTTGGTTTAGAACCCAAAAATCGAGATTCGAAAATCAAAGGGGGAGGGGGGGTTATTAGTAATAGAAAGACTTACAAAAAAATTTCCAAATTCTAAAATGTAATTACTAACAAAATTCTTAAAATAAAGGCAAAGCAGGGAAACAGGGCTGACACTGTTTTAAGCACAGGCAAATCAAGGGGCAACATTTCCCTTGGTTTCCTTGCAGGGAGATATAATGCATTAATATATTATTATTAATATTATTATTATAATAAAAGGCCAGGGTTTCTTTGCAGGGACATATAATGCACTAATATATTATTATAATAATAATAAAAGGACAGGGTTTCTTTGCAGGGACATATAATGCATTAATATATTATTATTATTATAATAATAAAAGGCCAGGGTTTCTTTGCAGGGACATATAATGCACTATTATATTATTATTATTATTATTATAAAAGGACAGGGTTTCTTTGCAGGGACATATAATGCATTAATATATTTTTATTATAATAAAAGGACAGGGTTTCTTTGCAGGGACATATAATGCATTAATTATTATTATTATAATAAAAGGACAGGGTTTCTTTGCATAAATGCACTAATATATTATTATTATTATAAAAGGACAGGGTTTCTTTGCAGGGACATATAATGCATTAATATATTATTATTAATATTATTAAATAAAATAGTTGCCCACCTCTGGTGTAGGACTTGCTTCTGTAGAGTTCTCCTCACTCCAGCTTTTCCCCATTCAGTTTTCCATACCACTCTAGAAATCTCCGTTTGAACTCTATGGTTTTTCCTGATTATGAACTCTTCCTTCTGCTCTCCGTGCTCTTTTCACTCCCTGCTCCCCTTCCCTCAGTCTTTTTAATGTCCTTCTCATCTGTCCTTCTATCCAGCCTAATTTCCTGGGGGTTTAAACCGATATTTTCCTCTCAGTCCTCTAAAACCACTCTAGGAATCGCGATGTGGAACTCTATGGTTCTGGCTCCTTTTTCACTTCCTACAGGAAGGCCTTTCACTCTAATTAGGCTCCGAGCATGGAAAGGCCCCGATCTGACTGTGAGTAATGTCTGGAAAGCTATTTTAGAGGGAAAAATTTTCCTGTTGGGGGGGCATCCGAAATATTTACAAATCTAACGGAAATTTGGGCCCAGGAAGTGCAGAAAAGAAAGTCCACTTCCGGGTTCGCCACCGCGATGCGTATAAACTTGAAAGTCCCATTACATACGAATTCCTTCCGATTTCATTTAATTTTCATAACTTTTTTCTCATGCCTAGTATATGTACCTGTAATCCGCTCTGAGTCCCCTTCGGGGTTAGAAGAGCGGAATATAAATAAAGTGTACTATTATTATTATTATTTGCCCTTATAACTGCATACTTACCTCTATTTAGTTCTTAACAGGTAATAGGTTCTGAATCATCTCTCCCTCATTAAGTCATTTCTTTTCGGCCATAAAGGACAATAATTTCCATAATTGGAAGAAGTTTCTTTTGTTTTCTTTTGCTTCTTATCATGATGACAGGTTACATCAAGGCGTTTTCTACTGTGAATTAGCAAGAAATTTTCGTCCAAGCACAAGTTGTTCTGATGGGACTCTGTATTTGGGTGTCTATTGAAGACTTCTCTTGCATTTTTCCATCGCACCAAAGGTTTAGCCACCAATGCACCAAGCTTCTGATGACCACCTTTACCCCCAATTTTTCCTCCAAAGACCACATCATACATACAGAGTGCACCTTGAACATGAAATGAATAGGCTAACCAGGGAAATATGCTGAACCATTTGGGTTGAAAACTTAAAACACTTCTTATCTTCTTATCCACAGGAAATAAATATCTTGGCAATGGAGTCTGTGGATTTTGCACCAACTGAACTTTCACTTGGCCATCAGAAACAGTCTTGTTCATATTAAGTCCAAGGTCTAACAATGGCACAGTTTCTTCTCTTTGCTCCTGTTCCATGGTTTCTTTGGCAGGGCTTGAATCAGATCAGTGGTTCTCAACCTGTGGGTCCCCAGGTATTTTAGCCTACAACTCCAAGAAATCCCAGCCAGATTACCAGCTGTTAGGATTTTTAGGAGTTGAAGGACAAAACATCTGAGAACTCATAGGTTGAGAACCACTGGATTAGATGAACAAATGGGAGACACCTCAGTTTCCAGTTTCCTCAGTTTTCACCTACTATCCAGGTCAAATCCCCATGCCGTCCCGCGCCTTAGGCGTTGCCTTCCAGCTACCACATTTTGGCAGTGTCTACTATGCCAGCTATTTATTTATTTATTTCACAATATTTATATGCCGCCCTTCTCAACCCCGAAGGGGACTCAGAGCAGCTCACAAGCAAAATGCAAATACAATGAACTATAATTATTGCCACAATACAACATCAATATTACATATCATATTGTACTATAACAATATCACATTGAACTATACAAATACAATAAATTATACTATTGCCACAGCACAACATCAATATTACATATCACATAGTGCTGCTATTGCAATGTAAATTGGTAGAAAGGTTGGTAGTAATAGTGTAAATAATCAAAATTGGGTTGAGATAGTGCTTGCAGTTCTGGAGGGACTCTAATTTTTGCTTCTCTTAGAATTGGCATGGGAATTTGGTTAACCAGTTAAAATTCATAAATAAACCTTTTTTTTACCTGAAAATTTTTGTGGGTGGTTTGAACCCCTAAACCACCCCCTTGGCTATGGGCTTGTAAAAGGAGTTATCAATCATGAAGTCGTAGTCAGAATGACTTAAATCCAGTTCCTAATCCAGACCAAAACAGATCCATTGTTTGAATGGACTTTCTGTAGGTGTTGATTTACCATCTCACAATTGAGTGAAAAGATCTACTCTAATTGGGATTAGCCGCTGGACTTGGGCTCTGCCAGAGGAAGGCTGTGGCAAACCTCCTCTCAAAAACCTTACCAACAAAAAATCATGATAAGGGTCACTATAAGTCAGAAACTACTTGAAGGCATGGAGAGAGTAACTAGTTAATTATAATATTACTTGTAAGCTCGGCTATTGACATATGACTAATTGATGCAATTTCACTGTATTTGTAATTGCACATATCCTATGGCTTCGCATGGTAAGCCGCCTTGAGTCTCCTCCGGGGTAGAGAAACGTGGGGTAGAAATGCCATAAATAAACAAATAAATTCTTTTTTTCTCTCAATAGGTGTGGTGGGAAATAGGCATGCTAAAATTGAAACGGAAATCTAATTGATTCGTTAGAAATCCGTAATTAATGGGACTTTTGTTGTTTTACGGATCGCTGTCCCGAACCAGGAAGTAGACTTCCTTTTACGGTCCGTGAGGCCAACAATTTGCGTTAGGATCGTTAGAAATTCTTAATTATTAATTAATTAATTATTGTACTACTCACTTCTCCCTGTCTTCTCCCGCTCATTTCCTTCCCGCCTTCATTCAGCTTCTTCTTTTCCCCGCATTTCTATGGGGAACTGGAAGTGACGCTGCTGCTAGGTAGAGGCAATGCATTCTGGAAAGTGATTCACACACACACACGCGCAAGACGCTTCTCCTCTCTCTCCAGGCTTCCCCCCTCCTTCTCTTCCCCGTTGCTCTGCTGCCATGCATGCCCCATCGCAGGGGCCTGATTCACACACACACACGCGCGCGCCCGCTTCTCCTCTCTCCAGGCTTCCCCCCCCTCCTTCTCTTCCCCGTTGCTCTGCTGCCATGCATGCCCCATCGCAGGGGCCTGATTCACACACACACACACACGCGCGCGCGTCTCCTCTCTCTCCAGGCTGGCCCCCCCCTCCTTCTCTTCCCCGTTGCTCTGCTGCCAGGCCTGCCCCATCGCAGGGGACTGATTCACACACACACACACACGCGCACGCTTCTCCTCTCTCTCCAGGCTTCCCCTCCTTCTTCTCTTCCCGTTGCTCTGCTGCCATGCATGCCCCATTGCAGGGGCCTGCTTCACACACACACACACACACGCGCGCTCTCCTCTCTCTCCCCGGCGCCTCTCAGATGCTTCTCTTCCCCGTTGCTCTGCCTTGCCCCATCGCAGGGACCAGCTTCAGCCCTCCAGGTACGTGTTTTGGACTTCAACTCCCACCATTCCTCACAGCCTCAGGCCTCTTCCTTTTCCTCTCAGCCTGGGCAAACTTGGGCCCTCGCTCCCTCAGGATCGGGGGTGAGAGAGAGGCAGCGAGGAGCGAGGGGGGGGGGGCTCCTCCTCCTTTTCTTTTGCTGCTTCCAAGAATAGAAAACCCCCCCTCCCTCCCCTCCCTTCCTCCTTCCCTCCCTCCTTCCTATTTGGAGAGTCCCATCTAGAATTCAGTGTGGTTTATTCAAGTTTTGGGCTACAACTCCCAGAAATCCCAGCCAATTTACCAGCTGTTAGGATTTCTGGGAGTTGTAGGCCAAAACCATCTGGAAAGCGCATGCTCTGGCATACGAATTTCTAAAGAATTTAGTTAGTACTTAAGTTACATTTCGAAAATTTAGGGAATTTTTGTGTAAGTCTTTGATATACTAATCAAAAAAAAAATCCCCCATTTGATTTTAGAATCGCCATTTTTAGATTTGTTATCCTGCCTAGTGGGAAATGAGAGACAGAGAGGGAGGTCTTGCTTGGAAGAAAGCAGTCTATTACATCAGATGGAAATCTAAGGAACTAAATGTATTTTACTTTTGAGCCTAAAATTGGGAATCTCTAACAAATCACTCTATCACACTAGCACGGTAAATCCACTTTTGGAGAACTTAATTACATGCCGAAAATTGTGGTGGAGGAAGGAAGGAAGTATCATTAAAATGGATTAAATCGTTCCCCCTCTTTTTGTAAGATTTTTTTTAAAGTCACATGTGGAGTTTCCTTGAGTTACATGTATTGAATCTTAAACTGCACATGCCAAATATCTTGTTATTTACAGAAATTAGCAGCTTTATTATTTCTCTTCTCAAATGTGCCTGTATATTTTCAGATAAATAAATCAAATTATATTTCCATCTGTCACTTTCCTCCCATTAGCACAGACCACACTTTGTGGCCAATTTAAACAATCCAAAAGAGAGAGAAAAACCCCCTAAGCCTTAGATCTCCAGCATAAATGCTGACACAACTCTAGCCATAATGGCACAAGATGGGCAATATTATTTCCGACGAAGAAGAAGAAGAAACCCACAGAAAACCTGTGACTGCATTTGGGAAGCACAGATAAAAAGGCCTGACTTGGATCATGTGAAGGTGTCACCTCAGTAATGATACAAGGGACAGAGATAAAAGTCCCCTCATTCTGGTCATGAGACACAGCTTCATTACTCTCACAGCGGGTGGTCTGTGGCTCTCGATGGTTGCATTTTTTATTTATTTTATTTTATTTTTTTTATTCTCTGATAATGAGAAAATGTTTAAACTCTCATCCCTGTGTTTAAACACTTCTTCCTGCTGACAGCAGTGGGGAGAGCCCTTGATCAGCTGTCAGGCTGAAAAGTGCAATTTTTTCAGGAAAGTAAACAGCATGTTTGCCAGTAGGAAATAATTTTCTATTTGTTTGGCACTGTGAGTGCTGGGAGTGATGGAGCCATGTCAAAGCAGCTGATTGACTCAGGAATGGGATACAGCAAATGGGCTGGTGGGCTGAGGGAGGGGGACGGCCATTACTGCGGGGCTCCAGTAACAAGAGCCTGCAATTGATGCCATTTCACTGTATAACAACATTTTAAGACCCCATTTCAGCACATCCCTCACTGTGAGGTTCTGAATAGGGGAATACAGCAAGTATAATGGGGTTTCATACTCTGCTTCCGTATTTTAAAAATCACTTATGAAGATCATGCCATAGATTAGATCAGTGTTTTTCAACCTTTTTTGAGCCGCGGCACATTTTTTACATTTACAAAATCCTGGGGAACTCCACCAACCAAATTGACACAAAATGACATTCTAACACAGTAATACATATAGTTAATATGTTTTTAAATGTATTTATACACTCAGTGTGAAACCTGGGTCTGTTTCGATGAACACAACATAGATATCCTGGCAGGAATGGCGGAAAGACACACACAAAGGTCTTGCTCAACAGCTGGGAGTTATAGATCACCCACAATCAAAGAGCATTCTGAACCCCACCAATGATGGAATGGAATCAAACTTCCCACACATAACTACCATAACCAAGAGAAAATACTATAAGAGTTTGGTGGGCATTAACCTTGAGATTTGGAGTTGTTGTTCACCTATATCCAGAGAGCACTGTGGAGGGGAAGGAGGAAGACGTGGGGAGGGTCTGCATAGTAGCACCCGCATGGGTCACGTCTTCCTCCCTCCCCCTTCCTGCAGAAGCGGCAGCGTGAGCAAAGCAAGCAGAGCGAGGCTGGGAAGAAGGGAGCCCGAGTGGAGAAGAAAACGTGTTCGGCAGGAGAGGGAAGAAAGGGTATTGGAGGTTCCAATTTCCCACGGCACACCTGATGATCGCTCACAGCACACTGGTTGGGAAACACTGGATTAGATGTTCTGTCACATACAATATCCCAAATGACGTCTGGTTGATACCACTCTACAATCCAATTGTACAACTTGAAGATGGAAGCATGTAATTTGGGGACATAAGAATATTTCCACCAGGCCATCTTTAAAAAATTATATAATCTGCTTCTGTCCGAAGACCTCAAATATCTGTGGCGTAATGTAAAATAAACTACGTGTAGTTCACGTTTGATCTACCCACACACTGCCTTGCCAGAGAAAGAAAATATGCCACTCAGATGAACAATAAAGAACAAGTAGTTTACTCTTTGTAATACATAACATATTTACAATCATGTGATCAGTGGCATCGACTCACATAATGTCCTTTTATGAGAGATTTAAAATGATATTTCTTTGTCCATGTGGAGAAACTTCCTCCAGCAGCTCATGAAGCAAGAGTACACTCCAAACTCTGTCTCTCTCTGCTTCTCTCCGCAAGCGCCTGCATAGCTCAAGCCTGAACAAAA
Organism: Anolis apletophallus; assembly: GCA_030556195.1. Lineage (NCBI taxonomy): Eukaryota > Metazoa > Chordata > Lepidosauria > Squamata > Anolidae > Anolis > Anolis apletophallus. Next base: position 178,604,056 of record JARBWK010000002.1, read on the forward strand.
ATGTAACAGCATCCAAAAATCCCAGGCTTAACTTGCTCTCCAAGCACAGCACGACCAAACAGTTTCATGCATCCTACTTCACATACTAACTGATTTCTTGCATGCTCCAACAATATCATATATGGCTTCCCTTCTCATTTTTATCTTCACAACCACTTTGGGAAGTAGATAAATCTGAGAGATACCAGCAGGCAACATTTAGTGTTGAGACTCCCACAGATGGCTCACAGACACGCCAAGCTAGTAAAAGTATTTACAGTTTATTCAAACAAAAACATAGCCACAGTCCGGCATGAAAAAAACCCACACCCAAAAAAGCCTATAAACAAAACAGAGAAGACGTCCGTCTTTCGTAGTCTTTGGCCTTTATCCCGGCTCGAAGTCTGTGTAATGCGAAGATCCGTCCGAGAAGGAAAGGAGGAGTGCTTCTCAAATTCCAGGAGCTAAGTATACAAACAAACACATCAAAGCCCCTGCAACCCACAGCAACCCCTTCCACCCATTATACAATACCAAAAAGAGACAGGCACTCACAGCAACACAGGAAATGATCAAACGAAACGCGGTAGTCACTAAACATAAAACACACATTAAAGCCCCAACCCCCCAACAAACAACAGTGTCAGCTAGAGCTGCCATAGCAGCTCCCCCAGAACCCAACATGAAAACAGCCCAATACTCAGCTCGCTGGGAATCAGGAACTAAGACACGAAGAATCAAGAGCACCAGATACAGGAACTAGCAACCCACCAGCAACACCTTGGCCGACCGCAGAGTCCCAAATCCCCAGACCTTACTTTTATACCCTTACAACTCAGAGTCATCAGACTCCCCACCCAAATCTGCCTCAGTCCCCACAGCTGCAGCCCTGGGTGTGTTCCTCCAATCCTCCCACCTTTGCTGAACAGTTAAAGGACCCCAATCCGACTCAACATTCCCACTAGGCCAATCAGGATCACCTGAAAAGCCAAAAAATGAGCTTTCGCTGGACTCAGCATTTAACACATTCCTGACATCCTGCACTAACGCTGAGTCCAGCTCTGTATCACTCTCTTCTGAGGTTAACTCTGCTTCAAACCCCTCAAAAGTGTCATCACTGGTAGGCTCCCTAAGTATTTGTCGGACCTTTCTCCTTTGTTCTACACCTTCCAAACTCACAACACTTGCAGCTCTCTTCCTCCCAGCTGCAGTAATCCTGCCCAAACCTCCCTCTTCAAGTGACATGTCCGACAAAGTATCCTCCTCCCTGTTACTACCTGTAGCAACTACAGGCTCAGCTTGCTCAACTACAACATTTAGTCCTTGACTTTCTTCAGTAATTGTTCCAAGTCTATTTTCTGCTAGTGTTATGGTGTCATCTGCGTATCTTAAATTGATTACATTTTTCCAGTTGTCATGCTTTCTTCCTCTCAATATAATCCTGGCTAATGTGAAATATATAGTGAATAATAATCCTGGCTAATGTGAGATATGTAGTGGCCCCTCGCCTGTGGAACTCGCTCCCCAGTGAAATAAAATCAACTTCTTCCCCCCTTTCCTTTAGAAAAAACTAAAGACATGGCTGTGGGACCAGGCGTTTGGTTGATGTGGAGCAGTAGATGGACAATTGAGTGATAGCGGACTACGGATTAACTTGGACAGCCTATGAATGTGGAACAGGGATCATGTAGTTGTTTCAATTTTAATTGTTTTTAATCTGTTGTTATATTTGATATCTTGTTTTGGTATTATGTACCTAGCATCGAATTGTTGCCTTTTGTCAGCCGCCCTGAGTCCCCCTTCGGAGGTTGAGAAGGGCTGATTATAAATGAAATAAATAAATAATAATAAATATGTTCCTTGTACAAAATAAATGAAGTGGTAAAATGCAGCCTTGTCTGACCCCTTTGCCAACTAGACACCATTCTGTTTATCTACTGTATATTCTGTCCTAAAAGTAGTTTCTTGTCTTGAGTACAGATTACGCATCAGTACAATCAAAGGTTTTAGCATGCAGTCATTTTAAAGAGCTCTATATATGATAAAAGTATTTGTTGTAAAATTTTGAGGATCACTTGCTTGAGAAATACAAATAATGGTCCTTTGCTTATTGCATTCCCTGGTGCCTTTCTTCTTGAGGATTGGGATGTATACTGAGAGTTTCTAATCCATGGGCCATTCTTTGTTTTCCATAGTGGTTGAATTAGAACTGGAGTTGATGCTGCCTCTCTAGTCTGAGGCTGCACTATTGGAATGCCATCTGTTCCTGGTGAGTTATTTCTCCCAAGTATCTTGAGTGCAGCTTCCAATTCATTTTCTAAAACCATCGGTTCATCATAAAATGTTTCTTCTTGAATGAATTTGTCATCTGTTCATCCATTTTATATAGTTATTCCGTTTTTTGTTTCCATCCTTTTTATTTATGCTTAACAATATAATGTGTTCCTCTGCTGCTGTAGATCATCCTCACTCTTGGTTTAAATTTCCCTTTGATTTCTCAGGTCTCTTGTTCTTCACTTTTTGTTGTTAAGTTCTATTTCTCTGCACTGATTATTGTAGTAGTTTGCTTTGTCCCTGTACAGAAGTTACTGAACGATCTTCTGACTATATTTCTGTCCCATTTTATTTTTGCTTCATGGCATTAGGCATAAGTGCAAGTCAAAAGTAGTGCGGGGTTGCTTGTAATAATGTAAGCAACGAGGAGAACTAATAAACAATGATAATGATATATTTATATTTTTTTGTGTATATCACCAAACATATAAATGCGACATGCAATGCAGTATCTCGGAGCACAAGTAAATAACCTAATAAGAGACCCTACATGGGTTAAAGAGACGCCAACATAATCAATATCTCTAAATAGAGAGTTCCATAAGAGAGTTCCTTCGCAAATGATATAATAAAGTCATACCTTAGTTCAAAAGGCCTCAATGATCATTTATCGGTTAGCGAGCTCCTTGTGTAGTACTCAGCTGTTTACATTTGATGTTAATCTCATGACTATAAACCTCCCCCTGTTCCACATTGTATTGTCCATGATCTGACCAAAGAAGGCCTGATGCCTCTATGTGATTTTCCCTTGATGAACTAAGGTACGAATGCTGGCTATTTCTCTCCTCGTACGGGGTCGCTTTGTGGGGAAAATGTACCCATTTTGATGCATTGTATTGTATATATTGTCTAGATTCGTTGCTAATTCTTTGGAGCGCCTAAAAGACGTCCCCGGTCTAGAAAAAGCCTTCAAACGGCAAAACGATTCAGCGCACGCATCCACAAGATCGTCAGCCGCTGTGAGAGTACTCCGCTTGTTATTGGACATTATTCCTTATATTTTCTCTTCTGGAAGAAGGTGGACTTAATTTATCATTTGCGAAGGAACTCTCTTATGGGACTCTCTATTTAGAGATATTGATTATGTTGGCGTCTCTTTAACCCATGTAGGGTCTCTATTAGGTTATTTACTTGTGCATGTCGCATTTATATGTTTGGTGATATACACAAAAAAATATAAATATATCATTATCATTGTTTATTAGTTCTCCACGTTGCTTACATTAGGCATAAGTGCCCCACTATCCTATTGCGTGCCTTCTGACCTGTGTCATATTCTGGCACTACCTTTTGTTTCATGTTGATTGTCTTATAGATTTTTCATGGTAAAAGACACTCAAACACTTACAGTGCCTTCTTCTCCACAGTACTAACAAGCATGACCCATGATGCCACTGCTCTTGTCTCTGAGAGATCCTGTTATGCCCCCACGGGGCTTGTTTAGTACTGCATCATGGACTTGGTTACCTTTACCTGCATTCCTTTGTCCTCAGTCATGTGGGCTTGGTGGGAGGGACTGTGTTGGGTGCCAAGGTGATGTCGCCACCCTAACTCCTCCCCTTTCTGAGGTCATCTGAGGGGCAGGACTTCCTCTCTTTGGCCACTGCAAGAAAGAAGCCACATGGACGTGGATGGAAGTCCATTCATGCTGAGACAAAGCACCTTTGTCCACCTACAAAGCCAACCCTGTGCTCTCACTGAAGCCTGCAGTGCAAAGGAGGATCTGTCCTCAACATAGATTTTGGGGCTTTTACAGGACTTCATGGGACTACAAAGCCACAGGGCAACAGGAAACCTGGAATCAAAGAAATGTACCTTCACTCTGCAACAGAGGCAAGTGATTGCATCCTCCTCCTAAAGGACTCCCTTCACCCCCTAGCAACCAACTAAGCGTTTTTGGGCCACCAGTTGTTTTTTACTGGTTGTTTTTCTTAAATAAACTTGTTTGAGTTCAATATTTTAAGTCTAGAACTCATTTCTCAAAGACTTTCAGGTTTTTGGTGTATGGGAAGGCTTTCCTCTGCCTTCAGGGGTCAAAGCTTTCACGTCCATCTCACAAAAGCCATTTTTGCAGGCCTTAGAGGCAGAAGAGATCCACTGCCAAGTTCACACTTCTCTGCATTTGCTACCCAGCAGCCATTTAACTTAGAAAATGTTTGTATGATATGGGAGACCTTATCAACAGTACTGCCACCATCAGCATTACCTCCTGCAGGCAATCCCATCACCATGAAAATGAGGTCCCATAATGGTCAATTTAGGATACTAGATATTATATTTATTAATGGTATCTACCTGTCCACCTGAGCATTGGATTATCATTAAGTGGGGTTACTGACAAAGTGTGCCAGGGGCACATTTCTGCAAATATATCACAAATAAGTTTGCTCTTTTTCGTTGTATTTTGTTTTGAATTAACTTACTATAGATGCATAATACCATTCTGAAGTTGCACTGCAGGGAAGCACACGGCTTCTAAAGAATTTATATGAATAAGTAAACTTAAAATAAAGGATTCACATAATGGCTTGGGCAAGGGGAGATGAGAGAATAATATTACTTATTGTTGATCTGTCAAAATATATCTGCAATCAGCCTCCCTAAAAGAGACACCGTTTCAGGATATTGTCTAAGGATGAAATCTGGATTAAGCATTCACAAAATCTCTTCCCCCTCAACAAAATAGTTATCTTTAGGGAAGTAGCATGGAGTGTGTGCATAAAAAGAGAGACAGATGCTCCTGGAACCAAATCTCAAGAGTACATGCTTTGCATGAAGTACGTCCAGTCTCTGACATTACGAGTAGCAAGATTAGGAGGAGAAAACAACTATCCTCTGCGGAAAGACCAATAAAGATATGATAAAATATTAATTTAAATATTGGGTAGGGATGGTGGGAGCTCTAATCTGATACACATGGAACTTCTGGGTTGGGAAATGATTGATTGATTTATTTATTTACTTACTTCATTTCTATTCTCACCTTACAGGGGACTCAGGGCGGATTACAATGTACACATTACATTTAGACATACAAACACACAAGACAGACAGAGGCAATTTAACATCTGGCCACCAGGGGGAGCTGTCGCACTCCTTCATTCCTCAGCGTGTTTTCTGGAGATCTTTTTTATGGCCTCGTAAATCAGTTAAATTAAACCTCCTTAATTTCTACTTGACAGATGCAACTGTCTTTCGGGTTGCAAAGGTCGACAACAGGCTACACAATAGGTCGAGAGCCCACCTTGAGCCGGGCAGGCCTCGAACTCATGACCTCCTGGTCAGTAGAGATTTTATGCAGCTGGCACCCAGCCAGCTGCGCCACATTCCCGGTGCTAAATGACACATGAAGGAAATGCTCGAATAACACATGAAGGGCCAAACTGATCAAGTTGGTAAATGTGGCACTCTTTGTATCTTTCACATTTTAAATTGCTAGCAGCAATGGCTACCTCATCAGATGGCTAGTGACAGGAGGCAGTGGTACACTGCTTCACCACAGGGCGTGGGGAATACGGTGCCCCATGCCTCGCATCGGCTGGATCCACGGGAGGGCAATCACATGGGGGGAAGCATGAGGGCACAGTTTCCACCATAGATTTAATGGTAACATGAGAAGCGTTCTGTGTTATGGCGGCGGTGCGCTGGTTCCACCCTCCTCCACCCAATGGAGCCATCTGGTTCCATGGGTGACTGGGGTTAGATTGGCATATGCTGTCAATTTTAGCCCTGTATGATGAGGTCTTGGGTGCGGGATTTTCACTGGAATAATGCTTAATAGGGAAGGGAATTAACACTTTATTTCCAAAGAAAATTACCTCCTTCATAGCTAGCGTTATGTTAAGGTAGAATATTTCCACCGTTAAAAGCATCCCTGCTGTGTTCAAAATTATTAAGAGATCACTAATTGATAAATATCTGGGTGATTTCTCCCAGTTGCCTTGCTTCCTTGACATTTATACTTATATGTACGAATTATGCAATGATATCATTCTCTATTTATATCTATTATTTAGTGCACTATACCTGGAATCTTCTTGATTAATTTCAACTAAGTAGACCCATTGAATCAATTATTGTATGGTGAATCAATGTATAGGCCAATCCAACTGATCCAGTGTGCTTCCTCAGTCAGAACTGTACAATGTATGTTAATGTGATGTGATAAAATTCAGAAAATGAAGAAAGATTAATTTTACCTCTATTAAGGATATTAATTGCACACAATATTTCTAATTATAATATGTAAAAGAAGTTTTGTTCCTAGGTTATAAATGTCATTTCCTAATTGGTTATATCATAAAACATGGGAAAAGTTTATTAAACTGCCAAAACTTTGTTTTTTGCGGGACATCTTGCAGCACATTTTGCTATAGTTTTCCAATGAATATCTCATAGAGTTTCAGTCAATTCAAAATAGTTTGTGACAGCCTCAAAAATGATGTTTCTGGAGTATAACAACTAATTTCAAAGTAAGCACTGCACAATTAAACAGGAAATAACACTTTCAAACCAGGAACAGATTTTTAAAATATTTTGTTACATAGCTTTGTGGCACAGATCCTAAATGTCCATATGTGGAACTGCACTGATGGGATGTTTTCACCTGGGAAAGGGGGAGGCAATTTTACCAATTCTCCTTCGCCTCCAGACCTCTGTTTCCCTCTGAAACCCGGATCTGCAGGGGTTGAAAGATCCTTCAAAACAATGGCAAATTACAGAATCAGTGAAAATTGTCATCATCCTTCCTCCAATGAGAGCATCCTTTGCTTCAGGATCCCTCCCTTAAATGGAAGGGGTCCTTTCATTTCCAGAAGTGCCTTTGCAAGCCAAACCAACAGAAGAAAGCGGTTGCCCCAACTTACATTGATCAAGCAGCCTCCTAAAGGTAAATTCATCTACTGACTTCTGCATAAGTCAGAGGATAGGGTCGAGATGAAGGAAAATAATGGGCTTGACCGACTTACCGGTCAAGCTGGTTGCGGGGCAGCGTTGCCCTTGCGCCACATTATTTGCCTCAAGGGGACTTCTTCCCCCCAGAAGCCTCCACGGTGGCGAGAAGGTTCCCGCCACACAAGCCGGCCGGCCAATGAGGAGCCGGCCATCACTTCCTCCCGGGCAGCTTACGTGCGGAGGCAGTCTTGTTTTTTCCTCCCACCCTCCCTACTCAATGAACAGCTGTTGGTGAATTTTGTTACCCTGCACTTTACTGTTGCTTTGTTCTTGGTTTTACGTTTTGTTATGTTCTTTGTCGCAACTCTGTGTTCGGCGTGTGGCGTGTGGCATGGCCCCTGGATCAAGCTGGCTTATTGCCCCTTGATTGTAAGGGGGATAACGCCCAGGCCCCCTGGGGTGCTGAGTTTCCATGGATGGCATTGGGCCGCTCGCACCCCAGGCTTGCAAACGCCTATGGACTTACGTGGGGGCTGTCCTACCCTGATCCAGGATCCATGCGTGGCCGCCAACCCTATGTTTCTGTTTTCAATAAATTGAGTTGTGGCCAATTTTATCCAATCAACTGTGTCGGCATGTTGTTCTTGGCGCGAGGTGTCACGCTTGCACACGCAATAGACGGACTCAATTTTGCTGTGGTCAGTCCTCACCTGGAATATTGTGTCTAGTCCTGGGCCCCACAACTCAAGAAGGGTATTGACAAGCTGGAAAGTGTCCAAAGAAAGGTGACCAAGCCCATAGAAAATGGGTTAGGGAGCTAAGAATATTAAACTTGAAGAAGATAAGCTCAAGAGGGGAGATGGTGGCCATGTTAAAATATTTAAAAGAATGTCACATTGAGTAGGGAGTAGGCTTGTCTTCTGCTCCTCTGGAGAGCAACTGGTTCTAAACATTTTGGAAGGACTTCCTGGCGGTAAGAGCTATTTGGCAATGGAACATTCTTCTCTGGAGGTTTTTAAGCAGAGTCTGCATGGCCCTCTTTCAGGGGTGCTTGGATTGGGTGTTCCTGCTTGGCACAATAAGGTTGGACTGGATGGTCCTTGCAGGTTTTTTCCAGCTCATTGATTCTTTGGCTTCTCATTCCAAAGATCCTTACCTTTTGGTCACTTTCATCAATTGCCACACAAACCATTCCTTGCTTCAGTGTGGAGGATTTTGCATCAACCTATGTGTGCATGCTTACCTAAAAGACGGTCTGATACCATCTATCCATCCGAGAGCACCACGGCCAGCCTACGAGAACCTTCTCTGTGTCCCGGGTCTGAGAGAGGCTCATTTGGAGTCCACGAGACAGAGATCTTTTTCCGTTGTGGCCCCTGTCCTGTGGAACTCTCTGCTGCCAGACCAAAGAGCCATCTTCGACCTGCCTTCATTTCTGGCGGCACTTAAGACATGGCTATTTAGAAGAGCATATGCATAAGTGACAATCAGTGACCTGGAACCTGTCTATTCCCATATTTTAACATTTTAATATTTTAGTATTGTAGATGCCTAGCTGTGTAAGTCGCCCGGAGCACATTTGTGGAGGGCGACTCATAAATAATAAAATTAGTTAGTTAGTTAATTCTTCCACTCATTTTGACCCCCCCCCTTTTGCAATATGGGTCATATCATACCACTTTATGTTTATACAGATATACAAACATTAGCTAATATATCATTTCATTGACAAGTGGAATGCATCACTTACAATGGGAATGGCAGGGCAGCAAATTCATATATACACAACAGAACGAGTCTGAATAGCCCAATGACAGGAAAGGTTATTCAAGAAATGGAGCTGTTTTCTCCTGCTATTACCTCCCTCCGTACGCTCCCCAGAAGGGTGACAGCTTAAGAACGCCATACACAAACGTTTGAAAGAATCGACTGAATCGGGACATGGAACTGGGGCAGCAGCCCCCAGCGGGAGAATCTCCTGATCTCTCATGCATACTGGCATTTGGCATAAATTTTCACTGTGCTAAAAGAAGCATCACAGTTATGCCATCTCTGGGAAATGAATGCACAACCTCAAGTTTGCTATTTACCACCACAGATTATGTTCATACCCCAGGCAGAATTATGCTAGTGATTTCACCTAGAAGGCCTGAAGGGCCAAAAAACAATGCTGCCTCTCTTTGGTAATACTAGTGTCTAAAGGTTAAATGAATTATATACAGCAGAACTGCCGTACATAAAACTTAAGAGCTTGGTGAAATAAGACAGAATAAAATATGATGCTAGGGTATTTGAATTTCATCACTTGATTTCGCCTTTTATTGGACATTTATTACACTTTTATATTGCCTTATATTAAGTTCTGGAAATGATCTTGATCTTCACTGTTTCATAACTGACATTTTAATAATTATTTTTGAGAGCTAGTAAAAAAAAATCAAGGGCATTCCTGAGCCATATCTTAGTTGATGAACTTCTTACTTGAGGTAAAGACAAGATAGTGTCTCCTGTACAAACATGTAGAAACGCTGATGAGACTGGCAACTACATCTTATTTCCACAGAGCTGATAAAATAACATCCTACATCAGTGGTTCTCAACCTGGGGGTCGGGACCTCTGGGGGGGGTCACGAGGAGGTGTCAGAGGGGTCACCAAAGACCATCAGAAAACACAGTATTTTCTGTTGGTAATGTGGTTTCCTTGTGGGAAGTTTGGCCCAATTCTATCATTGGTGGGGTTCAGAATGCTCTTTGATTTTAGGTGAACTATAAATCCCAGCAATTACAACTTCCAAATGTCAAGATCTATTTTCCCCAAATGCCACATTTGAGCATATTGAGTATTCATGCCAAGTTTGGTCCAGATCCATCATTGTTTGAGTCCACAGTGCTCTCTGGATGTAAGTGAACGACAACTCCAAAACTCAAGGTCACTGCCCACCAAAGCCTTCCAGTATTTTCTGTTGGTCATGGGAGTTGCATGTGCCAAGTTTGGTTCAATTCCATCATTGGTGGAGTTCAGAATGCTCTTTGATTGTAGGTGAACTTTAAATCCCAGCAACTACAGCTCCCAAATGATAAAATCAACTGCCCCCTGCCCAACCCCAATAGTATTCAAATTTGGGTGTATTGGGTATTTGTGCCAAATTGGATCCAGTGAATGAAAATACATCCTGCATATTGGATATTTACATTACAATTTATAACAGTAGCAAAATTACAGTTATGAAGCAGAAATGAGAATAATGTTATGGTTGGGGGTCACCACAACATCAGGATCTGTATTAAAGAGTCGAGGCATTAGGAAGGTCGAGAAACACTGTCCTACATCATATCTGAGGGCAGCTGACTCACTTAAGAGAGTACAGGACAAGCTGCAAGGCACACAACAGCTCTGTTTCCCCAAAACTTGTATGTGTCTTCAGGTCAGCATATGCCTTCAGGCTGCCTGTTGATTTATAGCAACCCCATGAAATCCACAGGATATTCTTAGGAGATGAACATCTTTGCTATCCTCTGAAATATTGCCTATGGCAGCTGGAATTGCATGGCAGGAGGTCTGGCACTGCTTAAGTTCCAAAACAAGATGGGACCTTGTGCATTCAAGGCATTTAGGACCTCAGCAGATGCTGTCTACTCTCAGTTTCTCTGCACTGCCAAAATGGGAGCTCCACAGAAGCCATCACAAGGTTCAAGGCCACTTCCAGTGGGACTCCATTATGGTAGCACAGGGAAATGGATGGACTACCTGACTCTCAACGGGAGAAGCTTGGTAGAAGTGGGGAAAGGACATGGGATGCCTGCCATCCCTGGACACAGAAAGACATGAGACCTTTCTGTAGGGAATGAAGGAAGATAGTTCCTTCAACTTTCCCCCATTTCATCTCTTTTCAAATGATGTCCTTAGGACAGGGGTGGTCCTACAAGATAGGCGAAGTAGGCGGCCGCCTAGGGCGCCATCTGGGAAGGGGGCGCCATCCTGGCCGCATGGGGCGCCATCCTGGCCCTGCCGATGTTTCTCAGACAGTGTTGCAGCTGCCTGCTTTTTGACCCCGGCCTTGTGTGCTCCAACGCCGCTTCTGGGCATGCGCGGAGGTTTTCACGCAGGCGCAGTTGCTCTGGAGCTGAAGTTGAGCGCAGGAGCAACTGCACATGTGCGAAAACCTCCGCGCATGCCCAGTAGCTCCCTTGCACAGAAGCCTGTAAGCAAAGCACTCCCTATCGGGCAGGCAGGGAGTGCCTCCCCTTTCTCTTTGTCTCCGCCGCTTGCAGGGAAGGAGAAAAGAATCAGTGAAGGAAGTGTAAGTGAAGGAATGAATGAAGGGCTTTCCTCCTTCTCCTCCGTGACCTCTTCTCTCCCTCCTTCCTTTCTTCAGCTCTATTTCTGTCTAGACCTGAGGGGCCTGAGGTTATGAGGAGTTGTGGGAGTTGGAGGCCAAAACACTTAGAAGGAGGGAGGGAGGGCCCAAGTTTGCCCAGGCCGCGCTGCCTGTATTTGACCTCATTTGAACATTTTGGCTGTTTTTCTATTTACATTTACATTGGGATCCTAAATTTGGACTTATGGGAGACTCCTATGAATTATGAGTCGGGTGATAGGTAATATATTCTGATTTTGATGCATTTACATTGCATTTCTTGTTGATTATTATACAGTTCTGCTTAATATTGTCATACAATATAATACAAATACAATATAACAATAGAATGATGATATATTGTATATTACATGTAATATTACAAACAATATTGCAGTATAGTGGTATTGTACAAAATAGTAATATATAATATTTTATTTTACTTTATTTTGGGTTATTTGAGTTTTATAGGAGTAATGAAAATATTTAGTAGAGGATAATTTTATTTAAATAAATAATTTTATTATTTTATAATAATAATATAATAGAATGTTACATTATATTATAATGTCAATATATTATAATATAATTATATTGTAATGTAGTATAATATAATTATGATATAATATAGTATGAGTATGGTATAATATATTGTATATACATTGATACAATATAATACTACTAATGGTATTGTGATATTATAATTGTATATTTGTTTTACATGGGAGGCGGCAAAATAATGTTTTTGGGGGGGGCACCAAAATAATGTTCGCCTACCATTTAAAATTACCTTAGACCGCCCCTGCCTTAGGATGCAACTGATTGCTTTCTAGGATGTCCCACCAGAGTGTACTATTCATGCCTGAATGCTGGGAAGATGTCTCTTGAAGGGAACCTTATGAGATCCCGAACTTCGTGAGATCCTGATGCCTCTTTAGTTCACCCTGTACTCTACAGTATGCTCCAAGTATAGTGAAAATATGATGTTTGTTATTATCCATTGTTTCATGAGTTGGGTCTGGGATTGTATCCCTGCAGATATAGGGGTTATACTGTACTCTTCAAAAAGTTTTTAAAATACTGTGAATTGGAATGATGGACTAGCTACTGTATAAAATGGTTTTTAAATCTTAGTAACAAGACATGCTCATAAAAAGGGCCTTAAGGTACAAATCATGGTTCTGGCCCAGCTTACTTGTCCGAACGTATCTCCCCTTATGTCCCACCTCAAAGTTTACGATCTTCCGGGGAAGCCCTGCTCTCGATCCCACCTTCGTCGCAAACACGGTTGGTGGGGATGAGGGACAGGGCCTTCTCGGCGGTGACCCCTTGCCTGTGGAACTCACTCTCCAGTGAAATAAGGTCAACTTCTTCCCTCCTTTCCTTTAGAAAAAAGTTAAAGACGTGGTTTTGGGACCGGGCATTTGGTTGATGTGGGGCAATGGACGGACAATTGAATAATGATACGATTGTTGAGGTGAACTGTGGATTTGGTTTTGGACAGCCTATGAGTGTCTAACGGGGATCATGTGGTTAATTATTGATATTTGATTGTTTTGATCTGTTTTGTAGTATTTTATGATGTGTTGTTGTTCTGTCTCCTGTGTATGTGGCATCGAATTGTTGCCTTTTTGTTAGCCGCCCTGAGTCCCCCTTCGGGGGTAGAGAAGGGCGGGTTAGAAATAAATGAAATAAATAAATAAAATGGTTACAATAAATAAATAAAATGGAGATGGATGCGAGTTAGAAATAAATTATTATTATTATTATTATTATTACACCTACGACCTCATCACAAGGGCAAAATTCCCCGTCCTATGACAGTTCAACTTCACTTCAGACACAAAGCCCACTTGATCCCATCACATGATGTATATCTATTTTTTGCAGGGCTCCATGCCTGAAATAAGGTCAACCCATGTTCCATAGAGAAGAATGGGGGGAAGCCAAGTAATAATGTGGGTGATGTGGGGTGTGGGGCAATGCGTTCTTCCCACCCATGCCAGATTTGCCACAATCCATGGCAAATCTCCCTGCTATTGCCTGGCTTAGTGACCACAATGTGATGAGGTTCCTAGTGTGAGTTGTGGATGTCTGACAGTGAGGATTCAACTCAACTTTGTGCCCCTGCCCCAAACAAATGAGACACTTGGAGTGATTCTTTTTTTTATGGCACACACCTCTCCCCAAACTGGCTGCACCTTTTAAACAGCATTGAGGGGGACACAGAATACATTTTGGTGGAGGAACGACCAACAGAGAAGACTGCTAGGTATGTCTGTAGTCAGTAGAGTTGAGTCAGTACTGAAGAGACAATGGAGAACAGGCCAAATCAGGAAACAGAATATCTGAAAAATAAAGTTGAGTCAAGCCATGAGGGAGTATTCTGAATGATATTTCCGCCAGTGCACAAGTTTATTCCAAAGACAGTCACAAAATCATGGGCTAAATTTTGACCAATAGCAAAATGCAATTGGGATAAACCCCATGAAGGCTGCATAGTTTTGGCTTTACTCATAAAGGGCGCCACTGGGCTTCATGCCTCCTGAGGCTGATTGACTCAGCTTAGTCATTCAAAAACCCCAAACCACCTCCTCTGGCCAGGGCTCTTTTGTCTCACCAGGAATCTCAAGGGTAATGCACTGGAGTCACTCAGATTCCCTGTCCTTGTGGCAAAAAATGTGAGTATCCCATGGATTGAAATGACCACCTGCAGAGATAATTTAATTCCAATCAACAGGAGGAGATGAAAGGGCCAGCCATGCATTATGGTGGTTGTTGCTTTTAAATCTCAGGCAAATGGGGGAAGGTATGTGTAAGGCCTGCACCAAATTAACCATCAAGCTTAAAAACAACAGTAGCAGAATCAAAGGACTGGTCAGAAATAAACAAATAAAGATGGTAGCGTTTGCGCATGGCATTCAGCTTGTTGCTTCATTTTTTTTTAAAAAAAAATCTTTACAACCACACAGGCTAGAAACTTTTAAAAGTGAAAACTTGATGTTGTTACAGGGGAAGTCTACACAGATTACTTAGGTCAGTGTGAAATGGGCAGAGGAAGAAATCGCTGATTTCAATGTGTGGGTGATCATATTAGAAGACACTGCAAGTCCTTGAGACTGGTTTCAACCCAGTTCCAGGATCTGCAGTATCCACAATTTCACAGCTACAGAGGATTTTGGTGGGGGGTTAAACTCTCCCCACCCCAATGTGCACATGTGGATTACTGAAGTCCCTGTCCCTTAATTGGTTTTCAATATGTGATGTGATTTACATTTAGGACTTCTTCACACGCTGGCAGTTGTCAGCAAAATGGCAAGTGTGTGGGGCACCTTGTGGCACCTTCCATGTCCTCCCTCCTTCCCCCATCATATGGTGGGGATGGGACAAGGCACATTGGCACCTTGTCCCTGTCCCCATCAGATGGGCAAAAGGGTGGCAGCGTGCATTGCCCTGTTGCCTTTTCTCCACAATCATATGGGGGAAAGGAGTGAAAAATGCAGGTAGCTCCGTCCACCCTTCCCTTCCACTTCAGGAGGAATGGGAGTGGGACCAAGCTAGCATTGTTTAATGGCACTCAGCATGCTCGATCCCAAAGAAGGGAAAGAGACCATAAAATCTTCTATGTGAAGAGGTCCTTAGGTAAGCTGATTTTGGAGTATCCACCAACTTAGCTTATGCCAGTTAAAGCCTTTAATGCATCTTGCTGCACATGTTCATAGCATATGTCATCTCAACACTGTGCTGTCAAGGTGTGCTCAAACTGCATTAAGCGATCAGTGTAAAGGTGCCCACAGTTTTGTCAAGGGACTTCAGGACTGATGAGTCCAACAAACATTTGGAACCAGTTGTTTGACTAAAGCAGTGTTTCCCAACTACTGTGCCGCGGCACACTAGTGTGCCGTGAGCGATCGCTTGGTGTGCTGCGGGAAAACCTCTCTTTCCCCCCCCCCTCTTCCCCCTCCTGCCGAACTCCTGCTGCTGCTGCTGCTTGCAGGGAGAGGAGGAGGAGGAAGGGCCGGGCAGCGGCGAAGAAGAAGGGGCTGGGGCGCCGCCTCCTTCGGCCGTTTTTGTGTTTATGTGTACCAATATTACTACATTTGGCATTGGCTGGATGGGATAGCCTTTCTAGTGACTGTGTAACAACTCTCCTGTTCACCAGTTATACACGAGGGACTTGTCTAATGCCCACCTGGAATGATACAGGAGCATATATATTGAAGGTGGAAGCCTCATTATTGTTCCATGAGGTGTATTGATGCATAAGAACAGTACTAGTGGACTGCTTTGAAGCTATATGGACACATTTTTTCTAAACACAGAGAGAGACTGACAGCTGTTGAGCAAGACCTTTGTGTGTGTCTTTCTGCCATTCCTGCCAGGATATCTATGTTGTGTTCATCGAAACAGGCCCATGTTTCACACTGATTATATAAATACATTTAAAAACATACTAACTATATGTATTACTGTGTTAGAGTGTCATTTTGTGTCATTTTGGTTGGTGGTGTGCCTCCAGGATTTTGTAAATGTAAAAAGTGTGCCACAGCTCAAAAAAGGTTGGGAAACACTGGACTAAAGGGATGCTGGTTGCTCATCCCTTCAGTGGGGCTACTTGGGCATGTTTTTGAGGACAGAGGGCTGGGTCCCCACTCAGAAGAATAAGGAGCAGAGCCTACAATTGCAGGAGAATTATCTCCTATGTGTGTCTAAGTTAAAGGTTTCCCTTTGACATTAAGTCTAAGTCATGTCCGACTCTGAGTAGAGGTAATCTCCATTTCTAAGATGAAGAGCCGGTGCTGTCCGTAGACACCTCCAAGGTCACGTGGCCAGCATGACTGCATGGAGTGTCGTTACCTTCCCGTCAATGTGGCACCTATTAATGTATTCACATTTGCATGTTTTCAAACTGTTAGGTTGGCAGGAGCTGGGCTAACAGCAAGAGTTCACCCCACTCCCCAGATTCAAACAGCTGACCTTTTGGTCACCAAGTTCAGCAGATAAGCGGTTTAACCTGCGGCGTCACCAGGGGACCCACATTAAAGATACAATTTTTAAGATCATGTCAAGGGCTGCTGTAATTTTTAAAAAAATGTTTTTTATATATTTAATCTGAATTGTTTTAATACTAATGATGTCTAATCGTGTTTTAATATTTGTATATTTGTGTATTTTAAACGGTATTTTAATACTTTTATTGTTAGCTGCTTTGATTCTCCTTATGAAGAGAAAAAGCGGGATATCAACAAACATAATAATAATAATAAATACCATATTTCTAAAAGCAGAAAGGGACAAAATCTCTGAAGCCGAAAATGACCTCATAGCATTATTCCATAGCATCTCTTGCTGCCTGGGATTTAAGACAAAATGACATTCCTTCCCTCAAATCAAGTTTCATAGTATTGTAAACCAGCTATATCATTTGGCTGCATGAGACAGATAGACGTACATCATGTTATTCTTTTATGATATTGAAAATAAAGTGCCTGAGGCAATGTGGTATATTTCCTCTCCATTGGCGCCCCCTTGTCGTGGGGGAAAGGCTTGCGTTGTGAGCTATGCTGGCGGTGGCATAATAGCCACCGGTAGGGCCTCCCATGCCAGACAGGTTACAACCGAAGGGTCTGACAAAGATCGTCAATGGGCAGGATGGGCTCTCTAGCCTTTTGGCAACCATCCTAGGAGAAGGAAAACTCTAATTTCAAACCCGGGCAGATGGCGCTCCTCTAACCCTGTAAGGGCAACCATCTAGAGAAGGAAATTCAAATCAAACCTACGACCTGAGGACCTCGCTGCCACTATCCCAGCTTGCTAGGTCCTGACAGATGAACCTTTGGTTTAAAGGGTGAAGCCAGTTCTGTGCACTCTGCGCTCCACCAGAAAAATCTATTGCACAGATTCGAAGGACACATCCAACCTCCAAAAAAGCATCAACACGCTTGTAGAAAGCATGGGATGAGTCCTTCCTAAGTATCTTCGTTCACGAAGTAATGCCAGAGAGAGGGGGAGGGGGGACAGGGGCGGTCTAAGGTAATTTTATATGGTAAGCGAACATTATTTTGAAGCCCCTCATGTAAAACAAATATACAATTATAATATCATAATGCCATTAGTAGTATTATATTGAATCAATGTATATACAATATATTATAGTACATACTCATACTATATTATATCATAATTGTATTATACTACATTACAATATAATTATATTATAATATATTGACATAATATAATATAACATTCTATTATATTATTATTATAAAATAATAAATAAAATTATTTATTTAAATGAAATTATCCTCTACTAAATATTTTCATTACTCCTATAAAACTCAAATAACCCAAAATAAAGTAAAATAAAATATTATATATTACTATTTGCCTGCACAGTTGCGCCTGTCTCTCCTTGATGCTCTTGGCTGGCACGCGCACGCACGCGCAGGGAGGTGGGCAGGTGTGGTAGGGTTCACACCTGATTGGGCCTGGCGAGGGAGTTTGCCTCCAGTGGCGGCTGTCAGGAGGCAATACGTCGCCAATACCCCTTTGGCTCCACTCCCCTCTCCCTTTGTCTCCACCCCCCTGCCTGCCCAATTGGGTCATCGTATTCGGCGGCAGGGCGGAGACAAAGGGAGAGGGGAAGGACTCCCTGCCTGCCCGATAGGGAGTGCTTTGCTTACAGGCTTCTGCTCACAGGAACTACTGGGCATGTGCGGAGGTTTGAGCAGTTGCGCCTGCGCTCAACTTCAGCTCTGAAGTTCACAAGGCTGGGGCCCAAAAGCAAGCAGCCACGGTGCTGCCTGAGGAACATCGGCAGGGTCAGGATGCTGTCTGGCGCCAGCGCCCAGCGGGCGGGGGAATTCGTCCCTTCCCAGATGGCGCCCCATGCGGCGGCTTCCTTGGCCTACCTGTAGGACCGCCCCTGGGGGGGAATTACTGTTCTGAAGCACAGGATTCAAATCCCTGCTCAGCCATGGAAATGCAGTGGATGACCATAGGTAGCCGCACATACTCAGCCTTTAGAGGAAGGCAGTGGCACTTCCCCCACCTCCACTCTGAACCAAATCTTGCTAGAAAACCCAGTTAGGTTCATCTTAGGTACTTCATCATCTTCTTAGGTTCATCATTAAGTTAGAAACTAATGAGTCAAAGACACACAACAACAACAACAACAACAACAAGATAGCCATCTCACGTCCTGCCCAATGGCAAGTCCTGAAGAAGCCTTATAGCAGCCACTCCCCCATATAGGGAAGGGATTCTTGACATTCTTTACTGAAGTGCTTGATTACTTGCCAATAGAGTAGGTCTTCGCTATGATTTTTTTCTTTCTTTCTTTCAAACTAGACACTACAGTGGAATGACAGACAAAGCTAAGCAAGAAGAGACAAGAGGTGAGACGCGTACCTTTTTAGTTTTGTAGCATGGAGGGAAGATGAGGATTCCAGCTGTGAGCCTCCTCCAATATGCATTCTGACAGTATGGCATGTGAAGTTTGATCCTGTTCCAGGCACGCTTCATAGGGAATACTCTGTTCAAAGTAATTATCCTCTTGAACAGCCTAAGTACTAATTTATGTGGGAAAAAAATACCACTGCGGATGGCTTCTAGCAGTAGATTACAAAGCTAATTTCCCATAGTTCTTGTGCCCAAAGAGTTCTGGAAATGCTTGTGAAAGTGAAGTCTTTACTGAGCAGTTTGTAAAGTTACTCATCACCCATTCTTATTCCCAATAATGAAGGAGTAGCTCAGTTACATTATGAATACAATGTAGCATGGTCTAACTTTTACTTACTTGTATAGGTATGGAGGGAGGACTAGTAGTGGTGGAAACATTCCATGTTTCAAGTGTTAAGATCATGCTGTGGCTCATGTTGCCATTGAGGTAAATAAAGCATATATTTTGTACTATGCACCAATGGCTTATAACATGAAAAGAGGGAGAATTGACCCAAGGCCACCCAGTGAATTTCATGATTTAGGCCCCTTCTACACTGCCATATACAATCCAGATTATCTGCTTTGAACTTGATTATATGGTAGTGTGGACTCATATAAACCAGTTCAAAGCAGATAATCTGGATTATCTGATTTGATAATCTGGATTATATGACAGTGTAGAAAGGGCCTTAGTCTCTGAAGTACCAGTCTAAAATTCTAACCATGGCATCAGAATAGAAACAGCAGGACTTAATAATAATAATAATAATAATAATACACTTTATTTATATTCTGTTCTTCTCACCCCACAGGGGACTCAGAGCGGATTACAGGTACACATCCTTAGCAGACAATCCCTGCCGTTTCCACATACACACATATAGACAAACAGAGGCAAACTCTGGCCACCAGGGGGAGCTGACACACTCCTCATCTCTCAGCGTTCCCAGCGTCCCTTGTTGTTCCTTCCACATTCTCAGCATTCCTGGAGTTCTTTAATGGCTTCATAATTCAGTCAAAATTTGCCTCCCCACTTAATGTGGTACCTTTATATCCTACTGGACAGATGCAACTGTCTTTCGGGCTGCAAAGGTCAACAGCAGGCTACACTTAAAGGTCGAGCACCTATTTCGACCCATGCAGGCCTCAAACTCATGAGATCTTATGCAACTGACATTAGCCAGCTGTGCCACATTCCTGCACAAGATGTACCATATACCCTTGAGTATAAGCTGACCCGAATATAAGCTGAAGCACCTAATTTTACCACAAAAAAACTGGGAAAATTGATTTACTCGAGTATAAACCAAGGCTGGGAAATGCAGCAGCTACTGGTAAATTTCAAAATAAAAAGAGAAACCAATACAATGACATTAACTGAGGCATCAGTAGGTTACATATTTTTGAATTTTTACATAATTTAAGATAAGACTGCCCACCTCTGATTAAACCATTAGTCTAACCTTCTTCAATGTAAATATGCTTACACACCCTTCCAATAATAATAATAATAATAATAATAATAATATAGAGTAAAATAATAAATGTAATAATAGTAATAGAGTAAAATAATGGAAATTTAATAATAACAGTAATAATAGAGTAAAATAATAAATGTAATAACAACAACAGTAATAAAGTAAAATAATGAATGTAACGATAATAATTGAGTAAAATGATAAATGTAATAATAATAATAAACAGAGTAAAATAAAAAATGTAATAAAACAATAATAATAACTGTTGCACACCAGGGCTGTGAAGGCACCTTTGAACCCAAAGGCACACCAGAGTTCTCGTAAGCAAAGTAGTTTATTGAGGAATAATATAGCAATAGCCAAAAAGGTAAAAGGCATTCAAACAAGTAATAATAAAATGTGCAAAAGGCAGTCAGTTGAGTAAAGTAAATGATCCGGTCAAAATCCAAATCAGGAAATAGGGAGGTCCCAAAATCAAATACACAAGTCCACTAGAGTTAGAGTCTTTCAGTTCCAAAGGTTGCAAAAGATCAAAGTCTCTTGAAGACACAGGAGCAAACTTGAACCAATAAATCCAAAGGCAGGATCTTGAAACCAAGGCAAACAGCATACAAGAATCTCAGCACGAACATGAATTCCAAACAGGAGTACACAGGAATCTCAGCGTGAACAAGAAGGCATGGATACAAAGCATGAAGCAAAAGACATGATTGTACATGAAAACCAAACGTTGGACTCACTGGATTCACAGACCCTATATTTATTCACAAAGCCATGGCAAAAGCATTCCTTTTCCCTTGGGAAACCTCTCCCTGACCCCTCTTCTCTCTCAATCTTTCGGATCGCCTCCTCCCTAATTCCAGGTGGCAATGTTGATGAATCTGGCTTCTCCTGTTAAAACCGAACTCCCTCGGTTTGCCAATTAGTACATTCCTTTCACTATCTGGCCTTGGCAGCTCAGCGTTTCCATCGGCCTCCTTTTCTGCCTGCACTGGAACATCTTTGGCCTGCTGATCAGCAATCCCATGATCCTCAGGTTCACTTTGGCTAACTGTACTCTCTTGATTATCATCTCTATTCACAAACCCCCGAGAGTCAACAGAAACCTGATCATTTAATTCAGACATTGGAACCTCTGAAGGTTCAGGCATCACAAAACTTGATCATTCTCATCAGTGGCCCAAGGCAAAGAGACAATCACAGGCTAAGCCTCTACAATAACAAAAATAATAAATAACCTTGACTTGAGTATAACCTGGGGGGGGGGGGACTTTTTCAGCCTAAAAAGGGCAGAAAAACTAGACTTATACTCAAGTATATACAGTAACTGAAATATGTGAAATCATACATTTCCCAAACACAACCATAGTTTGAGTGTATCTAATCCATATTTACTTAAAATATTGTGGGCCAATCTAAATTTGGCAGCTGAACAGAAGTCATCCCTACTATGATGCCATGGAAGGTAATATCCTTGATTGTCTCATCTAGCATTCTCCAGATGTGTTAGACTACAGCTCTATTATCCCCTGGCAGCATATATGAAAATGACTGAGAAGAATCATGTAAATCAGTGTTTTTCAACCTTTTTTGAGCCGCGACACATTTTTTACATTTACAAAATCCTGGGGCACACCACCAACCAAAATGACACAAAATGACACTCTAACACAGTAATACATATAGTTAATATGTTTTTAAATGTATTTATACACTCAGTATGAAACCTGGGCCTGTTTTGATGAACATAACAGAGATATCCTGGCAGGAATGGCAGAAATCTAAGTAACAGGTGGGGACCGTGTCTATACAAAACCCAACTCAGTGGAAATGCTCACTGTTGGGTTGAAACTCATACGAGGAAAGCGTTTTGAGCTGCTCTGGCTTCCCCAACCACTCTCCCTGCTCGGAGGCTTTCCTCGTATGAGTTTCAACCCAACAGTGAGCATTTCCACTGAGTTGCTTCTATCCCTGCGGACAGTGTTACTTTGGGAACTTTCCCCGCTTATTTGTCCTTACTCAGGGACTGAATCTCAACTTCAGGGTTACAGAGACTATAGTTTCTCTCCTCCTGAGAGTGTGTTGGCCGTGTTATGACTTGTATGTTTATTTGTATGTATGTTATATTTCATATTGATGATACTATGATATTCACACTTGGTAGATAAAGTCTACACGTTTGCTATAATTACTTGCATAGTGATTATTATTATCATACAGTTCTATTGTTTACTTTAGGAATGGCAGAAAGACACAAACTTCCCACACAGAACTCCCATAACCAAGAGAAAATACTATAAGAGTTTGGTGGGCATTGACCTTGAGTTTTGGAGTTGTACAGTAGTTCACCTATGGATTCAAACAATGTTGGATCAGGACCAAACTTGGCATGAATACTCAATATGCCCAAATGTGAACACAGATGGAGTTTGGGGAAAATAGACCTTGACATTTGGGAGTTACAATTTCTGGGATTTATAGTTAACACACATCCTGAACTCTTGCAACAACGGAATTGAACCAAACTTGGCATATTGAACTCTCATTACCAACAGAAAGTACTGAAAGGGTTTGCTTGGGAATTGACCTTGAGTTAGGAAGTTGTAGTTCACCTCCACCCAGAGAGCACTGTGGACTCAATGTTATGTTATGTTGTTGCTTGTTTTCTAACCAAAATCACAATGTTGGAAGGAGGCTCACCACTTCAAGGTCCCTAAAACAGGCATGGGAAAACTTCGGCCCTCTGGGTGCTTTGGACTTCAACTCCCACCATTCCTAACAGCCTGAGGCCCTCTCCTGCTTAAGTGGCTGAGGGGGGAAAAGGAAAAGGGCCTGAGGCTGCTAGGAATGGTGGGAGTTGGAGTTCAAAACTCCTGGAAGGTCCAAGTTTGCCCATGCCAGCTTTCGACAGAGACCTCTTCCTCCCCCTTCCCCTTTGTGCCCTTTCTTCCCCCTCCTGCCGAACACTTACTTTTTCTTCTACACTGCCGCTTCTGCCGCCATTTTGATCTGAGGGGGCAACGTGAGCGTGTTCAGGAGGGGAGGGGGGAGGGAGGAAGACGTGACGTGCGGGCGCTACTGCGCAGACTTGCCCCAGAGCAAAGCGAGGCAAAGTGAGCAGAGCGAGGCTGGGAAGAAGGGAGCCCAAGTGGAGAAGAAAAAGTGTTCGGCAGGAGGGGGAAGAAAGAGTATTGGAGGTTCCAATTTCCCACGGCACACCTGATGATCGCTCACAGCACACTGGTTGGGAAACACTGATGTAAATGATAGAGATCCTGTTGGGGGATGAAAATGCCTCCAATTCAAGGATTCAGAAGATGCATGTTTCTGCAGAACAGCATTTCCACAAACTAGACCATGATACAGTTGATTAGGGTGGTGTTCAGTTTAAAAAAGACACTCGCTGGAACACCTCAGCAAGCGAGAGTCCAAAAGTGGCAGGCTAAAACCTAGAATCTCAATCAACGGCTGATACCAAATGAGAGACTCCCTCTTGGGCACACAGAAAACTGGGCGACTTGGAAGGCGCTGAACAGACTGCGCTCTGGCACCACGAGATGCAGAGCCAACCTTACGAAATGGGGCTTCAAAGTGGAATCCACAACATGCGAGTGTGGAGACGAGCAAACCACAGACCACCTACTGCAATGCAACCTGAGCCCTGAGCCCTGAAAGATCTTCTAATAGCAAGACCAGAGGTACTCCAAGCGGCCAGCTACTGGTCAAAAGGTCATTTAATCGAATACCAAGTTTGTGTTTTGTTTGTTTTTTAATGCAATACAACTGTTTGGTTAGCTCCTGACACGATAAATAGTGTAAAACAGACTATAAAAAGTGAAAGTAAAGCAAGAAGGATTTTCCAGTTGTGTTTTGCTACACTGCTGTCAAAACCAACCAAGCACTTGAACACCTTGTAGTTTGGTTTTACTATGGGTATAAATAGGGCTGGCATTTTCCGCCAGCTATGTAATAATAATCTCTCCCTCTGCTCATTTTCGATTGTATGGAGAACTCAACCAAAACACATTTTTCATCCTTGGAAAAAGTTGCATAAAATGAATTAACCAGTTTGAAAAACATGCACAGAGCCAAGTAAGGTGGCATCTACCCTGTGATGATATCAGTGTTCCATCTGGTCAGTGAACTGGACCAAATCAGACTCAAACCATCTGTCCACACAGCCTAAAGCCCAGGGATACTCTGGAATTTAAAGCAGAGCAAGGTTGAAACATCTGGGATATTTACTGGAAGCTGCTATGTCATGAAGACATCCAGTCGTTCATTTACAATGAGTGTGGAATTTTGGTCCAGTGTAGACAAGCCCTTGGACACAGAAAGAGCTGAAAAACTTATTTCTGTTCTTGTCATACTTCCATTTTTTGATGTTCGCACCAGTCAATTTGAACACTGAAAATCAAAAGCTCTGTGACAGTATGATGGTCTTTCAACTGTGTATAATTACTTCTACCTGGACAAATCTCTCTCTCGGCATTACTTCGCAAATGAAGATTCTTAGGAAGGACTCATCCCACGCTTTTTACAAGCACGTTGATGACTAAGAAGGCCAATCCGAGATAGGCAAGTCCGGTTGCAGAAAGCACAGCAGAAAGTCTCCTTGGGTGATGTTATTTCCAAGTTGCAATTCTTTCTGTGTTGTCGTTTCTCTTCGAGACCTATTTGGCGTGTCTTCTCGAAAGAGGTCGCAGCATTGTGGGTAGTGCGTCTCCATGCCTCCCGATGTGAGGCCAGGGTGGACCATTGTTGGTGATCAATCTGGCCAAGCCTGAGATGTTGTTTCAGGGAGTCCTTATATCTCTTTTTGGGGGCGCCTCTCTTGCGCTGACCCGTGGAGAGTTCACCATAGAGTAGTATCTTTGGGAGGCGGTGGTCCTCCATCCTAGAGACGTGCCCTGCCCAGCGCAGCTGTGTTCTCAATAGCATGGCCTCAATGCTAGTGATCCCTGCTTGCTCAAGGACAGCAACATTAGTCACATACTTGGTCCAGTGTATATTTAGGATTGTGCGAAGACAGCGCTGATGAAAGCATTCGAGGAGTCGTAGGTGTTGGCGATAGGTGACCCATGTTTCAGACCCATAGAGGAGAATAGACAGTATGATAGCTCTGTACACACTTATTTTGGTGCTTTGCCTCAGGTGCTTGTTGCTCCAGACTTTTTTGTGAAGCCTTCCAAATGCACTATATGCCTTTGCTAATCTGTGATCTATCGCTTTGTCAATCTTGGCGTCTGAAGAGATGATGCTTCCCAGGTAGGTGAACTGCTGGACGGACTTAAGCACAGATTTGTCTATGCTGATGTGGGGATGATGGTGTTCTTCCTGTGGTGCAGGCTGGTAGAGGACTTCCGTTTTCTTCAGGCTGACTTCCAGCCCAAACAGCTCTGCAGCTGCTGCAAAGCAGGATGTGAGGCGCTGCAGAGCTGCTTCTGAATGGGCGACCAGGGCAGCATCATCAGCAAAAAGCAGCTCACGGACTAGATAGTTTACAGTCTTAGTGCGAGCCCTCAGACGGCTTAAGTTGAACAAGCTACCATCAGTACGATAGCGTATAATACATTTAAATTATACTAGGACAAATACATTTAAATTATACTAGGATCAAGACAGGCCTTAGTGTTAGGCAGAAAAAGGGACCCGTCTCATGCAACAAATGTCTGAGATCTTCAGTGGCAACACGCTGGCTGGATGATTCCAAGAAACATAGTTCAAAAAATAATTTTTTTCTATGCCGCAGGTATGATTTGTTTGTTTTTTTAAAAAAAATACTCATGCTTACAGGAACGAGCCCTACTAAATCGTCGTCGTCGTCATCATCATCATCACTTTATTACTTATTAATTGCCCTCCATCCAGGATGCTCTGGGCGATTTACACAAAACAATAAAAACAGGATAAAACATAACACAGATCATAGATATAAAGTTAAAATTACAAGTCAAATGCTCTACTGAATAGCCAAGTCTTGAGTGCCTGGGTAAAAGGCCGCAGGTCGTGCATAGGTCTCATATACAGTCAGGACCAGATAAAGGTAATAAAAAGTAGTAAGCGAACATTATTTTGGCGCCCCCTGGCTCTTCAACCTGGTGGAGATTGCACATGCACGCGTGCACCAGAGCACGCATTCATGCAGCCAGCTAGTTTCGTTCATGCACCCTACGTGGGGCCGAAAGGGAGGAGCGTTTTGGAAGCGGACAGAGGTGGAGTGCTTCCGGCTGCAAAAAGCTCGTCCCCCTGGCTAGCTGGCTTTTGCGCATGCGCCATTGCCGCAGAGCTGCTGGTCGCCCTGCAACGCGGAGCCGGGGGAGGAGCTTTTTGCAGCCGGGGGCACGCTCCACCTCTGGCCGCCTCCATAGCACTCCAGGCGCTGAACCTGGCGGCCGCGGCCGGATGCGCCCCTGGCCACGTGGCACCCATAAGCGGCCGCTTCCCTTCGCTTACCATTAAATCTGCCTCTGTATGCAGTGGCAGTGAGTTCCACAAGGCCGGGGCAGAGATTGAGAAGGCCCTATGCCTCATGCTAACAAGGCGAACTTCTCTGGGACCTGGTATGTAAAGCAGATTATGTTGAGAGGGTCGAAGCGACCACTGATGACTGTAGGGGTAAAGGCAGTCTCTGAGGTATGATGGCAAAAATGGGTTGTACATACTGTTAAAAAGTCCAAACAAAACCCACAGGGCTTTATTCATACCCCATTCTACCTCAATGGAGAGAGGTTCAAGTGATACAGTGACAGTCCACTACAATAGGACAACAACATGAGCGGGTGGGAGTTCTGGTGTAGGTGAATAGTTCTTTTTACTCCTGACTACACTTATTACTATTTTTTTTCCACCAATTACACTATGTAACAAAATTTTATTTTATTTTTTGTTGCTGGTTTGAAAGTATTATTCCTGTTGAATTGTGCGGTACTTACTATGAAAGTAGTTGTTATAATCCAGAAACTTTGTTTTTGTGGCTGCCACAAACTATGTTCAATTGGTTGAGATATTCATTGAAAAACTATAGCAAAACGTGCTGCAGGATGTCCCACCAAAACAACTTTTTTGCAGTTTAATAAACTTTCTCCATGTTTTTATGATAGAACCCATTAGAAAATGACATTTATAACCCAGATACAAAAAGTGTGTTACATAGTGTTATATAATTGATTGTATAACATTGTAAACATTTTTTAAAAGGAGAAAAATGAGTCAGGCTATTGATTCATCCAACTTAGTATTGTCTGCATTGACTGAGAACAGCTCTTCAGAGTTTCAGAGAGAGGTCTCCATGGGCTCCAATTCCATGTCAGGAATTGAACAGCAGATCTGCTGCATGCAAAGCATGCCCTCAATCACTCATACCAAAAGCATGAGTTAAATTTGACTGAGAAGGTATTTTGAGATATTTTGCTGACTAATACAAAAGATAAGATGTCAGGATACTGGAAGGAGAGTGGAATTTTCCTTCAACACTTGCATTGCCATTGCATTTCCTGCTAAAGAGCAGCAAAACAAGTTGTGTAGCACATTCAACTCTCTTCTGCTAAGGAGAAATGCCTTGGATACTGGTTGCTTATGCCAGTCCTGGGTACAAGGACAGGGAGCGAGAGGGTTGTTGAAGGTTTTTCGGGCTATATGGCCATGTTCTAGAAGCATTCTCTCCTGACATTTTGCCTGCTTCTAGAACATGGCCATATAGCCCGAAAGACCTACAACAACCCAATGATCCCGGCCATGAAAGTCTTCGACAATACAGGGAGTGAGCTTTATGCTCCAAGAGGATTGAGATTCCAAGGGTAGGCAGTGGCTTCCATATCAGGAAAATCCCCGGAATAGGTTCAGCATCAAGGCTGAATGTATACTGCCCTATATCCCTGGATCTGATCCCAAATTATCTTCTTATCCCAGATCATCTGGCATGCTCTGTTCAAAGCAGATGTTTCAGATCCTGGGATATATGGCAGTGTAGATCCAGTCTGAGTTACTGCCAGACTGGGATGTGAAAGATAATAATAGTAATAATAATATATTTATGTCCCTCCCTGAAAGGATTCACATCAATCTAAAACTAACAAAATACTTTTTTTTCGTGTCAGGAGCAACTTGAGACACTGCAAGTTGTTTCTGATGTGAGAGAATTAGCTGTCTGCAAAGACATTACCCAGGTAATGCCTGGATGTTTAATGTTTTACCATCCTTGTGGGAGGCTTCTGTCATGTCCCTGCATGGGGAGCTGAAGATGACAGAGGGAGCTCAACCCGCTCTCCCCAGATTCAAACTGCTGACATATTGGTCAGCAGTCCTGCCAGCACAAAGGTTTAACCCTTTGCGCCACCTGGAGCTTGAAAATACATGATAATCTATATATATAAAGGAAGAGCCGTCATGTGAAGACTACCTCAAACAGAGAAACCTTACAATGCAGAAACACAAAACTTGCCAACAGAAATAGGCCTCAAGCAAGGTATGTTTGTAGCAGGGCCGGCCTGACCTTTTCCAGGGGGGTAGGCAAAGAAAATTTTGGCGCCCCCCCCCCGGCCGCCGCATCACTCGGTCCCGCCTCCGCCGCTGCCGCCTCCGCCACCGCTGCACAAAGCACGGACATTTCTGTGCATGCGCGAATGTCCGCTGGGTCCTGAGCGCGCCTGCCAAAGCGGCGCGCCTCCCAAAGTACGGACATTTCTGTGCATGCGCGAATGTCCGCTGGGTCCCGAGCGCGCCTGCGGCTTTGGAGCCAGTGGGCAGGCACGCTCGGGACCCAGCGGACATTCGCGCATGTGCAGTAATGTCCGTGCTTTGGGAGGCGCGCCGCTTTGGGAGGCGCGCTCGGGACCCAGCGGACATTTGCGCAATACTTTGCGGAATTGCAAAAGCCGGTTCTGGTTTGTAGCAAAGAAACTCCCCCCCAAACCTAAATGGCCCCCAAAACAACGAGTAAAAATAAAACTACATTTCCCAGCATCCTCCGGGGCTGCCAAAGACTCCCCAGCCTCTACATTCTGACAACATGATTGGCTGCCAATAAGGGCGGTTTGCATAACTGCTGTACTGGCCAGCCAACATGAACATTCCGACCCATAACAAACTGTCAGAGGAGTGCCAGAGCCTCCTCCAACACTTTCAAATCAGAAGACCATGATGGAGATCAACACCATTCAAGGGGAGCTCTTCTTCCTTTCCCAAAAGATCTCCAGTGGCTTGGAATTCCACATTAATAAGAGGACCATCCAGCAACAATGGGGTTTGCCAAGGAGGGTGCTCCAGCCCTCTATATGCTGGCTCCAAGGGATGGAGGTCATCACCAAGTACCTTCTGATGCCCAGTGCTGGAAGAGCTCCCTCAGATGGCCTGTCCATGAGGAAAGCCTCATCGGACATCGACCAATGGGTGCAAAACACACAGAGCAGGACATCTTGAAAAAGAGAGGAGCAGAAAGTAAGCTAGACATGAAGACCTTGAGAAAGGTGGCTAAAAAGGATATGGAAAGGATTTTTAACAGTCCCCCAACAGACACTGGACGCACCTGTGAAGATAGAGATCCCCTGACAGGACAAGCCCTCCCCAAGCTGATCCGTCCTGGCCATGGTACAAGTCAAACCCGAAGGACTGCAGGCAAAGAGCTGAGTCACAAACATAAAACACCCAATTCACTAACAACAATTCCAACCCTTACATACTCAGACTTTCTCGCATCTCCTAAATAGGGCACAGCAACGCGTGCCGGATACAGCTAGTAGAGATATAAACAATTCCAAAATTAAATTAATGAACAATAACAACAGAAGATACATAAAGGATTTAACAAAACATGGTAATGTAATATAAGAGACATCATAAAAGAGAACCAGGTTCTCCCACGGAGCTATGAACATTTACTGGGGACCCTGTGTACAGGCATGTAGCCGGGGGGGGGGGCTTAGGGGGCTTCCGCCCCCCGGTTCTCAGGGTGGTCCGCAAGAAGGCCTTACTGGTACATTATTTAAACTGTTATGTTTATTCATATCATGATCTGATCACCATGCTCATTATATCCCACATTCATGGGGTTATTGGGATAACAATAAAAAAGGTTTGCTAGGGTAGACCCTCTTCCACCCAGTCTCAGCCCCCCCCCCCGAACCAAACTCAGCCCCGAATCAAAATCCTGGCTATGGCCCTGCCTGTGTCCTTTCCCTCTGCTCGATCTACTTCACAGGGGCCCCTTCTGCACTGCCATAATCCAGACCCGTGATTCCCAAAGTGCGCACTACCGCCCCCTGGTGGGCGCTGCAGCGTTCAAGGGGGGCAGTACCTTTCTATTCTAAGTTCAATAAATAGTTTCATAATTTCCAATTTACACCTTTCTTTACTATATTTTGCGAAAAAGGTAGAAACATTAATACATACATATTTCTGTGTAATTGCTATTAAAATAAAAAACAATAATTTCTAGGGGGGGGTGAGTAAATTTTTTTTCTGGAAAAGGGGCGGTAGGCCATAGAAGTTTGGGAACCACTGATCCAGACTATCAACGCAGAAAATCCACATCATGTGATTTGAACTCTATTATATGAGTCTACTCTGCCATATAATCTAGTTCCGTGGTTCTCAAAGTGGGTGGTACCACCCCCGGGTAGGTGGTGGGATGATCCAAGAGGGTGTTGGGAGGTCCCGGAGAATTTGGGGGGCACTGAACCCCTGTAAGGGGGCAGTGGGAAAGGAAAGGGGCGTGTGTATGTGTATGCAGTTTCCAGGCAGCGCCCCCTTCCTCTCCTCAACTTCGCCCACGCGCACAGTCCTGTATGACCATGGGTGGGGTTCAGGAGAGGAAGGGGGCGCTGTCTGGAAACTGCGTTCTCCCCCTTCCTATTTTCCCCTTCCCATTGTTCTCCCCCTTCCCATTTTCCAGAAGTATGCAACTTTGGTATTACCTTTCTATTCTAAGTTCAATAAATAGTTTCATAATTTCAAACTTGAATGTTTCTAATTTACACCTTTCTTGACTATATTTGACAAAAAAAGGTAGAAACATTAATACATATATCTTTTTGTTTAATTGCTATTAAAAATTAAAAAAATAATTTCTAGGGGGGCGGTGAGCAAATATTTTTCTGGAAAGGGGGCAGTAGGCCAAAAAAGTTTGAGAACCACTGATCTAGTTGAAAGGAGATAATCTGGATATTTTTCAGCAGTATAGAGGGGACCAAGGTTGTTGCAAGGACAGCATGTAGAGCAGGGGTGCTCACACTTTTCCAGCATGCGAGCTACTTATAAAACAACCAAGTCCCAAAGATCTACCTACTCAGAGATCTACCTACAAAGATCTACCTACTCACTACTCAGAGAGCCATAAAAGCAAAATATTAGGAAATGTATTTCA
This sequence comes from Anolis apletophallus, assembly GCA_030556195.1. NCBI lineage: Eukaryota > Metazoa > Chordata > Lepidosauria > Squamata > Anolidae > Anolis > Anolis apletophallus. The sequence goes on from JARBWK010000002.1 coordinate 178,635,903, forward strand.
GTGAGAGCCATATAATACATTTTAAGACTGAATTCAACTAAATGTGAGTATAATAAGCCCCTGAGCATTTCTCACAAATGGCATGGGAGCCATACACACTGTGCCTGCAATCTGCCTGGGATCTACCAGAACGCCCTTCGAGATCTACCAGGACACCCTTCGAGATCTACCAGTAGATCAAGATCTACCTAATGAGCACCCCTGATGTAGAGTGTGGGCTAGCTATGTATGATTGAGTTGATGGGAGAAAATGCAGGATTTAAATAGGACTAAGTAATTTTTTAAAAAGATAACCAAGAAGTGGAAGTTTTAAAAGGAAAGTGAAATCTTTTACATCCGAAATCCAAATGCCGTGAGGAATCTTGGACTTTTGGGATCACAGAAGGCGCACGGCCCTTGCCCGTCTCGCTGACAGCAAGGTGACACAACGTATTTGACCCATCATTCTCAATGCTTCAGACAGCCGGAGAAAAGGAAGTTCCACACACAAGTGACCTTGAGCACTGGCAGCACAGTAGGATGCCGAAGCATTGATGTAAAAAGTTTTTTTTTATAATCAAACAAGGGAAGGAGGCACCCTTCGTGTCCCTTGCCCAGCTTAGAAAGAAGGAAGGCATGACAAAGGCAGCTCAATGTGGGCATTACCAAGAGGGTTAGAAGGAGTTAATGCGATTCTGCCTATCTTCTCCATTGAACTCATTGATTCAGGTTCCCCCCACCACACACACACACCCCTCTCTGTTCCTATTTCTTTTACTTTCTTCTTCTTTTCCCTTGCAGCTGATTAAAAACTCTTTTGAGTTTGAAGCGTTTTTTCCCCCCTTGTATCAAAACAGCTCAGCTGCCAGCTGGGTGCCAGGCAGTGAATATTCATAGTATTTAAATGCGACAGGGTGGTTGGTGGTGATGGTGGTGGGGAGTTTCAGGGAGGTGGGGGAGAGGATGGACTAGTTAACTCTTTTTAGATGGAGATTAGCTGCCACTTTGCTCCTTATGTTCTTAATCACAACTGTTGTTGAAATATTAGGGCTTCTGTTACAACTAATGCCCTTAAATGAGGAACAGGCTCCTCTGAATAACATCAAACATGAAATGGTCACTTCTAATTTCCAGACTGCATTTCTTTTCACTTTGGGAGGGGAGGGTTTTCATTTTGGAAGCAAAAAGCTGGCTTGCTATCAGTTTGAAAACCAGGAGCTGCACTGAGAAACTTTAAAAGCTAGGTCCCCTTTTACACTGTCATATAAAATAATAATAATATGTGTCTGAAACACGGGTCTGAAACATGGGTCACCAACACCTATCACCGACTCCTTGAACACTTTCCTATCCGATTTTTCTTTGATCTACCCGTTTGGGCTTCTCACAGCTCTACTGTTTGCCAAAACATATGATCCTGTGCTTTTCTTTTCCATTTCTGGCTGAATAGCTTAACCACTGTGTTTGTCCCATTGAGTACAAGGACTGCCCAAGGGCGCTTATGGTCTCATGGTATCCAGTTTGTTAGTTGACATGTCCATCAGTTATCTTTTCATGGACTATCTAGTCTGTGGGCTGCTTTTTGCTGACGATGCTGCCCTTGTCGCCCATTCAGAAGCAGCCTTGCAGCGCTTAACATCCTGCTTTGCAACAGCTGCAGAGCTGTTTGGGCTGGAAGTCAGCCTGAAGAAAACGGAAGTTCTCTACCAGCCCACAGCACAGGAAGAACACCATCATCCCCACGTCAGCATGGGCGAATCTGTGCTTAAGTCCGTTCAGCAGTTCACCTATCTGTGAAGCATCATCTCTTCAGACGCCAAGATTGATAAAGAGATAGATCACAGATTAGCAAAGGCATATAGTGCATTTGGAAGGCTTCACAAAAGAGTCTGGAGCAACAAGCACCTGAGGCAAAGCACCAAAATCAGTGTGTACAGAGCTATTGCACTGTCTATTCTCCTATATGGGTCTGAAACATGGGTCACCTATCGCCAACACCTACGACTCCTTGAACGCTTTCATCAGCGCTGTCTTCACACAATCCTAAATGTACACTGGACTGACTATGTGACGAATGTTGCTGTCCTTGAGCAAGCAGGGATCACCAGCATTGAGGCCATGCTATTGAGAACACAGCTGCGCTGGTCAGGGCACGTCTCTAGGATGGAGGACCACCGCCTCCCAAACATACTACTCTATGGTGAACTCGCCACGGGTCAGCAGAAGAGAGGCGCCCCCAAAAAGAGATATAAGGACTCCCTGAAACAAAATCTCGGGCTCGGCCAGATTGATCACCACCAATGGTCCACCCTGGCCTCACATCGGGAGGCGTGGAGACGCACTATCCACAATGCTGCAGCCTCTTTTGAGAAGTCACGCCAAACAGGTCTCGAAGAGAAACAACAACACAGAAAGAATCGCAACTTGGAAATAACATCACTCAAGGAGACTTTCCGCTGTGCTTTCTGCAACTGGACTTGCCTATCTCAGATTGGCCTTTTTAGTCATCAATGCGCTTGTAGAAAGCGTGGGATGTGTCCTTCATGAATCTTCATTCGCGAAGAAAAGCCAAGAGAATAATAATAATAAAACTTTATTTATACCCCGCTACCATCTCCCCAAGGGGACTCGGGGCGGCTTACATGAGGCCAAGCCCAATGACACATAATAATATAACAACAAATAAAACAGCAATACAATCAATATACTTACACACAAGCAATAACAGAGAGTTTAAAACCATTCTGAGCGGGCCAAACGTGAAATATTAAGATTTAAAAATAAATCAACTCTATCTTATCTGCTTTGAACTGGATTATATGGCAGTGTAGACTCATCTAATCCAGTTCAAAGCAGATAATGTGAATTATCTACTTTAATAATCTGGATTATATGGCAGTGTGGACGGGCCTGGGAAAAGGGAACCTAGGAGCTATTTTGTGTGCAAGAGGGGGCAGTTTCTGAATTAGTTAAAACCATATTTACAGCCTTTTCCCATCAGAAGGGGTTTGGATTACAACTCCCATTATCCACGTGTTGGGGTGAACAGGAAGAGTATGTTTTGTACCCCAAACTAGCAATGCGCAACCATCAAATGCTTTTCTCTGTGAAGTCAATAACTGGTCCTAGTGGGGTTTTTTCCAGAAAGAGGCAATTAAACTATCGCCACAATGGGTCTAGCAAAAACCAAGGCACTTGGGCCTTGGAACGATGACAATAATTGACATTTTGAAAGTAACACTTCAAGCCCCATCCAACCTCTTAGATGCCATCTCTGCTATAATTACCTCCAAGACTCAAGTTGGATCTACACTGTCATGTAATAATAACAATTGTACAAGCATTGTACAAGTCTACACTTACCATTATAATGCAGTTCAAACTCAATTATGTGCCAGTGTAGACTTGCACCAAGGTCACCCAAGGTATTTCCTTGGCCAAGTGGGGAAGTGAACCTCAGTCTCTAGGGTTGTAATGCAAAGATCGAAACACTACACCACACTGGCTTGTTTTCCTTGGTTGCAACATACCACATAAGGAAAATAAGAGTGAAATGTCATGGGAGGCAATCTTATGAGCTAACCTGAATAGATATGTACAGTAGGACCTTGATGTATTTAACTCAAACTGATAAAATAATAGGGTTTAATACTCTAAAATTATCTTGTGGATGTAATCAGTGTATTTTCACTATCCTGTAGCCAAGCTAAAGGATAGAAAGCTGAAGCTTTGGTTGACATCTGCCTGTCAAATGTCAGATTAATCTATTTACATTTAAATACCATTTCCTCTTTGTTGCTGTTGTTGAATGCCTGACTGGCAATCCCAATTAAAGCAGAGAAACAATGGTTCAACAATGAAACAAAACTTATGTTAAACACATCCATTTCAGCAGCCAATTTAAGTTGGGAGGACTAATAGGACCAACATGTCTCATATTTCCTCCCTAAATGACCCTTTTCTGAACTTTATAGAGATCACCATATGCTTACCACCTGTATTGTAGACCTTTGATAGCAAACAGAAACAGAACACTTATATATATATATATAAACTAACAATGCAAATATACATTATCATTGAAAACTCACAGCACCAAAATAATATCAACTATATAATTTTTGTTTCTAGGTTAGCAACTTTACAACTTGAAAACTAGCAAACAGCTCATTTCCAAGTTCTTTGTCTTGTAACTATGATCAGACTGCTATAGCTGCTAGGCCTTAAAAGGATCACATTTGACCTTAATAAGGAGCCTCTGGTGGCGCAATGGGTTAAACCCTTGAGCTGGCAGGACTGAAGACCGACAGGTTGGAGGTTCGAATCCGGGGAGAGAGCAGATGAGCTTCCTCTGTCAGCTCCAGCTCCCCATGTAGGGACATGAGAGAAGCCTCCCACAAGGATGGTAAAACCTCAAAACATCCAGGCCTCTCCTGGGCAATGTCCTTGCAGACGGCCAATTATCTCACACTGAAAGTGACTTGCCGTTTCTCAAGTCGCTCTTACACAAAAATAAAATAAAATTTGACCTTAACAAAATTAAGAAAGATTTTTGGAAAAGGCTCCTTTTGTTACTCTGCTGTGATTGTTTCCAAGGTCCTGGCTAAGACTTGTCTGGGAAACCACCAGCAAAATACTAGGTGCTGTATTTCAGAGGAAGGAAATGGCAAAATCCCCTCTGATGGCCCTATGAAATTCACAAAGGCATTATAAATCAACAGGCGACTTCGGAGGTGTATACGCGCACACAAGTCTCTGTGAGTCCCAGCTTTGGGAGAAAGGTTAGACATTGTCAGCACCTGTGACAAATGCTCTTTGGCACTGGTGGATCAGTGCCAAAACACTACTGAAATGCACACTGTACCACAATTACAGATTCAGTTGGCACAGCAATTGTGCCTTATGTTACAGGGTCACCATTCTTGTGAATGACTGGGGCCAGTTTGTGTCTGTGTGCCGGAAGAGGCATCTAGTGGTAATCATTTGAAACTATGTACTCCTTTGAAGAGCAAAAAGTTTCATTCATCAGTGGTTTCTTGTTGCAGAAAAAAAAAGCAATTCCAAATCAGTTCCATCTTTTTGAAAGACCCTGTACTTTAGAAATAGAATGTTTCTGTCTCCCTGCAATAAACTACAAGGACAACAGGCCCATCAAAACCACAGTCCTGGGCAGGTGAAATATTGGGTCAGAAAAGCTGTTGCAAAGCAGGGATCACTCATAAAGGATGAATGGACAAGGTTTCCAGTTGGTTGTTGGAGGAGTCAAAGAGAGAGATCATATTGATCAATGAATGTACAGGCAGTTCCCAATGAAAAAATGTTTTTGGTAAAGCAACATCTTCTTTTAAAAAAGATATAAGCATCAGTATTTGGCCTAAAGCTAATACAGCCAGCCTTCCATGTTCACTGAGGTTAGGAATACAGGACTCTTATGAAAGTAGAAAACCATGATTTAAAAAACCCTTTTTAAACCCAAGGGAACACCTATCTAGGAATTTGTAGGTCCTATAGCATGACTCTATAGTCAACATCCAGCCAGGGGCGGATCTAATGTTATGCGAACTACGCGGTCGTGTAGGGAGCCACATGGTTAGGGGTGCATCCGGCCACCAGATTCCGCGCAAGCCCATTTGGTACGGCGGTGCCTCTGGCTGAAAAACGCTCCTCCTTTTCTGCCTCATGGAGGGCGTGGAACTTCAACGCATGCGCATCTGGTGCGGCGGGAGTGACTCCAGGCTGCAGATGCAAATCGCTGTACAGGAGGCAAAAAAGGAGGAGCGCTTAGCAGCCAGAGGCGGAGGCTCCACATACGGCTGCCCAACGCTCCTCCTTTTCGGCCTCCTGTACGGTGATTCGCATATGCAGCCTGGAGTCACTCGCATGCGCATTTGGTGCGGTGCGAGGAGGCAAGAGCAGCAGCGGGAGGAGGCTCAGCGCACGAGGCCGGAGAGGAGGAGGGGTAAGCACAGGGGCGGTCTAAGGTAATTTTAAATGGTAAGCGAACATTATTTTGGCGGCCCCCCCAACATTATTTTGGCACCCCACCATGTAAAACAAATATACAACTATAATATCACAATACTATTAGTAATATTATATTGTATCAATGTATATACAATATATTATACCATACTCATACTATATTATATCATAACTAGCTGTACCCGGCACGCGTTGCTGTGCCCTTTTTAGGAGATGCGAGAAAGTTCAATCATCCACGGTGTGCCCTCCTCTAAACTGCAGTTGGATGGAGTGTGGGTCATGGGGGGCATGGTGTGCCAAGTTGGGTCTTTATTGGTCTTGGTTCTGGGCCACAGTGGTCTGTGGGGAATGATGGGTTTTGAAGTACTACAAATCCCGTTTTCCATGGTGGTACTTCAAGTCCCATCATGCATGGTCGGGCTCTGTGTACCAAGGTAGGTTACTGTAAATTCAGGCCATACACAATGTCCCATGAGCTGAGGCCTAGTTAGGAACAGCAAGTTAATGAAGCCTTACTGTCAATTCAGGCCATACACAATGTCCAATGAGCTGAGGCCTAGTTAGGAACAGCAAGTTAATGAAGCCTTACTGTCAATTCAGGCCATACACAATGTCCAATGAGCTGAGGCCTAGTCGGGAGAATCAAGTTAATGAAGTCTTACTGTCAATTTAGAGCGTAAACAGCTTCCCAGTAAGTGAGGGCTAGTTAGGGAAATCAAGTTAATGAAGCCTTACTGTCAATTTTGGGCGTGGTCTGTGATTTTTTGGGGTGTAAATTTTCGGTTGGAAGTGATTTGGGTGTTTATGTTGGGGATTGGCTCAGGCCTTTTCCTTATTCTGTTTTGGCAGTTTATTATGGATCGGAATTTTCATGTTGGCTGGCCAGTGCAGCAGTTATGCAAATCCGCCCTTATTGGCAGCCAATCATGTTGTTCAGAATGTAGAGGCTGGGTGAGTTTTTGGCTGCCCTGGAGGATGCTGGTAAATGTAGTTTTATTTTTATTCGTTGTTTTGGGGGCCTTTTAGGTTTTGGGGGGGAAAGTTTCTTTGCTACAAACGTACCTTGCTTGAGGCCTATTTCTGTTGGCAAGTATTGTGTTTCTGCGTTGTATGGTTTCTTTGTTTGAGGTATACATCATATGACGTGAACCGATTTATATAATAGATTATATTATACTACATTACAATATAATTATATTATTATATTTTGTCTGGCGCCGGCGCCCGGTGGGCGGGGGAATTCGCCCCTTCCCAGATGACATCCCATGTGGCCGCTTCCTTGGCCTACCCGTTGGACCGCCCCTGGGCAAGCATTGTTGTTGAGGGGGGAGAGGGTTTCAATTTTCCCCCCGGTTACCATTGAAAATTACCTTAGTCTGCTCCTGCATCCAGCAGATATTTTTTTAACAAAAACACACTAAAGGAAGAAGAGATTCCTAGAGCATTTTAATCAAATCTGTAATAATCAAATCCACAAATGTGGAGAGCCAAGGGAATGTTTAAACAGGCTGGTCACATTTCGCCAAATGCCTAGGATCAAAAAATGATGCTGCCTAACACACATAGCCCTCATAGGGGGGAATTTCCCCTAGACGGGCCACCATAGCAAAAAATAGTCTTCAAAAGGAAGATCTCAGGTGTGTTATCAGGGTAAAGGCAGGTTCATGGTGTGTGACATCCAATATTCTAATAACCAAAAATATAGGGAATCTGTCTCCCATTTAACTACTTCCTTTAATGCCTTTTCTAGGGATTTTTTTTTTGGGGGGGGGGGTTTTTTTGCTCCTGCAGTGATTTTTTTTAGCAGGCACTAAAGGCTGAATTTGTGACTTGAAATAATTTATTGGTTCATTTGGCTTACAGTTAGGCCCTTCAGCCCTGCCAGTGGTCTTTGACTACAACTTTCATTATCCCTGAATACTGATCATGCGGGCTGGGACTGCTGGGAGTTGGCAGTTTAACAATATCCTCCCACTCTCTTTCTTTTCTCCTACTTCTCTTTTACATAATTGTTCTCACACTTTCCATGGAACTCTAAACTTTTTTTGTTTCCGTATTATTCTTAATAAATGAAAGAATTACTGAAAAAAATATATCTGGAGATCCACACATTTCCCATCCCAAGTTTAGCCTATTCCATCTTGCTGTTCTTCATAAATAAATTCAAAGCAGCATACAAAGCCTCAAAAAGACATCAAAACCATGGATGAAATCACAATCAAAGCAGTTAAAAACAGTATCACATTAATAAAAGAGCAGGTTTAACTAGTTTAAAACAGAAGGAGATAAAAACTTTAAACAGCAGAAATGTTTCTCTTGGGATCACATGACATACCAACAAAACTAAGTAAGGAATGTCCTCCTGTCACCATTAATACGTGCTACATTACTACAAAGAGCATGCATTACATTCACCAGCAAATAAATTTTGGTTTCAGGGTTTTGAAAATTGAGGTGCGCATTAGATTTGATGGCGGATGAGACTCAAGTAAATATGTCTGCTCTTGTAACCAGACAAGCATCGCAAATTTGAAAGAGACCACAAGAGCCACCCAGTCCACCCCTCGCCATGCATGCCATAAGACACTTTCTGCACAAGATAGAGAAGCAAATGGCATCTCTATCTACCCAAGTCCAGATGTATAATTTTCCAACACCTTTCAAATTTATTTTGGCAACAAGTCAGAGAATCCTGCAAGCATCCTTGGCAGTAAAAAGGTAAAGGTAAAGGCTTCCCCTGACATTAAGTCCAGTCGTGTCTAACTCTGGGGGGCAGGCATGTACCCGGGGGGGGGGTGCTTGGGGGGCTTCAGGGCCCCCTGAAATTCTCAGGGTGGTCCATTTGAAAAGGGCAATCATTCCCCAATTCCTGCCTGTATACACTGTTGGGCACATTGGCTCTATGTGCCAAGTGTGGTCCAGATCCAGCATTGGCTTGGTTCAATGCCCTGTTGTTGTTGTTATTATTATTATTAATAATAATAATATTTATAAAACAGGGCATTGAACTAAGCCAGTGCTGTCCAACTTCTGGCGGGTCCAGGGCCGGATAAGAGGTCACTGATGACCTGCGGGGCCGCTCGGCCCCGCCCCAGGCCCCCCCCCAGCCCAGGCCCCGCCTCCTAAAGCGGCCGAAAAGGAGGGGGCGGCGCCAAGAGCAGCGCGTCACAGGCCTGGCGTGACGCTGCTCTTGGCACCGCCTACTCCTCCTTTTCGGCGCCTCCCTTCCTAGGCCGGGAGCCGCCGAAAAGGAGGAGTAGGCGGCGCCAAGAGCAGCGCGTCACACCAGGCCTGACGCGCTGCTTTGGCCGCCTTCTGCCCTTTTCGGCTGCTCCCTGCCCTAGGAAGGAGGGGCGGCGCCGGGGGCAGAAGGCGGCGCCAACGGCAGTGCGTCACAGGCCTGGCGTGACGCTGCCCCTTGGCACGCCTACTCCTCCCGGCGCCCCTCCTTCCTAGGCCGGGGAGCCGCCGAAAAGGGCAGAAGGCGGCGCCGGGCAGCGTCACAGGCCTGGCGTGACGCGCTGCCCCTGGCACTGCCTGCTCTCCTTTTCGGCGCCCCTTCCTTTCCTAGGGCCGGGGAGCCGCCGAAAGGAGGAGTAGGCGGTGCCAAGAGCAGCGCCACGCCAGGCCTGTGACGCGCTGCTCTTGGCGCCACCTTCTGCCCTTTTTCGGCGGCCCCCTGCCCTAGGTAGGAGGGGGCGCCGAAAAGGAGGAGCTAGCTCTCTTCCTCCTCCCTGCCCCTCCCCCCTCCCCCCCGGCCGCCATTTTTTTTAAAAAAAAATCGATTTTTTAAAAAATTTAAAAATGGCGGCTGAGGGCATAGGTGGGGCCGTGTCCAACAGGCTACGGGGCCGGATCCGGCCCCGGGGCCGCCAGTTGGACAGCCCTGAACTAAGCCAACTCTTCAGCCTTACTTTGCCCCTATCAATAACAATATAAAACCCCAAAACCCTTCAACAATTCAAATACATTAAAAATACATTAAAATACAACTACATTAGCACCATACACATTCTCTCTGGATTAAAACAATGTTCAGTCCATAAAAACATTGGCCATAATCACCCACTTTCATTAAAAACCAATCTAAAATTCTGCCTTGTGCTGGTGTACAAATGCCTGGTCCCACAGCCAGGATTTTACTTTTTTCCTGAAGGTCAGGAGGGATGTGGTGGATCGTACATCAATAGGAAGCGCATTCCACAGGCGGGGAGCCACCACCTATCCCTCGTCCCCACCAGCCTCGTCTGAGACGTAGGCGGGAGCGAGAGCAGGGCCTCCCCGGATGATCTTAGATCACGAGGTGGGACATAGCGGCTGATGCGTTCGGACAAGTAAGCTGGGCCAGAACCGTATAGAGCTTTAAAGGTCAAAACCAGCACTTAGAATTGAGCCCGAATTGGACAGGCAGCCAGTGGAGCTGACACAACAGGGGGGTGGTATGCTCCCTGTATGTAGCTCCTGTTAGCAATCTGGCTGCTGCCCGCTGGACTAATTGCAATTTCCGAACTGTCTTCAAAGGCAGCCCCACGTAGAGTGTGTTGCAGTAATCTATTCGGGATGTGACCAGAGCGTGGACGACCGTAGCCAGATCAGACTTCCCAAGGTACGGGCATCTGCCATAAACCACGCTAAGTCACTGTTAAAGTCTTTAGAAATGTTGAGAGCAGATGCAAAAGGTTATTTTGTAAAACTCTTTGGCTTAGCAAGAACAACATCCGAAAAAATATTTCAAAGCAACTTGACGATTTCAAGGCAAAGATCAAGACAAATCCAGGGACTAATTCTGTAGGAGATTATTTCAGAGTTGCAGTGTTCATACCATGTGTCGATTCACTTATACAGAACATTACTGAAAGGTACATGTCAATTGAATACATTTTAACCCGTTTCCAGGTTCTCCTCCCTGGGTTTTCAGGTCTAGACAAATTCACCATATGGAAGAACTCTCAGAATACTTTGAAAACGATGCAGCACTTACTTCTATTAAGGCTGAGTACATAATGTGGTGTCATATTACACCATCCATTAAGAAAGATACTGAGGTACTTAAAGTGTTGGAACTGTGTGATAAAACCTACTATTGGTCAATAAATTTCCTTTGACCGTGTTAGCTACTCTCCCAGTAATGACGTGCAGTGTGGAAAGATCGTTTTCAACCATGAAGAGAGTGAAAAGTGGATCTAGAAGTGTAATGACAGACAAGAGACTTCGTGGACTAGCAATGATTTCCATCCATCGGGACAACACTATCAAAGCAGAAAATGTAATTGACAAAATGGCTGGAGAGAAGAAAAGAAGACTGTTGCTGTAAAGTAAAAAATAAGTCCAAAAGTATTCTAAACATTTTGTTAATGAAAGTAAATAAATAACATTTATCATTTAAACTGTTATATTTATTCATATCATGATCTGATCACCATGCTCAATTTTTCCCATATGCATGGGGGTATTGGGATAACGATACAAAAGGTTTGCTAGAGTAGATCCTCTCTCACTCAGACTCAGTCCCCGTCCCGTCCCGTCCCCCGAAACAAAATCCTGGGTATGGCCCTGCTGAGGAGGGGTGCTCATATCCATTTCTAAGCTGAAGAGCCAGCATTGTCCATAGACAAGATCATGTGACTGGCATGACTGTGTCAAATGATGCTACCTTCCCGCTGGAGCGGTACCTATTGATCTACTCACATTTGCATGTCTTCAAATTACTAGGTTGTCAGAAGCTGGGCCTATCAGCAGGAGCTCGCCCTGCTCCCTGGATTCGAATAGTCAATATTTTTGTCAGCAAGTTCAGCAGCTCAGCAGCTTAACCTGCGGCGCCACCAAGGCCCATCCTTGGCATTAAAA